>CM051497.1:21733799-21786710 GCA_028031935.1 Paedocypris micromegethes | reverse complement strand
ATATATATATATATATATATATATATAAATAAATAATAGTTTATATTTCAGGACCCCGGCTATAGACTAATTAAAAAAGATCTGACCACAAACCATTTGTGTCTTCCCTCACTCTCTCACCATGTAAATGTACGTTACTTAACTTCAAGATTCGCTTAACTGCACGTAAGTCTTCAGTCACATTTTAATTCCATTCAAAAGAAGGAAAAACGGCTCTGGTTGCAGCGATTTCACCTTAATTAAAAGCACTTATAAGCTTATTGGATGACACAAATGCATTACACCGAAAATTAACTGTAAAACTGTGTTTGTATATTATTGTACTAACCGTTTGAGGGCAAGAGTGTTTGCTGGAAATATGGAAGTTGATCATGTTTTCTCCAATGATAATGTAAGACACTCCATAACCGTCATCTGCAACCTGTCTCACACACACACACACACACACACACACACACACACACACACACACACACACACACACACACACACACACACAAATTCTTATGTTACAAAAACAGTTTGTTAAAGAGATGATGGTACAAAATTAAATGCAAAATAGCAATGACTCACTGGACCAAAACCTCCACCACAAGTGGTGTAGTCTGGGTGATTCACAAAATCAAACAGCTCCACCTGCTGTAGTGGAGTTTGACTGGTGGAGAGACGCCAGGTCTCTGAAAGCACCTGTTGAGCAAAATGTAAAAGAACAACAAAGCATGTTTTACACATAAAAGCTTCTAAACACTAAAAAATTGTCAGATTTAAGACACCAAATAAATGTCACTTTTCATAAATGTCGTTTTCACATTAACATTTTTGTTTGTGACCGCTTGCATAGTGTTTATAGGAAATCACTTTTGAAGCCAAACCCTACTTCAAAATAATGTTCAAGAAATTGAAAAGATTTTAAAGGTATTAAGATTCAAATCCTTAGTGAAACCTATAGAATTAGCTTGGAATGTTGAAAAAAAAGTGGTTAAACAACAGTGGTTTCTGGAAGTTGTATTCACCAATTGTTAAAAATCTTGTAACTAAAATATTTTTTCATGTAATTTAAAAGTCTTTATGTTTTTACGTTGTTTTTAAAATGTCCAATGAAAGTTCAAATTATATTTTTTGGAAATTTCATTTATACTGTTATGGAAAGTATGTACATATTACACACCATTGTCAAGAGTAGATAAAATATCTGACGTTAAACCCTTATTAAAAATGTAGAAATAAAGATTTTATATAAAATTATTGTATGGTCATTTGTTTACTAGTGCTGCAACTATTGACCCCTATAATCAATTAAAACGGTAAGCTGAAATCATATATTATGATTTTTGTCATTGATTTCATCAATTTGTTGTTCATCAATGTTGCACGATTCATGTGTTATGTGCAGAAATCGCACGAAAACAAAAGTTTGCAGCCTATCATGAAAGGAATCATGAGCTTCTCATATTCTAACTCTAACAAAACTGAAATCTTTCCAAATTCAAGCTTACTTACAAAAGAACACTACTACTGATGTCATGCACAATGCTGCGGCCCTTAGAGGCATTGCTAGCACTGAATTAGAAAAGTTGACTCTAGCTGAGAAAAAAAAACAGGGAACCAGGCTCACTCATTTAACGTGCTCAGCTTGGCAGAACGTTGTTTTGTGAACAAAATGAGTGCAAAAATTTGGACAAAGATAAGGTTTAACAAAAAAAAAAAAAAAAAAAAAAAAAAAAACACTACTAATGGAAAAAAAACAAAAAGCTTTTTGTCATTGATTAATCGAAGAAAAAAATTGATTGATTAAATGATCATTAAAAGAAATGAATAGTTGCAGCCCTGGTTCTATTAACTTATAACTCCTTAGACAACTTAAACTTATACATAGCAGAAAACATTTCTGTTGGATCAGAGTAGAAGTCAGACATGACTGGTGAGGTTTCAGATTTGCAGTTTCACCTCTTTTAGGAAGGGTGACTCCTCTCCCAGGTATTTAGAAACGATGTAGAGGCAGAAGAGGTGTCTGTCTATTCCTCCTCCCGTCATGGACATCCTGTACAAATTCTGATGTTTCTCTGAGGCCGTATGAAACAGACGACGACACACCTCTTTACTCTTCAAACAAACAAAAATGTTACAACTTTCAAAAGTTTCAAAGTTACTCAGTTTCAAACAAAATGCAGAAACAATAAAAGAATGAAATGCCAATTAAAAGCAATTCCAAAATGTATAAAACGATTGACGATCGTTTTCGTATAAAACGAAAACACTGCTTAAACAATTTCAACAACACGACTTAAACAACATCAAATATTGTTTTGCATAATAATAATTAAAAAAAAAAAAATCACCATTTCAGCAAATAAACTAAAACATCTCAAATCAAAGTTTATGTGTATTCAAGAGATAAAACAACAACCAAAAATCCAAATAAATGAGACAAATTGAGCAATATAAGAATCACTCCAATCACCCCCTGGGAAGCAGTTTTTGAGCATTGAGCATTTTCTTGGAATCCAAATGAGTCAAAATGTACAAGTTATTAAGCATATGGATACGGACAGAACATTCATTATTATGGTGCAAAGCTTTCAAGACAAACGCGAGCGGCACTTTCGCTAAAGCAAAGGATTCTGTCGCTCTGGTTAGTTAGTGGCTTTGCGAAGTTACAGACCCGTACTTCGCAACTCACACTACAAGTGATCTGCGCCCGAATCCATCGAACCAAACTCAAGTACACCTCTTCCACTGTACTGCAGAAACTTGTCAAGAGGGCCTGCTCCGTTGAGGTGATTCAATGCAGGAGGTGAGAGAAAGGAGGATGATTGCAAAGTTATCATCCATGATGGAGAACAATGTCCACATCCTTCAGTGACAGGCTAAAACATTCTACGTATCTGAAAGAGCGACACCATAGGTTGTTTTTGCATGCAGCTGTGAGAATTTATAACCAGAGCTGCTCCCAGTAAACCACTGTGAACTTGATATCTGTGCAATAACTCTCTGTTCTGTAAATATCTTTTTCTGTGCAATATCAGTATCCGGTATGATCGGTATATAGAGCATACGTTTTTCTTTTTATATTTCTTTAAACTACCGTATTTACTCGACTATAAGTCGAGGATTTTTCCTTAAAATTTCTGGCTGAAAGTGGGGGGCTCGACTTATTTTCAGTCTACCAAAATAGAAAATAATTTACTCTAGATATTTCACCCTTTCTCACAAATATAAACAGCAGAGGCACAAGCACGGTAAATAAATTAACATTTATGACGTGAACTAAATACATCTCTCAGAAATTGGCACAAGCCGGACAAATGAGTAGCACTCCGCTCGCCGCTCGTCTCGTGCTGACTTCTCCGCTCTCTCACACACACACACACACACGCGCGCAGAGACGCACATATAAGAGCGACTCTTCTGACTCCAGTCTCTATTTGGCTTGATGCTTCACAAATAAACGAGTCACACGATGAATTTCGAACGTAGTATTTATTCCCAAACCAAGAGTTAGCATTAGCCGTCGCTTCTTTCTCCTTAAAGGGACAGGGCACTTTTCCCACAATTGCAGCCATACCAATTACAATTTAAACCTTAAACATAAATTAACAATAACTTAAATAAATTAATACCAACGTAAACAAACAGGGTTACTTGATTTTTAGGTTTCCTTTACCATCAAGGACGTCTGAATAATTTTATTATTTCTATTGGATTAAAGAGCATCTGAACAGGTGTTCTATCATTATTTCTCAGAGCCACTTTAGTGTCTCCGTGGGCCCCAAATAATCACAATTGACTTTATATGAAACACAAAATTGGGTTTCTACTCATTTCTATTTTTTCACTTTTCTCTCATTTCTTTCCCCCGTCTTATAAGCGGGTCTAAACAGAATACCACAATCTCACAGCTGAAGGGTCGACTTATAAGCGGATCGACTTATAAGTGAGTAAATACGGTATTTCAAATGTAAATACTCTTTGGATTCTGCTTCTATTGTAAAGATGTATTGCTACTGCAATGGTGAAGTTTCCCCTTGTGGGGACGAATAAAGGACTTTCAATTCAATCAATTGTTCAGCATTGACGGACAAACACAGCGCCAACTCCTGATAAGCAGCAAAACTTTATTAATAGGGGTGGGACGAGACACTTTTCCCACGAGACGAGACGAGACACTAGGCTCACGAGATCGAGACGAGATTTTGTTAAAAAAAGATTATTTAAAAAAAAAATCTTTGACAAATAATATAAGGAGAGCAAGATTTTATCTGTATTTTATTTAACTAAAACGTTCAAAACTGTTGATGCATTTCACTTTCTATTTTCATCAATTGCATCCAGTGATAACCAAATAACCAATATAATATTGATCATACAAAATATGATGCCATAAATTGCCAGGCAAGTAATTTCACAAAAATTTTTTAACTGTCAATAGTATAAACATCAAAGTTAAACTCAACATCAATGTACTTCATTATGGTTAAATTCACTGTGTTCATTTTAGCTCTAAAAACCCCACATTTTGTATTTACATGTTGCAATGCAGCATATTATGCAATGCATAACATAACATGTAGAATAAAAACCATATTTATTGAAAGTGTCCAATCAATTGTCTAAAACAACAGGTCTTGTTCAGGACGTGAGGTTCTTTCCCTTCACGATGTCGCTGGTGAGACTCACATCATCTGAATGAGTTTAACTGCAGAAATCAGCTGGTCTACTCTCATATTTCTGCTCTACTGCAGCGAGAATGAATCGTTTCAGTATTAACGTAATACACGTGTATTAGACACATTAGATTAAACTCAAATTAACTCGTTCGCTATATCATCACAAACGATCAGTGTTGTGCAAGTTACTTCGAAATTGTAATATGTTACATATTACTTATTACTGTTTGTAAAAAGTATTAAGTTACATTACAATATTACTGTCTCAGAAATGTAATATATTACATTACTTTTGTATTACTTTTCAGTTACTTTCCCCAAAATAACTATAGAAGTAGAAATTAATGTCCTAAAACAACAAAATGTACCTTTTACTTGTACAGTAATTTATGTTACAACCAGTGGAAGACATAGAGTTATGTAGCGTAATGACTGTGGCCTCTCCAAGCTACAAATATCAATACACAAAATCTATAATTGTAGGGTAACCATATATTTTGATTTCCAAAAAAGGAGGACAATCAGCGCGGTCTCGAGACAAATTCAGACAGGCTTCTCGGAGGCTGATGAACATGCTTTAATGTGCTTCAATGTTGCTAAACTATAACTTAGTTAAAATAATCACTTAGCTTAAAAAAAAAATCAGTAAAAACCTAAACAGGTAACTATTTAGTCAGACTTTTTTGAATAATGAAAAATGTTTTTAAAAATGTGATTGTTTAAAAAAAAAAAATAATAATAATACAAGAAAAAAGTCGAATAGTTTTCAAAACGATACGCGCAATTTCATTCTCAAATATTACTTTCTCATATAATTTAAAGCACGGGTTGTGAACCTACGTATATTAGCCCACATCCGTGTATTAGTCGTTTGAAGAATAGGGAAAACCGGACATTATCGTGAATTTATAAAATCCGCCCGGATGTCTGGGGAAAAGACGCTTGTCAACACTAATAATTAACATTAATAAGTGTTAAAAGTATGGTAGACAAAGCGATTTTCCTCCAATATCAGTGAATAACTTGGGTATATCTGATACCAGACACAACAGGAGTATGTAAACTTCAGTGCGTTTTATTCATTTTGAATGACTCACCACACAATACTGTCCTGCTTTCTGGTCATAAAGTGCAGACAACACTGTTGTTGCTGTTTTCTTTCTCTTCCCAGGTCGAGCGGATGGCACTTCGAGGTGTTTTTTTAAATAGCTGTTTTTTGATGCCGACAATTCAGCGGTTGCATTTCACCACAATGTTCTTGTTTTTTACAAAACTGAAACAATGCGCATAAGACCATCTCGCGAATGTACCACCGGCTGTTGTTTATTAAATGTTCAAATGTGCCGCGAGTGCGCGACTGACCCGTGCACAGCCGCTAATCAGAGCCACAGCCGTCACCGCTAGCTCAGAGCACAGCAAATCGCTCAGAGCACACCTCGAGCTCAGAGCCAATCACTGCACACCTCGAACTTAGAGCGTTACAAAATACAACGCTCCACCAGCAAAAGGCGGAACGAATGACTTGCGTGTCTATTTGCGAACAGGAAATAATAAATGTTTGATTTACTGTCTTGAAAGTGAAAGATTTGATGTAACGCAACCGTTACTTGCATGTAACGAGTAATTTTTACTGAAAATTTAAATATTACTGAAAATACTAAAAGTAATAAGTTACACTACCGCGTTACAGCAAAAAGTAATATATTAGTGTAATATGTTACTTTTGTAACGCGTAACTCCCAACACTGCAAACGATCTAGTAGTGAGTCTGACCTGTCGCGGGGGCGGGGCAACGGCGGAGATCCGCGCTCTCTCAGCGGGAGGAGTTACTCAGTTACTCAGTCCGCGTTTTTTTGAGCCACAGTATATTGAAACGCGAGCGCAAGGATCCGCACATGCCAGCACGAACATCGGGACGCTCGTGCACGAATCCTTAAAAAATGTTTGATTCTACACACTGTATAAAAGATGGCGCCAAATTCTCGCGATATCACGAGATCCAATCGCATCTCGCGAGAAGCATCGGATGTCGCGAGATCTCGTCACAACCCTATTTATTAACAATGACAGAGCACAAAGACTGAAGATTTGATGCTTAAAAACATTATTAAAGAAGAATGCTGCATCCTGTAGAATCTTTGTGCATTTTATTGTGCCAGAATGTTTTTCGTTTTTCTGGAATTTTGTTTCCTACCCAGGGGTGTAAGGTACTTGAGTAAATGTACTTCGTTACTTTACTTAAGTATGTGTTTGGCTACTTCGTACTTGCACCGAGTATCAAAATTATAAGCAACTTTTAATCTCTACTCCACATAATTTCTGATTAAGTAGCAGGAGTTTCATTCTACTCAGGGTTCCTACACTTTCGGAAAGATAAAATTCAAGCACTTTTCAAGCACTTTCAAGGTCCATGTTCAAGTTTTTCCAGCACCTTGTCGTAAAATTTACATTTAAAGTAGGGCTGTCAAAATTAGTGCATTAACGCACGCGGTTAATTTTAAATTCTCAATATCGATACTTATTTTTAACGCATGATATTGATGGTAAAAATTCATTCTTTCAAACGACTGTACATGTGCCGATCATTAAGAAGATCGAGAAGAGACACTGCTCACAAGATGAATGTTTCCACGCAATTCAAATTTCAAGCATTTTCAAGCACTTAGTTTAAAATTCAAGCACTTTCAAGGCCTTGAAAACACATGATTGAAATTCAAGCATTTTCAAGGATTTCAAGCACCCGTAGGAACCCTGTCTACTACATTTGAACAGAAACTTATCGTTACTTGTCGCGCACAATCACATTGTAACAAGCCGGAATCGATTTATACCGCGGTTAATTTCTTGGGCGGACGAGGCGATATCGTCATCTGCAGGATGCTGAATGTAATGACGGTATTTGTAAATTAGAAACCACATGAACGCGAATTAGGGGTGTAAATGTACGTGTAGCAGGTGTTTAACTAGCGACACGAGAGACGCCAGCACATCAAGAGCTCAGTGTCAGCTTTGTTTACCGCGAACAACAAAAATAAGTGCTTTTAAAAATTCATCGTCAGACTTGGTGAAACGCATTGCGTCTATTTAATGTTAAAGTATTTTTTAAAATGTTAAAGTAAAATTTTTGTTAAACTATACAGATCTTCACTGACTATATAGTGGTATTTGTAAGCATAATGTTACGAATAGTAAAATGGCAAAAAACACTGTGACATGACTATATTTTCGCCTAATTTTTTGTCTGCAACATGATTAAATGAGTCTCTGAAATAATACATTCTGCATTAAGTACATTTAGCTGTGAGAGGTTTTGTTTTCCTAGCCACTGTCGCAATCTAGCTTGCTCTTCTGCTCATAGCCCATAGTCTGAACAACAATGGACATTTTTTTTCCTTTTAACTGACTCTTTTTTTCCCCCCAAATTTCTGAACTCACATAAAGAATACCCGATCAGAACCCGAGCAGTGTTCTGTTACTTGACTTCTGTGCTTATCATGGATTGTCAGTAACGAACACCATGTTCAAACATAAGAGTGCCCGTGTCCCTCGGGGACTCCTGTGGGGGGTGCTCCGGGAATATGGAGTACCGGAGCACTTGTTATGGGCTGTCCCGTCTCTGTATGACTGGTGTCAAAGCTTGGTTCGTATTGCCGGTAGCAAGTCATTTCCATTTCCGGTGAGAGTTGGGCTCCGCCAAGGCTGCCCTTTGACACCGATTCTGTTCATAACTTTTATCCGCGATAATTAGGACGCTGCATCGGTCCGTCTTGGTGAAGAGAGAGCTGAGCCAAAAAGCAAAGCTCTCGGTTTACCAGTCGATCTACGTTCCTACCCTCACCTATGGCCATCGTTTGTGGGTGGTGACCGAAAGAACGAGATCCCGGATACAAGCGGCGGAAATGAGCTTCCTCCGCAGGGTGGCTGGGCTCTCCCTCAGAGATAGGGTGAGGAGCTCGGTCATTCGGGAGGAGCTCGGAGTAGAGCCGCTGCTCCTCCGGGTCGAGAGGGGCCAGATGGGGTGGTTCGGGCACCTGATAAGGATGCCCCCCGGACGCCTTGCTGCTGAGGTGTTCCGGGCATGTCCAGCGGAAGAAGACCCAGGGGCAGACCCAGGACCCGCTGGAGAGACTATGTCTCCCGGCTGGCCAGGGAACGCCTCGGAATTCTTCCGGAGGAGCTGGAGGACATAGCTGGGGCAAGGGAAGTCTGGGCCTCCTTACTGAGGCTGTTGCCCCCGCAACCCGGCCCCGGATAAGCGGCAGAAGATGGTACGGTACATAAAGAATAGACATTTTTCTTTTTAAAGACTTTTTCACATAGCGTCTTTGCGTTAGTCTCGGTCTAAGAAAAGCGCTATATAAATAAACTTGAACTTGAATTTACTTTGGCTGTATTACTTGAATTTAATTTGGCTGAATTTAGTATGGCTGTCCGGTACTTTTTACACCTCTTACCTGAAAAAGGTTACAGTTCCTATATAGATGAAGCTCAACTAAATGAAGCTCCAATAAAGCTCAACTATTTTGTGTTTTACTGGTGTGTCTATTAAATTGTTTTTTATTTAAGGGTTTATGGATTTTAAGAAGAACAGTCGACTGCAAATCCTAAAGTCTCAAAACAAACCGTATTTCATAACACAAACTTGTTCCGCTTTATTTGGGCAAATTTGAGAGAGAATGAGGAAAAAATAGCCATAAATTGTTTCTCAGATTTCACATCTGAACGGTGGCAAAGGTAAACGCACTTAATTCCCCAACTGTGCTTCTGTCTGCACTGTATAGTGGGCTGTTCACTGTCTAATGGAGAGTATATATACGTCAAGATGTCTATTAATGCCCCCTGTGCTGTCCAAAGAGGTAGAGATTACAACTAACTGAACAAAAATATTTCAGTTGCACGGTTACTGTTTAACTTTATTTTTATAATTATTTATTCTGTAACATGTTGCATACAACATGCTTTCATTTTAAATAAATGTTCTTAATTCCAAACTACCCCTTTGTTTTTGTTTTTTTGTTAAATTACATGACTAAAGCAGTTACCTGTGAATTTAAATCATTTTTTTATTAAGCACTCTCTTAAGTACTTAAGTACTTTAGTATAGAGTACTAAATAGCAAGTACTCATACTCATTTTACAAAAAGTGGTATCCGTGCATCACTTTTTATAATCCTGAAAGCAATCCTAAGGTGACTCACAGAGTGTATGCAAACAACATAAACACATCACCTCTTTAGCCTCCAGGGCTTTAACAAAAGCACAGCTCTCACTGGTGCAGGAACGTACGGTTTCAGTTCGGCCCTCTTTGAACAAACGAGTCATTGACGCTTCGTAGGTCAGAGAGAAAGTGCCTCTATTCTGAATAAAAGAAAACAACAGTTAGTGACTGCTCACTAGGTTTCTTGTAGCTTAGTAATTCTCAACCTTTCGAGGCAGAGAATAAACCGAAATATCGGTACCCTATAATACGCAAGCTGCAGTGCAATCTGAATGAAGGCATCTGGACTGATCTTGCACTTTTTTATGGCGCCCTTGCCAAAGTCTTGCAAAGGAAACACATGAAAGTCGATGTCGTCAGCAAGGGCCTGTGCCAGAGTGAGAGAACGTTCCATCTGCTCCTGACACTGAACACAGAGAAGATGCCATTCAGGGTTTATGTCATTTTCTGCAAACATGAGCAGTTTCAAACCATTGCAGGTAAATCCCAGGTTAGTCTTTGAGGCAGAGGCAGAGCAGCTGCCATGTCTCCTTTACAGTGTCCCTCCTCATTATACCCCAGCTGAAAACAGTCCGTTGTCATCACATACTGAGGAAAACAGGTGTTAAATAATTAAACAAAATATGTCTTTTTTTCAATATAATTTAACAACTCTTTTACCCATTAAACTTCACTCACCTCCCACAGATGAGCCATTATTGGAGCATCCGCCCAGGAGTGCTCAGCGTTCAGTCCGTTCTTTCCATTTTTATAAACAACAACATTGAAAGACTTATCAAACCACCTGTGACACAAACAGAACAAGTTAGAAAGAGATAAATCATTTTACAGATTTGAACTCTTAAAGCAGTCGCATCCAACAGTTTGCATTAAAATCGACTCAGAATGCACAGATTTTAGCACACAGTTTAACGTCATGAACAAGTGACAATGTACAGAACAAGAAATTGCTTTGAAAAAAGAACATTCAAAATGTTTGGTTCATTATAACCCATGTTTTCATCAGACTATTTCGAATTTAAGATGTCAAGATGATTTTACTTGAGGAACGCCTCACCTGTTGTAACATTTGCCATGTAGCAGGGACTTGGCATACCGATCTAAGTTTCCAGCTGGGTCATCTCCCATCATGCCTTGCTCATCATCATCCAGTGCAACAAAAAAGGCTGCTTTCTCAATACAATCAAGAGACCTCTTATTCACCCCAGTACTAAAGAACTCCTTCCTGGCCTGAGCCCAGGGGACTCTGAAAAAAAAAAAAATGACTAGATTAGAATTTTATTATAAATGTCACTTCTAATATCCCATTATCACAACAAGAAAAACAACTATTTAAATACAAAAAAAATTGTTTAATTTACAATTACAAAATTAATAAAACAGAACATTTCGAGGCTGGAAATAAAAAGTCATTAAAATCATGAAAAGTAATTTGCCATGAAAAAGCTCATTACATTTTTGTAATAAGCATTTTAGTAGCTTTTTCACTTATTGTGGGAACACCATAGTTTGACCAAATTTGACAAACCGACATTATATAGTCTATAACCATGAGAAAATTGTTTAATGGGCTGATGATATTCAGGAAATATTGTTTACAGTGAAGTATGGTGGTCATGTAGCAGATCACAAATCATGTCTTATTATTCAGTCAATAAATTAAATCATAGACCATTTATTAAAAAGACAAACAGTTTAAAGTTGGTCAAAATATCCAATTTTCATTCTAAATTTAATTTAAATAAATGCCATTTATTTAATGCCAACTACACTAGTGGGTTCGGTGAGTCAGTCTGAAGGGTTCACACCCAAGACACACACCCAACTCGTGTAACACTTAGCAGGGGCTAAATGACACTGGAAGAGATCAAAGGTAAACTAAATACAATAATTTCTTTCTTTCACACAATCACTTTATTGGGGCAGCCGCTTAATTGGGCCAAGTGGTTATATGTCCCAATGTGGCCCAATTAAGCCGAGTCGATTGTAAATTAGTGCAAAATAACACTGACAAAATATTAGTCAAAATAAATGTGTGAACACATGCGATTAATTTTAAATATTTTTAAATGCTCTTACTTCAAATTAATCACACACGTTGAATTTGACAGCACTGATTGGTATAAACGCGCACACATACCTACAATATAATATAATATATACTAATATACCTGTCTCCAGCTGTCAGAGCGGCAAGTTTGGCTTCTCCAGGAGCTGAAGGTGAAGGGTCATCGAGAATACGCTGAATCTGGTGCTCTATCTCCCGAGGTGATAGCATGCGGCCTGCGTTATACAGCCAAAGTCGGAAATAACGACCTCTGTGAAACACTGCCACATACTCGCTGTCTTGCCAGTGAATGAGGGAATCTAAACACAAACACGATGAGTATTATGTTATTCAAACAAAACAAAACAAAAAAAAAATCACAAAAGCAAGGGGAGTGTAAAGCAAATGATTTGGAATTTGGATAAGTAAAAACCAAAGACAAACTACACATCTAACGACTAAGTTCACTCTAAGGGTGCTTTCACACCTGCCTTTTTTAGTTCGATTGAATTGCACCAGAGTTCGTTTCCCTGTTTGGTACGGTTCGTTTTGGCAGGTGTGAAAGCGGCAATTGAACTCTGTTCCGCACCAAAAACGGACCAAACACTGTTTCCAAACGAACTCTGCTACGGTTCGCATGTGGTGTGAAAGCGGTCTCGGAGCGCTTGAACTTGAACCGCACCAAATGCAAAAACGACTGCGCATTTTGACTAAATTCCGCTGCCGTAGTGACGCTGCGCTAAGGAAAATCCCCGGTAAATGTCTGTCACGCTTTCTCCTGAAGCGTCTTCACGCATGCAGCATTCAAATATTCTTTTGCAGTCGCATCCGCGCTACACTCTCGGAATAAAAACTTGTGTATATAATAAATGTTTATCTCAAGCGTTCAACACAAACTATATACGTTACTTATATAGTTTAATACAGGCACAAAGCCAGCGCAGTCGTCTCTCCAGACTAAATAACGGCATGTTGTCTATTTGCTTTATTTATGGAATTTACCCACAATTCTGATTAGTTGAAAAGCAGTTTAAGAAATATTAAAAGGACACATCTGGCCAATGAGTGAATTTTGACTAAATTCCGCTGCCGTTGTGACGCTGCGCTGAGGAATATCTCCGATTTCGTGTCACGCTTTCTCCTGAAGTGAAGTGCTTTTGCAGTCGCATCCGCGCTACACTCTCGAAATATAAATATGTATGTATATAATAAACATTTGTCTCAAGCGATCAATACACGCTATATACACGATAGTTCTATAGTTTAATATAGGCACAAAGCCAGCGCTCTCAAAGTCTTCTCTCCAGACTAAATAAAGGCATGTTGTCTATTTGCTATATTTATGGAATTTACCTGCTAAATAACTAATTCTGATTCGTTGAAAAGAAGTAGAAATATTAAAAGGACACATCAGGCCAATGAGTGACGTGACTATTGTCACATGACTGAATTTTAGTTCGGTTCGGATGAGAGCAAAAAGTGTGGTGTGAAAAGAGACTAAAATGCCAGAGAAATGCAACAATGTATCATTATAGTCCCTTGGTCCGGACCAAATGAACCGAACTACAGGTGTGAAAGCACCCTAACACATTTGTACTCAACTAAGGATAGGACCTTACAAGTGTCATGCAAATCCTCTCCCTGACAGTTACAAGCTCTTCACGTTAAGTTAGTGGAAACAGTACATGCTCATCCAAAAGAACGTGGGATTTCCATCCTAAATGGAACCTTTGTCATAAATCTTTCTGTATGTCAATGCAGCTTCCAATTTGTTACATTTTAGAAACATTCACTTGCGCAAATATATCAAAGCACAAATGTGTGAACAGGCTTTACAGCTTTACCTTTTTAGGATCATGACATAAAAAACGCAAATTGCTTTTTTTTCTGAAGGAAAAAAAAGACAGGTAAACTAATAATTAGCATGCAAGAACTACGAGAGTGTTACCTGTCTCTTGTCCTGGAATACGAGTGGTATTAAAAATCCTCTCACACTGAGCAGCACATAAAGGTACATTTAAAACAGGAACACGACTCTGGAAAACAAAATCATTAAGAAAAGTTTAAGTCTTCATTTTAATGTGAATTAAATTAAATATTTTCCTAATTTCAAAGCGGATGCATACACTGAAACATAGACCATACAAATAAAATGAGAAAAATTACAAAAGTTTATTGGGACAAAAAATCTTTAGAAGAACAGTGTGTAAAAGAAAATAAATAAATAAATAAATAACAACAACATCAATAATATATATATATATATATATATATATTATACATATATATACACACACACACACACACACACAGTGGTACCCCGACTTGCGAATGTCCTTACTAACTAAAAACCCGAGTAACAAAATGCAGCGCCGCGAAAATTTTGTCCCAAGTTGCGAAAAAAATTCTCAGTTGTTTAATCCTCACATCAAATAAACAAAAAACAACAACAAAAGCACTGGTTAGTTTCAAATGTATTGCTTCCAAAATATAAAACGAGCTCGTATTCTCCTACAATGGATTCTGCACGTCTGGAGTTGGTGCTGTAAACAGACTTGCAAATAGGACCGTAGAAGTTCGGCTCGCTGCGCTAATCTCGCTGGGTGTTACACTCTATATGGTCCGGGCGGAACATTCTGATGACGTTAGTTACGTGTCTGTGTGACGTCAATTCAAGATGGTGGTCACCGTTCATGTGAGTTCGTCTGCTGTATTATTACTCTACTGTACCTTTATAAACAATTACCAATGGGCAATTTAAACAACCACTTTGCAACATGTTTTTATTACATTTATTAACAATAGTTTATCACTTGTAAAAAAAAACGTTTGTCCGAATTCACAAACTCGTGGCACGGATTAAGACGAATTGCATGTAAAATGCGGCTCAGCTAAAGAAACGCGGCTACCGCCTAACGAATCGGCCATCGGTTAATTTCGTAAGTCGGGGTACCACTGTATATTTATAAATGTATTTATATATGTATAGTTTTTAGTAACCATGCCAAACACAATGATTTTGGTTTGTAAAATTGGCGGCACTATGCACAGCAAGAAGGTTCCGTTGTGACTCGAGGAGTGAGTTTGAGAACAGCCGGGCTGGGAGTTTGCTTGTTCTCCCACCGGGTTTCCACCAGGTGCTCTGGTTTCCCCCACAATTCAAAAACATTCATTTCAGTTGAATCTAGCCGTGTGCGTGTATGGTGTGTAAATTATTATTATTATTTATACAGTGCAAGTAAAACAGGACTATTGCTCCAAGCATATACTGCTTTGCACAGTTGCATGCAAAACAAAACAAGCTATGTGATCAATTTCTTTCATCGCTTTAAGCTATGGGCGTGTTTCATCACCCCCATCAGTGCTGCAATGTGGACTCACAGGTTTGATCTCCTCTCTGTTGAGTTTTCTGCGGTACAAGAGACAAGCATGAAGGGTGTTCCCTGCTCTTGCTGCCTGAATTGGTGTTGGTGTCACATAGAGAAAGTCCTAAAGATTCAAATACAGGCATAAATTATAATAAAACTTTATTCAACTTGAATCCTCTCATGTCTTTTCACTGTGTACCATTCCATAGTAGTTGCTGTTGACCATGATTGGGCCACGCCCCCTGAGGTAAATGTACTCCTCCCACCAGTCACTGACCTTTAAGAGAGACACACATACACACAATATAATGTTACTTCATGAGCAAAGACATACAAGTGACATGCTCCTTCCATTTAATGCATTTGCATAATCCATAAACGGCAAAAAAATATATATACTTTAAGTGAAAAAATATTGGCAGTTTGGTTGTGGTCCAGTGGTCAAACGATGGCACGCTTAGGAGCACTCACACAAACGAACAAAGATTTGGGGCTCAGGCATGGTTCAGAGTGCCTAGTGTGAGTGCGAGTTTGAGTGTGTAGTGCGCCCTGAATTTCCTTAGGTAAGACACTGACCCCGCACAAGCCCACCAGGCGACACTGCTCCGGATTGGTGTGAGTTCACTTCACTGGGTGTATGTGCACATAACTAGATGAGTTATATGCAGAGCACAATCTCGACATGGTGCCTAGTTGCCTTATCGACAATCGCCTCACTTACATTATTTCGAAAAATATTCAAGTTGTTTGTTCGAAAATACCAATTGAAATTGTTAATTAAACGTTAACATTACAAGTTGATATTTTTACAAATTATACTATTGTTAATAGGGGTGTGACGAGATCTCGTGGCACAGATCAGATGCTTCTCGCGAGATGCGATTGGATCTCGTGATATCGCGAGAATTTGCCGCCATCTTTTTTTTTTCACATGTGGAATCAAACATTTTTAAAGGATTCGTGCACGAGCGTCCCGATGTTCGCGCCGGCATGCGCGGATCCTTGTGCTCGCGTTTCAATATACTGTGGCTCAAAAAACCGCGGACTGAGTGACTGAGTAACTCCTCCCGCTGAGAGAGCGCGGATCTCCGCCATTGCCCCGCCCCTGCGACAGGTCAGACTCACTACTAGATCGTTTGTGAGTGAACTTTAATAAAGTGTGTTTGTAAAATAAATCGAAAGTCAAACCGTAGGACTTTGGACTCGACTTGAGACTTGTTAGCTATTGGCTTGAACTTGACTCGAGACTTGCTTGTCCCTGACTTGGGACATGACTCAGGAGTCGAGGGCAGTCACTTGAGACTTACTTGTTACTTGCCTAACAGTGACTTCGTCCCACCTCTGGGCAGCACTGAGTGAGTGTGTGAATGTGTGTCTGTTTATCCAACTCTCTGAATGATTGGTCCAGCAATCCAGAGTGTGTATCCCACCTCAGGCCCAGAATGGCTGAGACTGTGACCCAAAAATGGATAGATGAATAATCCAATTAAATAATTTAAAAACTTTTTTTTTATAAAATTAAAATATTGTTTAAGGGGGAAAAAATAAAGAAGAGAATTGGTTCATAGGTGTAAGTGAGTGTGTGAATGTGTGTCTGTTTATCCAACTCTCTGAATGATTGGTCCAGCAATCCAGAGTGTGTATCCCACCTCAGGTCCAGAATGGCTGAGACTGTGACCCAAAAATGGATAGATGAATAATCCAATTAAATAATTTAAAAACTTTTTTTTATAAAATTAAAATATAGTTTAAGGGGGAAAAATACATTGTATACTGTATAAAAGTCTTTGTCCATGAGAAATTGTTATTCTTCATAAAAAAACGTGTTTTTTACACTGCTAAAAATAAATCATACTCTTTAGCTGAGTAACTGTGGTCTCGTGACTTGAGTTTTCATTGAACAAACTTTCATTGGAATTTTTTTTCTCTAACAGATTGTTTGCAACGATTTAGTTGTTTCCAAGTGGTAGAATCATTCATCAACCTTGCTCCTTTTCACTAAATAAGCATTTCTTATCCCGACAAAATAAAATCCATAATATAGCATAAAAAAGACAAATGCATATCTCAGAAATCAAAAAGAAAACGATCTCATACTAACTATATGTTGTTGTGGTTATGGACATACGCCCAAATATATTTGGAGAGAACATAAATAACGGCCACATTAACTCACATAGTTGGAGGACCACATGGCTTTCAGCTTCAGGTACCACTGCAGACGGTTTCCCAAACTATCCTCAAACTCCTTGGCCAGTTTAGTCATCCTCTCATATTCATCGTCATCCATTAAGGGTCTCACAGACTCCAAATACTTTGAGGAGAAAATAAGTTAGAAATGGCAGTGTGCAAGTAAATCAAGGACTATTGTGAATAACAAGAAATATGAATGAAGACTTTTTTTATGTAATGTGCAGAAAAAAATACTCAACCTTAACTCACCAAAGAGTGGACAAAATTGTTGGTACCCTTCGATCAATGAAATAAAAACTCACAATGGTCACAGAAATAACTTTAATCTGACGAAAGTAATAATAAATAAAAATTCTATAAATGTTAACCAATGAAAGTCAGACATTGTTTTTCAACCATGCTTCAACAGAATTATTTTTAAAAAAATGAACTCATGAAACAGGCATATTAACTTAAAATTAAAAAACTTAAAAACTTAATATTTTGTCACTGCAAAACGCTTCCTGTAACTGTCAATGAGACTTCTGCACCTCTCAGGTATTTTGGCCCACTCCTCATGAGCAAACTGCTCCAGTTGTGTCCGGTTTGAAGGGTGCCTTTTCCAGACTGCATGTTTCAGTTCCTTCCAATGATGCTCAATAAGATTGAGGTCAGGGCTCATAGAAGGCCACTTTAGAATAGTCCAATTTTTTCCTCTTAGCCATTCTTGGGTGTTTTTAGCAGTGTGTTTTGGGTCATTGTCCTGTTGCAAGACCCATGACCTGCGACTGGCAGTGTCACAAGCTTTCTGACACTGGCCAGTACAGTACTCTAGAATCCCTTGATAGTCTTGAGATTTCATTGTACCCTGCACAGATTCAAGACACCCTGTGCCAGACGCAGCAAAGCAGGCCCAAAACATAACAGAGGGGGACAGTGTTCTTTTCTTGATATGCTTCATTTTTTCGTCTGTGAACATACAGCTGATGTGCCTTGGCAAAAAGTTCGATAGGACATTGTCCCAGAAGCTTTGTGGCTTGTCAACATGTAGTTTGGCATATTCCAGTCTTGCTTTTTTATGATTAGTTTTCAACAATGGTGTCCTCCTTGGTCGTCTCCCATGTAGTCCACTTTGGCTCAAACAACGACGGATGGTGCGATCTGACACTGATGTTACTTGAGCATGAAGTTCACCTTGAATCTCTTTAGAAGTCTTTATAGGCTCTTTTGTTACCATTCGAATTATCCGTCTCTTAGATTTGTCATCAATTTTCCTCCTGCGACCACGTCCAGGGAGGTTGGCTATAGTCCCATGGATCTTAAACTTCTGAATAATATGTGCAACTGTAGTCACAGGAACATCTAGTTGCTTGGAGATGGTCTTTTAGCCTTTACCTTTAACATGCTTGTCTATAATTTTCTTTCTGATCTCTTGAGACAACTCTTTCCTTTGCTTCCTCTGGTGCATGTTGAGTGTGGTACACACCATATCACCAAACAACACAGTGACTACCTGGAGCCATATATATAGGCCCACTGACTGATTACAAGGTTGTAGACACCTGTGATGCTAATTAGTGGACACACCTTGAATTAACAGGTCCCTTTGGTCACATTATTTTCAGTGTTTTCTAGGGGTACCATCATTTTTGTCAATGCCTGTTTCATGAGTTTATTTTTTTAAATAATTCTGTTGAAGCATGGTTGAAAAACAATGTCTGACTTTCATTGGTTAACATTTACAGAATTTTTATTTATTATTACTTTTGTCAGATTAAAGTTATTTCTGTGACCATTGTGAGTTTTTCTTTCATTGATCGAAGGGTACCAACAATTTTGCCCACGTCTGTAACAAAGGCACCAAATGGATTTAAGCAATTTCAAATTTTACCAACTTTGGTTTGTAATTTAGGATTGTGGTTTGGTCTTTCCATTATCTTTGGATTGTGATCTCACCCTATTGACCGTGTCTTTGACAGCTGGAACAGGTAGGTTAGGTAAGGAGCCTTGATAGCTGTACAACAAAGGCTGTCGACCTGAAAACATCCGGACCATGGCCTGAGAGAGAACATTAAAATGAAGCAAAAATAAAGACATTCAAGACTTTGTATAAAACACCATTTCAAAGCAATGCAATGGATGCTCAACATGCGGCTTGGTGATGTAAACTAAAACAAAACCAGACATAAGTATCTGTCTTGTTTTGTGTTTTGTTGTAAGCAACAAAACACCAGGACGAGAGAAAGACAGAGGATGAGATGAGACGAGAAAAGGGAAGAATGGATGGATAAACGGATAGATACCATAATCATGCAAATATAAGTGCTCTTTTGTTGAAAAAACTTTAGACGATCAAAAATTGGGGAGTTCTCATATTCGCATATTTCAAATATGCACATAAACATATGCACCCATTTTTCCTATTTCAATTAAGGAGCATTCAAAGTAAATAGTAACACGTTGTCTTTGTGTAGCAGTGCGTTTCTACGTTGTGTAATCTTTTCTTTCATTAAATAATGATTCTGTAAGCAACGATTCTTTACTTTACATTCCAGTCATTTAGCAGACGCTTTTATCCAGAGCGACTTACAAGTCATTACAATTTTCCACAATTCAACATGTTTTTCTTGCATTCCCTGGGAATCGAACCCATGACCTGCAGTTCCATACTCCAGCGTTCTACTGACTGAATAAAGAAACATTAGCCATGTTGCGGCACTTTTCACAGTGGCTAAACAACAATTTGCAAATTTACCTGAGTAAGTAACAAATTTATCTCAACAACAGAAATAAAATAAAAGGAAGTGACATGGCTAATTAACTAGGGATGTCCCGATCCGATATTGAAATCGAATATGGGTCTGATATCAGCCCAAAAAAAACTATTGGATTAGATTGGACTGCAGTCCGTTTCGCTCTATACTCCATTACACCTATTCTATCCAGCAGCGTACAGAGCCAAACCACAAAGCCCACCTGATAACAACACTGCTTGCAAGCGAAGTAGCAAAGAAAAAGAGCGATGCCGTTACTATTTCTGACTAAAGAGCGAAATAGACAGTGTGGCTTAGTGCAACACTTGTCATGCACAAATTTCCCATGATGTATTTCTACTTCTTGTATGGTGGGTGCATGGGGGAGTTTTATAAATGGGTAGACAGACAGACAGAAGAATTCACAAAGAAGAAATAAGTTATGAGATGAGATGACTTGTAAAAATACGCCAAAATGTATGCAAATATATGCACCCCGTGAATATAAGCAGCCCCCTGATTTTAATTGAAGAAAGAAAAAAACCCCCACATGTTTTGTTTTTTACAATTCTGATTCAATTGCGTTAATATCCTCCTAAACTATTTTTTTTGTTTCACTTGATAACAAAAAGCTGATTCTAGTGGTCAGAACTTAATTTCCCAAGTCTTTGCACCAGTCCGTATATGCGCAAAGCAACTGCGGGAGGCCCATCAAGATCCTGGTTTTTCCGACGCAGTGTGAAGAGAATCGAAGCGAAGCAAAGAATTATCATCTCCTGTTTAGCAGACAGAACGCTTTGATTGTGTCTGTTCCTTGGATTTTTTACTTCTTGACCGTGTTCTTCATTTTCGACTGTTTTGACTCTTTCTGTAATGACACATTGGACCCGTTTGTTAGCGCTAAGCTAACCGGTCGTGGTTTGTAGTTTCTGTTTGTTGTAATATTAATGTTTGTATTTAGTTTAATCTTACTTCTTCCAGTGTTATTTTGTCCCTGTTAAGTGTTGCGGCGTGTCTACCGTATTTTCTGGACTATAAGGCGCACCTGTAAATAAGCCGCATCCGCTCTATTTTTGAAAAATTCAAGCCGCATGCGCTCAATTAAAAAAGTTTTGCAAGCCACAGATATGTATGTGTTTGGATTAGATAGTGTTGCCTCGCAACTTCGTGGTTCGACTTTCGTGGATTCACTGCTTCGCGGATTTTTTTTCTTTCTTACGTATGTTTGCGGATTCATGGTTTCGCAGATTTTAATATTACGTATGCATAAATTATAAAAGAAACATATATAAATATTTGTGCGCGACCACGCGGCCCGCTGATGTCGATTCTTGAGCCGTTACCCCCGAAAGACCAAGACCAAAGTCTCGGCGCCCTCCCGACCGTATCTCGGCGGAGGATGCTCGTAGCGGCTTGAAAAGAGCCTCGGCGCGGAGATGTGAATCGCTATGTCGCCCCCCCACGACCACCGCACGAGCCCCAGCGGCGGGAAACGTTCGTTCCGTTAAATACTGTGAAATTTTATAGTATGTGGTAGCATGATAATTTTTCGTTTTTTACGTGGTGCATACAACAATAAAACACTTACTGTTTTGTTGCTTTTCATTCGTTCCGTTGTACTGTATGTATCTAAAATACCGTTCCAATTTTTTGTACATACTGCTTAACAATCTTTCAGTTTTTTATGTTGTGCACTTACTGTTTTATTACTTGACATCTGTTCCTGTGATTTTTGTACTGAGATGTTTGTTAACATTACTTAAATGAAGAAAACTACGAAGAAAAAAGTGTTTTAAAAGTCTGAATAAGTGTTAAATAAATGTAAATAAATAATAAATAAATAGTGCCTCTACTTCGCGGATTTTCACCTATTGGATCTTGGAATGTATCTACCGCGATAAACGAGGGTTCACTGTATTTACTACAGGAACAGAACGGTTTTGAATTGTAAATGTACATGTATGTAACTAAATAGATCCTTTCATAACCTGTATTTTAACACGGCAGCAACTTTGCTGATATCTGCTTAAAGCGGCACTAGCGGTGCAAAAAATCTGCAGAATAGCCGCACCTTTGTATAAGCCACATGGTTCAAAACCTATAAAAAAAAGTAGCGGCTTATAGTCCAGAAAATACGGTAATTTTTCATTATTTTTTGTTATTGAGCCAATTAAACTTATAATGTACTTATAATGCCTTTAACATTATATAGAGGCATACGTGCACTGCTGCATAAAGACCACGTGTTTTCATTTATTTGTGATTGCTCCTGACTTGAAATAGCACCTCCCAAGTTTTTGAGTGTCAAAAAAGTAGAAAAAAGGGGATTCTTATATTCACGTAAATACAGTAGTTACATTTTTCAGTTGTGTTTTTATGGCCACTTTTGTTCTACTAACCGCCCAGATTTTTGTGGCGTTGGACACTTTCCCATGTTGCTCAAACATCCAACCATGGTAAGACAATAACTGCTTCAGGCAGAGTCTCATGGTGAAGATCAGAGAGAACCAGAGCAGAGTGCTGAACAACACAGCTGAGACCACTGTCCGACACTGAACGCTCAGCGAATCACTAAAGAAAAACACATGTACACTTAGTGACTAATAGGCGCTTTTAAATTTTAATTATCATAAATGCAATAAAGTGTTCTGCAGAAAGTTCCTAGTGTGAACAAGCCTTTGATTGTCAATGATTGTGTAAATATGTAACCAATCAATGAGTATTTTTAAGGGAAGTACTGGTAAAATGTAAAACTCTGAGATTGTGTTTATTTGGAAGAAAAACGATTATAGGTCCTTTCATTTGTACCTGACAGGCAGATGTTCCTGGATTTTAGCAATTAAACCCATCGAAGGGTCAGAGCGCGTGTACATTGTGGCCAAAATGGCAATGACAACAAACAGCCATGATGAGGGGCTGGCAGGGTAAACACCAGTGATTACACCGTTCTGCATGACAAAAGAGAGACAGAATAAATACAAAACAACAAATAGCGATTGTATTATACGGAAGCTACGTTCATATATTTTTATAATCAATGTAGTAAACAGCTTTGCTGAGGTTCTTGTTAGGTCTAAGCACCTTCAGGCGTACGATGCGTTTCTTCCAGGAACGCAGGCCGGAAAGATAGACCTGCCTTAGGGCCTGATGAGAGAGCTGGAGGTCAATTCCCTCGGGAGTAATAGTGAACTGAAACGCCACTGCCTGATGGGCTTCTGCCATTTCTACATACACAAACAAATAGATGGTTGGGATTAGATTCAAACGTTCTGAAGTTCAACTTTTTGAATACAGCAGTGTCAATTTAATGATATCAATGATTTTGTGGTAAAAAAAAAAAACATAATTTTGCATAAGCCAAGCAAGACAAGTCATTTGTACTAACAAAGAATATAAACAACGTTTAGGAATATTTAAAAAGCCAGAATATTAACCTCACTTAAATGTACTTACCTGCTTCCTTGTCAACATTAAGGAATTAGGTATCGTCCTCAGTAGTAATTTCTCTTATGATATTGTTAAGCACAATACATTTGTCTTATATTATATGTTAAGCACTTTATAAAATGCATTTAAGCTAGTGAGAAATCGAAATCGGAATCGAAATCGCGGTTTTAACTCCCACAATCACCAATCCGTTTTTTACCCCGCCACTGACGTTTGAGTGACAGGCCTATTAGTCAATCAAAACTGTCGAATCTCCCGTTCCTGACTTGCTGACCAATCAGAAATGACAACAAAACAAGGTTTTATGCAGTGAACGTGCGCGACTCAATACTCATATTGAATAGCTAAGGGTGCACACAGCAATGACCGAAGGCACTTCCGTGACGGTCGCGAAAGCAGCAGAGCACTTGGTCAATGAGAACGGTGGCACTTCAGCTATTTGAAGCTTTTTTTTGCTCACACTAAAAATCACACTAATATTAGTAGTAATAATAATAATAATAATAATATCGAACTAATGTTTTATGTTTGGTGCTAGTGAAATGTGTGCAATGCAAGTTCTATGTTTACTAAATGCCAGTAAATTGCACTAGATTATTTTGTTTTCCAATTCACAGTAAGAGAGCTATTTTAAAATATGTTTTATTAAGGATTGTTCACTTTTTCATTTTTCTGCCAGTGACAACATTGTTTGATTTAATTTCAAATAAGAAATAATTTAAAATTTTTCTGTGTTTCAGACTGTTAAATTAAAAAACTAATGACTAAATGGTTGGAGTGTGACGATATCTTTTCGTACGGGGTCTCGCGAGATCCGTTGCTTCTCGCGAGATGCGATTGCATATTGAGATATCGCGAGCAACCTTTGCTACAGTGTGTGGAATCAAGATTTTTTAAATGATTCGTGCACAAGCGTCCCGATTTTCGTGCCGGCATGAGCACCTCGAGTTGAGCACACAGCTCTTTGCGCTCGCGTTTCAATCGACGCTGACTCGAAAAACCGCAGACTTCTCTCTCTAAATGAGCGCGGATCTCCGCCATCGCCCCGCCCACCGCGACAGCTCACACTACAAGATCGTTTGTGATGATATGGCGAACAAGTTAAACTTCAATAAAATGTGTTTGTAAAATAAAACCAATTATTTCAAACTGTCATTAGTTGCACATGTGAGTTTTATCTAGTGTGTCGAATAGGTGTATTACATTACTATCGAGAGTGAGATTCACTCTCACTGCAGTAAAGACCAAGACGACCTCCTGCTTACTTGACCCTATACCAACTTTTTTACTTAAAGAAATCCTACCATTAGTTATCGAACCAATCTTGAATATTATAAATTCGTCACTAGTTCTAGGTCACGTGCCATAAGCGTTCAAACGGGCCGTCATAAAACCGCTCATTGATGCCGACGTGATTGCTAATTATAGACCAATTTCAAACCTTCCATTTAGATCTAAAATTCTTGAAAAAGTTATTTCGGGACAACTCTGTACATTTCTGAAACAGAACGATAGATTTGAAAAATTTCAATCTGGCTTTAGATCGCACCACAGCACAGAAACGGCACTAATCCGAGTCACCAACGATCTTCTAATGGCATCAGAAAAAGGGAACGTTTCACTCTTAGTTCTGTTAGATCTTAGTGCTGCTTTCGACACTGTTGACCATGACATTTTAATACAGACTTGATTACGTTGGGGTTTCTGGACACGCAATAGAGTGGTTTAGGTCCTATCTGTCTGATCGCTCTCATTTCGTCCATGTAAATGGAGTCTCATCACCCAGATTTAGTGTTAAATATGGAGTTCCACAAGGCTCCATGCTTGGCCCAATCCTATTCACACTTTATATGCTTCCACTAGAGACATAATCAGAAAGCATGGTCATAGCTTCCACTGTTACGCAGATGATACACAAATTTATATCTCGGCACGGGCTAATGAAATTTCAAAATTTGCAAATATACTAGACCGCTTCAGCGACATTAGTGATTGGATGACAAGTAATTTTCTCATGCTGAACTCAGACTAAAACCAAATTATTACTTGTTGACTCAAACCTAAAGTCTGATGCACCCAAATACAGTATGAATCTTAACGGGCTTGAAGTCTCATCCTCACCAAAAGTGAAAAGCTTAGGTGTTTAGATAGCATTTTAGATAGCAAACTCTCTTTTGAAAGTCACGTGCACAACGTCTGTAAAACTGCCTTTTTTCACCTCAGGAATATCTCAAAGCTGCGTCACATGCTCTCCCGACCGGATGCAGAAAGACTGATACATGCGTTTAAGACATCACGGTTAGATTACTCTAATGGGCTTCTGGGAGGTTCTCCTGCTAAACTAATAGATAAACTTCAGTTAGTTCAGAATGCAGCTGCTAGATTACTCACCAGAACAAAAAAGTATAGCCATATTAGTCCAGTGTTAATGTCGCTACACCGACATATACCTGTTAAATATCGCATCCAGTATAAAATTCTCTTAATCACTTACAAAGCACTAAACAGTTTAGCTCCTCTATATCTCAGTGAGCTCATCAATTACTACGAGCCTACACGACTGCTGCGCTCTCAAAACTCCGGCCAGTTTATAATCCCGCAAATCTCTAAAATCTACCAGGAAGGAAAATCCTTTGCATACTTAGCACCCAAGCTATGGAATGCTCTGCCGAGTCCAATTCGAGACTCAGAATCAGTGAGTCAATTTAAGTCTAGACTGAAGACGCGTCACTTCAACAAAGACTATATTGACCTGTTATAATAACTTACAGAAAATATTAATATATCGTATAGAAAGGCTGCCTAGTTAGTGCTCAGAACCGAATTACACCTGCACCTTCAGAAAACTGTCAAAATCTTAAATATGGTACTTCAAGTATTTTTTTTTTCTTTTTTCCCCCTCCTCTCCTGAGCGCCAAGTGTCGTACGATCGGAATCTCCTAGGAGCTTCGGGATCGACATGGTGCTTTCTGGACCTCTGTGGACGTGATGACGCTGTTGGCGTGGAGAAGTGGAGCCGCCTCTTTCCCCACTGGGGAGGGAAACATCTTTCCAGAATCATCATTAAAAATGGCGCAAAACCAACGCATTGATCTTGTAGTGTTAGAATGCCAGAGGAGACTGAAGACAGTTTTGTAGCGGCTGGAACTGTGCGAGCGTGTGTGCGCGGCGCGCGTGACGTTTAAAAAGGCTGCGTACGTGGTGACGTCACTGCGTTTGAAGAGCATAGCGCGGGTTTCAGACAGTCGGTGACAGTAAAGATGTCCGTGCTTCTTATTCTCTGCGTTTCAAATGCAGCACCGCGTTACAGTACCTCCATTGTCGCTTCGGTTTGGTACTATTTGTAATTTGTAAATCGTTTTTTTTGCGCATTTAAAACGCACCGTATTTGATCTGGTACTTTAGTCATTGTTCATTTTGTGTCTTGGTTTTGATCTTTCCAGAGCTCAACAGGACACGAGACCCTTTCGGTGTCTTCATCATTAGTTAATACTTAATAAACCATAAACAGCTTTCACTTTAGAAGAGGTCACAGAAAACCTTAACTAACTATTAACAAGCTTCTGAACTCTTCAGGAATTAAAGTATGAGGTACTCATATTTTCATGCGTTGATAGGTATTAAATAACAATGACTACGCAGCTTGTTCATGAGTTTATTCATTAGATGTTCATCATTAACAAACGTGTTACTAAGTATATGTTATGCCCTACTCATACTTTGTTAACAATTAATATATGTCTTGTTCATGCTTAGTTAATGCTAAATAAGGTGTAGTTATTATAAAGTGCTACCACATTTTTCAGTAAAATTCAATTTAGAACATTAACTGAGGTTAATAAATTCTTTATAAGTATTGTTTTATTGTTTGCTTGTTTGTTTCAACTTTTAATACATTTTTAAATTAAGCTCATTTTAATTTTATGTTAATTGTAATGCGCTTACTGAATGAGGTGCAACTGTATTGCTCAAATATAAACACGTTGTAATACATGTTGCATGATGCACACGTATTGCAAGCTAGCCATTACATTCTTGTTAACAAATGGGGCTTGCAAAGTGTTACCTCTTACATACGTTTCTATGTTATAGCTAAAGAAACAAATTTTTCCTTCAATATTTTAATGTTTACCTTATTTTCAGATGGCAAAAACATTGAGGAAGAAAGTTCCAGTGTGGGAGTATTTCACTGAAATATGTCCTGGTGAAGGACAGTGTAATATCTGTGACAAGAAAAATAAGCTAGGGGTCATCAACCTCAACAACTAAAAATACTAGAAACATGTGGTCTCACCTAAAGCACATCCATCCACAAGTCAATGAAGAAGCAAAGAAAAAAAGGGACGTGCAAGATCATACTCAGCCATCAGTGTCTGAACTTTTTGAAAGAATGACAGGGTGGAAGGATACAGATCCAAGGTCTCTCAAAATTGATGCAGCTATCATTGAAATGATTGCCATTGACAACCAACCATTTTCTGTGGTTTCGGATTTTGGATTTAAGAGGCTCCCTTTTGGAACCCAGGTACAGAATTAACAGTGAGAAATTCTATAGAACAATGATGCCAGATGAAACCTACTCCAGGGTTTTGACAAAAATCAAAAGTGAAGTGACTGAAGACAAGGCCCAATATATGGCATTTACAACTGACTGTTGGTCTGGAACTACAGAGTCCCTGATGAGCCTAACTGGGCATTTCATTTCTGAGGACTGGTCGAGAAGGCAAGTGGTGCTCAATGTCAAGCCTATGACTGGATCACATACTGGAAGTTATATTCAAGAAACCTTCCTTAACATGTTAGGAGACAAAGATATTGCCACAGAACGCGCTGTTTTTGTCTTAAGAGATGGAGGAGCAAACATGATAAAAGAAATGAGGCTGGCTGAACTTCCAGATTTAAGCTGCTCACAACCTTCAGCTTATTGTAAATGAGGGCCTATCTACTCAGAGAGCTGTT
Source organism: Paedocypris micromegethes (assembly GCA_028031935.1). NCBI lineage: Eukaryota > Metazoa > Chordata > Actinopteri > Cypriniformes > Paedocypris > Paedocypris micromegethes. Next base: position 21,758,079 of record CM051497.1, on the reverse strand, counting down.
AATGACATTATTGGCATATTGAAAAGCTGTGCAACTCACTTTGGTCATTCTGTATTGGCAAAACAGAGACTAAGGGCCATACAGGAAGAGGTGGGTGTGCCAGTGCACAACATCATCCAGGCTGTCAACTCGCTGGAACTCAACACTTCACATGCTCCAACGAATGTATGAACAGAGACGGGCACTGAATGTGTACGCTGGTGAACACGGCAACATCATCTGCTTATCTGCCACGCAATGGGACATTGTCTGCAACCTGATTGAAACACTGGTTCCCATCGAAGAAGTCACGATAGAGATGAGCAACTCTGAGTCTTCAGCAGCATGTATTATCCCCAGTGTTTCTGTTCTGAAGCTGATGCTGCAGGAACAAGGTCCATCCTCAGCAGGCATTAAAACTTTGCGCAAGACCATGCTTGACAGCCTGACAAAGCGGTTCTCTAAGACAGAGGAGACAAAAATTCTTGTCCTAGAAACACTCCTTGATCCCAGATACAAGACCCGTGCTTTTACATCCGAGGAAACATGTGAGAAAGGGAAAAAATGGCTACAAGAGGAAGCTGAAGAACTTGCCATGATGACCAGAGAAGATGATCCATGCCCTGCACTAGAAGGACATGAACAGAAAGAGGGTTTGGATCCAGAGACAAAGAAGAAGAAAATACATCAGTCCACTTTAGACACTCTGTATGCCAGGGTTCTTGGTGCCACAGCTGGGACTGAGACTCATGGACCACAGTTTAAGCTGGAAGTTGTGACGTTCTGTCGAGAAATACTATGAAAAAGGCTGCAATGCCTGCTCTGCCATTTCCATAGTATTGTACTCAGCAAGCATGAAAACTGTAAAGGAAACGAGGACAGCAATGTTTCAGTCAACTTTCAGCTTTGTTTTCTTCCTTGAATATGTGATCAGCGCTTTGCTCCTTTTTTTATGTGAGATGTGATCGCCGTTTTGTTCCTTTAGTTAAAAATGTGTGATTAGCGTTTTCAGCTAGACTAATTATCAGTGCCAAACTTTTGCCACACAAATATAGAAATACATATCAGTGATCTCTTTTCATCAATACAATTTATTTATTAAAATGTAATACATTTTTTTATTATGACCGGCTTACCTATTGTTTTCTTTAGTCAAAAACTGTATATTACAGTATTTAAACAAGTGTTTATTTTGTGTTCAGTTTGTGTTCATACTTTAGACTTCAATATTCAATATTACACGATTCTATACTCATTATTATCATTAATTGTTAATAATAAATAATAAGTATTAAGAAATTATTATTACTTGCAATGAATTTGGTTGGGAAAGTGTGATTAACTAGTTTAAAAAAAAAAACTCAATTGACAGCACTAAAAAATACATAAGACTGGAACATGAAAATGCGTCTGAATGAGGAATCTCGAAAAAATTATGTGCAAAAATAACTGCTTTACGTTTTATATTTTCCAGAAGAAAAACAATACTCAACTTAAACGCTTTTTAAAAGATAAAATTTTTTTTTTGAAACACCGGATCATGGGTTCCATTCCCAGGGAATCTGTTGAATAGTAGAAATTGTAATGAAATCGCTTTGGATATTCATATCCATGAGTGAAAGTATTTTCTTTTACATTTTCAACCAGTACAGTTTAATAATAATGATAATAATAATAATAATAATAATAAATATAGCCGCAAGCGGCAATGCCCGGCACTCGCCCTAACCCTGACCCAGCCGCCACCCGTGTGCTGCGATACCCAACCAACGCCCGCTTCGCCGCCCGCACCGTCTTTCCACAATTCAGAGCAATTGCTGCCATTAAGAATGAATAGTGCTTTTCAGCCATTAACAATGAATGGTGGACTTTGGCCCTTGCCACGCCCACAGGGATAAAAATACAACATGGCTGTCATTGGCTTTTATGCTCAGTATGGCCTGCTTGAATTTTCCAGCAAATTTGGTACGCTTGCGACAAACTAATTTTGGCTCCTCCCATTCAAAATTTCTAATCGTTATACAGGTGGCGCTATAGCTGCGATTTGAAAATGTCCTTCACTTTGAGACGCGAACGCTAACTTCACGGCTGTCTTGCGCAAAAACCGAGACCGCATTAATATATCGCCCATGTATGTTTTGTCGCCTATGTCTCTAGATGTGTCTGGCAAATTTTCAGCTCATTCGGTCAAACTTCCTATGACTAGATAGATTTCTTGCGCGTGGTGTGAAAACGCAGAATTCCCAAAAGTTGAACTTTTACCCAAGATGACCGACTTCCTGTTGGTTTGGCGAGGTCGACGCGATAGGCTTTTTTGCTTGCCCCGACATGGTGTATATGTGTACCGATTAACGTGAGGCTGCGGTGGAAAAAGTGCCGGGCGAGTTGCCATTGACTCAATGCATTTCCATTTTTTGAGGGGGCGTGGCTCAGAAACCGTATTTTGGTCAGGGCCGAAACCTTTGAATTTTGTTGTATGGTCCCCTGGCTGAATTTTCTGTCAAATAAAAAAAAATGTTATTTGACGCGTTTAGAGGCGAAAAGGGGCAAAAAGTGAAACAAAGAAAAAGAATGATAAAAAAAAAAAAAAAAAATTATGTGAAACGCGCAAATATCTCCGCAATGCTAACTCCGAGCGGTCCGGGGATAGCGCCATTGGATCCGGCTCGCATTGCGTAAACTTTTTCATAGGAGGTTTTTTTTTATACAACGAATCGTTTCCGAGATACGGGCCATTTTATGCCAAATTCCTAACATTCCTGAGTTACAATAACAATATACTAGGCCTTTCTGAGGGGGAGACAGGTGCCAATCTTACATCGTCGGATTCGTCTCATCATTTGGGTTTTGGTTCTGGGGTGTTAGTGGGTGTCTGGGGTGAGTGTCGGGAGTGTGGGCGGTGTGTCTGGGGTTTGGATATGAGCTCTGTTGTATCTTTGCTGCTCCACTGTTGTGGAATTATGGCGTGAATAGAAAGTTGTTACCCTGACCATATCCACTGTCCCCAAATAGAAGTCCATTATGCTGTCCACTTTGAAACGGAGCGCACAATGAGCAGTTTAGAAAAATGTATAAAGATATATTTAACTCATCACTGTATATTTCCATGTCTTATATTTATTTCCTAACTTTAAATATACCTCATATGCACTTCTGTTTAGATGCTAACTACATTTCATTATCCTGTACATGTATTTTGCACAATGACAATAAAATCTTTGTTATCACAATAGCATCTAATCTAATTCCCAATGCAAATTAAGACACTATTTCCAAAGCATGTTGTTTGTACATGCAAAAACGGTCTTAAAAAGCTGTCAAAGTAATGTAATGGGTCTCTTCCACCTAAAGGTACTCTTGCAGGCCTCTGTTATATTGTCAACCATTCAAATCAATAACACATTATTGAATATTTCAAGAGATAGAAATATTTAATCTTTGTTTGCCAGACAAAAGCGCTTGAAAGTGATTCAAATGTGTCCAGAAGATGTAAAGGAATGAAATTTGACAATTTCTATTAAACCTCAATAAATACATTCCCACATTTTGTACAAATATAAAATGTTTTTTTTTATTACAAAGTCAAAGTAATGTCAAATACGTGGATGACAATGCTATGAACGCTTTTAAATTGCCGTGAAAACCTTTACAAGAGGATGAGGGTGCACATGGATCACGCGTCAGATGTCGTTGACTGCTTGCGAAAAACGAGGGCCAGCAGTTACACGAACTAGCTAAAAGAATTCAATGTAATACAATATGACAATCTCATCTTGAAGCTAGCGCACTGTAAATCACCGCCAATAATTAACTGCGTGCACCCGAAACACGAATCTCTTACCTGTTATTTACTGTGATTGAGATGAGTTATTATTAATCCGAGACAAATGACTGAGTGCGAACTGGTACGGAGCTTAACAGGATTCCGAGCTCTCCTAAACAACCTGCTAAAGAATGTAACACAGACGCTGAAAGGAAGGCGGAAAACAAGTGGCCCCGAAGTGAGCGTTGATTGGCCAAAAAAACAATTACTTCCGGTTAGACAAACTGACTTGAGCGTCGACGAATCGACGGACGAGATGTTAGACCAGGATATTTCAAGCCTCCACGTGATTGGACAACACGGGATCTAATAAATCTCAAACTCAGGCTGGATAGTGATCAACGCAGTTTGTATTTGTGTGTGAAACTGTCGGTTAAGGCGCAAATATATTGTAAAACGTAACTTTCGTGCAAGTAATAAATAGTGTGCATGAGTTTCATTCACCGTAACGCATATATTTTGTCTTCTTCTTTTGATGTATAATGGCGTCTTGCGTTCATTTCTGTCGCATTACTGCCCTCATCTGTTCATTTTCTTTTTATATCATATTCCCTCTTTTCTTTATCGCCTTAATTCTGCATTTATATTCTTTTCACTAGTCCTGTGTTGGCCATGTACTTAAAAATACCCCTTTAAAAATAATCCCATCATTATGTCATTAAATCATCTTCCTTTCATCCAGTCCTTTAGTTCCCTCCATCACTTGTTTTCTTTGTCTCTCATATCTTCAGCAGTTGATCATTACGTGACTTGCTGTTCCAGGTGCTTTACACGTCACACGATCCACTTGGATATTTTCCCATAATATCTGAGGTACTGTTCAGGTTACCTCGTCCCATTCGTACTCTAGTTAACACTCTTCTCCATTTCATCTCGTAGCCAACTTTACTTTGAATCCCATTTAACCTCCTCAATCTCACTGCCTTTGCCACGCTCTCTTTGATTGCTTCCACACTATGCTTTTACCTTCTGATTTTGACAACTATATCTCCACATCAATTCTCTGCTTCACTGTCACTTACATGCTATCTGCTCTCTCATTTCCTATAATAACAACATCCCTTCACTCTTTATGTACATAAGTTCAATTTGTTTAATTGATTCGGATCTTTAATTCTCTAACAGTATAGTGAACTAATCATTCTGAGTCATTTGTTCATTTTTAAACTGGCGCTGGTTACAGTATATACAAAAGACATTGTGGTTTGCTTCAGCGGGGAACACATAATACATAAATTGTATTATTGTATACATAAAACTATTCAAATCATGTGAAAATCTGGCAAAACCTGATCTATGTCCTGAATCTGCCCTGCTATAGTTGTTTTAACAGCATGAGTCGATTGATCGCGCCCACGATACCACCCAGCAAACACAGTCATGTGGGCCCCATATGGGTTTTCAGATGGGCTACATGGGTACAGAGTGGGCATGGGCTCTAAATGGCCCCACTTGGGTAACCCACATAAGACCCACATGAGTAAACCCAGGTGGGCAACTTAACTGGGCCCCACCTGGGTAACCTATGCAAGACCCACTTGGGTGAGCCCAGATGGGCATCTTATTTGGGACCCACTTGGGTGACCCTGCAAGAACCCATAGGTGGGCTTTCCATGTGGTTCCCATTTGGGTAATGTGTTGAGATACAGTATGTGCATGTTTTATTAAATATACAAGTGAAAGATGATTAAAGGAAAATGTGTATTTTAAATTACTGTATTTGTTTATTACTGATTGATGTAATTTTATTTTTATTTATCTATTTATTTTTTCATTTTATTTGAGTTAAAAATAAAATAAAAAAATATTTGAGAAGATTGGACTTTTTAAACAATGCTTCTATTGTGGAAAATCTAATAAATAATACAAATCTAAAAAACAAATATTGTAATTAAATATGTAAATATTTGTATATTTATGTATTTTTATTTGTAATATTTAATTTATATATGTTAGAGTTATTAAGTTTTATAAGATCCTGACTTTTTATAAGGATTCCTTAGTCCAGAAAAAACTCATGGGCTGCTTCTGCAGCAGTCATTCATCGCGAGATCTCATTCTCAATCAGCATACAGGATCCACCCCTGTAGGATTTGTCCATTCATCCCGTGAGCTCGCTGACGGCTGAAACTAATTAAGGTAACAACACTTTAAAAATGCTTTAAAATAAGTCGTTTTACGTGCTTTATTGACAAACGTGTTATATCCGTTTGTTTTTACGTTGTAATGCGGACATTTACGGGTAGTTTTGAGGTATTTCATGCTTTTTCAGGAAAATGTTCGCTGATTTTTTTCCCCTCACATAACGAAAACTATCAAAAATAGTCGACAAACCACGTGGATGTTGTAATTATTCTTAAAACATGTGAGACAGAAACTACAAGTTACTACAAATAGTTTGAGCTGAGGCTAGCATGTAACATAATGTACCTGCAATGCACATAAAAATACCTAAAAGATGTTCCAGGTATTATGTTAAATGTGAACTGTGTGAAATGTGAATTTTAAAGACATAAGCAAAACACAGGCCATATTATTTTTAGTGGAACACAATGTTTGGGGTTGAGAAACTTGCCAATACTCATGATGTGCAGGATTAACGGTTGAAAAAAATATTCCAAGTATATTTTTGCTAACTAAGATTAGGTTGAATTAAAGTTTGTCGCGCCATTTCTTTAAAATTCAATTTTTATCAGCACATGCACACCAGCAACCACAATCACCGTTGGTATCGGAAATATGAAACTTAATCTCTACATTATGATCTATGTGTATATGTTTCTCACAGGGAGTTTGAAGAAAAATGCCGAACCAACGAACCACATCACTCGAAAAGATGCAGACAAAGCTGGGTCAAAGTGGCTTATTGGTGCCAGTCTGTCAGAGCCGGAAATGCGAGAGCACGTGCCGGGGAGCAAAATGGGTAAGAGATGAGAAAAACGGTAATTCTAGTAATTTATAATGATTGCTTCAATCACAAATGCTAAAATATGATAATGATTTACAACCATCTCATGAGTTGTCTTTAAAACTGTTCTTCTGTCTTTGAGTAGTTACTGTTTTTAAGTAATCGTTTACTTGGAAATGAAATGTTAATGTTTTATCTTACCCCATTGGCATCCAAGATGTAGGGCTCTTTGTTTCCACAGTATTCCCTTTTTATTCTTCTGAAGTGATGAAATGGCTATTTCTTTTTGTTTTGTAAAAAATGATTATATAAACCAGGGTGCAATATTAAACTACATTTCTGTATCATACATATACTGACATACTGTATAACAATGTAATGTATTTTCCTACTCTTTATTAAAATATTGTATTTCTCCTTTCAAAGGGCCAATAAGAAAGTGACGGAGCACTGAAGAGGATCACTGTGGAAGTTCAAGAGTTTTTGTATTGCTTTGGGATTGTATAACTAAGTTGCTCAGTACATGTAAGATACATAGATGTAGTTTAATACTGCCACCTGTTTTCTCCCCTGTCTTAAGAGTGACATATGGGACAAAACGGGATGCAATAAACTACATTTCTGTATCTTAAATGTACTGATATAAAACAATGCAATATATTTTTCTACTCTTTATTAAAACATTTTTTTCTGTTCAAAGGGCCAATAAAAAAGTGATGGAGGACTGCAGATGTGCACTGTGGAAGTTCAAGAATGCTGCGTGGGAGTTCAAGAGGTCTTTTGTTTTGAATTTTGTGTCAAATCCTTATGCCATATCGCAAGCATGGGTTGAAAAGGTTCTCAATTTCAAAGACATCAAAGATAACAAGCAGTTGCAAAGTTTTGCAGACCTTCTGTGTAGCTGTCGAGACACTCTCAAAGCAATGAAGTGTGAGGATGAGTTAAATGGTGGACGCGCTTTGCTACAGATTGTGGAAAAGCTGCCCGATGACATAAAGAAAAGATGGCTCACAATAAATTATGAGATTATCAAAGCTGGAGGCTTACCAAAGTTGGACGATGTAGTCTGTCTTGTTCAATCTGAAGCTGCTAAGAGAGCTGATCCGATCTTTGGAAATCTTCTCACATCTACCACTCGAAATTCTCCAGTGAATTCTAAATTTAATGCTAAAGCAACCTTCAATAAGAAAAGGCAGACATTCGCAACAGTGACAGTTGCTAAAGAATCAAACATGTCATCTACACCAAAGACAACTTCAAGATTTAAATGCCCAAAATGCTCCGAAGAACATTTCCTGAATCAATGTCAATTCTTCCGAGCCTTGTCTGTTCAAGAACGTTTGGTCTTTGTTCAGCGAAAGCAACTTTGTACAAACTGCTTTATGAGAGGTCATCACAGCTCGATCTGTTCACGCAACTGGATATGCAAAGTGCCTGGATGTGGAAAAAGGCACAACAGTTGGCTACATTCTGCTATCGTAGCTTCTAACGACGACAATACCCAATCTTCAAATCAAGCTACAGAAGATGTACCAGCGGTTGACCCGCCACAAGCCATTCAAGCACATGCCACTAGAAAATCCAATGATGTCAGTCAAAAGAAGATTGCTCTTCCCATTGTGGTCCCTGTTGTGGTTTCAGATCGACACAAACGATTCTCTATGAATGTTTTTGCTCTGCTGGACAGTGGCTCAAATGGAACTTTTGCTCCTAAAAGGCTGGTTCACGCTCTAAAGTTGGAATCACGCAAAACAAACATTAAACTGAACACCATGGAAACCAAAAACCTCAACGTAGTCACCTTAGCAGTCGACCTACAAGTTGAAGATGCTCGACAAAGAAACGCTTTTCTGATGAAAGGAGTGCTCTGCCGAGATCATCTGAACATAAGTCTGGACAACCTAGTTACACAACAAGAGGTGTTTCAGTGGCCACATCTTCAAGAAATTGCAGATGAAATCAGTTTACCTGATGTTGATCTAGCTGGTGAGGTTCATCTGTTAATAGGCCTAGATCAACCAGACATACTCGCTCCTCGTGATACACGATGTGGAGGGTCTGGCGAACCATACGCCATTCTGACTGGACTTGGGTGGACACTCCATGGACCAGTAGCTGATGGTTCTACAGTTGTTTCTGCTAATTTCATTCAAACTGACCACTCTTTACAACAATCTGTAGAAAGATTTTGGAAATTGGATGACCCAGTGCACGTTAATAATGACTCCCTCTCAGTAGATGATGAACAAGTTGTTGCCTTATGGAACAAGCAAGCAGTCAAAGAAGAAGGTCATTACACACTTCCTATCCCATTCAAAGAACATCCACCACAACTACCCAATAACTACACAGTGGCAAAGCATCGATTAGACCTTCTGGGAAAGAGACTGAAAAGGGACCCAACTTTGCTTCAGAAGTACACAGAGGGAATGAAAGACTCTTTGCACAAAGGCTATGCAGAAGAGGTCGTCAACATTAACAGAAACGATGGTTGTGTGTGGTACTTGCCACATCATCCAGTGCTACATCCACGAAAACCTGAGAAAGTTCGTATTGTGCAGCACAATACCAAGGTACATCACTAAATAACCATGTTCATCAAGGCCCAGACCTCACAAATAAGCTCTTAGGTGTTCTTTTCAAATTCAGACAAGATCCCATCGCTCTGAATGCAGATATTGAGAGCATGTTCTACCAAGTCAGAGTGCCATCGAATGAAAGAGATGTCCTTCGCTTCCTGTGGTGGAAAGATAACAATCCTGACAAACCAACTAAGCATTATCGTATGACGACTCACCTGTTTGGAGGTGTGTGGAGTCCTAGTGCTGCCAATTTTGCCTTGCAACGAGTTGCGAAAGACAATCGGGGAAACTTCTCCAACGAAACAGTTGAAACAGTGACTCAAAATTTCTACGTCGACGACTGTCTTAAATCAGTACCTACAGAAGAAGCCGCTATTAAACTTGCTTCTGAACTCCAAGAACTTCTTAAATGTGGAGGTTTTAGATTAACCAAGTGGTTGAGCAATTCTAAGGAAGTGATGAAGTCAATACCAGCTGAAGAATGGTCGAAATCATGTGAATCTTGACCAAGAGGACTTGCCATTTGAACGAACACTCGGCGTCCTCTGGGATGTAGAACAAGATTGCTTCACATTTGATGTCAAGCCAGTGAACAAACCCATAACAAAGAGAGGAATATTGAGCACTACTAGTTCCATCTACGATCCTCTAGGCTTCACAAGCCCATTCGTGCTCAAAGCTAAAGCAATATTTCAAGAGTTGTGCCGCATGAAAGTCGACTGGGATGAAGAGTTACCAGTCAACGTAGCAGCACAGTGGCACAGATGGTTGAAAGACTTACCTTTGTTGTCAGCATTAACAATTCCAAGGTGCCTAAAACCAACGTCTACCAGTTCGTTATCAACGACACAGGTCCATCACTTTTCTGATGCCTCAGAGCTGGCTTACGGTGCCATTTCATACATCAAGATTGGTGACACTTGCCGGCTGGTGATGTCAAAGGCCAGACTAGCCCCAATTAAGCCAATAAGCATACCACGACTGGAACTGTTGGCAGCAGTTGTTGCCACGGAACTGGATCAACACATTAAGCGACACTTGGATATTCCAATTGAAAGGACTTTCTTTTGGACGGACAGCACTATTGTACTTCAATACATTAGAAACAAGCACTGTCGTTTTCAGACATTTGTTGCCAATCGTTTATCCAAAATACATGAGCGCTCAGAAACATGTCAATGGAGACATATTGACTCTGCTTCTAACCCGGCAGATGACATCTCTCGAGGAATTACTATGAGAGAGCTCTTGTCAAGTGATCGATGGATATCTGGTCCAGAATTTCTTAGACAAGATGAGGAGCACTGGCCAGCTCAAACAGGATTGGGCCGAGCACTGAGCCTTGTGGAACTCTAACAAAACAAAGAAATTTATGCAACAAACATAACGCCAATCCCTGCAACAAAAAATGCAGTGGACAGACTATTGGAAAGATACTCCAATTGGCATCGCTTAAAGAGAGCTACCGCTATCTTGTTACGTCTCAAGGCTTTGTTACGCAAGAAAGTTAGTCTTCATATTTCTGAACCCATCACTGTCAATGAGCTCCAGCAAGCAGAGTCAGCCATTCTCAAATACATACAAACTACAACTTTCGCATCTACTCAATCCAAACCCATTTCTCTTCTCAAACTTAAGCCCTACACAGATGAAAACAATCAACTCCTTCGTGTTGGAGGCAGACTGATGAATGCTCCAATTCCTTACGAGGCTAAACATCCAGTGATCCTACCTAACAATCATCATGTCACCCAGTTAATTATTCGTCACTACCATCTTCGTCTGGGTCATGCAGGTCCTGAACGAGTTCTCACAGAAATTCGTCAACGATTCTGGATTCTAAAGGGACGCGCAGTCATTTCCCAAAACTTGAAATCATGCTTGATGTGTCGCAAATTAAGAGCTAAGCCACAAGCCCAACAAATGTCAGACTTGCCTAATTCCAGAGTGACACCATGTGAACCTCCGTTCACGCGAGTTGGCATAGACTACTTCGGGCCATTTTTGATTAAAAGGGCTCGCAGCGAACAAAAAAGATACGGATGCTTGTTTACATGTCTCACGACAAGAGCCATTCATCTCGAGGTTGCAAACACTCTCGATACTGATTCCTTTATCAACGCCTTGCAGCTATTCATCGCTAGGAGAGGCCCACTTTCTTAAATAAGATCAGATAATGGGACTAACTTTGTGGGTGGGTTGCGAGAGTTGAAGAAAGCCATCAGTGAGTGGAATCAACAAAAGATTTCGGATTACCTGCTACAGAATAACGTAAAATGGATCTTCAATCCACCTGCCGCCTCCCATATGGGTGGTGTTTGGGAGCGACAAATCCGCACCGTTCGTTCCATTCTAAATACTGTCCTACATCAGCAGGCACCAGACGACGAGGGTCTAACAACACTGTTTTGTTGCGTTGAGTCTATTGTCAATGGTAGACCAATCACTAAACTCTCAGATGATCCATCCGATCCTCTTCCACTTACCCCAAATCATCTGTTGTTACTTCGTTCTGGACCAAATTTACCCCCTGGAGCCTTCGTGAAGCAGGATGTTTATCGGCGCAGATGGCGGCAGGTCCAGTATCTTGCAGATATCTTCTGGTCGAGGTGGATTAAAGAATAGAATATTTTAGAATAGAATATTTGCCTGGACTACAACAACGCCTGAAATGGCTACAGCCAAAGCGTAATCTCCAAGAAGGAGATCTCGTGAACATTCTTCATGAAAATACGCCATGCAATCATTGGCCGCTAGGTCTGATAACCCGAGTTTATCCAGGTGCAGATGGACTTGTGCGTACTGTGGAAGTAAAAACCCAAGCAGGAGTCTTCAATCGTCCGGCGGACAAAATCTGTCTCCTGGAAGCTAGTTTTATTAGTTAAATTAATTTAGCCTAGGCATCCCCCTTTTTGTTTGAATGACCTGTTTGGGTCATTGGGGCCGGGATGTAGGGTGCTGCCCCTTTAAGAATGCAGTGTTCGGGTATCGCGCGAAACCGGATCACGTGACCAAATGGTCACGTGGTAGAAAGGAAAGTGAAACTAACTGGTTTGGTGAGAGGACATGCTGTTTGGCTGTGGGTTGGCGATTTTAACAAAGATAACTAGGTTAAAGTTTACTTCAAGTGTTTATGTTCCCAGCGTGGTAAGTGTGGGTTTATTTGTAACATTTGTTCGCGGGAGATCGCTATTGTTATTAGCGCCATAGCGCCTAAATGGTTTTGCTATGTATGTTTTCTGTTGTGTTTCTTGAAGTATTTCTGTAAAATTGTATTATATTATTTGATAAATGAAAACTAATTTAGTTATTTGTATTTTCAGTTTGACCGCATTTGACCGCATTTCATCTTTAACTACATCAGTAAACTACAACTGTTCAACAAATCTCAAATGTGTGAAGTGTGTGTTCTGCACGGAAGGAATTTTAAACAAACGAACAAAAACAAACTCAACTTAATGTTATTTACGGGTAACAATATGTATGTATATTTATATCTTAATAAATTGTGTCATGCACAATATGGAACCAGGAAAGAAAGACTGTGGTGTTGCTCGAATAAATACACTCACACAACCCAAAGAAATGATTTTGTGAAATTTGGTTTTATTAGAAACAAAATATGAACTAAAATGTGTATTGGAATTATAACCAATATTTGTATATCTATGAAGATTTATGAATAAAACAAAATAAAAAAAAAAAACAATAATTGAGTCACAACAAAATTTACAATCAGTCACATGAAATGAAACACTTTCAATTTGGTTCTTTGATGCACCGAAAACAAAGGTACAGCGACCTCTACAGGGCGAACTCGGAAGGATCAACACAAACGTCCATGCGAAGTCCGGGAAAAACAATCTGTCTGGGAAAACTATCTAGTTACGTCTGTAACTCCGGTTTCCTGAGAGATGGGAACGGATGACACTACATATGGGGAACAACGTTTCCTGACAAAGCAATGAAGCAATAGAATGACGCAGTAATAACTGCAGCCAATGGCGTCGGAGCACCGCCCCCTGGGCGTGGCCTGCGAGCCCAAGCGCGTGCTCCGGCCGCCATTTCCTCAGTACAATGACTGAACGACAGGAGAGCCCCTCCATCCACCCCTACTCCCATCGTTCCCCTTGCGGCAACTTATATAGTGTCATCCGTTCCCATCTCTCAGGCAACCGGAGTTACAGACGTAACTAGATAGTTCCCTTTCGAGCTGTTCACTTCTGACACTACATATGGGGACGAATGCAATACCCGCCGCAAGGGAACCCGGCGCAACCGCCGACACAACGAACCCCATGAGGGTCACACACGCCCGGCACGTCACCAACAACGGGAACTCACGTGACCTGGCCCAGTCCCTGCTCCGGCCCCCCCGAAGCAGATTCCTTCTCCTCTCCTTGCGGCAACACATGCGGCGCAAAAGAGACGACATCCAAGATGCAAAACCGTGCAAACGTATCTTCCGACGCCCAGCCGGCCGCCCTGCAAATGTCCTGCAGCGACATGCCATCACCCATCCTCAAGACGCCGCCAGCGCCCTTGTAGAATGAGCCCGGACGCCCTCCGGACACTGTTGATTCTGTAAAACACACGCCCGCTTTATGGCCAACAATCCAACAATCCAATGCGACAACGGTGCTTCGACAGCGGGCCCCCTTCAAGACCAAAGACCGGTCTCACACCGGTGAGCGGCACAGGCTGAGAGAGAGAGGGACACAACGCTGATGGTGCGTCTCACCCGGAGACTCGGGTACGAGGCTCATCATCAGCGCTCCGTGTGCAGGAGGCGGAGCTGCTTCACCAACTCAACCGTACCCTCAGGGCGTGATGCCGACGTGCGCACATAGTATACAAACAGTTAGCACATCATATGTGACGTAATCTCCAACACAATCTCTCTTCAGAAATATATGATAATTCACCATATATGTAAAAAATATACCTTGAGGTACTCCAGCAGACGCTTTTCACCGAAGCCATACCTTTTATATGTGGCTTAAGGGAATTGTAACCGTGAAAAACACCTCACAAATGCCCAGTCCTTGAAATTTATAGTACTATGCTCCTAAATGGAAACAACCCATTTCCCGTGATTAAACACCAACCTCTACAATCTAAACCACTGGGAAAAACAGTATACAAGAACAATTCTTGATTGTCCAACAAGGCTTATGACCCACTTAGTCCCAAGGCCATGAACCGAGTGCTGGCTGAGCGTGCGTTCCAGGTGATGACCCTGAAGCAGATCCTGGTGTTGTACAGATATCCAGACCAAGATCACGAGAGAGATGCTTAGTCTCACCATAAGATCATACAGGGAAACCTTGTGCACACGCTCGAAGGAAATGTTTCCTACAGCAACCTGTTATACTCAGAGCTAACAAGCAATAAGACAAGGACACATACTGTATAAGCTTATGCACAGCATGCATACAATATTTGACGTCACAATGTACGGCATATTGAAAACTTTGACAATTACTTTGTCGTGGTGCCCATTTCTCAGAAAAGTTGCAGAAAAACGGCAGGTTCATGCCCATTTCTTTTTGTTCCACCAACAGTGTGTGAACTGAAAAAGAGGAAAAACACATGTGCAACTCAAAAACAGTGCAGACACGCCATGTGCAAACTACACATACAACCACTGGAGACAGAACAGTGTGGTATGCCACAATGATTTAATGACGGTATAAAGCAACAATCATTTGATGTTATTCTGCATCATAATCCCTATGCATGACCAAACAATTATTGTAACCGGCCAACTACCGGCCCACAGTCACAGCCCGTTGGACCAACAACTGCCGCTGTGTTCTATCAGGCGTGTATTGAAAAGCGTCAAATTAAACACTGTAACGCGGTTCCGATGGGGAGAAACACAGCCTCGCCGATGCCAGATGCAGAGAGCGCCAGTGAACGCTATATGAGACCACGTCACTTCTGCCCATAACCAACGGAGCGTCCACTGATTCCGCTGCCGTGACGCATGCGCGCGCCACCTACAGCACCTTTTCACGCGCTCCCTGAGGACAGTCGCGTAAACCTAGCGTTGTGTAGTTCAAGACTAATTCAGTCACCATGAAAGGAAGCCTATATGGTTCGAGCTGAGCGCGTCTCCTCAGAGATAAATCCGCTCACCATAAGATAGGGCTTGAGTGGCTCGGGACGAACGTGCCGCGTCTCCTAAGTGAAAGATTCGCTCACAATACACGAATGCTCTCATGACACTTGAATCAATCTCCCCAGCGAATGATTCGCTGACAAAGAACAATGATTTAAACTCGGGATGAACGAGACACCTCGTTAAGGTCCGCCTTACAATGCACGAATGTTTATGTGCCTCTGGGTGAAAAAGTATCCGGCGTGAATGATTCGTTTATCATGCCACCGCCGAGCCGCTACTCGAGTAGAGATCCGAGTCAATAAAGAGTCGACTCCTCCATTCCACCATGGAGCGCGAATCATGCCATTCGAACGCGAACCCAAGGAAATCCGTCTCCAAAAGCTATGGGGTACACAATTTAGAAAAAAGAGACATTGTGGGAATTGCCAATAAATTGACACAGTCGTCAGACGCACGAGTGTGAGTGTCGTTTATTGGACTCCACAAAACAGAATGAAGAAAACGAAAACTTTGGCGCAAAAAGCATACGTCATCCTGACATCATCAGACAGACTAACAAACCTTAATGGGCAACACACAACATAACAGAACATTCCCTTGTATTACTAAAAGAACACAAATCAACCTTGGTGAATTATGAAATGCCACTACACACGTCCCCCCAGAATTAACCATATAAAAACGAACGCTAACATGGGGGAGGCCGGATTACACGGCCGCAGCGGCTTTGACGCAACGTTGCTCCAGGCGCCTCAGCTACAATTCAGCAGTTGCATTTCACCACAATGTTCTTGTTTTTTACAAAACTGAAACAATGCGCATCTCGCGAATGTACCTTCGGCTGTTGTTTATTGAATGTTCAAATGTGCCGCGACTCCCGCGAGTGCGCGACTGGCCAGTGCACAGCCGCTAATCAGAGCCACAGCCGTCAGCCGCTAGCTCAGATCGCTGAGTTTGAGCAGCCGGCGCTGTTGATCGGCCCGCGACCATGGCTCCGCGCGCCCAATCGTAGACCTGGAGCTCCCCCTCTCGGCGGGACGAGGCTGCTGCAGAGAAATTTGCGCTGCTGAATATACAGCCACAAGTTTTGGCCTTCTCTGGGCCGCATCCCCGCCCTCAATTCAGGCGCGTCGCCGAACAGGCGGACATAACGGCGCATCCAGCCCTGGGCCCCAGTCTGGTCTTGCTCCCATCCATCCATGAGCCGGACGGCAGTTCCGGAGCCTCCGGCCAGGCACTCATCTAGGGCCTCGTAGGCGAGCACGCTGTCAGCACCTGGCGCCACGTGCTCAGGAAAAAACCCAAGTGGGTCGTCGCCGTCGTCGTCCGACAGTCGGGAAGCGCGGCCTGCAAGCAGATGGAAAAGGGGACTTCACTCACCGGCTCCATCTGAGGCATCGACCCGGCACTCAGCCAGGACCTCGTCGGCGAGCACGCGGTCAGCACCTGGCGCCGCGTGCCCAGGAAAACCCGAGTGGGACGTCTCCGTCGTCGTCCGACAACCGGGAAGCGCAGCCTGCAGCAGATGAAAAAGCACTTACCGGCTCCATCTGAGGTAAATCTCCCGCCAAAAC
This sequence comes from Paedocypris micromegethes, assembly GCA_028031935.1. Lineage (NCBI taxonomy): Eukaryota > Metazoa > Chordata > Actinopteri > Cypriniformes > Paedocypris > Paedocypris micromegethes. The sequence continues at coordinate 21,741,086 of CM051497.1, read as the reverse complement.
CATCCGAGCCCCAGGAGCGAAGACGTGGCTCCTCTGCCTAAGCGCAAGGTAAGTAGGGAAGGAATGCCGGTCATCCGTATGTTTCAGCTCAAAACTTCGCCATAGGGCGCCCACCGGCATCTCTCGACATACACGACACGCGGCGAATCTGTCGAGGGCCGGTGTAACGTGACCGGGCCCTAGGCACAAGATGCACTCCGCGTGGGTGTCAGCAGACTCGACGGGCCCTGAGCACCCCACGCACCGCCGCCCACCGGGCTGAATCGGGCTGAACGACTCCAGCCCGGTGCTTCTGATACCACCAGACAGGTGGATGACAAACTTTGTGAACCGCGATCTTCTGGCTAGTTCAGATTTACCATGCAAGCACCACAAGTGACGTACTTCCCATGCGTCATGACATCATCTCCCGTCCAAAACGTTGTAAATATATATTAATAAATACACTTAAAAAAAAACATATTCCAATTTTAAAGTAAAAGTGTACTGCCCCCTAACTTTAAGGGGGTTGCACCAGCATCTTTTGCCAGGTTACCCTAATTTGACAGCCCGTGCTGCAAAAGTGTTGCACTTGTTTGGAATATTGCAACAGAAATATTGCCAGCTGAAACTGGCTGGCAATGTTTATGCACTTGTCATTGATGCAGTTGTCAGGTTTCAGAAATAAAAATAAATAGTGCGCCCCTGTTTTTAGTAATAGATAAATAAATAAACCCCACTTAAAAAGCTGCATGAGAGACTTATGCATCCGCATAACTTCTATGAAAATGAGTAGTAAATATATATCCACTCGACGAATATTGCGAATTTGACAATCAGTTTGAACACATCGACACGTTCTTCAGATGGTGTTCAGAGTTTGAACGCTATTCGGAGGTTAGAAAAACATTATTTTCTTCTGAAACCACGATCGCAGAATACTCCCCGTAATGAGTTTTGAATGTTTTTTTGGAAGCAAACTGTGTACAATGTTTGGTAATAATAAAATACGTATTCAAAACATTTTCCTGCTGAGTGTGTGTTTTTCTTGTTTGATGTTTCACCGCTCGTAAAATAGAAGCTGCATAAGTATTGCAACAATACAATAACTGCTTTTTCTGTTGAATCCGTACATGAGAAGTCATTATAAGTATTGAGAGATGACAATACGACTTCAGGATATGGTGTAATAAAAAGAAAAAACCTTAAATGAAAACACAGGTTTTATTTTTAAATAACTAAAAAAAAAAAAAAAAACCTGTGTAGAACGGGTGATGGAAAAAACTAGAAGATAGAAAATAAGCCAGACATTTAACACAATCTGTATGCGGCATCACTCGCTTTTCATGCGTACGAGTGGCCTGACCTACGATTGACCCAGCGTATACTTTTATTCGTAATAGATTTTGTGTGAATAAAACGCTACATCGAAACATTCCTATGTCTATATGTTAACAGACAATGTACGATTAAGAAAAAAACATAACTAGATTGGGTTAGTTTTAACATTAATCAACGCTCACCGTACGAACATTTTATTTAAGAGAAGATCATTTTAAAATGAGAAACTATTCTTTTTTACTCTGAAAAAACAGATTTACGGAGAGTGATTGTCTTACGTTTTTCAAACCATGCAATTGTTATTTGTTTAAGTTTAATTTTGTTTAATACGTGTAATCTGCAGATGCTTTGAACGTAATAAACTCAAGTAGTCATCAGTAGTGGATCTGGTGACCCCATACTGTGGGTTATCATGGAGAAAATCCCAGTGCCAGCCATGCTCGTAAAACATTCTAGACATTTGTTACGGTCTGGTCGTTGCTTGTACACCGTCACGATAAACTTCAGCGCTTGAAAAAACATTACTATAGCTTTTTCCCGCTATTTTTTGCAAAACTATATGATTTTTAAACAAATACGCATTTTCGTCTTTTCAAAACTTTCGGACGAGATAAAAACTAATGTCGATAAAACTAGATATTATAAACCACAACATACGTATTACTAGTTTATCGCACCGTAAACTTATACAAGTAAATATGTGAAGGTTTTCACCAATGTCACGATCCTGGGGTTTATCTCCCCCTGGTGGCGGCCCAGGAGAACTAATTGGGACAATCCGTCATCTGCAGCTCATCTCCCTCCGCGACAGGTGTGCCTCATCACCAAAGGATTCTTAAGGAATCGCGGAGGGAGCATGAGCTGCCGATCAAACTTGTTTATGAGTCCTGAGTGGAGCCACGTCGGCCTGGCTCACGTTTATGTTTGTATTCCTTTTGAGTTCTTATTCTTCTTCATCTGGTTCTTTTGGATTTTCATTAAAAACCCTGAGTTCGGATCCTCGCCATCATCTGTGTCTTCAGCAAGCGTAACAGATTGATCGGCCCAAAACCGACAAGAGGAACAAGCGCCCGAGAAGCCTACCGACATAAAGGACGGCGACAGCGGCCTTTCTTGTTTCCTCAAATTTAGAATTTACAAAATGGATGCACCTGAACTGTTTGCTGTCCTAGTCACTGCCCCAAGATGGGAACGGGACGAGCACTTCGTGCAGCAGCTGGACATCTTGCTGGAAAACCTGCCAGTGACGTGCCACTTTGCTCCAGAAGGCTTGTGGGAACAGTTCGAAGAGATGTGTCCATGTGAGTTCCGTGCCTTACCTCTGGTGTCTCCTGCGGGGAGAATCCGAGATGCCTGGGTGGCAATCTATTCGGATCTGCCAATCAGCTGGAGACTCCCGAAGGCTCGGCGCACATGTGAGTGCTGTAGAGCAGCGGCACTCATATGGCCATGGTGGTTGGAAAGCTCGCCGGAATCCAGCCACCCATGCACGGAACCACCGCTACCGGCGCAACACTGGGGAATTCAGCCCTCTTCGGCTGATCCCAGATCAGGTCAGCTGCCTTCTGCTCTCTCTCTGCCCTTCTCCTCTCTCTCTCTCGGGGTCTCCCCATTGCTGGAGAGTCTCTCCCCTCTGGTCTCTTCTGCTAACCTCCGTGTGGGGTCTGCCTCTTCCCCTCGGCGGCGACGCCCCCGTATTCGCTCGCTCTCGTTCCGCTCTCTCTCCTTCCGCTCCCTTTCTCTCTCGTCCTCCGTCTTCTGCTCTCAATCCTCTCGCTCTCTCTTTCGCCGTCCGCGTTTTTCTTCACGCGCTGGCTCTTCTCTCCATCATTCTCCCTCTAATCCATTCCGCTCTCTTTCTCCTTCCCGCTCTCTCTCTCCTTCCCGCTCTCTCTCTCCTTCCCGCTCTCTCTCTCCTTCCCGCTCTCTCTCTCCTTCCCGCTCTCTCTCTCCTTCCCGCTCTCTCTCTCCTTCCCGCTCTCTCTCTCCATCCCGCTCTCTCTCTCCATCCCGCTCTTCTCTCCATCCCGCTCTCTTCTCCATCCCGCTCTCTCTCTCCATCCCGCTCTCTCTCTCCATCCCGCTCTCTCTCTCTCCGCTCTCTCTCTCGCTCCTCGCTCTCTCGCTCTCTCTCGCTCCTCTGCCTCCTCTTCGCTCTCTCTCTCTCTCGCTCTCTGCTCTCTCTCTCGCTCTCTCTCTCGCTCTCTCTCTCGCTCTCTCTCTCGCTCTCTCTCTCGCTCTCTCTCTCGCTCTTCCTCCGCTCCTCTTCCTCTTCCTCGCTCTTCCTCCGCTCCTCTTCTTCGCTTTTTCTCGGCTGATCCTGACACACCTGCGGCTGCACGCCGCGCTCCAGACGACGCCGCTGCGGCTGCACGCCGCGCTCCAGACGACGCCGCCGCGGCTGCACGCCGCGCTCCAGACGACGCCGCGGCGGCTGCACGCCGCGCTCCAGACGACGTCACGGCTGCGGCTGGTCGCGTATGTGTGTCTGGTGCATCTTTCAAACTACAACTACACTTTGTCACCATTCGTTAATGCCAATTCTAGCTTCAGTCTGTTTCATTCCTGTTGAATTGTAACCATCAGTGGCTCATACTCACACTATCATCCTCGCACTATTCATTTAATTTTTGCCATATCACAATATTTCTCAATCATGACTCGTGTTCTCCATCTGTATCTGTCCTCTGTGTGAGTGACGATCTCTTGATCTCATACTTCATTCATTCTCTCCTGATTTAAAATTAAAAGATGAATAGTAAACACAAGACATCTGTAAGGAAAATGATCATTTAGTCACACGTGACAAATAAAAAATGTATCATCATAAAAACCCACGCATCCAAGAAAACCCTGGAAAAAAGTCAATCCATGTATTGTCAATCAATTCTAAAAACATCTTCATTCAGTCATACATCTTTAAGTAGGGAAACACCATCGTGTGTCAAATTTCTTTCTACACCAACGAATACTAAAATGAGTATACATTCACGTAAAAAGAGTACGGCTAATACATGTGTTGTGCACATAGCTGACCTGATGATAAATTACTAACAAATCAAAATGATGAAACACTAACAGAGGGTGTTTACAAAACCACATCAAGCTATTAGAATTTGAACATTTAATTTTCTGCTAATTCTGAGTTCAAAACGTATTTCTCAGAAGACACCGCCCACCTAGGGATTTCCTAACCTTTACATGACAATAAACCAGACACGTGCCTTTTAGACCTGACAGCCAATATGTCTCGTTACCTATATCGATTTGTACCAATACAAAAACCTTTTTTCCAAACGATTACAAAGAGACCATCATGGATTCTAAACATTGTTCGCATAGTATTGTGAGTTTCGTTTTTAAACGCTTTAGTTTTTTTTTTCACTCCAAATAGTTTGATAAGAAAAGTAAAAATCTTAACCAAAGACAGACTCGATTTAATTTTGTTTTTGACCATTTAAACTTTTTACAAATGAGATTTTATAAAGTGGAGCCCCCCCTTTTTTGTTTCTGTCAGACTTTTTATGCTAAGGTAAATAAATTACGATTACTGCACTGTAAATGAGTGTGACATTGTATGTACTGAATAAAACAAGGTCCCCTGAGAACACACACGCACCAAATCAAATCGATGAAGTACAAATTAAGCTTTGTTTTATTTATCTAAATCAAACAATTCAAAGTTCTCAGTTCTTCTTCAAACGTACAAATTGTAATGATGGTGGCATTCACCCTGAGATTACAAAGTCAAACGCTTTTTGCTTTGTCATCTAACGCGTATTATCTGGAAAACTTTATCTTTAGCATGTCACGATCAGAGTAGTTCCCCCATTTGATAAGCCGTGGGCTGCCAAGTGGGGCACAATCCCCACCCCCTCATCATCCTCAAACACGACACTGACACGGGGGTCACGGCTCTGAGGCGTTTGACCCACATGAACAGATGGAGACGAAGCGGCGGGTTTAGATCCACAAGGCTTTAATCGGAGTTAGGACAGGCAAAAAGGTCGACAACGGCAAACAGCACAGCGTGGGCAGGACACAGGGGTAAACCACAAACAGGCAAGAAAGTCGGCAACAAGTAATCCAACGAGATCCAAAACGGCAGGCAAAAAACGAGAGTCGGGAGAACGGGAATCGAGATCGGCAACGAGACTTAGACGAGAAGTAAAACGCTGGTAAGGCTGGCTAAAGACCAGACAAACTGGCGCCGAAACATGGTGAAAATCAAACTTAAATACATAGGCTGATGAACTAATAATTACAAAACACAGAACAGCTGATCACAACATAAACTGTGGGTCAAGATGGCGGCGACGTGGCGAGGTTCAAAATAAGGGTCCAAAAGTGGTTCAAAATAAAAGTCCATGACGTCACGCGCCGAGACCCGTGACAGACACCAGGGTGTAAAACACTTTATCACCTTAGTTTTTCTGAACATGAACACAGTATTATCTCTGATAGATTTAAACACGTCTTCAACCTTAATAAACACATTTAAAATGTTTGAAACCTAAAAGCATTCGGATGTAAAAAGAAACTAATCATGTTTTTGAGGCCTGGGAGTATTAAACACAATTTCTTTCTTCTGAAACACAAAGTCACCATATTTATTTCTGTCTTTATTTTGCCACTGTCTCCTCTCCACAGCTCCAAAGAAAATGCTTACCGTTTTTTCTTGAGGATCTATGAACTATCATCAACATACTGTATATTCTCCTTCATTATGATATCGAAAATATCCAAAACCAGATATTATAACTATAACTACAATTTTGTCTAAGTTTTTTTTTGGACTGTTAATTTGGTGACAGGTACACATTTATTTTTAATCTTTTAACATTTAACATTCTTTTTCCATTTTTCATCTGTTTCCTGTCATTTTTTTAGTAAAACCAGACACAACATGTCCCCCAATTGTTATGAATAATCTCAATACATGCTCAGGATCACACCACAATCTCTCTCTCTTTCACATCTGTATTTGCTGAATCACTTACCCACTCTTTTGCTAGTGCTAGCATTGTGCAATGTTCCCCAAACAAACCACTTTTTCCTCATATGCATCAGCATGACACTTGTTCTTATGTGTTTTTCTTTTGTTTTCTAGGTTCTTCCAAAGTAGCAGCACACACTATAAACCTAGTTTCAACAGCTACTGTATTTGCATCTTCCCCCACTCTTAACAAACTTTCAACTAGTGGTTATATTTCACTATCTTTTCTCAATCCCTCATTATCCATACCTTACTCTTTTCCCCGCTTAATTTTTTTCCTGGTTAATATTTTTTCCTGTCTCAACATTTCTATGAAACACACCACTCCTGAGTTTAATTTGTGAATCTTTTGTTTCAAATTAACATTCACTACTTTATGATTTCCTCTGATTTAAAAATTGTGAACTAACGTTGTTTGATGCAAAAGAAAAATGAACCATGAGGCTTGGAATTTTCATTAATAAAAAACGAATGTAATTACTAAAACAAATTGCATGCATCCTTAAAAAATTGTAACAAAATTGTTGTTCTGTGCTACTCTTAAAATATTTGAGAACATTGGTAAAAACAAACTAAAATGAAAACGATACCTGTCTTTTCAATTTTTGGGGATTAATTTAAAAAACCGTTTCAGCTAAAAGATTGAGAAAACGAGAATTCACGTTTTGGTTCGACTGGTATGTGTTTTTATTAACCATAATGTGAATCTCAACACATGGAGTGATCAAATGCCGTTTTGATGAACAGCCGATGAAGAGGGAACGTAAAGAAGAATAAGGTTTGGCTGCGACAAATCGTCAGATGAGCTTGTTCCTTATAAGAACCAATGAGAAAGCTTGCATGTGTTGCTCACAGTGCTTTAACTCCTTTTAAACTTTGAATAAAGCGTAAACATTTATACATTGATTGCTACATTAGTAGTAATTATATAGCCAGCATATGACAAAATTTGATTTATGACCCTTGATTTA
>CM051497.1:21679493-21733699 GCA_028031935.1 Paedocypris micromegethes | reverse complement strand
AGAATGCCAGAGGAGACTGGCACCAGTGAGCCGGGTTCTCCCCAGGGTTTTTCCTTGTTAAAGAGATTTTTTACCTGGCCACTGTCGCGTATGTGCTTGCTCGCTGGTCTTTTTTCTTTGTCTTGGTCTTGTCATAACTGCAGCCACTTAGTTAACACCAACAATCCAGACGACAAATTGAATAAAAAGCAACATTTCCCTTACATATTTACATGTGCGCTTTGAGACAGTTAAAACTGTGAAAAGCGCCTTACAAATACTCATTATTATTATTATTATTATTATTATAATAGTGAAGTTGCATAAAAGACGGGATTCTAAGAAATCTGTCTGCAACCTCAGCGTCCTCCCTAGGCGAAGATCGAGCCGCCGCTGCTTCTCAATCCGCAGCAGGTGGCAAAGGCCATTCATGGGGCGATAGGGTAGAAGACGACAGCTCAGCACTACAGTACCAAGCACGGTCACTAGAGCTCTCCGGCAAAGTTCAGGAGTCCCTTTCTGATGCTTTGCTAGATTCATCCTGAGTTGCCATTAGAGGACGACTCACACTCTGTGTTGGAGGATCTGGTCGTGGCGCCTGCAGAGATGCCAGCGCGACCACGATCTGACAACCCGCATGCGATGATGCTGGTTCGGGTCGCGAGGAGGGTCGGCTTGGAGACAGAGGCTCCTTCTCGGCCGCCCCCCTCGCAGTTTGATGATTGGTGTCCTGCACAAGCTCCGGTTTCTAAACGGTATGAGACTTCTGCCGTCCTTTATTCCCTAAGCTGCATGAGAAGCTGACCAAGACGTTTTGGCAGTGACTTGTTTCTTACATCCCTCTAGAGTGCTCATTCCCGGAGCTATTTGGACATTTCCCCCATGGAGCCTGCTATTGCAACAATTTTGCCAAGCAAGCCGCTGCCTGGAGACAATCCAAAGCTAACCTACCAAATCATCGCAATTTTCGCAAGCTTTAAATGCACGCACTGTCGGCTGTTGCCGTTTACCAAGCATAGGTGCTCGCTGAACTCAGAGGGCAACTGATCCTCATCCTACAGGCGGCAAATTTTGCGGCGCTCACGACGGAGGCGTCAATGGCAGCTTGGGTGGTTCAGGAGGGCCATCAATGGCTTGACCTCGCAGACATGCTGAGCGCAGAAAAGAACCAGTTCCTGAACACGCCAATCTCTCAGTCGGGCCTCTTCGGCGATACAGTGGTGTAAACAGTTCTCCGCCCTCCAGCTGCAGACTGAAGCTATTTCTCATGTGTTTTCCAGGCCCGTGGCGAAATCCACTTCAGCTGAACTTCGCTGGCGACGCTCAGGGACTGCGGCTGAGACCTCCCTTCGCCTGCCGGCTTCCTGCTTTCTGAGGCGTCCTCACCACTCACGTGGGCTCGAGAGACAGGAAGAGGCTTCCTCGCTGCTAGTGAAGGGCGCCATTGAGGAGGTGCCTCTAGCCGAGAAGATGAGCGGCTACTACAACCTGTACTTCGCGGTTCCCAAGAAGACCATTTTTGATCATTTCGATCTGAGATTCCTGAAACGACACCTGCACAGGTTCTTATTCAGGATGGTTACTCAGATGACCATCGTGAGAGCAGTTCAGCCCCAAGATTGGTTCGTCGCTATTGACCCCCAAGACATCCTGCTCCTGGCATCCGCGACTAGACCTCTGTAACCTCCACGTCTGGCCGCGAGACGGGACACCTTGTTAGATGAACTGCCACAGTCGGTCCAAGACAGTATCGCTCAGGCTCGTGCACCGTCTACCAGACGGCTGTATACCCTGAAGTGGCAGACTTTCGTCACCTGGTGCCACCAGAAAAACGAAAACCCACCGAGTTGCCACGTCAGGACGATTCACTTGTTTATCCAGCAGACACTTGAAGAGAACCTGGTCCCTTCCACTCTGAGAATTTATGTAACCACGATATCCGACTCCCATGACCTCATCGAGGGGAAGACAGATGGCTGGCACGACCTGACGACTAGGTTCTTGAAAGATTCTAGGAGAGAGCATTCCTCCAGACCCACCCCAACCCCAATGTGGGATTTGAGCTTGGTCTTGGCACCCCTTTGAGCCGCTAGAGACTGCGAGTTACACTGAAGGCTGCTCACACTGAAGGCTGTGTTACTCCTAGCGCTAGCCTTAGTGAAACGGGTCGGGGACCTAGTGGCGTTCTCTGCAGATCCTCAGTGCCTGACCTTTGGCCCTGGAGACTTGCACGCAGTGCTGCGACCCCGGCCTGGTTACGTGCCCAAGGTGCCCACTACCCCTTACAGGGATGAAGTAGTGACATTGTAGGCCCTCCCCACAGGGGAGCAAGACTTGGTCGGTCATTCGTTATGCCCAGTACGTGCTATTCCCACCTACTTGAGGCGCACAGAGAGCTTCAGACGCTCGCAACAGCTCTTTGTCTGCTATGGTGGTCGGCAGAAAGGGAATGCCGTTACCAAGCAAAGAATCTCACACTGCATCGTTGACGCGATTAAGACCGCATATCATGTTTGTAAGCTGCCTTACCTGCTGGACATGAAAGCCCACTCTACCAGTAGTATTGGCTCATCGATGGCGGCGGCAAGAGGAGTCTCTCTAGCAGACATCTGTAGAGCTACAGCCAACTCCTTCATTCGATTCTTCGAATTGGAAAGGAGGTATGCACGCAGATTGCTGTGGTGGTCAATGCCGACCCCAACCCCATTCTTAGTGCTCATCTACCCTCGAGCTAGGATAGAGACAGGTACAGTCCACTAAGCACACTAGGGAGCTCGACCAACGGAGGGCCGTGACCCCTGGACGACCCAGCCTCTGTTCCCTCGAGCCAGCGACAGTAGGGGTCCCCCCGGTCCCATTGAGTTCAGAAGTCTGTGTGGGCCCGACTGGCTTCAATCATTGAAGGATACTACTCACGGCGCACTCGTCCGTTTTATACCACCTGATCAGGTTCAAAGGTGACTTACAGCTGAATGCTGCCTGAATTAGCATGAGTTGAGGCACGAAGGGTGTCCATCCAATATCCCATTGTCCAGTAACTGACAGACGTCTCGTTCTCTGACAATTTACTGAACAGAGGCAATTTGACCCGGCTGTGTAAATCCACACAGAATTGTCAAAAACTAGGTTTAAACAAAAGCAATTACATTTTAATTTTTGACGAACATTTTTATAATTGATATACCACAAAAAGTGAAAATCCAGCTGTGAATCCAAACTCAGAACAGTAACACTCCGTGATGGTCCTCGTCGTCATCACACCAGCAAAAATTTTCTAATAACTATTTCATTTAGTCTTTTTTCATTTACACATTTTTTGGAACTGTGTGGCAGTTGTGGTCCAGCAGTAAGACTTGGATCTGCTACTCAGATGTTGCAGGCATGAATCTTTTTCACCAGTGTCTTCCGTACCCTAAAAAATTTACAGAAACATAGAATAAAATATTTGAATATTGGATAGTAGATAAAGTCTTTATAAATTGATAAATTGTATTTAAAACAGTAGATAAAGACAGTGACCAGACTTTTCGACCCAGGACGTTTGGCCCCCGGGGCTTTGGACCCGGACGATTGATCCTTAGGACGATTGATCCTTAGGACGATTGATCCTAATAGTCCTAAGGATCAATCGTCCGGGTCCAAAGCCCTGGGGGCCAAACGTCGTGGGTCGAAACCCCCCTAAATCATAAAGACATTGTCACGATCAGTGGCGGTTCTACACTGTATGGCGCCCTGGGCGAGACTCCTCCTTTGCTGAAGCCGAGGCTGCTCTGCTCCCTTCTTGAGAGAGACTCACTCACACTGACACACATGCGTTGCCGCGCTCTTTCTCTCCCTCCTTTTTCACTTTTTCCGTTATCTGCGCACGACACACAAACGGGTTGCCGTCACAAATTGTACAGAAAACCGCTTAGCGGCCCTGGCGCCCCCCACGTGACAAAAAAATGCCACTCTCTTATATAGAAATAGCACTCTTCCGGTCAAACTTGTTCATTAGTTGTTAGAGAAGCCATGTCCGTGGTTTCTCTTTCTCAAGAAGCTTTCTCGAAATCTTCTGCTTCTGAATCTTCCGAGTTAGTTGTTAAAACCTTGTTGTGCAAACCCTGCCGTCATAATAATAATAATAATAATAATAATAATTGAAACTTTATTCATCCCCTTGGGGAAATTCTTTTCTCAGCATTTGACCCATCCGAGCAAACTCGGAGCAGTGGGCTGGGTTCAGTCCAATTGACACTCAGCTCACCCAATTGACACTCAGTTGCAGAATCAGCGGTAGGGGGGAATTGAACCGGAAACCCCTTGGTATATTCTTTTGTTTGAGCACACGTTGCCCTGGATGATCCTGATGAGCTTCTCTCCGTGGGTGTGGCTGTTGACGGGCAAAGGAGGGACTGATGAGTGCCACGGCCCATTTATCCCATTACCTCCAATTAGGATTAAACCATTATATTCCAATGGTCCAGCGGAGTGGTGCTCGGGTGTTTTGTTTGTTTATGGTTGATTGAGTTGGCTTTGAGTTCATTTTGAAGTTAATAATTCTTTGTATTGTTATTAAGTTATTTGTATTATTATTATTATTATTTTGAATTGTTGTTCTTATTGAAATGCTATTGTTTGGAAATTATTTGGAAATTTAAATATAGATTGCATATTTGTTGTTTCACCTTTTTGGATGAAAGATGGTATTCCTTTGGGTTATATAAAGCAACGTTTCTTTAGAGAGGGCAGTGGGTTGTGTTGAGCAGTACGGTAGGTTGCTGGTTTTTTCCCCCCTTTGCCTTAGTTTTTAGAACTAGTTGTTTTGGTTGGTTTACTTTGGTGTCCTCGTGCCTGATCACCTGTCTATCTGACAGATACATAATAGAATAGAATAGAGTGCTCGTGCCGCCGCTCGTGTGACATGAAAAAATGGCCCACGTTTGCCCACCACTTCCGCTGCGTGTTCATGTGCTGCCAAATGGAGCTGGAAAACATATCAACCACCCAAGATGCTAAACTCAAACATATTATTTGGGTTATTACATACATTTGGGGGCAGTTATGGCCAAGCATTAAGTTGGACCTGCCATCTAGGCTTTGCTGGTTTGAATCTTGGTTTTGGAAGTCACTGAGCAAGACACTGGTCCCCATCTGATACCATGGCACCGTGATACCATGGCACCATGGCTTAAAATTGACCACTGCTCTTGTTTTTGTGTGTTCACGTAAACTGATGGTTAAGCACAATTTCAATGTGGTCCCTAGTGGCCACTATGACAAACACACCTCACTCAATTGCTTTTGACGCCCTTTGTCCACTTACTGATGTGATTTTTGTGAATTAGTACTTTGAAAAGCACAAAGCGACTGCCATACTATTCATTCAGTCATGCAGAAAAAAGCCAGTCCAACTACAAACAGTTCATGCCATGAACATATTGCAAAATGCTGAAATCTACCTGTGTATAGACACTCAAGAGATTCATGCGATCTTTTCCACTCTCTGCAAAGCTGCAAAGTAAAACCTGGAAAAAAGTCACCATGTGAAAGAGAGAAAGAATCAACCTTTTGTGTAATAATACAAGCCAAGTTAGGCATTTTAAATGACAAGTCAGCTTGGTGCGTGACACGGGTTCCAGGAGTGGTGAAGTGGGAATCTGACAGCCGTTTGAATAGACCCTCAAGAGAACTGCTTCCCCTCTCATTCTAGCACTTAAGGGTGATGGGTTGCTTGTCTACCATGGCCGCTCATGGAAGAGAGTAGCATTATCTTCAGCTACTCTGTAGCACTGTCAGTGTGCAGGTTGCTGATTTAGACATAATGAACAGAGATACAGATGCCGTAGTCAAGTTCTTCCTGAGTACAACAGAAGGAATAGCACAGTGCCAACTACCTAGTCCGGAGCTGAACTCAGACCCACCCATACACTGCACTTTTTGGCATGATGTTTAGCCTTTTTTTTTTTTACCTAAAAGCAAATATGGCAACATGCTATGTTTCCACAGACTCATCATGTGGAATTTCTGTTTACCTTGCAAATTGCTTTGTACTCATTCACATTTATGACACAATAAATTATTAATAAAAATAAAGACACTGATTTGAATAGTTACATATTCTGTTTCAATTGGTATATTGTAATAAAATGTCCTTTATTCCGCCATGCTCAAAAAGCATCACCACGAACATTTAATGAACATTAGAAAATGTATATTTCAGTCTCTTCAGGATTTCACATTTTTTGCTTTGCCTGTTAAGATGTTTTCTTGCGCTGTTTCTCCTGCCACTACAGTAATATCTATCTATGCTTTTTTATGATAAGTGTATTGTTGAGTGTACCTGATGCAGCTCTCTCTGTCAACTAGTCACTGAGTGATTGGTGTCCAAGTCAGGTGTTGCCAAGAAACAATGTTTTTTTGTTTTATTTAAACAATGACTGAGCTCGTTGCTGGCTGAGCTCGAGGCATTTTCACATTAATAATTTGCTGTGCTTCTTCAATTAGATCATTGTTGTAATGGTTTTAATGTAATTGTCAGTTATTTCTTTGTGGTAAAGGAAATATTTTGCAATTGTTTTTTAATTTAAGATCATTTTAAGATTAGTTTTTTGAGATTCAGCATTTGGTGATTTTGTATTTACATTTGGCAATTATGGAATTACAAAAAAACTGGAAAGACTGATATTAACTGAGAACTAAAATCACACCTAGGAGACAAACAAGGGTGACTGAAATTACTAACTCATGATGATGATTTCTTCTCATTGCACAATGTTTACTCTTGCTTTTGATTTACATAATTCTTATTTTGGAGAAAGAAAGTGAATAGTAGAAATAACAGAAACAAACCATTCCCTCAAAGGACTCACTCTTATTTAACTGCAAAAACCTGAATGTCATCTGGTGTCTCAGAGGGAATCTTTCCAATTTTTTGAACATTGCACACATGCTTGTAGCTGCTCAGCTCTTCACAACATCTGCGACTGAAGCACTGGAGAGAGTTTAGCTCCACCACCTAGTGTGAAGCGTATAGAGCCATCAGTATGTCTAATGACTTACAACCATCAGAAAGACAAGTTGCTCAAACTTAACCCATCAATGTTTGTGTGTTACCATCGCTGAATCTTCCCAAATATTGGGGCAATTGTGGCAACACCCAAGACACATTTCTATCAAAAAGCATAGAAAGCTACACTGTTTTGCTGTTAACTTTTTGAAATAATAACAATTCTAAAATCCACACAGAAAGAAGCTAAGACACAAGCAAACTGCTAAGTGTGGGGAAGGTAAAGCTCTTTAGTAAATTTGCAAAAAAGTGAGGGTGAGAAATGAGAGAGTAGAGGGAAAAGAGAGACATTAGAGGCTTCAACCAGCTGTCAAATGATGGTCGTGATTGCTGGAGTTAGAGTGTGGAAACAGAAGGTGTGAAGGGTGATTATCCAGCCTTCATCCCTGATGAACAGATGTTAATAACAAAGCAGCACATTTATTGTGTTTAATAGCCAAATGCAGGAGGCAAGGTTGGGCCTATCTCTCCTCTCCCAGAGAGATGGGCTTAGTATGTTCATGTTGGCAGCAAGCTAGCCATAATGAGCCAGATATTTGCAAGAAAGGGTAATGATAATCAGTCACAGTCTTAGCGCAAATTCAAATGATAGAATTGTGGACCACAACAATGAAGAAGAAATAGACATTTTGACCTCTTTAGCACCAACCGGCTCATTTATATGGCAGTTTTGCACTATCCTTACCTAATTTTTTAGCACTGTGCTGCAAATATGCCAAGAGATCCGTTCAAATCAACTAAGAATCCAAACACACTTTTCTAGTAATGCTCAACAGAGGGTTAACACACTGGTATTAAAAACATTACGGAAGCCTTAGCATTTTATGAAAGATAAAGGGAATACTCAACCGCTGCAAACATAATGCCATTCCGTGTTCAAGTGCACAATTTACTTATGAAACATTAAAATGCCACTGAAAGTCATCAATAATTGAACTGGTGCAGACGCTTTGTGGCATTCTCCAAGCAAGAAGGCCTCGTTCATCACTGCTCACCATATCTTTTTTGCAAATCAGGCATGTAGCAAACAGCTCATCCAAAAACAGTTGACTCTGAGGACATCTCTATTGATAATGATAAAAGATAAATGTCAGTCTGTGAATGAAGCCTGACACTGTTTTTGTAATCCATACTAGTGATGTGTCGTTCATGAACGATTCGCGCGAAGACTCAGACTGAACGGGTCTTCTCAGTGAATGATTCGTGAACGATAGCATTGAGCAGCTTGTGACGTGAGCGCCGAGCCGCACGCATGCTCTGTAGCTAGCAGCAGCACTCAGTATGTTTGTGATACGTTCAATCGGATCACTTGTTCACCATTCATTTGATTCACTTGTGACGTGAGCGCTGAGCGCTCTGTAGCGAGCAGCAGCACTCAGTATGTTCGTGATTCGTTCAAACGGATCACTCGTTCACCATTTTAAAGGAACAATATAGCTCTATAATGGCATTTTTTACTTTTAAACTTAAAAGTAGTTGTATCCGTTTTAGTAACAGTACTTTTACTTTAGTAAAATATTGGGCATTTTAATTTTTAATTAACTCTAGTATCTATACTTCTAACAAAGTAACGAAGGTGACTAATTTTGACAGCACTGCCTCCGACAAAACAAGTTGTTGTAGCATCGTGCCTTTCCACTTGTTTCGATCAGCAGCAAGGGCCTCCCAGGATTCAATGCTGATGTTGGTGGCTTTATGGTCTCTCTTTAGAACATCCTTAAAACAGAGATGTGGACGGCTGACAGGGCGAACGCCAGTAGCGATTTAGCCACAAAACAGATCGTTGGGGATCAGTGTACGGAACGTTACTTTAAAAAAGTAATTAGTTACAGTTACTAGTTACTTCTAACAAATAGTAATTGAATTAGTAATTGAGTTACTTCTTTATAAAAGTAACTAATAACCAGGAAAAGTATCTATTGCGTTACTTTCTGTGACAATGTTTTTTTTTTTATTTGTCAAATAATTTGGCTGCTGTCAATATTAAATATGTTAAACGAATGAAATGGACACTAAATAAAATAAATTATTATTATATAGCACTGTACATTACAGTTTTTCTCAAATGCTAAAACACATTTCACAAATGATCCCTGCATGTTACCCAATGTCTAAACACAACACCCGTTTCTAAAGCTACTTAAACACAACTACACCTTCTCACTTCAAAACTCAAACCTTCGAGCAAAAGAGCAGCTCGAAGCTTTAAAAATGTAAACACAATTCACATCATTGCACACTACAGCAAAACAACTGAAAACACAATTCTCGGTTGGTGAGAAGATTCCTTGATTCATAACCGCCAATGCATATTCTTAGAAATTTTGCAGTAATGGAAAGTTAGAAATTTTAGATTGCCGCAGAGGATTAGGCATTTCGATTTTTGAGTTTGACATGAGGAGTATATATCTATAGAAAATACTGCATGTACACTACTGTAACAACTCAATGCAAAAACAGAATTTATGCACACAACAGTACTCTTGAAAACATGATCAGGGTGTGAAGTCCTTTTATTTACATTATTCACACCACACACGCACTGGGATGTCATCACTGGTCAGCTCCATTGCCATTTGAAGGTTCTCTCTAGTGTATGGTTGTCTGTCATAAACCTTCCATCTCCACAATGAGACGAACTCCTCAATACGGTTCAGGAAAGGGGAGTAGGGTGGCAGACAGATGTTTTAAAAACGGTTACTGTTGGTGGTGAACCACTCTGACTATAAATGGGAGTTGTGGTCCAGTGGTAGGAGACATGGACTTATGTCCAAAAGGTTGCAGGTTCGAATCCCCCCTACAGCTGGTTCTGCAACCAAGTGCTTGTTTCACCTTGGGCAAGAGCCTTGCGCTCAAAGGGAACCCTATAGACCTGTTTCATCCGCATCTTTTGGTGCCGGAGAACTCTGTCTATACATCATCAATGCTCTCAACATTGACATTACGTATCGGCAGTTACTTTGCTTTGTCTCTGATCTGCCGGAGTCTGATGAGGTTGTTCTCATGAACTATATCTACAATGAGGGTTTCTTGTGCTGCTGTAAATATGGCAACCCTCTATGTGGCATTCTTTCAACTACAGTAACAACTGATTTGAAACCAATAAACTACTTTCACAGGCTTGCAAAACTGTGTTGTGACAAACAAAGCAATAGAGTACAATACCTGTTGTGTTGTCTGAATACCCTGATAATGGTGGCCACAACGAACCTACTCAGGTTCAGCCATTGTCATGCCCTGGACAATGACATGTTCAATGTTGCTCGCATCTCGTCTATAATGGTGGTGCGAGGTTGTCTTGCTCTTCCTCTTGGACCTTCTCATCTGCCTTGTTGGCCTCCTTCTGTTCCTTGTTGGCCTGCACCTCTTCTTCTATGACCAGCTCTTCTCTCTCCGGTGACTCAAATTTCTCTTCCCTTGACTCTGCCTTCATTCATTGTGTTTGTTTGAAATCTTCAGCAAACTTTGCACTCTGAACTTGCTTTTATACATGTAGTCACAGCATTAGCGACAAGTGTCTTCAATTTTAAGTTGTTGTGTGTAGTGAATGATGACAGGTGTGTTCATTGTGTTCAAAAATTGCTGACTGTGTCAAGCATTTTGCATCACATGAGCTTTCATTTGAGAATATGAGCAGAGTTCTTTTGCAACTTATGTTTTAGCAAGGACAAATGTGTGTAGAGTTATGAGAACAGGCATGTGTTTTGTGAATTGTGTCTTCATGTGAAATGTGTTTATGGTATTGGAGAATGCTGGTTAGATTTGGTAAATGTGTTTAGATGACTGGTCATTTGGTTTAGGGGATTGGCTTTTGTGTTTTAGCATTTGAGAAAAACTGTAATCTACACCATTTTAATATTGTTGTGGGACAATGCGAGAGACATCTATCAAATTCAAAATAGTATTGTAAATATTATCATTAATATAATAAATAGCAAAGCCAAATAGATGGTTTAGAACATTTAATATTTATATAGTATTTGGACTACAACTGGCCAACAAATGTCTAAATATAAATTATGCTGTTTAAGGAAATAACATAAATAAACGAATACATTTCACAAAAGTAAACAGTTCTGCTTTCAGTAAATTTAGTTTTAACAATGTAGCAAAATTAAATAACAATAACAAAAATGTACACTCTTTCTAGTGCAAACAGGTAGTAATATGGTGCTTTCACACTTACTCAATTCGGTTAAAGTGAGCCAGAAAGGAAAAAGTGAGCTCAGTTCTTTTGCTGTTCATAACTAGTGGACTCAGTTGAGAACTCTGAAGTTTTTCGCTCTTCTTCAGTAGTGAACAGACCCCAGACACTTTCTTCTTCACACATGAATCTGTTCATTCCGCGACCTCTCTCCTACCCCACTGCGCAAAAACACGTTGACGCGACGTGAAAACTAAGTTATTATTTGACGTCGCGATCAGGTGACTCAGATGGTGAGGAACGTTACTCCAGACGTATACAAGGTTTAAATATAGTTGAAATTGGGTCGTTATGGACGTTTTTTTTCAACTTCATTCGTTACTATATTTTAACTACAGTAGATCACTACTGTTATGTATTTAACTACAGGCACACACAAGAACAACAAAATCAAAAAATATTAATTTATTATTTACAAATAGCATACATATATCATACAGTTTATACAACTTTATAAAGCTGTGTAAAAGAAAAGCTTGCTTAACTCATCACATCAAAACAAATTAAACAGTTTAAAAATAAACCTATGTAGAACTCTGCATTATCAAACATTATATACAATTTCAGTGATATACAGTAAATAAAGAAAAATCTAATCTATATGCAATAGATAATAATAAAATGAGTTGGTGTCCTGAATCCTCTGGTGCACGTTGCAAGTGTTTCTGCAGCCGTTGGCCTGATGAAGTCCTCAGTACAGCCTGGAACTTCATGACTGGACCTGCACAGGTACAAAAAGAAAGAATTAAAAATCGCAGACAATACAGTCATACACCAAGTCCATATTTCTCTTTTCCATTATTTTAAAAGTTACCATTGCCACGGAAGACAAGTTATTAAACTTTATTCATTTAAATTTACCCTATTCAGAAACACTTGCAATATTCTTAAATATTGTTGAATTTTTAATGTTCTGTGTGAAAATGTCCCTGTCCAAGTCTTTTATAGATTGAAAGAGTTTTTCTTTGTAGAACTTACACAATTGGGAATTTATTAGGAATAAAACTAAATGATTAGAATAATCTCCGCCCCACCACAACCCATTATTATGACGGCGTAACAAAGCGGCAAGTGCGGAAGCCTCCCGGTGCGCGCGGACCAGCGCTTGTACATAATGTATGTGCGCAACGCTTTTGGGTGGTATATAATGGACATTTATTCTAAGACAATCGTCACGTTTCAGTCACACCACGTTCTCACCAGAGGGAAAAACAATACAGACTCTGATCGGATTAAAACCGCTTCGTGACCACACTTAAAGTAACGCATAATTATTGTCAGTAACGATAACGGCGTTGTAACGGAGGGAAAACTAATTGCGTTAGGTTACTCGTTACTGAATAAAGTAACGCCGTTAGTAACGCCGTTTACTTATAACGCCGTTATTCCCATCACTGCACAGAACTGCCCCGGCCGGCCTCGAACTCAGACCTCGGGTGTCAAACCGAACCATCTTGCTGTGAGACGACAGTGCTACCCACTGCGCCACCGCCATTTTTATCATGCTTGAAATTAATCTCATTGTGTCGACATTAGCATTGTCGTAGACTGACACAGTGCTGAGAGAAGGACCCACGTGCGCAGCACTGACGAGGCGAGACACACAAGGGTTCACAGTTCACTGAGGGGGTTAATCCAACATTCAGACACACTGAGATCCAAAAACTAAAAGCATTAACTAGGCTAGGCAAGATACAAAAATAAACAGGAACAAGGCAAGGCATAAAAAGCTATAATGACAGGCTAAAACATCTGACAAACTGGCAAAACACAGGTGAACCAACTGGAGTATATATTCATGACCTAATTACAGGAATTATTACAAAAGGAAAACAGCTGAACAAGACAGGGACAGTAAATGTGATCTGATGTGAACCCGGATGTATTGCGACAGAAACTGAGAGTAACAGAAACCGGGGGCTTTGAAAATAAACGACCAACTCTGTGTCAAAAGAAAAGTTCAAACAAAAAATTATCCAGAATCCATGACAAGAATGAGCCACTATTGAAAAAATGCTTTGTGTTTCTTAAATTGCCGACTGTACAGCACACAGTTTTAGTTTTATAATATAATATATAGAATAAGTCCCCCCCTTCCCCCCAGCCCCCCGGAACTCGGTCAAGCATCTTTTATGTGCTACTCTAAAAGCTTTGCTGATTAGAAGGTACACAATTTCTGGTGTGTGTTGCCATGCATGGAACCAGCCTTGATGTCTTCAGTACAGTTTTTTTCTTTATCACATTGGCAAAGCACATTGAATGCTTCACAACACAGTAACAGGGGTCATGAAACATGAATTACCAAGAGCCACACAGAGCCATCTTGATGGTATGAGGACAATGAGGTTTCTCTCCATATTCACACCAATGCGATTGAACAAAGTGAAACAGATGAGAAAAAAGAAGAGGAAAAATGCACCCTGATGAAAGTGGAAGCCGTTATTTGAAATTGAAAAAATATGAGTATAGTTAGTGTCTGTATTCCCAGTGGTAGCCAGGCTGTCAGGGGTGTAGAGCTTCACTGTTTAATGTACACTCATGCTCCATCTCCCATCCCGTTCCATTATTCCAATCTCCAAACTACTGTTTCATGCACACTTGGGCTGACCTCATGCTGTTTTCTCTATTTATTGAATACATTTTTTACTCCAAAAACATTTTTCCACCTGAGCTGCTGCTTACAACGCCCATGCCAATGGAAGCACTTTAGAAAAAGAGAAAGAGGAATAAATTGTGAGAAACAGATAAAGGGAAAAAGGTGAGACGTGAGAGCAACGACATGTCCCAGTGCATGATGACAGTATCCATTTGTTTGATTCGCATCTTCAGTTGACATGGGTGAGCTGCTATTATTTATATTCTTTTTCTATGTATTGTATGTATTAGAAATGGTTATCAACACTTCTCAAGTTCATCAACGCTATCTCTCTGGAATTCAAGGAGAAAAAAAGTTGGAATAGGTTGTCTCCAACTGTGAGATGTTCAAAAATCATAGAGAGCGTAAGAAAACACTAGGCTGGTCCATCATTTGCCAATATGCTATATCAATTTTATAATGTCCCAGACTGATAAAAACATGTTTAATGTGTATTAAGGCCTGAAACGCCTCTTGCGTAAATGTCATGACATGACGTACAAAAGTAATGATGTGAAAAAATATTTTTATGTATTATTTCAGCAAACATTGAATATATTTTATTTTGCCTTGTTAATTTGTTGTTTATATCACACCAGTTTAATTTGCTTTTTGGAAAAAAAAAAAAAAAAACAGATTTTGTTACATTATAAAAACTGGGAAGTGATGTCACCGGGTCACTCAGTAAGGTCACTGAGCTCTCTAGGCTCAGTTTGGGAAGACTCAAGATACCAGTGTTGTGAATGGATGTGTTATGCAAAAATTGATTTCTTTTCCAGTTATTAAACACAGAGATCCAGAACACAGCTACTTATTGAACATCAAATACATTTTTATGCTTTGTGTTGGGTTTAAAACCCTATTCACCTCGCCGATCGCATTGCACTGCCATAAAATAAAACACAAGTTGAGTTTTAAAGTCAAGAAATTGAATCTCTAAGAGGTAACTGACAGAAGTTGGGTGCACAGCCTCCACTCACCCACCGGCTCTGCCCAACTCCCTAGCCAATCCTTTATATAGAAAAAAGCAGGAAATACATTTCATTGGTTAATACATTTTTATCAATCCGACATTCCTTTTACGGGCATAGTGCTAGCCCAGACTTGGTCATATTATAGTCATATTATATTAATATCATATATATATATACGGTAACACCAAGATGGCGCCGGCTGAGGTCGGATGCCGTCATAATCGCTCCTGCATATTATTTCTTTGTTTTGTATATTTTCTGCACTTTAATTTACCTGTGACGTTATACTTATACTAGATGGCCATCACAACATATGATCGGGCAACTCGTTTATCTGTTGGTGTACAATGCACCCACCTTTCATCAGTTTTAACTCCAGATCCAAGCTGGCCGAGCAAGATCTTAAAGAAGAACAAAGAAACGACCCCGCGCCAACGTCCACGATAGAAACGAGTCGGCGTCAGGAACAGGCTGAGGGCTTGCGCACACTGCGCTCCCTTACACAGTGTCTTGCTAGCCAACGTCCAGTCTCTGGAGAACAAGCTCATCGACCTCAGGGCAAAGGCCAAGTACCAAGGAACATGTCTGAAAAGGACCAGCGCTAAAGGACCACGCCATCCAGCCGAGCATTTCTCGGTTCAATGCAGTGGAGTCGGAAAGTCAAGAGGAGGTGGAGAGTGTGTGATGGTAAACAACCGCGAGCGTTGTTCCATTAACGTGCTCCTGCACACCAAACCTGGAACTACTGACGACTTAATGTTGCCCTTTTTATCTTCTGAGGGAATTCAACTCGGTCACAGTCAGCACCGTTCATGTTCCACCTCAGACAGACACGGACACCGCAATATGGGATCTTCATGTAGCACTCATCTCAACAAGCACGTTATCGGGACACCGCACTTATCGTGTTGGGGGATTTTAACAGTGCAAACCTCAAAACTTTTACCATGCGCCACCCACCCCTGCTGTACTCACTGTACACGTGTCCACTACTGACTTTACCACCATCAAGTTTGCTGTGGTGGTGGGCCTAATGAACAACGGCGAAAGGGCCTACCTACAGAAGATCCAGGACCTGGAGAGATGGTGCCAGGAGATCAGCCTGCTCCTGAACGTCAGCAAAACCAAGGAGTTGGTCGTGGACTTCAGCAAGAAGCAGGAGCGCTCTCACCACCCAGTCACCATCAACGATGTTCCAGTGGTACAAGTGGACAGTTTCTGGTACCTAAGGTGTTCACATCGCGCAAGATCTCTCGTGGTCCTGCCACATCAACGCCCTGGTGAAGAAGGCCCGGCAGCGTCTATACCGCCTGAGACGCTTAAGGGACTTTAGACTCCCCTCTCAGGTGCTCAGAAACATTTACACCTGCACTATTGAGAGCGTCCTGACGGGAAGCATCGCTTCTGTTTCGGGAACAGCACCGTGCAGGACCGGCAAGTCGCTCAGAAGGTAGTGCCTGCTGAACGCACCATTCGCACCGGGCTCCCTGTACTGCAGGACATATTTACAACACAGCCAGGAAGACCGTGGAAGACCTCGGCCATCCTATAACAACAGACTTTCTGGTCTGAGTGGTGTCCCAGCATCTACCGGAACTGTTCCACTGTCACGCTGACTCTATTGACACTATAGTGCCTATAGTCTATAGCCTATAATAGACTAGAGTCACTATTGCACACACTGGGTCACATTAAACTGGACACTTTAAACATTCTTACTACCTGGATCACTTGAGTCACTTTTTCTGTATTTTGTATTTTTCTCTCTTTATTGTATTTTTATCTTTTATATTTGTATTCATATTTTATCTTGCATATTTATCCTGTATTTTAGTTTTTTTTTGTATTTTTATCTTTTATATTTAATTCATATTTAGTCTTATCTCTATTTTTATTGTATTTTACTGTTTTGATCTCTTATCTTATTGTTTTGTACTGTTAACCCGAACTATGTTTATATGCCGGACAATTGCAAAATACATTTCACTTCACGTTGTTGCAAAATACGTAGTTGTGTATGTGACAGAAAAAATTCTCGCATTTGAACATTATGATCATGTGCTGGGTCGGGATGCCCGAGCTGCCCACTTGCATCTTCAGGAATGGAAAGGTCAACATTCTTTCACACACAGATTTAAGATTTAATATCTGATATTACCCTTTAAGCATTTAATGCATAATATCTTCAACACTTTGGAATTATGAAAGCATGATGTCTAAAATCAGACATACGCATACAGTTTACTCATTTATAGTTCCACATTTTTTTCACAATCTCTGTACTGTACAGTTTACTGATTTTTTTACTTTTATGCATGTGTGCCTGTTTTTTGTGTATTTGCGTTCCTTATTGTTTTTTATTTTTATTGACAGGAATGTGTGTCCCCTCACTGTCGCATATGTGCTTGAACTTGAACTTGAAATTGAATTGAAATTGAAAAAAGCCTTTAATAGTCCCACAGCGGGGAAATTTCACGTCACAAAACATGAAAACACAAAACATGACCATAACGCCCTGCACACATCACAATAAACAAACAAATAAACACAAACAAACAAACAAACAAACAAACTGTTGTTAACTTGAACTTGAACTCTTAGTGTGTGTGTGTGTGTGTGCCTGTGTCTGTTAGATTTTTTTTGGTGTTTTCTGCTCGCTGTGTCTATAGGCCCTTTCACACATACTGACATTCCCGGAAAAATACCGGTATTTATCCTGCACACACGTATGTGTGAACAGACAAATGCCGGAAAATTCGCCGGATAGAGGTAACGTACCCGGTACCTAGCCGGTATTCTCCTCTGTGTGAAAGCGAAACGGAACATTTCTGGGAAAGCACGCCGAAGTTCCGAGCGCGCTGACGTCACCCACTGCTCTCAGCTAATACGAACATTCTGGCGTGGGTCACGTGTTCGTATTTTCGCGCGGTCATTTCGCGCTTTCGCGGGTCTAGCCGTTCAAAAGGTTCCGCCGGTTGATGATGTCACAAAACATTCACTCGTCGCTGTTTACAGAAATCACAGTCGGAAAAGTCGTCCAACTGAAATGACAGTGAAATCAAAGCACCTATAAGACATTGGTTGGATGAAGACATTTGTCACCACATTAAAGGAACAGTTAGTGACGCCGTCTCTTGTGAAACAATTACCCACGTTATTCATGTTTACAAAGGCGCAGCTGTTTAAAGCGTGTCGCCAGTTGAT
Source organism: Paedocypris micromegethes (assembly GCA_028031935.1). Classification (NCBI taxonomy): domain Eukaryota; kingdom Metazoa; phylum Chordata; class Actinopteri; order Cypriniformes; genus Paedocypris; species Paedocypris micromegethes. The sequence continues at coordinate 21,715,655 of CM051497.1, read as the reverse complement.
GATGTCACCGAAAGTACCGGATTTTGAAACCGCCGTGTGAAAGCTTGTTATCCGTAAAAATGCAGGAATGGCAACGCTTGTGTGAACTGTCTTTGCAGGAAAAAAAGCAGAACGACTTTACTGGTATTTTACCGGCATTTCTGTTTGAAAGGGCCTTATGATGACAGCAGTGTTCAGTGCATGAATTGCTACTGTTAATAGTTTATGATATTTCATTTTTTCCGTAAGATTCCCTTGTAATGGTCTGTAATTGTGAAAAGTGCATTGTAAATATAATAACCAAAAATTGACCTAATTTTAATGTGACCAAAGTATTTGCAATAGCACCTGAATGAATTGAGATAGAAAGCTTATATAGAAAGCTTCATAATGGCCTTGAAAGTGACACCTTCCAACATAATTACAAAAGAATTGTGTGCATTGTGGTTTGATCTTTGGGGTTAAACCCCATAATTGAAGTGGAACTTCAAAGCTTCGATTTGTGTGTTCATGTGTTCATAAAATATAAATTTTACTGAATTGCATGTTTCAACATAAGGATGCGTGCATGTGCATTTGCTGGTGTGTGTGTGTGTGTGTGTGTGTGTGATTGGATTGTGTCAGAGGGTCTCATTTCCAAAATCCTCATTTTCCTTCTCTGTAGTCTCAATCACACTCATTAAGTCAGTGACAAAAGTGTTACATTAACTTGCTTTAACCACATAAAATACATTTTACGTACATTTTAAATACTGTATATTGTTTTTAGCCAAATCATAAGAACTGTTAAATGAAAAGTTAAACAATTGTGCACTACTGTTCAATCTAGCCCACAACATTAGTAAAAATAAAACAAGCACTTTACCGGCCTGAAGTGCAGTAACAGAAATATGCTATCAATTGAAGCTATTTGACAAAAGAGAACATTAATATTCATTGGTGTCACCAGGGGAAATTTGTCGTCATTTATCAACATTTAAGGCTAATTATTATGACTGACATGATGGGTAAATGAGGTCAATACAAAGTGTCAAAAATATTAGGGACAACCATTTACAAAGAAGTTTAGCATATAGAAAGCTTTTTAACATGCTGCTTTCCACATAAGCTCCTAAAAGGACGAATCAACCTTTCTAAACCACTGCCGTGTTTTAACCACTTAATTGTGAGTGTGTGTGTGTGTGTGTGTGTGTGTGTGTGTGTGTGTGTGTGTGTGTGTGTGTGTGTGTGTTCTCAGATGCTGAAAGACGCTAAGAGATGCTTGACTTTTAAAGATTTAATCCAACACATTTTGGTCTAGGAATAATAATCCAAAATATGATTATATCTAGAATAATAAATATAATCTCTTAGTAGTGTTGTTGAATTTAGAATACACTTATTGAAAAGCACATATTACGTAATAGGGAAGTGGTAGGTTGGATGAAAAATCAAATTTTTTGTCTTCTGATTTTTTGACAAAAGATTTTGGAAGCTGCTTTTTTCTTTTTATCTTTTTTTTTTAATCTAAACCAATTTTAAGTTAAATTGGAAAATAAATCAACAAAATAATTGTCCAAGATCTTGAAAAAAAGGTCTGGAAGATATTGTTCTCCCATAAATGTCAACACTTCCTATCTTTAAAATCTATGTCTGAACCCAATCAGTCTCTGAAACAGAGCCTTTTTACACCAGCCAATTTTGCAAAATGTTTTCTGCTATTGAAAGGTTTTCAGTACAGTTACAAAATTCCAATTCACAAAGTTCCACATAAAGCAGTGAATAGGCATTTCCTGTCAGGTTCTAAATATGGACTTCATTTGCTCATTAATTTTATGGAGTCCTCCAGGTGGAGAAAATTGTATGAATTTTATTCCGCCTAAGGCAAGGCATTTGAGCAAAGGTGCTGTGTAAATCACAAAGCTTGTGTGAAGATACAAAGTCAAAGTGTGACTGTGGAGGCCTATGGGAGGGCCAAGGCTTGAGTTTGTCATAAATTCAATTAATTAACTGACCAAGAATGAATTGAACAGAACACTTGAAGCAGACAAGACTTAGAGCCATGGAAACCACACACCAAATTATGCAAATTAATTGGTTCTACCGATGTGACATAAGATGCTGCATATGGCAAGGCACATTAGTTCAGTCTTCCCATATAAACCACACACTTCACAAGTGGATCCTCGAGTTGTGATGCTGAGGGAAACAATTCATTTTCAGCACAGATGTGGAAGTCTAGCAGTTTTTGCGGCTCTTTCTTTGAGAAAACAGCATGGGGCGAGTCCCATGTGTGAGAGAACTGGAGAAGGACAAAAAACGTTAAATAAAGCGGGAAAGAGCTAGAGTTGCTTTCTTGTTCATGACCATCTGGAAAGTGTTTCACCAGTGAGCGTTCCACAACATTGTGTGTGTGTGTGTGTGTGTGTGTGTGTGTGTGTGTGTGGTGGACCTCAAGGGACTCAAGGGTTTGTTATAAGATGTTATCACACACACAACTTGTGGATGAAAAAATTAAAGATAAAAGCCCAATGAATGTAACTAGCTTTTTTAAAACAATTGATTTCCTTTGGTCGTGGAAGAACTTGTCACATGGTCAAATCATGCTAATCGTGCATTCGTCTAGGTGCTTATATCAACTTTATTTACACAAATCCTAAGCCTTGGACCTTTGACTCCATGCCTGTTATAATCAAAGGACTGACATAATTTATAAAAATTGTTAAATGAAAATGTAGGGGAAAAATACATTTATTTAAATGAAAGTTGTTTTATTTTGTTCAGTATATATGCAGAAACAAGGTTTTCCAAATCTAACTGGTTAAAAAAAAGTATTCCAATATCCTTTTTTACCAATGCTTTAGCACAGACAGAAGCCGAGACATCATGTGGCACTTCCATGTGCCCACATGCTTTTCTTGTTAAATGTTCTCACAAAATAGCAGCCAAGACGATCACAGAGAAAGACACGAAGAAGTGACATCTTTCTTCTAATAACATAGAAGGTTCCTTTCAGCAGTATTATCCTTGTAGGACTCTCTCTTTTTGAAATACACATGTCACTGCAAAGTGACAAATAGCACATATTAATTAGGTACTAGACTGTGCGAGATTGCTGTTATTAACAGGGAAGGGGAAGGTCGGATTTAATTGCCTGTGACATCAAAGTCAAGTGACTGGTATTTCAAGCATCATTTAAAATGTTTGATATGGAAGCCATTGTTCTCACATAAAGGAGTGTCTAAAAATACAAAAGGAGAGTGACGGGTTCAACAGACAGCCTTCATGTGGGTTCTCGGCTGATATCACCAGAGCTGCTTCTGAAATTATGGCTTCATAGCCAGATACAAGCTCCAGTGTGTTTGTTTCTGTTTGTTTTGTGAAGCATTCCATTTACGTGATGTTTAAATAATTAAGTAGTATATGAATAAAGAAATACATTTAAATTATAGTAAAAGGCAGTTTTGCCACTTTTCATATTCAATGCATGTCAGGTTTACTAATACACAGTATATGTTTAAACGTATGCTTAAATGTGTGTTTGCGTGTGTGTGTGTGTGTGTGTGTGTGTGTATACATATAATTGCATTTTAGGTGTTGATCTCTGATCACTTAATTTATCTTGAACTTTTAGTTATTTCAAACCCATACTGTACCAAACATGTACACAAACAAGATGGCATCACTTTTAGAATGCAATTAGATTGATAGCACATACAATAGTAGAGCATGAGCTGTCGGAGGTGTTGGTCTGGCTAATGATTGAAAGGGACCGCCAGTGCAGAGAACAGCGAGTTTAGTTGCCAATCTCCATGGAAACAGCACGCTCGCACTCTATGGTCCCCAACTCTAAAATTAGCGTCAAGGTACTCTGCTCCAAAACGCATTCCATTCTGGCTTTCTTGGACATTCATTTGAACAGTCGTTCCTTCTACCATAACCATCCACCACAAAGATGACCTGTGCACTAACGCAAAGCAATTGTAACTTTTTTTTCAAACAGATGTTTTTTGAAACATGTTTTGAAACGGATAGTTGCGATCTTTGCTTGCCGTCGCAGTACAGAAGGGGTATCCGCACAGAGAAACGCGGGAACTGGATTAGCCAGGGAAAAAGGCCTTTTATTGACAGAGTAGAGAGGAGACTTCTGCCCCTTAGAATGGAAAGCAAGTAACTAACTAAACAGTACACAAACAATCATATTATATCAGTCTAGTTGCCACAGAGTTCCGTGGAGATGAAACATAAGAAGGGATAAACACACAATATCCTTTTTAGCACAGACTTAAAGGACAGACTTATATAAATATATATATATATATATATATATATATATATATATATATATATATATATATATATACACCGTATTTACTCGACTTTTACTCAAGGAATTTTTCTTAATTTCTATGGCAAGTTTTCGTATAATATATATATACATACATACAGTATACATACAGTATTTACCAATTATAGGCCAGGAGGTTCGGCTATGGAGGTGAAATCAATGACAACAATCATTAGACAAAATAAATCATATAATAAGAACAAAATATAGAACAAAATATAACATTCTTTCTGTCTGTTATAAAAAAAATTCAGACAATTATCACTTCAAAAAAATTTATATAACTGTCATGGATCGCGACTGTCACCAGAGCAAGGTAGGGATGGGTCGGACTCACATGCACAGCCTGGACAAGATCACGGCACACAAGGGGTTAAATGTTCCAAAACAAAGGTTTAATCCAAGGATCGTTGCCAAAGACAGGCAAAAGGTCAGTACATGGAAATATCCAAAAACAAGAACTAACACGAGACTGATCTTTTAGCTCGGATCGATTCCACTCTCTAACCAACAGTGCTGTCAAAAGTAGTCACTTTCGTTACTTCGTTAGAAGTAGAAATACTAGAGTTAAAAAGTACTTCTGTGAAAGTAAAAGTAAAATGCTCAATATTCTAGTAGCGTTGCTAATACTGATAAAACTACTTTTAAGTATAAAAGTAAAAGTAATGCGAGGAAAAAAATAGCATTATAGAACTAAATTGTTCTATTAAATTGTTGGGATTACATTGAAAATTAATAGACTTTATTACAAAGCTTCTGTCCAATCTGCGCGGCCTCAAGACACTAAATCACACAGGCTTCTCGGAGGTTGATAAATCTGTAAAAACCTAACAAAATAGATTCTTTTCAAATACATGTTATGAAATAATGACCTAAATATGAACTCTTATGTTCGTAAATCTAGTTTCAACATTACATTATCTCCTTTATATCTAGTACAAGATAAATCATATCTCTCAAAGTTTCACAAAGATACTAACTGAAATGTTTTTCAGTGCAACTTTATTACACAGTGAGAGTATGGAGCTTTGAGACAGTTAAACTGTGAAAAGCGCCTTGCAAATTTAAAATCTGAACCCATAAAGCCGCTTCTCCTCTCCGTGATTCTTTCGCCGACAAAGCGAATGGCGTCGATGGACCGCGCACAAACCAATAGGGTGTCGGAATGATACGTGTTTATACGTCTCATCCAACCACAATCATTTACCAGCGTGATGTGTCCGGATGTTTTTTTTATCGATTCAACACTGAAATAAAGCGAACCGGTAACGCGGCTGGTTTTGAACAAGTAACAAATAGAAAGTACTGATATTTGCTTCAAAAAAATAAGAAGTAGAAGTAGAAAGTAAGCGGAAAAATAAATACTCTAGAAAAGTCAAATTAAGTTTATTACTTTAGTTAGGTAACGAAGTAGTATTACTTCGTTACTTGACACCTCTGCTCACCAATAAAGAAACGTCTGGACACTCATATACGCTTGACATGGCAAGTGACCTTGCTCCAAATGATCAATGACTTGATTAAACACAATGTCATCTCTTTGCTCTTGCTGCATGTCTATTCTGGTGAGATCAGGTACTGCAGATGAATCTTCTTGGAAAAAAAAACATTCAGGAATAGCTGCCTGTTCCATTGTCAATGATTCTACCAAAGCAAAAGGAGTTCCATCCTACTGTTTTACGAGATGTTTGAGACACACAACTTGAAAAGCATTACAGTATATGATGATATGATTTCCTTCACTGGGGAAGGTGCTTGGCAGCGAAGATGAGGATGTCGTGATAAACCGTGAGCATCTTGATTTTGTTTTCCTGATTTGTAGATCAAGCTGAACGTGAACGTTGCCAATGCTGAAAACCAGCGACAACTAATGGCGTCGAGTTTTTCAGGAGACAATCCTGCTCTGTGGCTCCAGCCTGATGGCTGAATGAGTAAGCAGCGAGTTCGTCAAGTAATCCTGGATGCTCATCTAGCGCTGTACCTGAACCCAATTGTAATGGTGTATTTAAGGGCAGCACCAGAAGAGCTTGTTGTCGGTCATACTCAGTGTGTTGCTCTGTTTTGTTATTGAAGTTCCCACGCTCCTTTCTGTTAAAACATTTAATATACCTGTTTCTATATTAAAATCTTGGTTTTCAATGATGCGGCACCTGTGCGTTCTGAAACATCACAATTACACACTTGAATAAAGCATTGAATTCATATTCTAAATGACAAATCACACTGTCACAGACTCAAGCACTTAGTTCCACTGGACTTTTATTTTGACACCCTTATTTTGAAAGATTGACTCTGAGTCTCCCATCACATGGTTTTGTTTTCGTACCGTCTGAATATGTGTGTTGCCATCTTTGTTCATGTGTTTTGTGTTTTGTAATTATGGATCTTGTATTTAAGCACTGTTCCCTTTCAAGACGGTCTCTCGATGTCACATATGGGTAACAACGTTTACTGACAGAAGTTGAAGCCAATAGAAAAACGCAGTGACAACTGCGGCTAATGCAACAGATCCCGCCCTTGGAGGTTTCTTCACAAATTTCTTCACAAAGTAACAACTATGGTTATCAGTGACTCGTATTACAGTTTTTCTCAAATGCTAAAACACATTTCACAAATGTTCCCTGCATGTTACCCAATGTCTAAACACAACACCCGTTTCTAAAGCTACATTAACACAACTACACCTTCTCACTTCAAAACTCAAACCTTCGCACCAAAAGAGCAGCTCAAGCTTTCAAAACTGTAAACACAATTCACATCATTGCACACAACAGCAAAACAACTGAAAACACAATTCTCGGTTGGTGAGAAGATTCCTTAATTTATAACCGCCAATGCATATTCGTAAAAATTTTGCAGTGATGGAAAGTTAGAAATCTCTCGATTAGGTTTTTCGATTTTTGAGTTTGACATGAGGAGTATATATCTATAGAAAATACTGCATGTACACTACTGTAACAACTCAAAGCAAACACAGAATTTATGTGCACAACAGTACTCTTGAAAACATGACATCACTGGGATGTCATCACTGGCCAGCTCCATTGCCATTAGAAGATTCTCTCTAGTGTATGGTTTTCTGTCATAAACCTTCCATCTCCACAAGGAGACGAACTCTTCTATACAGTTCAGGAAAGGTGAGTAGGGTGGCAGACAGACGTTTAAATGACTTTGTGGTTTTGAGTTGTGGTCCAGTGGTAGGAGACATGGACTTATGTCCGAAAGGTCGCAGGTTCGAATCCCCCTACAGCTGGTTCTGCAACCAAGTGCTTCTTCCACCTTGGGCAAGATGCTGAACCCCACTTGCATAGGTTGCAGCATGCTGGTGAACAAGACGCTCTGATTGCCGCACAAAGAGTAATATTACGCCCCGTTCACCAGGAACCTCAGTGGTTCAGCTTTGTCTTTGTTTCGTTGATGCGGGAAGAGGTACTCATGTCTGGCCATCGTGTCCAATATCTTTTGTGATAGTGTACAGGTGTTCAGAACAACACTCATGAGCTTTCATTTGAGAATATGAGCAGAGTTTTTTTTTGCAACTTATGTTTTAGCAAGGACAAATGTGTTTAGAGTTATGAGAACAGAAATTGTGTTTTGTGAATTGTGTCTTCATGTGAAATGTGTTTATGGTATTGGAGAATGATGGTTAGATTTGGTAAATGTGTTTAGATGACTGGTCATTTGGTTTAGGGGATTGGCTTTTGTGTTTTAGCATTTGAGAAAAACTGTAATGAATGTTTTTCTTACCTTGTCTTTTCAGAGAAGGAAGGAAGATTGTCGAAGATTCCACGGCTGCCGGGACTTCCCCTTCGATCCTATCTGGAGAGGACGGACGTTAATGGCCGGAGACGCGGCCTATCCCAGTCCAGTAGTTGTTACTCCACAGCTCTGGGCCCCGAGCATCACACTCGTGAGGGTCGAGGCGAGCTTCACCGCAAATTTTCCCTGGCATTCGTCACCCAGAGCGCACGCCGGATGACCACGAGATGTTGGCTGCAGAGAAGTCAGGACACATGGCGCCGGAGCACGTCGCAGGCCCTCAAAGACCCTCTTCCCCATAATGCCCGTCGCATAATGCATAGTCCGCACCAGACCACTCCCTATGCATCGTCAAGCTCCAAAGATGTTCCTCACAGAGTCTGTGTGCTCGCGGTGAGGTGGCTCGGAAGGGCTCAGTTTTCGTCGCGCATCCGACGAGGAGAAACAAGAGCAGACTTTTCAGTCTCATGAGACGGGAAGAGAGCGTGGTTTTTGTTCATATTAGTGTGAAAACATTCAATCCGATATTCGGTCTTGCGTGAGAGGATGAGATCGTGTTGGTTTTATTTGTGTGGAACGTTCAAATAAACAAAGCTCTATATATCCGTGTGAATCATTATTCTCTCCCGACAGCTCGCGTTGTTTCAGACATGGAAGGTTGGTATGATTGCAGCTAAAGGCTCGCTCTCTCTGTTAAGCTCTGTTCATCCAGTCTCTGCTGTGTTAATGGCGGTGGCGCGAGTCGCGGCTCTTCAGGCGGCTGCTGATCACTTCAGAGACGAGCGCGAGCCAGAGTCAGGCGTGAGAAGGTGGTTTGTACAGCTTTTAATTTACTCCGAAGCGAGACGGCTCTCAGTGCGGCTGGTGTCACATTTCTGGAGTAGCTGCATGGTGAGACTTGTTACACAGCCAGTATATGTTCCCAATGGCTTGTTTCGCTTTAGGATCAGGTAGTTACCTTAGGGCCTTCTGGTCTGGTGAGTCTCCAGTCTGTCCGGTTCGGACCTTACAGGCCTAGGTGGACAGAGCCGAGTCTTCTGGTCGGTGGTGCAGTTGTTTGTCTGCTTTGCCAGGCCTAAGAAGGGCGAGCCTTGCCTAAGCAACGTTTATCGCATTGGATTGTGAATGTGATTCCTTTGGCTTATGTTGCAGGATCAGCCATGTCTGGAGGGAGTCCGGGCGCATTCCACAGGGGCGCTGGTGTCAGAATGGACTTGCGTCAAGGGAATGGAGATTATCGATATCTGCAAGGTGGCGGACTGGGCCTCGTGCAAGTCGTTTGGGTACGACATGGGCTTCTCCTCGTTTGCTCCGCACGTGCTGTCAGGATGCTGGCCCGTTAGGGACATTGGCTCAGTGAGCAATCAGGTGTCTCCTCAAGGGTTTCTCCTCTTAATCTTTCAAAGGTCTGTTTCACGCTTTCCTCGTGTGGACAGCATTGGTGATGTCTGGACATCCCTTCTTGCGGCAGGGTTTGTATTGCATAACCATATGTGACATCGAGAGACTGTTTCGAAAGGGAACTCTTCAGGTTTCTAATGAAACCCTTGTTCCCTGAGATAAAGGAACGAGATGTCACATAAGATGCCGCAAGAAGGACAGGAGTTGGCGCGATCTTGTGTCACTCAGTCATTTGTTCTGAGGCAATGCTGGCAGATCCGCGCGCTTTACCTAGTTGGCTCCCCCTCTGAGGGCGGGATCTGTCGCATTAGTCGCAGTTGTCACTGCGTTGTTCTAATGCTTCAACTTCTGCCGTTAAACGTTGCTACCCATATGTGACATCTCGTTCCCTTATCTCAGGGAACAAGGGTTTCATTTGAAACCTGAAGAGTTTAGTCATCAGTTGCTAGATTGTCTGTTCTTGTTCTGTTCTTTGTGGTTTTGGGTCTTGTTCACATTCTTGTTCACGTCTCTCACCTTACGGATTTGCTCTTGTTATTGGACCCCAATATTTTGACCCTCGCTAGCCTCTGGGTGTCTCTGCCTTTGCCCTTGTATGCCCGTTTTCCGTTGCTGACTTCTGCCTGTCTGACCCTGCCTCTGAATAAACCCCTATTTGGTTGTACGATGTGATCGTCTGTCCGCGCTGTGCATATTGGTCCGCCATCCAGCCGCCATGACAGGACGATCTGGCCATAACATGGACCTAGCCAGTATAGAAGTGATGAGTTTCGCAAACACATTTGTGAGAATTTGAGAGCTTGGTGTTGCTCTAATTACCAGAATCAAAATTCGTTCCACACTCTTGAGGAAGAATATGGTAATTGGCATGCACATCCTATTTGCAATAGGCTGCAAGACTGCGTCACGGTTAGATTCATTATATAATTGAACAGTTCACTTTTGCTGAAGAACAGATTTCACTTGAACCAAATTTACTTAGATGAAAAATTCCCCCAGGAAGTGGAGACAACAAAGGAGGCTCTAGGAGAGCAAACTAATTGGCAGGTAAACATCTTAAGCTTGCTTTCCCAAATAGAGCGATTGTCTGTTTTGCTGGAATAGTCACAGGGTCTTTGGTCTGTAGCCTCACTGATCCAAGACATCCATTAGAATGTTTTAAGGCTATCCAAGTCAGAACAATTTGCATATAAGGAATCATGAGTGTTAGTGCCAATCAAAACTTGAGACTGCTTCACAGGGTCGAAATCAGTGACAACAAATGCAAGTGTGAAAATTGTCAGATCCTACCATGTCTTCTCGAAATGTTATAGGAATTTTCTCCACTGACTTCAAGAAGATGATATATGGACTTATAGTGGTAATTAGTTAAACAAAGCTTGTTGTGGCGGTAACGTAACTTCGAATTCCTTTAGATGAGATTGAGAAATGAGATTTCCTTACGCGCAAAACATGCAAGAATCCAGGTGAATATAAAAACAGTTCTTTATTCCTCGTTCAAAGTCAAGCAAACCAAATCCAAACAAGAACAATTTCTGCTCTCAAAATAAACCATTGCCTTCCTATTTATCAAACACGTTTTACACAGTAAAAAAGCCGTTTCTCCTATCACCTGCCTGCGTGATCTACCTCCATCGATCACATACACAAACCTCAGGTAGGCGTGGCCAACAGAGAAACAAACAAAGGTCAAGAGCAATAAACTGGTTCCAAAATGAACCAAATATTCTAACAAAAATACTATAAATAAATGAAATGTTGCGTGAGCAATTCAAATCTTCCAATATAACATAAATAACACTGATTTTGGCTCTTTCATTCCGGCCCCAATTGTTTTGGATTCACAAACAGTTACTATTTACATTAAAGAGCCAATATTTCACATTAGCATAACATATTTACAATTGTATATGTAGGGGATCGTAAATTCTGTTTAAGAGACTTTTATTTTGGGGTGTGTACATGGGCGCGGCCATTAGATGTTCTCATGAGAAGAACGAAACCGAAAGTAAAAGTAGTGTGCGTGGCTGGTGAGGAGAGAAAACGGTGCGGATCGTGAGTGAGCATCCAAGAGATATACTCCTCTTTAGTTCGACGCAGGTCGTCTGTGTTTGCTGTGCACGCACGAGAAGAGTGAGGACGAGAGCTGGCTGACGGGTGGAAGAGCAGCGGGTATTTGAGTCCTGGAGCTGATCCGTGGAGACGAGTTTGTGGCCTCGGATAAATCGGACGGAGAGTTCCGAGATCGCGAGGGCAACTGTTGAGGGATCGTAGAGCAAAAGAACATTTCATTGGAAAATTACCCTGCCTATCCTGCCTCCTTTCTGTGCTCTGTCCAGGCTTGTGTTACGGTGGGTGTTTGCATTTGGGTTTTGCTGGAAACCGGTAAGCAAACAATGATTTTGGTTTTTGTTCTTCCGTCTATAGACTGAACTTTGTGTCACGTGGAAACGGAAGAAAGTGCATTTTTCTTTGAAAGGATTATATTTTTCTTTTTGTATTTTTGAGAAATCCATGAACATTGGAACTTTGGAACTTTTTTTTTTCCTTTGGGGTTTGATTATGTGAACTTTAAAGATTTAAAGTGATTCATTTGGTTTTTCAATCTTTTTCTTGTGTGAACGAAAAGAAAAAGAAACAAAAGGGTGGTTACGTTTTCAAAAGGAACGTTGTTTTGTTGTTTCATTGTTTCACTGTTTATATTTTCATTATTATTGTCTCAAATTTGATGTTTTTCATGACTGGTTGCATTATGTTGATTATGTTGAGGGTTTTGTTTCAATATTAGGTGAATTGGTCAACACAGACAACAAAAGAAGAATATCTTCATAATTTATTTTATTCTTATTGCAATAACCACTTTTCATATAAATAAACATTTGTTTTAATTGTGTTTAAGATTGGATTTACAGATTTTCTTGTTGTGAGGAGTGGGGGCGTCACACCTGTTTTGTTAGATTTGGGGTGGGTTGTTCTGAGTTTTCATCACTCTCCAGTGCTTCAGGCAGCCACCGTATGTAAGACAAGTCCTGAAGCCCACCTCACCATCTCTTTAGCGTTCACCAGCAACAAAATAGGCACATACATATAACCACACGTTATATTGTGACTAAAAGCACTGGGTGGGGGGACCTAGCTCCGTATCTACACCCAGTCTTCCTCAGAACAAGCCTAAAATTAATCCCCCACAAGGCGGAGTCTATTCTCCTCCGCTACATTGGCGTCACGAACAGGATCAATATCTGGTGTCTAATTTAGTGTAGGTTGCAGTTCTTTACTCAACACAATGGCTGAACTAGAGGAATTAAAGAGACAGTTTGAAGATATGCAAAGGCGGTTTGGAGAGCAGGCAGGATGGTTGGAGAAGGCCAGAGCAGAGCGAGGCTCTTTCACTTGCTAAGGCTGTTATTGACCAGCAGGCTGTTGCTCAAAGAGCGCCACCTACTGTTTATATTCCTAGAGAGCGTAAACTCCCAGAGTTTATTGGAGGTCGGTCCAAACTTGGTGAGTTGAGTGTAGAGGAATGGATTAATTCAATGAAGTCAGCTTTTAAGGTGATGAGAATTCCGGAAGAAGACCGAATTGAGTTTGTCAAACAGTATTTGAAAGATGAGGCGAAAATGACAGTAAAGTTCATGCTTAATGGAAAAGAGAAGTCTGTGGATGAGATTTTTGATGCATTAGATGAGACGTATGGAGACAAACTGCCCATAGGGAGTAGACTAAAAGAGTTCTATGACCGCAGACAAATGCCTGGAGAAACCATTCGTTCTTATGCTTATGACCTACAGGAGAAGTTGAGCATCATTCAGAACCGAGAGCCTTCTAGAGTTCCTGATCCTGATGCAGTACTGAAAGAACAGCTTGTGTTGGGCCTCAATGATGATTCGCTAAGGCGTGAAATGAAAAGGAGAGCCAAAACTGACAAGGACCTGACATTCATTCAGCTCATGCAGGAAGCCATAACTTGGTCAGAGGAAGAAGAGGTGCAAAGTCCAAGCAATATGAGGTCCAGTGTTGTGCCCGTGGTGTTGTTCATGCTACCTCTGCAACAGAGAGCTCACCAGCTTCTCTTACACTAGAGTCGCTTCATGAAGCTATTCAACAGATATCGGCCAGACAAGAGGAACTGTTTCACATGGTTACCAACACAGGACAAGTGAAATAATTTTCAAGAGAGAACAGGGCAAGAAGTGCACGTTTAAGGGATAGTGAAGGGAGATATATCTGCTATACCTGTGGCAAACCAGGACACACAAGCCGACGTTGCTTGCTGAATCGTCCGGATTCAAAAAGAGTGCAGCCTAACACAACAGAAATGGAGGCGACAGCTGACCAAGGTGCATCGGTGTTTGAGAATCCAGGCCCATCTATCATTAGAAGTCACTTTGCAGATTGTAATACAGAGAACGTTTCCACGTCTCTCTGTGAAAGTGCTTTTGGAGATTGTTTGACCATTGAGGTGAAAATAGCTGGGGTCAGCACTACCTGTCTCTTAGATACAGGATCGGAAGTGACGACCATCACTGAGTCATATTTCAAAGATCACTTTGGAGAAGTTGTACTCTCACCTGCTAACTGGGTGCGTCTTACAGCAGCAAATGGCCTAGATATTCCCATAATTGGGTGTCTGGAAGCTGAGGTAGAGTGTTTGGGGAAGACATTACAGGGAAAGTGTGTGTTTGTGATCAAAGAAAGTGATTCCAATGGGACAGAGTTGAAAGGATTGCCAGGAATTATTGGAATGAATGTGTTGAGTGAGCTCAGGGATCTATTCATGACCACTAAAGACATCAAAAGGACGGACAGGTATAGCCAGGGATTCAAGGAGGCCAAGGTCCAACGAGTGCTGGATAACATTAAGATGCAGACCGAAGCGCTGAGTGGTGGTGAGAAAATTGGCTTTGTAAAAGTGGCTGGGAAACAAGCAATTACTATTCCTCCATTCAGTGAATGTGTTGTGCAGGGTCGCTGCCGAATACCACCAAAAGTTAGTTGCCAAGTATTAGTGGAGGCCTCAGCCAGCGTCAGCTTGCCTAAGAGTGTTCTGATTGCTAATGTACTTGCAAAGACGTCTGATGGTAATGTTCCTGTCAGAGTGTTAAATTCTAGTGAAAGACCAGTTAAACTCCAACCACGGTGTAGAATTGCTGCACTTTCCAAACCACAGAAGGTCGTGGCAAAGGAGCTTGTTGAGTTTGAGGAGAAAGATGGTACCTTGCATGTGAAGACTATACAAAAAAGTGAGGAACAGCAAGCGGGCGCCATACAGCAGCTGCCAGTTCCAGTGCACATACATTTGGAGAGCCTTACAGAAACACAACGTTGCAAGCTGCAGGACCTACTGGCCAAGCACAGTGATGTGTTCTCCAAGAGCGATAGTGACTTTGGCTATACAACGGCCGTCACTCATAGTGTTCCGACAGGAGATGTTCCTCCTATCAAGCAAAGGCATCGTAGAATCCCACCTCAGGTGTTTCAAGAAGTGAAAAGACATGTTCAGGATTTAGTGTCACAAGGAATTCTTAGGGAGAGTTGTAGTCCATGGGCCTCTCAGGCTGTGATTGTGATTAAGAAGGATGGCAGTGTTCGGTTTTGCTGTGACTACAGAAAGTTGAATGATGTGACATGCAAAGATGCTTATCCCCTCCCTTGTGTAGAGGAATCACTAGATGCTTTAGGTAATGCACAGCTGTTTTCCACTCTTGATCTTACCTCTGGTTATTTTCAAGCGAGGACGATAAAGCAAAGACGGCTGTCACCACACCATTTGGGCTATTTCAATGGACGAGGATGCCATTCGGACTCTGTAATGCGCCGGCAACCTTCCAACGCCTGATGGGTGTGGTGCTTGGCGATCTGACATTTGACATTTTGCTCATCTACTTGGATGACATTATAATTTTTTCAGAAGATTTTGAGAGTCATTGTCAAAGGCTAGAATTGGTGTTCAGCCGGCTAAAACAGCATGGCTTGAAATTAAAACCCAGCAAGTGTTTCCTTCTGAAACCCGAAGTAAAGTTCTTGGGTCACCTAATTTCCGCCCAGGGAATCAAGGTAAATGGTGAAAAAACTCAGGCATTGGACTCCTGGCCAGCACCTACAGATGTTAAAGGGGTAAGGCAAGTTTTAGGATTCATGAGTTACTATAGGCGATTTGTTCCCGGTTTTGCGCAACTAACCCGACCTCTTCATGCCCTGGTTGGTAAAACAGGGAGAGGAAAGACTACTGAATTGTTTAAATGGACAGCAGAGTGTCAGTCTGCATTTGATGCACTTAAACAGTGTTTAATGTCTCCGCCAGTTCTGGCGTATCCTGATTTCAGTCAGTCTTTCGTACTTACCACTGATGGAAGCCTGCATGGTCTTGGGGCAGTGTTGAGTCAAAGACAAGGAAGTGTTGAACGAGTGATTGCATATGCAAGCCGAGGTCTTCGTGGGTCAGAAAGAAATGACAAAAATTACAGTGCCTTTAAGCTTGAGTTACTGGCCTTGAAGTGGGCTGTAACTGAAAAATTTAAAGAGTATCTGATTTACTCAAAGTTTTCTGTGATAATAGATCACAATCCGTTGCGCTACTTAGCGACCGCTAATTTAGGAGCTGTGGAGCAGCGGTGGATGGCTCAATTAGCGGAGTTTGATTTTGAAGTCTATTACAAACCAGGACGGCAGAACACAAATGTGGATGTTTTATCAAGGATTCCGTCTGTAGAAGAGGTCGAGCAGGAAGACTCTGCTAAAGACTTCATTAAGATTAACTCGGATGAGGTGCGTGTATGTTTGTGGCCAGTTATCACCAAGCAGCAAAGAGTACAGGCATCAGGGCAGGTTTCGTTGATGAGGAGTTCCTGGATACAGCTGGAGTGATTTAGAAGAACAGCAAAAGTCAGACCCTCATATAGCTCCAATCTACCATGCCGTACTTGCCAATCGGAATCTAAGTCCCATTGAACAGCGTAACCTGGGTGTAGAGTTAAGAAAACTTGCGAGGCAATTTATCCGACTTAAGCTTAGCAGAGGAGTGTTGTTCCGTACCATTTCTGATCCCCGGGATGGGGAAGAGATTTGTCAATTAGTAGTTCCAGATTCCATGCGTTACAAAGTGTATGAGAGTCAACATGATCATTGTGGTCATTTTGGAGAAAGAAGCACGCTTGAGCGCATGAGGCGTGGTTATTACTGGCCCTCAATGAGTAGAGACGTTCAAAACTGGGTTCAGGAATGCAAGCGATGTGCTCTTGCAAAAGATGTTTTCCCCAAGATTCATGCCCCAATGACGTGCACCAACATAACTGCACCGTTGGAAGTCCTTGCCATGGATTATACAGTTTTGGAGGAATCTGTGGGGGGATATGAGAATGTCCTTGTATTAACTGACATGTTTACTCGGTTCACGGTGGCAGTACCAACCAGAAACCAGACCGCTCATACTACGGCACGAGCCCTGGTCCAACATTGGTTTGCCCATTATGGTTGCCCTGCACGATTACATTCTGATCAAGGTCGTTGTTTTGAAGCCAATGTAATCAAAGAATTGTGTGTGATCTATGGAATCGGGAAGAGCCGTACCACTCCGTACCACCCGCAGGGTAACTCCCAGTGTGAACGATTTAATAGGAATATGCATGATATGCTGAGCACGTTACCTCCAGAAAAGAAAAGGAATTGGAAGCAGTATATACTCGAGTTAACGATGGCATACAATAGTCGAGTTCACTCTTCTACCGGCTATCCACCATTTTACCTAATGTTTGGTAGGGATGCCCGGATGCCTATGGACATACTGAATGGGAAAGATTTGCAAGACAGTGGAGTTGATAATCTCGATGACTGGGTAAAAAGCCATCATGAAAGATTGAGAATTTCTGTAGAAGTTGCTAACTCTGCTGCACGGGAGGCATCGAGACGGAGAAAAAGAGCCTATGATCGTAAAACTCATGGTGCACTAATGAGAGCTGGAGATCGTGTTCTGTTACGTAACCATGCGCATAGGGGAAGGAAGAAAATACAAGATCACTGGGAATCCTTACCTTATATTATAGTAAAACAGAACCATGCAGACACTCCAGTTTATACGATCCGACTAGAGAAGGGAGGGCCATGTAAAGTTGTACATAGAGACCAACTTAGGTTTTGCACTTTTCGGTCACCCACACCACCTCAAGCAATCAGACACAAATGTAGAATACATACAGGTCATCACACTGATTCCGAAGGACCAGATGTTCTTATAGTTCCAGCTGTTGCATTTGCACCCACTACACCTCCGGACACACAGGGACGAAGGGAGGGTGGGATGGATTCAGGGGATGATGCAGATATCAATGGCCCTGAGAATGAAATGCCAGCTAGTAACTCTGTGAATCAGTCTGTATGTGAGTCTATACATTCGGGTGGGTCTGAGGCGGAAAGTGAAAATGAAAGTATTGATGAACCTAGACGGTCAAATCGCGCTAATAATAATCTTACCTGTGAGGTATAGGACTGATTATGTTTTGAAATGAGCGTATATAAGTCTCAAGTCTGTTGGGGAGTTTCTTTTAACATGAAGGTTGTTTATTGTTGAACACGTGAAACTTCCGTGATTGTACTGATGTTTTTTTGTGATAATGTTTACCTGTTAATCCCTGTTCTTTATCTTTCTGGACTGAGTCGCTGAAAGGAGGTCCAGGATATGGCAGGGTTTAGCAGGGGGGAATGTAGGGGATCGTAAATTCTGTTTAAGAGACTTTTAATTTGGGGTGTGTACATGGGCGCGGATGATGCGCATGGGCGCCATTAGATGTTCTCATGAGAAGAACGAAACCGAAAGTAAAAGTAGTGTGCGTGGCTGGTGAGGAGAGAAAACAGTGCGGATCGTGAGTGAGCATCCAAGAGATATACTCCTCTTTAGTTCGACGCAGGTCGTCTGTGTTTGCTGTGCACGCACGAGAAGAGTGAGGACGAGAGCTGGCTGACTGGTGGAAGAGCAGCGGGTATTTGAGTCCTGGAGCTGATCCGTGGAGACGAGTTTGTGGCCTCGGATAAATCGGACGGAGAGTTCCGAGATCGCGAGGGCAACTGTTGAGGGATCGTAGAGCAAAAGAACATTTCATTGAAAATTACCCTGCCTATCCTGCCTCCTTTCTGTGCTCTGTCGAGGCTTGTGTTACGGTGGGTGTTTGCATTTGGGTTTTGCTGGAAACCGGTAAGCAAACAATGATTTTGGTTTTTGTTCTTCCGTCTATAGACTGAACTTTGTGTCACGTGGAAACGGAAGAAAGTGCATTTTTCTTTGAAAGGATTATATTTTTCTTTTTGTATTTTTGAGAAATCCATGAACATTGGAACTTTGGAACTTTTTTTTTTCCTTTGGGGTTTGATTATGTGAACTTTAAAGATTTAAAGTGATTCATTTGGTTTTTCAATCTTTTTCTTGTGTGAACGAAAAGAAAAAGAAACAAAAGGGTGGTTACGTTTTCAAAAGGAACGTTGTTTTGTTGTTTCATTGTTTCACTGTTTCACTGTTTATATTTTCATTATTATTGTCTCAAATTTGATGTTTTTCATGACTGGTTGCATTATGTTGATTATGTTGAGGGTTTTGTTTCAATATTAGGTGAATTGGTCAACACAGACAACAAAAGAAGAATATCTTCATAATTTATTTTATTCTTATTGCAATAACCACTTTTCATATAAATAAACATTTGTTTTAATTGTGTTTAAGATTGGATTTACAGATTTTCTTGTTGTGAGGAGTGGGGGCGTCACACCTGTTTTGTTAGATTTGGGGTGGGTTGTTCTGAGTTTTCATCACTCTCCAGTGCTTCAGGCAGCCACCGTATGTAAGACAAGTCCTGAAGCCCACCTCACCATCTCTTTAGCGTTCACCAGCAACAAAATAGGCACATACATATAACCACACGTTATATTGTGACTAAAAGCACTGGGTGGGGGGACCTAGCTCCTTATCTACACCCAGTCTTCCTCATAACAAGCCTAAAATTAATCCCCCACAAGGCGGAGTCTATTCTCCTCCTCTACATATACACATTACACTGTAAGGTAAAACCTTGCGGTGAACTAAACTTTCACAGTCAATGCATTGCAATTTGCACATTCAAATAGTATGTGGATGTAAGGTGAGCTAAATATCTTAAATAATTTTAATTGTAAACTCATAGATTGCAAAAACTGATCGTTCGAGTTTGTGATAACACAGACAAATTACTGTGATCTTCCATCAAAGTGTCACTTACTTTCATCTTCCAGGTTAAATATATCAGTTAAATTTTCCCACATGAAATCAACTGGTTGAGGCGTCCTTTTCCACAATCTTCGGCACTCGTTTGGCTCCGTGGTTTGTCTGCTTCTACTCCATTGTAGTGTCCTCTTCGCTGTTTGCTTCAAAATGCGCAAAATAAACAATGTCCATAAAACTCCGAACTGCCGAACTTCCTTTAGCGCTTGCAGTAGTCTTGCAGATTCCGCAAAATGCAACCAAGTCCGCAAAAAGATTCAGGGAAATTAGATTTCCTGTAGTAGCTCATCAATTAGTGTCATAATCCGATTCACTACTTGACTGTGAAATTCTTCCTGAGAAAGCAACATTACTTTTAACTAAATGCTCTACAATTATTTTCTGTACTTCTTATGGATTGAATTGAACGTGACTCAACGTGGCTGATGATCATCTGTTAGACCTTGGCAAGTCATCTTGGTTCATTGTCAGCTCATTGGGATTTGGCTTAGAATGTTGGACATTCACCTTAAAAACATTCTAGTCTTCACTGAAGCTTTGTTCATCAACTATATCTTCTTCGTCTGGACTTAAGAAATGTGAGATCTGAGACAGTTCTTGAAATACATCAGTAAATGGTTTTACACTCTTTTACACCCTAACCCTAACGTGAAATACATCAGAAAATGGTTTTACACTCTTCTTAGTTATGGTTATATATATATACCATCCTGTCTTGTTTTGCTTGGCACTACATGGAACGTTAATGCAAACACTATCAGCGCCAGCTCTAGATGTTCCATCTCATGCATATAACATTCTTCTAAGTCCGCCGTTCAGTAAAGCTCACCAGGTGCACAGCTCCACAAATTATCAGATCAACAGGGAGGCTACTGCAACATCCTGATGAGATTCGGGCCAGCATCACATCTTTTAGAAAATAGCCCTTTCGTTTTTCTTGCTTTCTTTCAGCATTAAAGATAATTTACTGACTTTCAGTTCCTGAATAATACCCTGAAACACTTAAGGAGTAAATTGCCAGCTGAGGCTCAACTGGTGATTAATGCTGGAGATTCTTGTGTAGTAGTGAAAACTTGATCTACTCACTGAAAGAGTTTCGTAGGTTTCCTTTCTTTCGGCTTTTTCTAATCAATTGTTTGGTGTTAAGTGTGTGTTTCAGAGAGCACATACATTTTTGTTATACTGTGTGCTGCCTTATACTGTGAACACTGGAATTATTAAAATGTATTGGTTGTACTCTCTCTCTCTTTCTCTCTCTCTCTCTCTCTCTCTCTCTCTCTCTCTCTCTCTCTCTCTCTCTCTCTCTCTTCATAAATAACTTCATAAATGCAGAATAACATTAAACGGCATATGTATTTTATACAGATGAGTAGCAAGATAAATTGTGTTATTTTCCATTCAGTTAACTTTTCTTCACCATAACATATTTGTCTCATTCAGAACAGATAATTCATAACCAACTGTCTTTGTCTCAGCGTGAGTGGTTATCAGTCAGAACTAGCCAAAATGATTCCATTGTCAGTATTTTAGATGATGAAACATGATAAATAGGACAATAAATGTGGCCAGTATTGTGAGGAAATAAATTCTAATCTTTATTGTATAATGTATAGTACATATTTAACTACTTTGTAATACTTAGTATGTGTATGCAAAGTATTGTCATACCTTAATATTATTGCATTTGTTGTATGTTAAATTAAATTTGGTTCTCTTTATAAAGTGTTTTCCTATTCACAGACCATCTTAAAGCCGTTGTACAAAACATGAAAAAATAAAAAAAATGTTTATGAATGGAACTATGAGCAAGTAAATAGGAACAAGTAACAAAAAGGTATTTCAAATAGAGAAATAAAATGTACTTTTAAAATGTACAGGGAAGAAACAGGCTTCCCTGCCAATTCTGAGTGGCCTCAGAATTGTTCACATCCTTAAACACACTTTCAACAACTTTTCTATTTCTGGGTCGTGGGGGCCAGAAACTGGACTGGTGGCCAATCACAAACTAGGACACATAAACATGCTCAATCAATGTTTCAATTTCAATCCCTGCTAATCTCAGAAGAGATTTACCGGAACTCTGGAGGAAACACACAAGCACTTGTAAGTACATGAAAACTCCACACACCTCGAGCCTGGAACGGGTCCTTCTTGCTGTAAGGCCATAGCACTACATACCACCACCACCCTGCCCTTGAATTGCTCACATAGTAATCTTAATAAAAAATGTTCATCACTGTTTGCACAGTGCTTAGGGTGTAGCCAACACACACACACACACACACACACACACTTACTTACAGAGAAGGGTACAGGGAGAAATACATGATGAAAAGGTGCTGGGGTGGTCCGCAGCAGAAGCATTCCCTCGACGGGTCACAGATTGAAATTATAATAAGTGGGATTACCACTACACCCCTCATCCCTGATACACAAACACTCATCACCCCTGTGTGACTAAGCTCTGCCCTGTGTGCAAGGCGAGTGTCGGATAGGACCATACTGACGTTAATTAACAACATCTGACACAGATGCTACGCTTGTACTTGCACTAGAGGTGGTCTGGCAGATTATTAAATTTTCAGTTATTTCCTTTCATTTTGCACCCCTGTTCCTACTCTTTCCTCATCTCTGGGTTTTTTAATTTCCCTGACACAATGTCCTCTCTGCACATCTGCGATGTGAGAAGTGAATTTAACACTATTAAGGCTTTGTATAATTTTCAAAAGACTGCTCTTTTGTATCATCTCTTCCCAAAAGAACACATTATTTGTGCTCTCACCTTCATTTGCTTTAATCTGGGATTCTGAAAATATTGGGCATTATATTCCACTGCCAGGCCACATATGGAGAGCTTTAAAAATCCATATGAGCTATAAGAGATAAGCACCTAGTTTAGAAAATAATTGACCTCTAGAGGGGGAATAAAAATGCAGTAATAGCAAGACTGCAGGAATATGGACAACCTTCCCTGTCAATCCATCAGAATGTGTTGAAACAAAAGGACTGAAGTTGGTCTCGTTATTACACCATTCGTAATTAACCCCAACCTTGTACTGTTGTTACACCATGTCAGGGTGAGGAGAGTGATAACATATGTTTAATATCTTCTCATACTAATCAGAAGACACAACACTGAACTAGAAGTGTGATTCACTGCATAATTTGCAAATGTGTTAACCACTTATGTCAAAATAAATGATCCAGGAATTTTATTTTAAATTGCTTCAACCATTTGAACTGGTATTGTAAAATTCTACTTTACTTTATTAAAATGGCCTGTGACCTCTATTCCCTTTCGTCCCTTTCTTTTTAATTACCATAATATATCAGGTCTTAAATGCCAATTGGTTTACCTGCTGTGGGTTGGACATCCTGTGATCGCTGGAACTTGTCCAAATGATGGAGATGAGGGGCTACCTGCACTTAGCAACAGAAACAGCATCAGTGTACAAAAGGTACAGCAGAGGTCAGCGGACAGTGTTCACAATCAAGTACAAAGTAAACTGGAATCACGGGAGTTGACGTTTACTTATTTCAACAAGCAAGCATGATTTAAAATCGCTTTTAACCTCTAATTTTGCTAAGCAATATAGTCTTAGCTACACATTTGTGGAAATATTGAAAAGAAAATTGAATAATTTGGATATGTAAATAATGATAAATCATTTGAAAACGCCAGGAGCTTTCAGCAGTCTGGAAGACAGATTGGGTGGGGCCGCTGAAACGTTGTGCTGCCGCCACCTGCTGGTAATCTCTTTTGATTTCTCCCCCTGTGTGACCACTTAACCCACCACACCCTCCCCACCCCACATGCTCAAACACACACATCCCTGGCTTTCTTTCCCCGTTTTCGAATATATATATATATATATATATATATATATATATATATATATATATATATATATATATATATATATATATATAATGTCCTAAAAATAAAAAAAATATATATATTTAAATGGCATTGTTTAGAAACTAACTTAAAAGAACACTGCATTTAAATACGATTAAATGGAGTTAAAGGAAAACTTGAAAGTTTTGATGAAAGCGGTTGTTCTGTTTTCGTTATTTCTGCTGTTGCTAACAACAACAACAACAACAACAACAATAATAATGATATAACGTTCATTTGGTATAAAGTTTTTTTTAACTCACTTGGAGGACGTCGCTTGCAAAATTTCCCACCATAATCAGCAGGTTTATTAAAAGCGAGATTAGTCTTCATCTTTATGACTGGGCTACAGCTGCCTGGACACATGCTGGTGAGTGGTGGTTTTAGACTGGTGCAGGTGGCATTAGTGGCCTTGGTGGTTCAAAGGGGGCCTAAGTTCAGACA
Source organism: Paedocypris micromegethes (assembly GCA_028031935.1). Lineage (NCBI taxonomy): Eukaryota > Metazoa > Chordata > Actinopteri > Cypriniformes > Paedocypris > Paedocypris micromegethes. The sequence goes on along the minus strand of CM051497.1, from coordinate 21,691,604 downwards.
ATGGTTCGTCTAAAACTGTCTGTATACCTATTGTTCAAAATGATTGTGGTGTCTGGGGATTTCCCGCTTGTGAGAAACAACAGGAATCAGTCTGTCAGATGCCATATAAAAATGTATATTAAAATTAATTATTCATTATACATTGTTTTTTTAACTAATTGATAAAGGAGTGTGTTTATTTAATATGAGGACTTGCACGTCCATTGTTCTTCTGAGGCCGCCTCAAGGTGAGATGAGACAGGGGCCACTTATTCTTCCCGAACGAAAAGAAAAAAATGAAAGAATGCATACTCCCTAATGGTGTTCCTCATAGTTCGGACCACGGGAGACAGGTCTAACAAAATTAGTATGCAAAAGAGCCTCTCTCTCGAGGCCTATAATTTTCTTTGCAAATTATTTCCGTTCTGTGGATGAAACAAATAACAATGCCACGCTTTGGCTCTGAGTGTGGGGTTCTATCGCGGTCTCGAAAGACGAAATTTGGAACGCAGGTGGTTTGGGGAAGGAGAAATAAAACAACGAAAAAGAAACGAAATAAAAAGAATTGTGCAGAGTCCAAATCATATTTAGTTGTTTACATTTGGCATAATGTCTTGACATATGGGCTCAGAGAATTCAAAGAACCATTGCTTTGAGAGTCGCGCATGAGTTTGTCTGCACCATGCTGTGCCATCTTTTCCATCAGTTAACTTAATTAAACATATAGCCACCAGGGACTGTTCTCATTCTTCTCAAGTTTAGATTTCGTTACTGTCAATTTCTCACCTAAATAAAACGATTTACCTCGCTCAATTAAACGGTTATTTTTATTCTCGTTTTAAAATCTATTTAGAAAGGAAAACGCATATTTGATATTTCTGAAATGATTGTGTTAATTTTAATAGATTAAACAAAAATGTTTAATTCATAATTGTATTTATTTAATTGTTAATGCATTTATTTTTTTTATGCATGCATTTATTTATTTTCATAAACGGCACAAAATATCTGATTAATATAATGATGGCTGTCGGACTACATCCGAGTGAATCTCAATAACCCTGCCTGCATTTTTACGCAGCTCTGACCTCAGTTTTGTTTTTTGTTTTTTTTTTTTTAGTTCCCCTCGTCTCTTTTTATTGCAGACAGCAGAATCAGTTTGAAATTAGCGGTAGTTAATTTAGCGGTAGATGTTTTACACATTACGTCGTAGTAGCTTCTGGAAATTTCGAAAATATTTTTTATGTAAGTCTTTAACTATTTTGAAAAACTATTTTAATTTGTAACGAATTAAACCAAATCACGTGCCTTTTACATTGCAGAAACATCATTAAAAAATTAAGGATTACTATTTTATATATTGTCTCGTAATAATCCACATTTAGCATCACATAAGTGATGCATAGGAATATTTTTAAAATGCATTGCATGCATGTTAGCAGCAAGAATTCTCTTATGTTAATTGTTTGAGAAACAACTGATCGAAATTGAAATGTTTACATTGTTCTAAAAGTGAAAACTGTAATTTGAAAGAAAATGATGTGGTTCATTTTAAAACTAAATTGATATTGTTCAGTAAATTAAAAATAAATATATTGATACAAATGTCGAAAATATCACTGGCTACTTAGACATTTTGCTTTTAGGTGGTAAAACAATGAATTTGAATAGTTTCCTCATTAACCTTGGCAATGTATCCTGTTTGGTGACATACACTCTTTCGCTACATTAGTTTTAGTGGCAGTCTATGAAGTCCTGCTTTCTGCTGGTTATGGAGGAGAAAGCAATGCATGGGGACTCATTTCTGCATGTATCTTTGTCATAACCCTGGCCAGGGTGTCATATTCCTCTCCTCCCTCATCTGGCCCAGCATGAGAACTTTAATACACACATCTCCATGCAGTGCCTTTGGACAGATTTGCACATTTTCAGAGCACACTTTTATTTCCCTATGCTTAATGTTGTTTAATTTTTTACAAATAATGCCTGAACAAATCAGTCTTTGGAAGTGTTATATCATTTATTGCAAGGACTTGAGTGAACATCTTTTTGAAAAATTAATGCCTTTAATTTTGGTTGATGGCAACATCAGCAGAGCTCTGTAAATTGCAGTTTAATGAGATTTTGCTACAGGGGATAATCTGCTACTGACAGAAAAACATCTTGAAAACATCTGTAGACCTATGATTTCACTCCTACGATTAAACCCCCAACCCCCTGTGTCTCAAAGCACTGTTCAAGAAAAAATGGTCAGTGAAAAAGTTCCCTACTTCCTACTTTGACCTGTGTAAAACTATTTGTATGAAAGTGAAAGGTCTTAGTTAGATAGATAGTGAGATGGATGGATGGATAGATGGATAGATTGGTGATTGGAGGCACTGGCGGGCGAACGGACGGACAGACAGATAGATAGCTTTTTTGTATATGGATTTACAGCTACAGTAATTTCACAAAAATTAACGAAAATTAATAGTTTTTATATTTGGCACATGATTTTAAAGGCTTGACAGTCGCTTTTCTATTATTAAAATATCATTTGATTTCAGTGTAACCTTCTGGCTACAATACAACATATTAAACAGAATGAAGGAGCAATATTTCCACCCACTTGCTTGTCATCTGAAGCTCAAGCTCTCCAAGGCCTCACGCTCAGCCTTTCTTTTCGGACACTGGAGAGAATCCCAATAGCTGCAACTTTCTCAGCAAACAGACAGATCTGGCCAACCTCCAGCCAGCCTGAATAGAACATCTCATGCCGAGAGTAAGCTTAGCCATAAATCCTAAAATGTCTGACGCTTGGGGACACATCAGACGGTTCTCTGTGTCTCTTTCTAACTCGTCGACATGCTAATACTGCTTAAGCAGTTCTGCATTTGTGACAAGACATTCTAAACAAACAAAAAAAAAACCTCCAGAATCCTACTAAATCAGTCAATCAAATATATGTTTTTTTATCCATGTGTTATAATTATACACTATGGAAGCATTTCCTATTTTTACCAATCCAACATTGAAATTGAACTACAAGCTTTGTTCTACAAAGCGACTTACCACAACATCATGCCATCGTTGATGATGTTGGAAAGAGAGCAGCGACTCGGCAGGGTTCTCCACTTTTAGCGACATGAATGGACACCTCTCGTCTAGTGATGCCACTCCTATGCTCTTTCAAACCGAGGAACATGTCAAACCAAGACTCATCATTCCAGCCACCAACTGAGTGGCCAAGGCACCGTGCCAATCAAAGCCGCCACCTAAAACTAAGAGTAACCATGCTATAGTAAGAAAACCTTCATGATATAATCACTGATCATTTGGAAGTTGTTTTTTTGTTGCTGTGGTTGTTTCTTCATATTGTATGGTTAATCCATCCCTCAACATTATTCAAACAAGAGTTTGTCAATGATTCCTTGCTTTCTCTGTATTTTTGATGCTCCTAATGCTGTTCACAGCTCCAAGCTTCTTAATTATCCAGGATGTTGAGAACTGAGGATAATGCACTATATGTGTACAATTGTACGTATGAGGGGCTTTGTGATTATAAGCACCAGGGAGTTTGCCTTCTCTTATTCATCCACGGTCCCGGTCTGAACAGACCGGATCCAGGGGTGCCAAATTAAGTGAAGTGCTGATCTGTGCTAGCTGCATAGAGTAATGAGCAGGCCCAGAGGATATTTGCAGGGTCACACAAAGGAGTTGGTGAGGAAGTAGCAGAGAAAATCGAGCGTACCACAGGAAGCCGAGCAGCTACGTTCTGCAGGCCATCCTTATTTGCTGTCATCAGTGATACAAGAAATGTATATGAACAAGAATCTGAATTATGAAAGAATGGAAGGAAATTGTAACAATTTTGCGCCATTACGGTTTAAAAGTATTATGATTCTTCTCTGTCTGAAATAGTATATTTGAAACCAGGTCTAGTTTAGATCCTAAGAAGCTATTCAAGGCATTTATCACAAGAAATCACTGTAAACCACATTTTCAACACTCTCCCTGGCAAGCCCAACAAAGAGCCATTTTACATTGCCACTATGACTATAAAGTGAGTCCTACTGTTTTCTCAATGTGGGGTATAATGGAATTAATAACGTAGACTGCACATTTGCAGGAAATACCCATGAGGCCTTGCCGATTTTTATAACTCCGCTGTGTAATGCTAAGGGTTTGGAAGGAAAGATTTACTGGCTACATAAATCTAATGATGCTGGTCTGATACTGAACACTGACTTTGCGATTGCTCCGACCAGCTACTTTGCATTACAATCTTCATAACAAAGGTTCTACGTATTAAATGAGTGTGGTCTTTATTTGATGGCTCTTTGTTCTTTCACTCCATTTTGACACGGCAATATCTTTCCTCAAATCAAGTCTTTAATGCTTGAGTTTTTGTTTATGGTTAGATACCTTCAGTTTTTACTGTCTGTATAATAATTAAATGCTTAATTTAATTTTGTGTTGTTGCAAGCAATTATAAGTCCAGCCATCTATTCATTTGATAAATATGCTTAATAGTCCTCTTTCTTGATGAATAAGGAAATAAGTCATTGCTCCACTTTGTATTCAGCAATTAAAGTGAAAAATATAGTTTCAATGCAAATCCTTAATTGGACTCCAATCGAGAGAAAGCGAGGGATTCTGAATTTCTCTTTTATAATAAGAGATGAGTACAAAGAAATATGGTGAAATGTGACTCCAAAAATGTAATTAATCAATAAGTGAATACCAGCAGTTTGGCAAAGTATGGTTCATTCAGGGAATTGCTAAGCTCAGGTAATGTTTTTTTATTCTTTTTATTCTAGATGAATTCTTAGATAAATAAATAAACAAATACATAAATAAAAAAATAAAAGCATATAAAAATGAAACAAAGTGGTACTATTTTCACAAAACCTGCTCAAAATCTTCAAAAATTCACTGGGTCTAGTTTGACATAATAGTTTTTATTTGATGCATTTTATTTTGTTTCCAGGTTGCATTTTTACGAAATGTTTTTTGTTTGTATTTATTTTTTACTTACTGAGTTCACATGTTGTAATTTATCAAAAGAGTTTTTGTTTGTGTTTATCTGTTGTCGATTATTAATGTGCTTATTCATCAGAACAAATCCTTATCAGAGAGTTTTATTTTTAGGGCCACTGTCACATTGTTGCTGCTCTCTGCTCATATTTTCATTACTTACCACTAATTGTATTTTGTATAAATAAATTCCAGGAAGATTTTCAGAATATTTCCGCTGACTGAGCTAGAGAGCAAGTGGAAAGCATTGGCATTGCCATCCGTCCGGTATATTTAATTGAGAGTTAGAGAGGCACAAGCCTTGGTTGTACCCTGCTGGGACCTTCTGAAACCAGAGACTGTTGAAGTGGACGTCTGCAGTGTCCAGCCAAATCACAATGTCTCCCAGCCGCTCTGGCACTCCAAATGTGCCCTGTCGCATCGAGATGCTTTGGAGAGTCTGTTGGGCCCAGGCGGTAATCCCCACCCCCCTTATGTTGTGACTCCCCCAAACCAGGCCACAGACCACCCTGTGCTGGTCAGCAACCCCTGCTTACACCTGCCATAAAACTTAAAAGCTACAGTCCCATCCTAAGGCTTTGAAGATTTCAAAGCATAGTTCTTTGACCTTTGATGCAACTTTGTCCGCAACACATGTTTAACGCACCACGTATAAAGCAAACCTGAACGGGCCTAAGTCCACGGCCTGTTGGTTTACACGTGTGAGATGCATGGGTCCATGCATGGCAGCCATGCATACCCATCATGCTGTTCCCACCAGCAAGGGGGGTCATGAGCAAGAAAGGAAGAGGGCAGGAAATATTGGACCCATGTGACCCCCCTCATGTGTTCACCACTCATCCATACGGTGCACATCCTTACCAACAAACCGGACTGAACTCCCATCCCCCTCTTTCTTTTTACAAAATACCAATCTCCACTATAGACTCCAAACAGAGGTTCTGACTTCAGGAGGTACAAGAATATAAAAGGAAAATCGATGAAAACCTAATAGTGCGAGCATCATATACCAAAATCAGGACAAGGTAGTTGATTGTTTTGCCCAGAAGAACATCTTGATCTAGAAAGACAAAAGGTGAAGGCAGAAACCAGTGCTGAATTATGATTATTATTGGTTAGGTAAAAAAACGTCAATTCCAAAACAATTTGGCATTAGTTGTGAAGACAGCAAGTATGCAATTTTATGAGGCATTAAATAATTAAAAAAAAAAACATTCAGACTCATAACCACACAATAAACAACTTCTTAAATTGATTATGAAAATGTCAGTACATTGATGTAGTGTCATGATGCCAATAGAACCTACTTTAAATCACAGCCCTAAAGACACATAAGCAATCTGAGGATTATTTTAGAAAATGTATCTTGTTGTTGCTAAGTATGTGTGAATAAGAACATTAGGTCCAAGAGTTTTGTGGGTACTGCATGCTTGCTGAAATGTTCTTCTATGTCTCTTATTCTCAGATTGCTTTTTATTCTAGATGAATTCTTAGATAAATAAATAAACAAACATAAATAAAAAAATAACTGCATGCATGCTGTAATGTTCTTCTATTTCTCTTATTCTCAGATTCTACTTTGTTTAATGTTTACTTTCTGTCCATTTAAAAAAATGATTTACATTCTGTACATTTTAGAATGCTAAAATTTAGTATTCTACTGTATTCACAATCATATTTACCTGTTGTTTGTTTGTTTTTTACATGTTTCATTGTATTTATTCATATTTATATGACACCATGACACGTGGAAATTTCCTGTTCTGAAATATTCAAATACGTTTGAAGTCAATCATAAGAACATACTGTATTGGCATAGCCAACTTGAAAATAATGATTCATATACTTTACTGAGTCACTGTCATGGACATTACATTCACATTACTTATGCATGTCTGTTTAAGATTACTGCGTTTCTGCTTACACACTCAGCTTGGAGTTGTTTTTATCCTTCTCCGTCTCAGGGCAACTGTGGCTCAGGGAAACGTTGACATGTGGCTGATTCAGCAACTCTGGATTTTGGGTTTCTTTGACCTTTTGAGGTGCAGAGCCAGCAAAGATTTCCCCAAAAAGCTGATCTTTCTGTTTTCTTTGCACTGCAATGTTACAATACTTCCATGTGCACACACATGCAACTTTTTCATCTCTCAGAGAGTTTCTCTCTTCATTAGATTCTATTGTGTGAATGATGTGTGGCAATACCGTGGCATAAATGTACTATAACAGTATGAGCACAACTCAGTTCAGGACGGCTGTCAACACCTATGTGTTCGCAGACATGACAAGGCTTTTAAGCTGACGAGCATAATTCAAGAGACCATTCTGAAACAACAGGCCTGCATTCTTCCCCTGTCGTGCATGGACCTCGTGTCCCTGCATGGGGCATCATTGCCGGCCTGGCTGGAGCGGGTTGAGACTGAGCCGTGCCATACGGAACAAGGCGCTACACGTCTCCATCCATGTAAATTCTAAAACCTGCTCAGCAATGTTCAACATGTCTTCAGGGCTTTAGTGTGGCTGTCACTTCCAAGGCGAGAGTGCTATTCACTCTGGCCGTACGTTTCAAACACTCACTTCTTCACCTCACTTCAGAGTATGTCATCTGCTAAAATTGTCTGATGGCATTATCTCATTTACAGAATCAAATGACCTGTTTTCGAAGTGGTAGAATTACAAGTTACAAAATAGTGTAGACTGTGGCTAGGAAACTACACTTTTTTGAGAGCCAAAAAGAGAATAAAATAGCTGACTCGTGTTTGTCTCATTCCAGCTTTACAAAGTCTTTGCATTTTTATGCAACAAAAAATCTTTAAAGTTTTTTTTAGTATTAGAATGTATTGTTTTGTTTACTGGTTCACAAAACAAATTTGGCATAGAAATCAAACTATTATTATTATGTGTTTAATATCGAAAAATATATTGTGGTGTTAAGAGACATGTAATTACTGTATTTTGAAATATTATATTTTTATTTATTAATTTATTTTTTATTCTTAGTGAAGATGCTGTAAAGGCTATACAAATTTTAAAGAGATTACATGCTAATTTTGTTCCACAATTGCACAAAATACAGACTCTGTGTCAGTCGGTTCTGCTTGATTGTGCACTGAGCTGGTCATTTACCCTGGTGAGAGATGCGTGTGTGCTGAGGATGCAACCAAATGTATTAGTTTAGTAGATAAAATTAGACATGGGAAAAAAAAAGAAATATTACAAAAAACACGTGAGTCCTCATATACTTAAACTTTACAATTTGTTTGTGTTTTATGTTATATGTTAGAACAGGCTAAGACGTTTTTATTCCTGAATCTTGCCAAGTACTTGCGTAGAAGTCAACATCGTCTATCTTTGATTCACAGACGCATCCACGCTTCGAAAAGCGCACCCTTTGTTCCCATTTTTTTTTTTTTTTTTTTTTTCTTTTTTCACCCCCTTGTTTCTATTTGTTATGCGCTAAAAGTCTTTGGATCGCCATAGAAACATCTCCTTTTCATCCACAATATTGATGTTTTCTTCTTCGTGGGGGTTAAGATATGGTGAATCTGAATCTCAAAGACACATACAATAGCAATATTCATGGTCGGGTTTTTCCCCTTTTTTTCTTTGTATGTTTTTGTCTTGTTGATCAGACCTCTCGTTTCTTAGATGAATACAAATATTGTTTATTCTGCTGATTCCCACTTCTGCTGCCTTCTCAATGCGTCAACTCGTTGGTAATGTAACAGGTTCTGTTGTTCTGAAGAGAGAAAGTATTGAAGCATTCCTCTTTATTTCTTCTTTTTTTCTTTTTACGTAAATTTTAACAATTTAGTTTCAAAAATGCTTTGATAGCAATCAAATCTTAAAATAAAACGATTTAAAAATAAACTGTGATGTTTTATTTTTTGTTTTGTTTATTTTTTGTTATTATCCATTTCTGTATTTTATCCATCGAGTTTTCATTCAATGTGACAATTGTCAGTTTTTCTAATTCTTTGGTTTTTAAATAACATTTTGCTACACTACAACTATTTTTTTTGGATACAACGCCTATTCAGACCAATACATTGTCAAATATGAAATGTGTAGGGACGTGTTTGTGCTCTCAAACCTCTTAGACGAGCACTCACGTATTTTTTGCGGACAGAGACCAGACGTTTCCAAACATCTAGAAGCCACAGAATTCGTACTCAGTGCGAACATCCATCTAATGAAAGAGGATGTCAGCCATGCGCACGTCCTTTATAAAGGCCGATTGTCATTTAGACAAACACCGGAGGACAACATAAAGGCAAAGGTCAAGTCCTTTTTCAGTTCAAGTGTGTGCTGAATCGTCGACCGAATACGGAATAATTTTCCAAAATGCAAGTTCCTGCACAACAACACCTACATAAATATTATGTACAGTATGGCCATCTTTTTATTTATAATTTATATAAATTAACATTTAATGTAAAAAATAAAAAAACAAAAAAAAAAACAAATAATAAAACATTTAAACAGCCGCAGCCTCTGTTTTCAATTATTTTGTGCTTCTTTGAAACAGGCGAGCAAAGAAACAAGTAAAGCTAATTGCACTGCAGGTATAACAAGGAGGTTCAATCTAGCTTCCCCTCTCTATTGAGTTTGTGTCGTCTTAATGAATGACAGGTAGAACTACTTCCTGCTTTCACACGTGCAAAAATAGGCCCCACTCTGCTTGCTGCCACCACCCTTAATGGGCAAGGGAAACAATTGATTTTAAGCATAAAGTTAATTATGTGCAAAGAAAAATAAGTTGTCTTTAGTCAATGCAAACTGTCTCATACTATTCCGATTATATTGATACAGGCAAAGTGAGTATAAAAAAGAAATAATGAATTAAAAAAAAAAACAATCTGGCTAACAACAACAACAACAACAACAACAACAACAACTTATGTAAAGCAACTATAGTGTGTGTATTATTTATATATAATATATATATATATATAATATATATTAATATATATAATTATTTATATATATATATAATATATATATATATATATTATATATATATATGAACACACAACACACACACACACACACACACACACACACACACACACTAGTATATCGTTTAACTAGATGTATATGTTAACATGGAGCGCTTTTGTAAAGCCAATATATAGAAAAAATGTCAGACTAGGACAGACTAGTAGTAGACTTTTCTCAGTCACACAAAAGAATATTATGGAACAGAGCCAGAGTCCAGTGAATGTCACAGTGGTCGACATATTATTTAAATCTTTCATTTAAAGGGGAGAACAAAAAGTTTTAGAAACTTTCTTTTTGATGAATTAACTTGTGCACAGAGCTCGCTACACATATACGGTCTTAAAAGGAATTTAAGAAAATCGTTGTTTTTATATATATACACACACACACACACACACACACACACACACGCACACTGTGTGTGCGTGTGTGTGTGTGTGTGTGTGTGTGTGTGTGTGTGTGTGTGTGTGTGTGTGTGTGTGCGTGTGTAAAACTTCCAACTTCTAGTTTTGTCATCGAATTAGTAAATAAACTATACTACAAACTACGTATATTACACTACCGAATAAAAACGTAAAAAACAAGATGTTTTGTGAATACAAAATACAAAGATAAATTGTATGCGTTAAATTTCGTTTGAATCGTATGAGTGTATTTTGCTATGGTACAACAGGTCATCGAACATATGCTGTTTAATAGACCGCAAAAATGCAAAACGCATTAAACTTAACAGAGATATGTCAAAATTTGTATACTCCATTATACAACAGATATGTTCATTTGAGTGATCTCAAAGAACCACTGAAATGTCCGTTAATGTGTCATTTATGTATGTTATGACACATATTGCAGGGTATGTAAATACGAGAGGCGTAATGTCTTTTCTGCGGGAGATGAAGAAATGACCCAAAGTCTGTGTTGCTGCTACACTGATCACAGGGATTATTCCCTCCATTCAAACTGTGCCATTACCATCCACGACGTATTTCGTAGATATCGTGTGAAATAGTGCATTGAAATCACTGAGGTAAATCGCGTCGACAATACGCATATGCAAAATATTTGTTATAAAATGTAGATTCTTTTTTCTTTATAGGTTCAGAAATGTTTTTATAAATGTAATGCTTTGAAGATTTTCCTTTACATTATCTATATATTGTTGCGTTATTTTCGTTGCTGCTATTCCGCTGGATGCCTTACTGCATGCACTAAATTAAAACGCAAATTGATCTGTTTCATGGCGACTCGGGGTTTCTATAAATAGATTTTCGTTGTCAAGGGGTCAGTCTCGACATTTTTCCATCGAGTTTTGTAATCTTAATAATGCTAAATCGCTGTAGAATTCCACCTGTAAATTGGTAAAGAATTTATCGTAAGTAATAACTATCTCTAATACAAAATCAGATTTTCAACTTAACGTCACATTACGATTAAGTTTTGCATCAACGTTTTGGGAACTTATTTACCTTCACAAAACACACACAATTTGCGTCCCAATAGTGTCGTTTTCGACCCATCCTATTACAACCACCACATGTGTTGTTCATAATATGAAACGTGAATACCATTGATGATAGATGATATTTCAGATATTCTTAATAGCTCCGGGGCACATTCTGCAATTCATTATAATTTGCACATGGTGATGATGTATGGGCCCAGTTAAATAAATCTCATACTCTCATAATACGATTTAATTTTTTTTACTTTTCATTATCATCATAACCCTACTGCATCTCAAACGTAATGGTGGAGAGCTGCATTGATTTATCCACATTGGTAACTGACCTTTTACCAATGTGGATAAATCATAATTGTTAGACATAGTTAGATAACAAGAGTTATCAGAACCTAAAAATTAATTACGGGATTAAAACACGTGTTTTCAGCGAGGCAAATAACTTGTTTTCCTGAAAATAAATAAAAAATCACTCTAGACAGTACGGTTCTTTTTACATTTTGTTTAAATATTTGCTAAATATTTGAATATGAAAAAGTTATTAATATTTGAATATATGAAGAAACATTGTAAAGTTCCTCATATGGTTTTCTCTTTCTTTCTTTCTTTCTTTCTTTCTTTCTTTTTTCTTCAATTACAGTATACTTCTATTTTTTTTT
>CM051497.1:21591937-21679472 GCA_028031935.1 Paedocypris micromegethes | reverse complement strand
TTTTTTTTTGACAAATTGCAATACTACATTTGTTATTTTTGGTAGAGCAAAACGTGATGGTGTCCGTGACCAAAAAAATGTTAATTCACCAATGACAGTAATTGTTAGCATCAAATCCGTGTTGCTGACGCGTAAGTAATCGACGGAGTAAGATCTGAGATCAAAGGTTCGCTCGAACACAGTTCGGTCGACTCATTCATGCAGCTGCTTTGAGATTTGTGGCCAACAAGCGTATCTCTCGCTGAAAGAGGATTCCATTCACAGTGCAGGTGCGAAGTACCGCTGTACATTACTGGAGGTGGCTAGAGAGCAGCGGTTTAGGGAGATAATATTTTTTATAATACATATAAATATATTGTATTATAATAAAATAATTGACAATTTGTCGAATAAAACTAAGCAGGACTGTGTTATTTGTGTTGCGTTATTTGTGAAGTAAAAAAACATCTTCGAGTAAAAAGGCCAGTTTTAGTCATAAAAGCATTTTTAAGTAACTTGGAAGTTGATAATTTTGCAATTTTCTTATAAGTATTATACGACTTGCTATTGCACCTGTCCTGTCATTTTGCATGCGAAATCCCTCCACAACTTGTCATGTAATTATGACATTAACCAGAGAGCTTTGAATGGTGTGGAGAGAACCCCTAATCCCCCATTAAAAGAGCTTTGTTAAATAATGCAGGATAGTTCCCGGAAGTGTGATTATCGACTTCGCTATTTCACAAAGAATTTTTATTTCTTAAAGGAACCCCTGGTCATATGCAACAATTGTATTTAATATTTAACAGGATTTTTTGTAATTCAAATAAGCATTTTCATCATAATCGTTTCTAATAATGGTTATTTTATAGGCACACAAGCCTCAAAACAGGTTTGTGTTTTTTGTAATATCTAAAATTGCATTGTTGACCTGTAAACAAATTAACAAAATGAAGTTATATGCTAATCAATAGAGTTAAAAAAAAAAAAACTTTTTCGTGTCATGTCTTCTTTAAAACAGTGTTTGACACCGCCTGGCGCATGCAGACAGTGGTTGGACGCAGATATATGGTTTGTATGATTTGGAAGTACTTCATTCTAGTCAAATTCGTTACCCTCTTAATTTGATGAATAGAAAACACTTTTGAAAAGACTGTGCCATCAAACTGGTCGCACAGAAAAGGCTTTCCATGTTGACAGCGTAGTTTAGACGAGAAGAAAAAAATCCTCTGAATAATAATACAAAAAACTTCAAAGGATTCCATCTGCGTTTTCTTCTCTCTGTTAGACCCGATCAGGACAGAGAGAAAGAGATAATGCTTTTTGTTTTGTTACAAGAATATAAAAAAACTTACTCGGTAGTTTGGCATACATTTGATATGTAAAAGTAATTTATTCAAAAGCAAATCAAGCTTTTCAATTTTTAATTTTAGATTTTCAATTTCAATTTTAGATCAATTTTAAATTGAAACGAAATTTCATGTGTTCTAAATAACGGAAATATAGCTTTGTTGTCAACATTATTTGAATTTGACTCGACTTTGGCTTTTGAAATTTCTCTCCCCATGAAGATTCACTGTCTAAAACGTGTCTTTGTATAAAATCTCTTTGAAGTCTGTGTGAAAATATGCAACACTTTCATCAGTTACCACCCATGTAATTGAAGTGTTAAGCTAGGGCATATTTGTGTGTATAAGCAATTGAATTAAAAAGAAAATAAAGTGTGTGCGTGTGCGTGTGCGTGTGTGCGTGCGTGTGTGTATGTGTGTGCGTGCGTGCGTGTGCGTGTGTGTGTGAATTCAAGTATTATTAAGCACATTTTATTAAAAAAAACAGACAAAAAATACAAGGCATTTAGGTATACATTTACGTTTTCTGGTCATTTTAAACAGAATTGATTGCTTAAAATGTTACAATCTCACGGAATAATGACCTTGATTTTTAATCATAACTGAAATTTCATGTCGAACACAACAACACGTTTCCATTTTAAATGGGTTTGCTGGAGGGAACACAAATAAAACTTTACATTTTTTGTGAATTAAAAAATCCATATATAATTATTTTACATAGTAACAAACATTTACAAAATCGCCGAGAGACAAACTTACAAAATTACAGTTGACGAACAACAAACGGCCATTTACAAATGTACAAGTTTAATATTTTAGCACTTTGGTTCAATAGTACAAAAAATAAATTCGTTAGCGCCAATAATAATAAATTAATTAAAGTTGTAGAAAAAAAAAAAGAAACACTATTAAAAAATAAAATCATGCGTATGCTTAAGATTTATTTCAGAAATATGGCAGCTTCTAATGGGTCGCTGATTAGGCAGTGACATTAGCTGTCAAAAATGCCAGTGCATACTTCAGTAAACTTACTTAGTACAACATTTACTGCCCAAGAGGAATTATGCCAAACTATATTTGCACTTTTTTTTGAATGAGATAGTATTGGCTAACATTTTAGCATGTCTCCCTTCCTTCGGGAATACCATATGCTGGACCCTCTGTCTGGCCCGGTGTAGATGAACCACTGGGTGGGGTCTGGGGACCACTGGTACCAGAGCTGTGACAAACGTACCATTCACTTAAATTGGCCGGCTGAGACGACGAGGAGAGTGGATCAGAAAGCGCAGAAGGAGCTGGCTCCCGTCCCAAGTCCGATGATGGAGAAACAAGAGATGGAGTCGATGATTCGTAACCCGAACTAGGAGGTGGAGACTTGCAGTGCACTTTCATGTGTTTTCTCAAAGAGCTGGGATGAGTATACGATTTGTCACAACCTCTGACTTTGCAGTTGTACGGCTTATCACTTGTGTGGACGTGGGAATGTTTTTTCCGGTCACTACTATTAGCGAATCGTCTGTCACAACCGTCAAATTCACACTTAAACGGTTTTTCACCTAAAACATAAAACATACAGGAGATTATATGATTGAAGTACAGTGCATTACTTCTGTAGACATAACAACGCAACACAACTGAATAACACAAATGTTTTTAATTGCATTTTTTCCGATAGCCATGTGTGCCAAAAAAGTACATTTCCAAATTGTTCGATATGTGAATTATGTAAAATACAGTTTATCTAATTCATCGTCCAAAAGCCTCCTCTTTACCAAAAACAGCCAGTCCAGATGTGTTTGAGTTATTAGGAATGAATCATGTTATTTTCAAAGAACATGTGCCACAGGAATGTTTATGACTGTATAATGGCCCCTGTCTAATTACAGTTGAATTTCAATTTGACCTGTTAGGCAAAAAAAAAAAAAAAAAACAACTAATCAAGTATATTAGTGTACAAGAAATCAGTAAGAAAGAGACCCCATGGGAGAACATTTTCACAAAGATATTACACCATTCACAAACCACACAAATAAGAAAATAATTATTGTGCTAAGCACTGTTGCAGAGATAAACATTTAAAGTAATGTTATTCTTAGTCTAATAAATTATGATATAAAAAAGTGTTTTGTAAATCAAATCTACACCTTATTAACAAATGCAAGTTGAGGATGTTAACTTTTTTCAAATCAGAAGCAAAGACTATCATAATAAAACCCTACAAAACCTACCAACTAAAGAGTAACTTTTCTTTCTTTCTTTTACTGTTGATACTGTAACTTGTACATGCATAACTAACTTGATGCATGCATCTGCTTTTACCTTTTCTATTTTTGACACCCCTGAGAATGGCTTGAAAAGTTTATGCATGTAATATATGTCTGGTGTGTGTGTGTGTGTGTGTGTGTGTGTGTNNNNGTGTGTGTGTGTGTGTGTGTGTGTGTGCGTGTGTGCGTGCGTGCGTGCGTGTGTGTGTTTAACAAAACTTTAACAAATCTTTTATTTGCCAACAGCAGTAACTAATGATTTACTTTAATATGCATATTAACTAAAGGCTAATCAACACCACCCAGAAAAAAAAACTATAGACGCAAACACATGACATTAGCATCCGATTTTATTTAGTTCAGAAATAGCATATGCATTAAAACATGTACATTTTCTTCTGGAAATTATAATTATTATTTTACAGTAAGAGCAGTAATACGGTAAGAGCCGTAAAAGCATGAAAATAATACATGTACTCGTAATATTTAATCCAACTAAACCCCAAGGGAATAAAACAAGGCACTGACCTGTGTGTGTCCTCTTGTGGATTTTCAAGTTTTCCGATCGGGCAAAAACTTTTCCACAGCCGGGAAATGGACAAGGAAATGGTTTTTCTCCTGTGTGCACTCTGATGTGATTCACAAGCTTGTACTTTGCTTTGAACGGCTTTCCTTCGCGAGGACATTCTTCCCAAAAACAAATGTGGTTCGCCTGCTCCGGTCCACCAACATGCTCCACAGTAACATGTGTCACCAGTTCGTGCATCGTGCTGTAAGTTTTGGAGCAGAGTTTCTTGGACGAAATCTCCGGTTCGAGCCACTTGCAAATTAGCTCTTGCTTGATCGGTTGCCTCATATATCGAAAAAAAGCACCAGCACCGTGGTGATGTCCGGCGAGATTCATGTTGAGGTTGAGCCCGCCATATCCGTGCAGAGGGGAAGCCGCGAACGGGTCTGCCCTGGAACTTGCCACTTGACTCAAATGATCAGACCGAACGTACATTTCGGCAGGTATTCCTAACCTTAACTGGCCGTTTAAAGCTTGACCACCCGGTGCTCCGGTAGATGTCTGCTCGTGGTGAATTCCAGGAAAGAGAGTATGATTTCCAGGATCGGGGTGATGACCATAGTGTCCTGGATAGCTACCTGTTGTTGAGACAAACATTCCGTGGTGAGAGACCGAAGCAGAAGTCTGGTCGGTGAGTACGGGCATGGCTTGAACTGTCAAGTCTCGCCGAATGAGGAAATCCCTACCTGCAGATAAAGCCTGGGCCGCGTGAGACATGGAGTACGGGACCGCTGACGCCTGCACCGGGCCAAAAGCTCCCGTTTGACTGGAGACCACTTCACTGTGGCCTGCAATGTGATGATTGTGGTGGTGATGGTGATGGTGGTGGGGATAATGATGGGTTGGGCTGATTTTGAGGGCCGCGGAGTGCCCCATGTGTTCTGGCCCGAATGGACTCGGCCCCAGGCGGGGTTCCGCAGTCATCTCCCCAGGGTGCGAGTGAGCCATTGAGTGTGGATGGCTGGTGAACGCCGGGAAGCCTGTCACGCTCTGAGGGGTATGGTGGTGATGATGGTGATGGTGGTGAGCCCCTGCCAAGTCAACTAATCTCAGCGTCGTGTTCCGTTTGGAAAACGCGGGGTCCATCACAGGGCTTCCCAAAGCATCCACGCTCATTACTCCCAGTTGTAGAAAATCTTGACAGCAGGAAAAATAATAATATTGATAATGACAAATATATTTTAATTTCTCTTTGAAAAATAAAGAAAAAAAATTAAATAAACTTCTCCTAAAGTTTAGTTGCTATCTCACTGCCTACATGGAATCCCATTCGGTTGAGAGGCAGCAGCAGGACGCTTTGATATACTGAATAGAGATTCATGGTAGGCGCTGCAGCCCGTGGAGCCAAACAATCATGGAGCGCTCTAATTGGTCAGAGCCCTGTGATTGACGTCACTCGTGACAGTTTCCAAAAGAAAAATGTTTGTGACAAGCAAACAGCTAGTGCGCATGCCTAGCCCTTTAGAGCCTGATAAAAAATGTTTTTGTCAGGCAAAAACGATTATTATTGTACTTACAAACTGCAATCCCGAAAATTAAACAGTTACACTTTTCTTCCAACTCAAAAAATCAAAACGGTTAGAAAAAAAACATGTTTAGATAATAAGTATTATAACCATCAGAAATCAAACGATTATTTTAAGACATTTTAAGACAGACATTGTCCGCAGGTTCGCTAAAATGCACGTCGCGTACAGTATCAAGTACGGTTGGCAACTTGTTTTTACGGCTCGATTAAACGACATTATTACGGCGTTAACGACGAAGTAGTTTTCGGAAAAACGCGAAACATTATTCAGGAAAAAACCTGTTGATGTCAACATCATGCGACAGTTGTAAACTGTTTTACTTTAACAGTTAACGTATACCACAAGAAAGTTGTAAAGAGACAGCGGATTTTAAATGAGATGCAGAGCTAATAAATAAACAAACAAACAAACAAACAAACAAACAAACAAATAAGTAAGAGTATTTAGAGTTGGTTTGATCGACTGCTTTATAATACTCATTTATTGGGTAGTTTAAATATATGCAAATTTTTTGTAACAAATATGCATGTTTAAAATGTACAGAAATTGTGTGCTAAAAATTTTAAGTGACTTGAGATTAATGTTTAATTAAACATTATTAAAATAATTAATATTTAGTTAAATATTTTTACATATATCAAGTAATAACACAAATGCGATTAAACCCACCAATAAAAAACGTAAAAAAAATCACGAGCAGAACGTTTAAACCTCAATTTAATAGGTGTTCCTTTAATTGGAAGCAATTTAAGCTGAATTTTAATCAAATAAAAAAAATGTTTGAGTGAACTGACCCACAAAAGGTCAGACAGTTAATATTAGAAACATGTCAAACATAATACAGTCAAAACCCATTGGCATTAGGTGGATTACTCCTGAATACAACTTAAATGTGTTTTTAAGACCCAGTTAAACCCATATCACATTTAAAACCGTGAGCTCTGAGCGGTGTACTTCACGTTATTAATATTCAAATTATTCACATATTTACATGGCAAACCAAAAAGTTACCAAACACGTAAAAAATAAAGAAAAATATTTAAATATACGGATAAAGACTAATATTTACTTCAAAATATATCTAATTTTTTTGAATGCATGATATATTGGCGTTACATTGAGAAAGCTTTCGAATTGATCTGTCAAACCTGTTGACAAAAGCCACATAACAGTGACATAAGTAAGTACACATTATGGATTACATTATGGTTGTTATAAACAGCACATTGAAGAGAAATAATTCTCTTGAATTATTGAATTATAAAATGCTCAAAATAATTCGAAACAGTTAAAGAAAAATAAAGAAATGCGCATGTATGTATATATATATATATATATATATATATATATATATATATATATATATATATATATATATATATATATCCTTTACTTAAAAAACAGCTTACCCCTTTCTCTCCCTCCCACTTCCTTTTCACTCTCTGTGCAACGCTGGGTATAAAGCTGAAGGAAGGACGATTTTTTTAATGGGTCGAGCGTTCATGCGGCTTTGAACTCGAGCCGCTGGGGTTTCCTGCAGAGAGAAACCCCACTTCACAACTTCCACATCCCACAACTTTTACGCACACAATAAGTGACACATTAAAATCTCAATATTTTAAAACAACGTCAATTATTATTCAAACTACTTATTGAATTTAGTTTAAACCTGATGAACCTTTATACCGACGTATTTCTTTTAAACAACCTTGGAAATAAACGCAAGTCCGTGCGTGCGTGTGTGCGCGTGTTTATGAGAGAGAGAGAGAGAGAGAGATGGAGAGAGGAGAGAGAGAGAGAGAGAGAGAGAGAGAGAGAGAGAGAGAGAGAGAGAGAGAGATCATATGAATCAGCTTATCTATATGTAAAGCAGATAAATAAATATCCTGGGAAATAGTAATACAACATTTTGCAAAAAGTAAGACAGTGATAATGCAGTCTTTATTAGGTAAAACTTGTTTTAAAAAAATGCACCCACTTAAAACATTATGGGGCTACCACACTGTACCCATGCATTTATAAAACGCACGCTCGTTTGTTTCTCAAGTTTTCTCAAGGAAGAATGAGACTTCAAACGAAACAATTCAAATGTTCAAGGCCTTCCTCTAGGACAAAAACTCTTATACGGTCAAGCGTTCACTAAACTCTGTATTCTGCATTTCAACATCCAGCCTGAAATCACATCCTCCCAACAATCCCACAGATTGATGATGCCAACCGACCAATAGCACTGATGCTGAGCCATGGCGGCCTGTCATTTGGCGAGTGAACGTTAGTAGGGGGAGAGCGCCCTCTCCAATGATGGCCCAAGCTCGGGGTCACGTGCTGCCCCCACCTTCCACATTCATCAGGGGTGGACTGTGTTGTCTTTTCAATTCATTTATCTGCAGGAATGATTGCGACTATCAGTCTGAAGCCCACCGCCTGACTGAGGAGGTGAAAGTTGCGCCACAGGAAGATAAACCGCAAAAGACAATATTGCACATGATTTGCGTGTGCATCGAATGAGCACGAGAGGGAATTTCTCTCTACCGAAAGTAAACAGAAACAGGGTACCGGAGTTGAACACAGTTAAGTCGTGAGACGAAATTGTGAGCAGAGACAGTTGCTAGAGATTCTTTCTGTCTCAGTCTCTTCCGCTGCAGACTGAAGATGCTCTTGGACGCAGGACCACAGTATCCCACCATCGGAGTGACTACTTTCGGCTCCACCAGACATCACTCAACAGGCGAGGTAACAGACAGAGAGGTGGCTTTGGGTATCAATCCGTTCGCCGACGGCATGGGCGCTTTTAAAATCAACCACAGCTCTCACGAGCTTGGGTCCGGGCAAACGGCATTTTCTTCTCAAGCTCCCGGTTATGCCGCCGCGGCTGCCCTGGGACATCATCATCACCCGACGCATGTCAGCTCCTACTCCAGCGCCGCTTTCAACTCTACTCGGGACTTTCTGTTTCGCAATCGGGGCTTCGGGGACGCCACCAGCGCGCAGCACAGTCTCTTTGCCTCTGCTGCCGGAAGTTTCGCCGGGCCACATGGACATTCTGAAGCAGCTGGACACCTGCTCTTCCCGGGACTACACGAGCAAGCAGCTACGCACGCGTCTTCGAATGTGGTGAACAGCCAGATGCGCCTGGGCTTTTCTGGAGACATGTACGGAAGAGCCGAACAATATGGGCACGTCGCGAGCCCGAGGTCCGAACACTACGCCTCAACCCAGTTGCACGGCTATGGCCCTATGAACATGAATATGGCAGCACATCACGGGGCAGGGGCCTTCTTTCGCTATATGAGACAACCCATAAAGCAAGAGCTCATCTGCAAATGGGTCGAACCAGAACAACTGACAAATCCAAAAAAGTCCTGCAACAAAACTTTCAGCACCATGCACGAGCTTGTAACGCATCTGACAGTAGAGCATGTCGGAGGACCGGAACAGTCCAATCACGTTTGCTTTTGGGAAGAATGCTCCCGAGAAGGAAAACCGTTCAAAGCAAAGTATAAACTTGTGAATCACATCAGAGTGCACACAGGAGAAAAGCCGTTTCCGTGCCCTTTCCCTGGGTGTGGAAAAGTATTTGCCCGATCGGAAAATTTGAAAATTCACAAAAGAACACACACAGGTAAGAATATTTGATTTTTTTTATCGTGAAATTATAATACAAATAAATACTAAACAATCAGTTTTGTATTAAGCATTTCGTTCACGACAATGAAAATAATAATAAACTAAGTAATGATGAGAAAAACAAATCTTGGGAAGAAAAATATTTAAAAAATATTTGAAATCATTAGTTTTCTAAAACGTGGCACACAGTTTACTTGACATAAATTGTCGAATTTTCAGAGTTGAGTGATCATATTAATTTTCTTTTATTTTAATAGGTGAAAAACCATTCAAGTGTGAGTTTGACGGCTGTGACAGGCGCTTTGCTAACAGCAGTGATCGTAAGAAACACATGCACGTGCATACGTCTGACAAACCCTATCTATGCAAAATGTGTGATAAATCCTACACGCATCCAAGCTCCCTCCGGAAACACATGAAGGTAAGCCTACTAGTTATTGATTTAAAATATTAACGCAAATGTGTTATTTTGTAAATGTGATTTTTTTAAATATGTTGCGGTTATGGTTTGCATTTAATATCAGTGTTTAATTAAAATTATTGTATATACATACTTATTTGTATTGATTTGTTATTTATACGTCGGAAATATGTTCTTAATATTTATGAATGATTTAAATGAGATCTGCCTCTGCATAAAATAAATGATTTTAATAAATATGTATTTTGTCTATGTGTGTAATAAATATCAACCGAAGATATGTTTCAATCAGCTTGGTATTTTCAAAGATGAACCATGACGCAAATAACAAATTGTTAATATGTTAATATTTATTTTCATTAATTCAGGTTCACGAGTCAACGTCTCAAGGATCTCAACCATCCCCAGCAGCCAGTTCAGGCTACGAGTCCTCCACGCCGCCAACTATCGTCTCCCCTTCCACAGAAAACCAGAGCAGCAGTTCCATATCACCAGCATCCTCCACGGTTCACCACCCGAGCAGTCACAGCACCCTTTCGTCAAATTTTAACGAATGGTACGTGTAAATATTTTCAAGAGACTGCAAATTTAAGACTGCTTGGAAATCAAGACTCAAAAGTCAGCCTATTATCTCGTGGACCTATACATATACACAATGTGAAGAATCTGACAAAAAGTTTCTTTGTACCGCTGTCAAACGGAGCAGACGCATGGACGAGGTGCAAAGTTCTTGACAGCCTGATTCCCGATTTTGTCCTCCATTTCTTTACAATTGTTTTTATATATATTTTCAGAAGACTGCACAGAAAGCTTCAATTGCATGCTAGCAGGTTATAGCCTGTTTTGTACATAAAATATCCACTAGTTTAAAATGTAATATTTTATTTTGTAAATAGTCATTATACAGTTTAAAGACATTTGTGAAAATGTGGCCCATGGCCTTTATGGAAAATGGTTTTACAAATACTGCGATTGAATAGTCTTGACTGAAAAGAATGTTACAGTTTTTGTGTACCAAATGTGAATTATACCCAGTATTACCACAGTCTACACGTTTACCTAACCGATTAGTATTAATGTGCTTTTGCATCCAGTGCGACATTTTGTCTTCAGTCCAGTCTGAGTAGCACACAGTTGTTGTTATTTAATGTCATGTCTATAAACCGTGTAGTGAAAGCCTGAAGCTCCGTGTCAATCTTGTTTATGTAAGTGATAAAAGTATAAAACTATCTGTCTACTGCATTGGCAATTACAAGAAATGATTCCGTGTATATAGCTTTTTTCTATATTTATCCGCATGTAACGGACCGGTAATACATGTTAGAGAAAATTGGTATTTATGGAAAATGCGTTCGTAGTTTATGTAAAATTTAGTTTACAAAACAATGTTTGGTTACTTTTCGTACAATATTAAAGAATTAAACGTACAACAAAAATGCCTGCAATATTTTGTTTTTCGTTATTTTGTAAAAAAAAAAAAAATAGAATCTTAAAACGAGCCATGTCAACGAGGAAGCTACAAATACAAGCATCAGAGTCGTAAATAACTGTATGTCGTTTCAGAATATAAGCAATTGTTTATTTTTTTTTATTATTTTGAGCATTTGAACAATTTGAACATTTATATGAAAGAGAGTAGGCTAAAATAGTTTGAATGACCAACTCTTTTTATAGCATTTTGTAATTTCAACTAACATGGAATGCGTCAATGACTTGGGTCAGAACGAGAGTCATGGTTAGGCTATTGTTCTTTGTTGCAAGTTGCTTCATCGCCCCATTAGGCACATCAAGATCATGAGCGCGCTTGATATCACCAATGAACATTTCTCGCTGAGGGAATTTGACTACTACAATGCACTATTGGATAATAGAAGAGAGAGAGAGAGGCAGACAGAGACAGAGACAGACAGCAAACGC
This sequence comes from Paedocypris micromegethes, assembly GCA_028031935.1. Lineage (NCBI taxonomy): Eukaryota > Metazoa > Chordata > Actinopteri > Cypriniformes > Paedocypris > Paedocypris micromegethes. The sequence continues at coordinate 21,667,815 of CM051497.1, read as the reverse complement.
GTTACAGTTTAAGCTTTCTAAAACCAAACACGGATAATGGATCAAAACAATTTCGTTTCTGCATTAAAAAAAAAAAACAAGACCATTAGTGTATGTGCAAATTTAGGCTTTGCCCTATGGCTATGAAACTAATGAATTGATTCAGCCAGTACTTCTAATTCGAAGCCACTTGCAAGTGCTTCTCTCTTATTTTAATATGTGTTTCGGCAACACGATCGCTAAAATGTGCTTTGTTGCTTAAGGGAAATGCGTTTTAATGTTTATATTGCTCTTGGGGATGTGCACAAACGCACGCGTGACTCTTGTGCGCGGATTCGCGTGCGCCAGCAAGCGCGTGAGACATGTAGCACCGCCAGAAAGAGATACTGACTACAGGAAAATGTAAATATATTGGTACATCAAACAGTAGGAGTATAAAATAAATGCATTTTGACGGATGTTACTCCCCTCAACAAATGTGTTCATATTCCCCCTCCACGGATTATTAGGTTTTGAGATATGTGAATGATGGCAATAAAATGAATTGTTCTACTCTATTTAACACTATCTTTTCGAACGCTTTGGTACATTTTCATCCATGCACTGTTATGTAGCAGGGAAAAGTGTAATATTGGTCCGTACGATGGAATGCACATTATTGAAAGAAGCCGTTTCGCGTCCTTGTCATTGCCTCTATTTTTTGCGATCCACCTCGCGAACAAATGTGATCTCTTTCACATTATTCTTATTGCAGTTGTAAATAAAAACAAAATTCTGTCTTTTAAAACTGCACGAAAGGAAGTTTAAGCATAGTTAAATCTTGACTAAAGTAACAAAAACTGTAGTCATAAAACTATTACAATGCTTTCTGTCATTTAGCTTTTTTGTATTATTATTTTTCTTTTTTCGTTTTATAATCTTCTAATTATTATTTCTCTCTCCACATACGTGCGCACCCCTCCCCCCAACCACACACAGGCCCATACACGACAAAAAGAAACAGCTAAACAAACTTTTACAATATTCCGAATCCTGAACCTCACATGCAAAATAATCTAATTCAAAGTAATATGTTACGTTAGACGTGAAAATGAATTTTGATTTTTTAAAAGAAGAAATCAAAAAGACGTCAAACTTTCCATTTTAAAATTCAACTGCACTTTGAATATTGCGTGCGACACTGGCATTTAACAATTTTAACCAATTGCCCGATACTGGATTTTCAATATTAATCACTAGTTAAAATTCGGCTCTCCAGCTGTTCACATAATCAATTAAAAAAACTTTGATTTTTTTCCTACACTATAGAAGATTTTAGAATTAATATTCCTTTACTTAAGTCTGCACGTAGCCTTCCAATTTTAGGTTAACTAAAAATAACAGCAATTAAAAAAAATGTATAACTTAGCAGACATTCTTTTAAGTATGCTATGTTATTTTATTCTAGAATAGCATAAATAAAAATATTATTTCAGACACATCTCTAATTTTGTTAGAATGTACTACACTATTTGCAATAAAAAGAAATGCAGATATTAAAACTAATTGTTAGCAGATGTAAAGTGGCTAAGTATTTTGCCCTTTTTGTTGCTATAGTTCAGATCAGTTTAAAGAAAAAGCCAGAAACCTGAGTCATATGTGCATTTGTGACCCCAGCAACATTAGTCGTGGACACTGACACACTATTAAAATTGAACCAGAAAAGATTTGTGGAGGCATTGACATTGTCTATGTTGTTGAGTTCCCGTGACACTTTGCTAAATGGGGTCATTCTAATTAGTTGTTTGGGGCAGAGCTGAACTACTAAAGGAATATTCACACCAACTCACATCCAGCTAAAAAACTCAAATAAATTAATCAACAACAGCGACAAAGACAACAACAACAATAATAATAATAATAAACCATCAACATCATCATCTTTTATTCTACAGTAATTTACCAGGCGTTTTTATCCAAAAAACAAACAAAACAAATATTATAAAGAAACATTTTTAGAGAATACATTTAAAATTTTCCCCGCTTTTCAAAATGTTCAATTTAACATATAGCATTTTCTTAATGTTCTATGAAAGCATATATACTCTTGGGTGCTGTTATTCAGTGGATGTGTGTTTTATTTGCTTGTTTCGGATGTGAGCAACTTGGACATCTGCTGTTTTAATTGCATCTCATCAGTATAATAAATGTTAGAGTCTGGAGGTGAGGTAATAAATTGGAACACTCATTTAATGGTCCTTCAAATGGAGTCTAAGGTTTTTCCATTAAAATATTTCTAACATTAGCGCAGCAATAAACTTTAAAACAAAGGTTTGACAAAACGAAATACTTACAGAGGGGAAATGTTAAGCATTATGTTGAAAAAACGTCATAAACATTAAAAATATGTAAAATAATTGCCAAATTGTTTTTTTTTCACTAATCTCATAATCTCAAATAATTTTGTACACTGTTGCATTACGGAAGAACATATGATGTGCTTTTTATTAACAAATTATGGAGTTTTTATTAAACGTATGATTGCAGTTAACATAATCGTTGACCTCACGTGCACTGAACCAGCGGAAGGATTTTTGGTTCGTCGTAATTAGATATGTTTGCATTTCAGACACAAAATTTGCTCCGAACACGACAAGCAATCTTTGGCACGGCAATTAAAGTTAATCTCATTTTGTAAATGGGGCGTGGGTACACAAAGTGAGACAGTTCCATGCTATAATGACCTTGGGGTGATGTAAATGTAACGGTATTTGACATTAATATCAATCAGGTGCGCACACACCGAACTGGGATACAATAGTACTTGGCTTGTAATTTCAGGATGAGCAGGAAAACGCAGAGAAAGAAATACTGTGCACGGAGGCTTACAAATCAGCGATTTTACAGTAACAAATAAATACTTCAATACGTTTGCTTCAAAATCTGTTCTTTGTTAAGAGACTTTCATATCCCATTTATTTAGTTCCCACTGGGCAGAAAATCCCACTGGGCAGAAAAACCGCCTTCCCACACCCCCTCTCATCCACAAAATACAAACCTGCAAGTCAAGTGAATTTGATCATGTAACTTTTTGTCCATATGTTTAAGTGAGTGTGTACTTCTGTCATTGCTTACTGAAACGAAAACACAACATGAAGTTTGGTAAATATAAAGATAGAGTTTAAACAAAAAAAATGTTTAAAATATCAAATTCAATTAAATATTTTTTGGTTCAGCTTTTGGCTAAAATGCTTTTGATTGTGTAGAAAGAATAAAAAACTATTTAAATAGAATACTTCTAAATAAAAATCAGTAAAACAAAATTATACAACATTACGATTACATACAGTACAGCTCATTCAGACTTGATGGAGAGGTCTTCCTTGGTTGTCATAGACAACCCTTGATGCCAGATGTGGCTGTGGTTATGCAGATAACATAATTTGTGTGAGCAAACCAAAGTTTAGTAATTTGGAGTCAGATTCCTTCTGATAATTATCAGCCAAATACCTTGTCTTAGTCCACCTGGGTCTTATTTCTTATGCTTCTTTTCATTGCTCTAATTAATTACTGATTGATTTCAGCACCTGCATTGACAAATAAGCTTTTTTTCATTAGATTTTTTTATGATGGAACTGTTTTTGTTGTTGTTTTCATAGTCATTCAATTTTTTCTTCCACACATGGTTCCACACAATATATACCTATAGCTTTTTCTATGACTTTCTTTAACTTTCTTAAAAAAAAGAAAAGAATAACCTGTGATTAACTCAACTCCCTGGCCCCAAGAAGATGCAGAAATCCTGCCATCAAGCTAAAGAACAGCCAACCTTCTTTTCAGAACAGCTGAAGAAAGTCTTTTCAGTGACTTATTTTAATCTGCAGAGGAAATTCCTCCATCAAGCAACTTGAATAGGGTTCCAGAGGGTATATGGCAATTCAACGCAATGCAAAAGCAAAAAACTATACGAAAAATATTTTGTTAATGCTTCAAGGCTTTTTGACTTTGTGAGTAACACTTCCCTTAACAAAATAAAAAAAAAAAATTAAAATCATTAAAATGCTCTAAATAATAATATAGCACTGGCTATGTTAGGGTTGGTGGCCACCCGTTCCTAAAAATGTTAGTAAAATAAAAAGGATAAGTGAATTGATTTGCAGAAACTGACAACCTGCTTATCTTCCAATCATGTGATGTGTTTAGCTACCTAAAAACATAACAAAATACAAACAAAAGTGGAATGTTTAGACCAGTAACATCAATATAATAGTAGAGAGTGTGGGAAGTGTTTTGATGAGTATATGCATTTCACATTTTCAACCAAAAGTGAGGAAAAAAATTGACAAGGACCCAAGATCTGTTTTGTGGCTCTGGGTTAAAATTAATCTAACATCATAAGCGTTATAAACGGTATATATTGTTAATAATAAGAATACTACTACTACTACTACTACTACTACTACTACTACTACTACTACTACTACTAATAATAATAATAATAATAATAATAATAATAATAATAATAATAATAATACATAAAAAATGGAAACATTGTGTTTTGTAATGTTACTCAGTAATAGTAATATGACAAATCAACCTTTTATTTATATGATTTTTTAAGGTCCATTTTAACACTTCTCTTAAGTTAAAATTTAGGGATATGTTGTAAAAAAGGCCCAAAGACCTAAAACTAAATAGTGAATAGGGAAACCTAACAAGATGACCAAAATAGTGGAAAAAAAGTCGCCGATAAATAGAGCTTAGCGTATTTTATAGCTGATATAGAATGCAGGTCAAAACCGACTCACTAACACAAGAGATGTATATAAAATGCTAACACGGTACGAGGGCTAAACCAGTAGAATACTCAGTATTCCAATATTGTTTAATCCAGTTAACATAAATCAAGAAATATTAGTTTCAAAATAAAAACAAACAAAAAGTTAAATAACTAAAGGGTGCTCATGATGCTCATGTAGAATACAAAATCAGTTTCAAACGTCTGGACTGCATGGTTTATTCAAAATATCCTAAAAGAGGACACAACAGACCTGCCTAAAGACAACATATTTCCATTTATTTGTAATTGCTCCTGACTTGAAATATGAAAAAATGAGCGCTTATTTTCACAAGCAAATTAGAAAGGTGTGCAAAAAAAGAACACAAGTTTTTGAGTGTCTACAATTGTAAAAAAAGGGATGCTTATATGCAGATAAATACACTATATATACAGTCGACTCTTAATTAAGAGATACATACTGTATAAAGCAGACCCCAATAAAGCGGCTGCCACTATAAAGTGGTAACATTTGCTTTATGAAAAATGATTTAAAATTTCTCTTAATAAAGTGGCAGCCCCTTCAACCGGCAGTCAAAGTAAGTGGATTTGAGTGTATATATGGTTTTAATATTTAAAAAAACTATTCTGTTATAGATTATGTTCAAGGGCAATTTTTTAAATCTAATTTTACTTGTAATGTGCAGAACATTGCATTTATTACAGATCACAGATATTCAATGTCTTCCTGTTTTCCTCCCGTTCACCAGAGATGTGTAAATGCAAAAGTTATGATGCTTCCAAAGACAAAAGTGTGCCTTATTTTAATCATTTGTGTTTTGAATGCAAGCAGGCAAATTTTGATTTGCATGCTGTAATTAACAGGTAACCAGTGGAAAGACTATTCTGTTCATGTGAACAATCTGCACTCTGACTTTCCTAAAAATATCTGTATCTATTTGTTAGGTAGAAGATCCTACCAGAAGACCATTACAGTAATCAAACCTTGAGCACATACAACAATGAGTCTGCATAAGAAGAGCAAACAGTGTGCAATGCAACTTGAACTTTTCACTGTTGATGAGGATAAAAGTGAAAGTCTGTTTAAATTATTCACACTAAAATGTCAGCAGTGTAGAAACAATGCAAAGTGTGAAATACAAAATACAAATAATTAACAGTATACAGCAGTTGCTAGATGAAAGCTGAGTACCGAAAGAAGGAGATGTGTTCTTGAGTCTGAAAAGTGTCAAAAGTTACGGGTTGTGTTGAGAAATGTATGAATTTTTGCGTGAGTGTGTGTGTGTGTGTGTGTGTGTGTGAATATCAATTTAAAAATTTGTATTGGATTGAACTAAATGTGAAATTATTGAAATTGGATCACCAACTATAAAAAAATGATTTGAACATGCCTGTTCATTACTAATAAAGTGCATTAATGGACACACACATTTAAACAGCAACTCATGTAAATCAGCATTGCAAATACTGAAAGTCAATGTCAGACACTGGTGTATATTAAGATGCTCTTGAGGTGAGAATCTCAGCTCAATAAATCAAATGAAATCCAGAGGCCGCACTGTGACCAGCTGACAGGAACCCTGTGGTGGTTTGTGTGGGGATGAGATTACACAAGACTCCCCGAGTTAACTTATCTGCATTTTTATACATTTACACAATTACTGGAGGGCATTGAAGTCCAATTTGTACTCATTTTATCAAGGTAAAAATTATTAGAATTGTAGGACATTGATTGTAAGAGATGCTGTGTGTTACTAGAAGTCTTTTAAAAATGGTATCCTTTTATTTGCTATAAAATAAAAGATAAGTGAATTTAATGAAATAAAAGCATAAAAGAGTTGCTCACGATTAAATAACAGTTTGGGCAAATAAAGCAAACACACAAGGTCAAAGTGGGGGTTTTGTACTAAAGTGGCCCTATGGGCACTTGTTGAGCAGAAGTTACAATTGAGTGCACAATTATTTTAAGGTTTTAGTGTTTGTTTGTGAGTGTGTGTCTGGGTGTGTGTGTGGGGGGGATGGGGCAAGGTGGTGTTTTGTATGTAAATCTAGCATAGGATTGATTTAATTTACTGAAATAAATTTTGAACATTTATATTTAAAGTTGTGCCATTCCTGAAGCTCATTGAAATGAACTAAATCTGGAGAACACAGAGGAATCTTAAGTAAACACTCAGAGAAGACTTAAAGCGTTTCCAAACTCAGGTTGCTCTTCTGCAAGGTGCTACCTAAAATGACTCAATTCTTATTTCTACTAACAGTAACACTAAAATATAATGTAATTGATAATATAATTTAAATATATACGTAGATACTGTAGGTTGTGGTCCAGTGGTAGGGGTCTTGGACTCGGGTTGCAGGTTCGAATTCCCCTACGGCTGTTTCTGCAACCAAGGGTCCATGGGCAAGACACTGAACCCCTAATGCCCCTCGGGTGCCACGGCTTACGCATTCTGGGGTTTTGTGTGTTCACTTCACTGTGTGCACGTGCACTTCACTGGATGGGTTAGAAGCAGTGCACAATTTCGATGTGGCATGCCATATTAATAATCTCACTCACTTTACTCACATGTTACTGCATCACCGTGTGGTACTCCAGCTGCACTGCAGAAAACCGTTGAGCTCTGACCCGGACCGCCGAAACTGCCAGGAGGTTATTTATCGAACTCTTTAATGGGGTAATCCTGTTTGCACAAAGCTAGCACACTGTAAAGACTGTACATGTCATGTTTATTCGATTCTACAAGTGCCTTTTTATTTATTTTGTCTTTTACAAATTTTACATTTTTTTACTGCCTTTTTATATTCTTACTGCTTAATTGTAGTACTGTTTTTTTGCTGCTGGGCTCTGAGAGCTACCAAACAAATGTTGTTGTGTTGACCACAATGACAATAAAGTGTCTTATGTCTTTACTTTACTTTACTTCACTTACAATTCATTGGTGAAGTGTCTGTGTCATTTTAATAATATTCAATGAAAATCAACCTTTATGGTGGTGGGAGACAAGTCTGCATTACTTTCCATCTTAATGCAGTGTGAATGCAGGCACAAACACTGTAATAACACAGAATGAGCAGTCCACCCGTGGCGAGAAAGGGTATCTAGTATTATACGACTGGACGGCTTTTATCCCTGTTTCAACTACAGGCCAGAGTCAATTTATAATCTCAGCATGTTCATCTGCCAACCCAAGACTACAGCAAATTCAATCAGCTGTTTGTGGAATAGAAATACATGTCATTGTCATGACATATCAATCACCAATCTATTTATTATTTATAGTTTACAAGTTTCAGTTACTAACTTAATTGAAACCCAATATTAAGAGTTTCAGCTACTCATCCACTGCATGAACTACAAATAAAAAGCATAATCCATCACACACATCTCATTATTGAGGTCAAAAAATGTTCCTGGACTCTTCCTGCTCTTCCACCAGGGTTTACCAGGGTACCATCATTAAACCAGCATCTAGACCTGGCCAATTCCATCTGCCACCTGGGTCGCACACCATTTAGAACAAGTGAGGGACAAACTGCACTTTTTGTCACAATAACTCACCACAACACCAGCAAATGAAGGTCCATTCCAGATCTCAAAGATTTACGAGCATTTTCTCGGCCCTGAGTGAGCTTTGACAGGGCACTTCCAGAGGGGTGGGGGTTGTAGTATATGTTTTAAGTTAAGCAGAGTGTTATTTATGTCCCCTTCGTCATATTTTCAGAGAGACCTCAGTGGCAACAGGACTCTAAATTAGAAATGGCATAGCTGAAATTCTGGACAGTATTATGAACTGGTGTAGGTAAAGCACTTAACGCTGGTTGGTGGGCAGTTTACAATGTTGTTTACATTACATATGCATGCTGCAAAGTGTTGAATCAGCCAATCTATTTAATGCCTGATACAGCAGACAAAGTATGAAATGCAGTAATAAACGTGTTTTTTCTTTCGTGTTGTTCATATTTATATGTTTATAGATTTCATTTTTGTTCTACTCATGTTTTGCTGGTTGGCTGGCTCATTCTCATCCAAAATCACGTATAGTACTTTTTTCAATTTATAGGTTTTAATTAATGTTTCTATAGAACTGTGTTCTGTTTTTCAGTTCAATTCTGTTCTAAATGTGCATTAGTCATCAGAATGAGGTTGGCTGTATTTCTGCCTGTTATTCATTCCCAAGCTGGAATGGCGCTGTTGCTACCCGGCTAATTACGGAACCAATGGAGGAGAATCTTTCCTGCAAGTGCAAGTGCAGTCACTTTATTAGGCAACTTATGTGAGGCAAGGAAAACAAAAAGACTCTCTGGCGGGAATGACAGGAAATAAACCTAGAACCCGACTTACTGCAGTGTTCTCTGGTATTCTAACATTAAATGAGTCAAAAAGAGACTTATTTGTTAATGTACATTTTGTGAAAGGCTCAGTGTCTAACCTTCCAACAATTGGCTTGTTTTCACAACCGTTTATAAAGGATATATTCGTTTTTCTATAATTATTACACAAAATAATGTGACTTTCAATATGCTTAAGGTTTTCTATTCTTTATTTTTTTGAGCATCTGGTTGTCACGGATCCAAGTCACGTGACCAAACTTTTACGTTGAAACGCTCACGAACTTTTAAGTTCAACTTCCTGTCTCGCCTGTCATGTTTTGTGTACTCATCATCCGTGTTGACTACCTCGGTGTTCCTCGTTTGTGATCAGCGTTCATTTGTGTATTTAAAGGAGGAAGTGAGGTGACGGCAATATGGCCACTAGGGACCATACTGAATGCTCTGCATTTAACCCATCCGTGAAAGTGCACACACACAGTGAAGTGAACACACACAAACCCGGAGCAGTGGGCAGCCTTAAGCTGTGGCGCCCGGGGGGCATGTGGGGTTCAGTGTCTTGCCCAAGGACACTTAGTTGCAGAAACCGTAGTAGGGGGGATTCGAACCTGCAACCTTTCGGACATGTCCCCTACCACTGGACCACAACTCCCAATAATATTTAAGGTTCCAGTCCTCGACTCTCGCCTCGCCTGCCGTCTTTGTACTGTTTTGGATTTATTCGTTGCCGACCTTTCGCCTGTTCTGTGGATTTCCTCTTTTGCTGTGCCTCCGTTGGACTGTTTGCTGTTGCCGATCTTTTGCCCGCCTGACCTCGATTAAAGCGTATTGGAATTCATCCCTGCTGTCTCTTCTCCTGACTGTGGCTGTGGGTCCAACGCCTCAGAGCAGTTTCCGCCGTGTCAGCACAATCTGGCCACACAATGGAGCCAGCCAGTTTGGAGACGCTACAGGGGGATAAGCATAGATTCGCGGAGGAATCGCGACATCACACCGCCAACACCAAATCTACCATAGAGCAGCTCGCGGCGCTAGTCGCTCACCAGGTTGGGAAGATCACGGCCCTGAGCAACCGTCTTGAAGCACTTAACCCTCAAGCTACGGGAGATCCCGACCCCGACCCCGCTCCCGCTTTGGTTCTGGAAACCACGCCACCACCAGCGACCGCCACATCAGCGGTTCAACTGGGATCACCAGCAAGATTCTCCGGTGAGTCAGGCGATTGCCGCTCTTTTTTAACCCAGTGTGAGATACACTTCAAACTACACGCAGCTACGTTTGCTATGGAGCGTACGCGATTTCTCATCTGGCGGGAAGAGCGGACCACGGCGGAATGGCAAAATAACTCGCCATGCATGAGTAATTTCCGTGACTTTTCAACCGTGCTCAAGCGCATTTTTCAAGAGGTTTCTCCCGGTCGCGAGGCTGCACAACGTCTTGTTAGTTTACACCAAGGACACCGCACCGCATCGGCTTATGCCGGCGATTTCCGTACCCTCGCAGCAGAAGCAGGATGGGACTCGATGGCATTGTGTGATGTGTTTATAAAAGGATTGAACAAACGGATCAAAGACTGTTTAGCTGCCGTGGAAGTATCCGACAACCTTGAAGCTTTGATGTCCCAGGTGATTCAAATCGACCGTCGTCTAGCCAATAACGCCCGCGAGTGTCGAGAAGATGATCATTATTGCCAGTATCGCCCTTCCTGGTTTCCCAGACGAGAGTCGCCACCAAGGAGCTCATCAATGTCACAGACCCGCGACCACCACCAGGGGGTGTCGTCTGTCCTTTGCCGGCCAGGCACTTCTGATGGCAGGGGTAAACCCTCCGACTCCTGTGAACACATGGAATTGGGGAGATTTCGTCTTCCCGAATCTGAGAAACTCCGGCGTCAGAACCTTGGCCTGTGCAGATACTGTGGCCGGGAAGAACATTTTGCCCGTTTCTGTCCAGCAAAAGAAGGGACTCACCATTAGCACAGAGGATAGTGGTGAGTCGTTCTTCAATTAATTCCTCTGCCCGAACTCTACCTACTGTCACTTTGTCTGTCGAGAACAGGTCCATTCAACAAGACGTGCTGATTGACTTCGGAGCCGATGTCAGCCTCATGGACGCTCAGCTGGCTAAGAGACTCGGAGTTTCCCTACGCCCTCTGCCGGAGCCGCTAGAAGCCACCGGTTTGGATGGACGCCCACTGTGGAGCGTTACTCACAGCACTGGTCCCGTCACCATGAACTTTTCTGACATTCACTCCGAGACCATTCATTTTCACATTGTGGATCACTCCCACCACCCTGTAGTCCTGGGCCATACGTGGCTACGGCGGCACAACCCACGATTGAACTGGAGAACGGGTGAGGTCATTGGGTGGGGCTCCAACTGTAACCATTCTTGTTTTATTCCCGACGAACAGTTTCCTGAACCCAGCACGCCGGTGGATTTATCTGGAGTACCCCCCTGTTATCACGACCTCGGACCAGTTTTCAGCAAACAGAAAGCCACATCCCTGCCTCCACACCGTAGGCACGATTGTGCCATTAACCTTCGACCCGGGGCCATCCCACCAAAAGGTAGCCTGTACTCCCTCAATCCACCTGAACGTCTGGCTATGAAGGAATACATCAAGGATTCTCTGAGCTCCGGCATTATTCGACCGTCCTCCTCACCAGCGGGGGCAGGTTTCTTCTTTGTCAAGAAGAAGGATGGCTCCCTTCGGCCATGTATCGATTACCGTGGACTGAATGCCGTAACAATCAGAGACTGTTATCCCTTACCGCTCCTGTCCTCTGCTTTTGAGTTATTATCCGAGGCAAAGTATTTCACTAAACTCGATCTACGCAACGCTTATCATCTAGTTCGGATACGAGGGTGATGAGTGGAAGACGGCTTTTAATACCCCTATTGGACACTACGAGTATCTTGTCATGCCCTTCGGCCTAACGAATGCCCCGGCCGTGTTTCAGGCTTTTGTGAATGACATTCTGAGTCCCATGATTAATGTGTTTGCTTTTGTATATTTGGACGATATTCTTGTGTTTTCCAAGACAGAGGAGGAGCATCGCCTACACGTTAAACAAGTCCTCAAGAAGCTGTTGGAGCACAAGTTATATGTCAAGGCCGAGAAGTGTGAGTTTCATGTGTCTACAGTGTATCATTTCTCGGGTTTGTGATTTCCCCTGAAGGAATCTTGATGGATCCCGGCAAGACTCAGGCGGTGAAGGAGTGGCCCACTCCCCAGTCACGGAAGGATGTGCAGCGTTTCCTGTGTTTCGCCAACTTTTATCGACGTTTCATTCGGAATTTCAGCTCCATTGCTTCTCCCCTCCATGCACTTACCTCCTCTCATGTTAAGTTTCAGTGGTCCACCGAGGCGGAAGAGGCATTTATTCGTCTGAAGGGAAGCAGGCCAGATGGTCACTGTTCTTCTCACGCTTTAATTTTCATCTCTCTTTCCGTCTAGGCTCCCGAAATATCAAACCCGACGTCCTGTCCCGCATTCACGACCCCGATGAGAGCCCAGAGGAACCTACCACCATTTTCCCTGCTTCCTGCCTCATCGGTGCAGTCACCTGGTCAGTAGAAAACCGGGTCAAGGCTGCTGTCCGGAACGTGACCGTCCCTCCAACATGTCAACCGAACCGCTTGTTTGTCCCGCCTGAGTTACGTGGTGAGGTAATACACTGGGCTCATACCTCCAATTTCAGTGGCCATCCTGGAGTACAAAGGACTGTGTTCGTCATCGGTAGCCGTTTCTGGTGGCCATCTGTCAACAAGGATGTACGGGAGTACATAGCCGCCTGTACCACCTGCGCCACCCACAAGAGTTCCCATCGTCAACCTCCAGGTTTTCTTCGGCCATTGCCCGTTCCCCATCGCCCCTGGTCCCACATAGCTTTGGACTTTGTTTCTGGACTACCGGCATCTAATGGCAACACGGTGGTCTTGACAGTCATTGACCGTTTCTCCCGTCTAGCTCATTTTATCCCCATGTCTAAACTCCCGTCCGCCAAGCAAACGGCACAGGCCGTTCTTCAGCACGTTTTTCGACTCCACGGATTTCCAAAAGACATTGTGTCGGACCGAGGGCCCCAATTCATATCTCGTTTCTGGAAGGAATTCTGCTTTCTCCTAGGTGCTGAGGTCAGTCTGTCATCCGGCTATCACCCTGAGACCAACGGCGTCACTGAGAGAGCCAATCAAGTACTGGAGGCGGGGCTTCGTCTATTGTCATCCACTAACCCTGCGACTTGGAGCCAGAAGCTGCTGTGGGTGGAGTACGCCCATAACACTCTACCATGCTCCTCGACAGGCTTGTCTCCATTCCAGTGTGCGTACGGCTATCAGCCACCTCTGTTCCCTGCTCTGGAGAGGGAGGTCGTCATCCCCTCAGCCCACGCCTTACTCCGGCGCTGTCGGGGCACCTGGCTCCGGGCTCGCCGGGCCATGCTACAGAGCCAGGAACGCTACAAGAGGAACGCTGATCGCCGCCGCTCTCCTGCACCAACCTACGTGGCAGGCCAGCTGGTGTGGTTGTCCACCAAGGACCTACCGCTCCGGACAAGATCACGTAAGCTGTCTCAGAGATTCATTGGGCCCTTTGCCATTGAAAAGATCATTAATTCAGTTTCTGTGAGACTCACCTTGCCCAGGTCCATGCGAGTCCATCCCACCTTCCACGTCCGCTGCCTCAAGCCGGTCTCCACCAGCCCTCTGGTGCCAACCACTCCGGCGCCTCCCCCTCCTGTGATCGACGACGGCGAACCGATCTACCGGGTTCATAAGATCCTGGACAGTCGCAGAGTGGGCAGAGGATACCAGTATCTCGTGGACTGGGAGGGATACGGTCCTGATGAACGTTGCTGGGTACCCGGCAGAGACATCCTCGACCCCACACTCGTCGAGGATTACAATCGTGGACAGTCCGAGACCCCTGGCCCGTCTGGAATTCGGGCTAGAGGGGGGGGGTTCTGTGTCCTAGTCACGTGACCAAACTTTTACGTTGAAACGCTCACGGACTTTTAAGTTCTACTTCCTGTCTTGCCGCCATGTTTTGTGTACTCATCATTCCCTATGTGTTGTCATGACTACCCCGGTGTTCCTCGTTTGTGATCAGCGTTCATTTGTGTATTTAAGGTTTGTCTCGGTCTTTGTTCTCTGCCAGATTGTCTGTGCATGTTGCCAGCCCTTCCAGCGTACTCCTAGTCTAGTCCTAGTCTCGATTGTTGCCGACCCTGATTCCCGTCCTCGACTCTCGCCTCGCCTGCCGTCTTTGTACTGTTTTGGATTTATTCGTTGCCGACCTTTCGCCTGTTCTGTGGATTTCCTCTTTTGCTGTGCCTCCGTTGGACTGTTTGCCGTTGCCGATCTTTTGCCCGCCTGACCTCGATTAAAGCGTATTGGAATTCATCCCTGCTGTCTCTTCTCCTGACTGTGCATGTGGGTCCAACGCCTCAGAGCAGTTTCCGCCGTGTCACTGGTACTGGCTTTTCCAAGGGGAGGCAAGGACACAGGAGAAATCCACAGTAAAAAAAAACAAAACAAAACAAAAAAAAAAACCTAAATATTTCCACCTAGAATTTGTAAAATCAAATTTTTGCACCTGCATGTACTGCTGTGCGGGGATTCTCTAAAGTTACAAGAGAAGCAAATTAGTGAAACAAATCTGGCCCTCAATTTCAAGACACTACAGGTCTCATATATCCCACAGGAATCGCAGGAGTGAATTTGTAGTAGTGCATATTACACATCTAAAGGCAAACATTAAACCACTGGAGCATTTAATACGCATTAAATTATAGGCATATCTGGGGTTGTTTTCTCGGAATGGTTGGATCACTAGACTCTCACTGGCGGCTTGTGTTTACTGCATGCTTTAGAAATGCCAACCCATGGCATTGAGATTTCACTCCATGATAGGTTCTATAATGCCATTTTAATAATAATAAAAAAAAAACCTGCAAGCTGAAGGGTCAAAAATGCTTAGTCAAATCTGCTTTTAGAGAAGTAAGGTAGCCCAGTCAATGTAATTTATAACAATTGTTAAAAAACACTGGTCACTGAGGAAAGTCACTGAAGATAATCTGTATTTTAAATCATTATATTTACAAAAATACACTTTAACACAAAATTAACATAATTTCCAAAACAAATTATATTTGCATTAAATTGAAAACTTGTCATTGAGTGTACCAAGTACCAATAATTGTACCAAATAGTTTACCGAGTACCAAGTCTTGCACCAACTATGGAGTGTACCAAATTTAATGTACGTTGAATGAAAAGGGACAAAGCATTTGCGGTGGCAAATCCGAAACATCTCCTCCCATTGTGGGAATGGTTGCCTTTGAACGTCAGCCTCATCCCTGCCCATTTTGAAATCTATGAATTATAGACCAATTTATTTTAAATTTATTTTAACACTGTATGAGTTTATCAGGATTCCTCTGTTTATGTATTATTTAATTGGTACATAAATTGTTTCTACTACATGTATGCTTGATGTATTTCTATTCATCTTGTTTCAAATGAGCATTTCTATGTTTTTATCTGTAAAGCATTTTGTTTCAACTAAGTTGATTTTAAGAGGACTCAAAAAAAAAAAGTTACAAATTATAAGTTATAAAATATTAAAAAATAATGCAACTAAAAATAATAATAATAATAATAAAGTTTTCACTTTGGCTTGCTCTTGATCAGTCATTGTTAATTTTAAATTGTACAATTACTAAACGTGTAAGTGTTTATTTAACTTAACATTTACTTGAGTTAAACATTAAATATTTTCTTTAAGTATTTAAGTTACCATTTAAACTGCATGGCGTTAATACATTTCTTTAAATTGTTTCAGTAAATTTGCTTTATTAATGGTATTAATTTAAGTTAAAATGATTAAGGACAAGAATGTTTTTAGGAAAGATGTCACGCTGTTTAAACAAGGGACTCTATTTCCCACAAGCCTTTGCTGCACAGCTCTTCAAGGAATCAACCGAGAACTCAACCTTTGCAATTTCATCTAATCACTGCGAATTCGACCTATTCGGTTGGTCTGTTACATCACGCAGCTTTGTTTTCGCACACAAGAACTTCCTTAATGGGAAGTCCGGCTCTTTTCTAAGATCCGGCTCTTTTGGCTTGGCCCTCTTGATTCCAGTCCGCTTCGCGTTTTATTTGCCACGCGCGCAGCACCAGGAGGCTTCCGTACCTGCAGCTCCGTTGTACCTCCGCAATCATCAGGGGTGCTTTTTTCATGGAAGGTTGCGGTGTGTCCCAGGAGGAGATGTATTAATATTTCAAAAGACGATTGCATTAAACAATTCTCAAGCCCATAAAACCTTTCAACTCAAGATATTATTTTCAATTCAAAATATTATTTATTCCTAATAAATTCTTAGTAAAAGTATTTGACTCGAATAATGCGAACACAGTGTTTTTCCATGACAGAAATAACGACGTCACACACATCACTATTAAACTAATTATTTGTTTCAGATAAAGATGTTGCTTCATTTGATCAAATAAAAATTATAATGAGCCCTTTTTTTCTTGATATGTTGATATAATTACACTCTAACCAAATATATCTGAATAAAGTTAATAAGATGATTATAAGTTAAAGCAATAATTTGTTTGGCTCTTCCAAGGAACATTGGCTCACATTGGACACTCCCATGACTCTTCATAAAAGACATTTTTAGACATTTGTCTTTTTGGACCTGGTTTTGTGTTTTTCTGGCAGCAAAAATGTTTGTCAATTGTCTGAAATGTTTGATGGAAAAACAAAAATTACCATTTATGATCCCTGAGTCTGAATTAATGCAGTCTCTAGTCTAGCTTGCTCTTGATCTGGTCATAACCCAAAGTCTGAACCCAATGAACAATTAACATTTTTCTTTTAAAGACTCTTCTTTCCTAATTTCGTCCTGTACGTCTAGTACACATGTTTTTTTTTTTTTATGTACCAGGTCATAATTGTGATACTCATTTTTGACATGCACACATTTATATTTTTACGCCTATTCCTTGACCAAGGAAACTTGTGTTGTATATTTATCTACAATAAGATGCCTGATAGTATCATACATACAATGTCTATGTTTGGTTAGAATATTAAAATTCTTCTGAAACTTTGAGTTGTGTATGAGAGAGTTTAAAATGTGTCACATAAATCATTCTCTGTTGCTAAAACTGTTTAACGTGTGTCTAAGTACAGGGATTGGTTTCCTCTGGATCTTTGGTTTCAGTTTAAAAACATACGTTCAACTTGCCACTCAAACTACAGTGTGTTTCCTGCCATCTTTCCCAGCTCAGAGCTGATGGTATTGGCTTCAGCTTCCTATGACCCTAAAATATGAAGCAAATATAGATGGATTGATACTGTTATGTACTTTTACTATACGATATATTTTGAACTCATGTGAATGTCGGAAGTTTAATTCTTGATTAGCAAATACAGTACAGTGTTGTGTACAAATTGAAAAAATGTACAAAGTTTTAAGTCAAGGCATATTGGTTTATACTAATTTTTTCATTCCTCAATGTGATTAAATAAACTATGTTTCCCAAGATAGTTTTTTGTTAATTAATTATTTTACAGATATTGAAATTTTAAAACAAAACCTACATATGCTACTATTAATCCGCTGGGTCTCTGATTCTTTGATTGTAACAAAGTAACCAAGACGTTCTCTTTCATCATCAGTTCACTTTGACGTCTGTCAGTTGGACGGATGATGGGAGAGATGCAACAGACCCCATCAAGGATAGCATCCGACTCAAGATCCCTCCCGCACACATGACCACAGAGCAAAAGGTGGGCCTAGCCCGAAGGGTAGAGCTACTCACTTCAGTGGAGCAACCAGAGATCTTGCTGGCTATTAACCCTTGCTGTGGGGGTGACCCTCACCAGGGTTGTTGGAGACCACCGCTTACTTGTTGCTTGCGGTGCACGTAGGGTCGTCACCAGTGTTGGGAGTAACGCGTCACAAAAGTAACATATTACACTAATATATTACTTTTTGCTGTAATGCGGTAGTGTAACTTATTACTTTTAGTATTTTCAGTAATATATTACTCGTTACCTGCAAGTAACGGTTGCGTTACATCAAATCTTTCACTTTCAAGACAGTAAATCAAACATTTAATATTTCTTGTTCGCAAATAGACGCGTAAGTCATTCGTTCCGCCTTTCGCTGGTGGAGCGTTGTATTTTGTAACGCTCTGAGTTTGAGGTGTGCAGTGATTGGCTCTGAGCTCGAGGTGTGCTCTGAGCGATTGGCTGTGCTCTGAGCTAGCGGTGACGGCTGTAGCTCTGATTAGCGTCTGTGTTCGGGCCAGTCGCGCACTCGCGGCACATTTGAACATTCAATAAACAACAGCCGAAGGTACAGTCGCGAGATGGTCTTATGCGCATCGTTTCAGTTTTGTAAAAAACAAGAACATTGTGGTGAAATGCAGCCGCTGAATTGTCGGCATCAAAAAACAGCTATTTAAAAAAAACACTTCGAACTGCCATCCGCTCGACCTGAAGAGAAAGAAAACAGCAACGACAGTGTTCTCTGCACTTTATGACCAGAAAGCAGGACAGTATTGTGTGGTGAGTCATTCAAAATGAATAAAACGCACTGAAGTTTACATACTCCTGTTGTGTCTGGTATCAGATATACCCAAGTTATTCACTGATGTTGGAGGAAAATCGCTTTGTCTACCATACTTTTAACACTTATTAATGTTAATTATTAGTGTTGACAAGCGTCTTTTCCCCAGACATCCGGGCGGATTTTATAAATTCACGATAATGTCCGGTTTTCCCTATTCTTCAAACGACTAATACACGGATGTGGGCTAATATACGTAGGTTAACAACCCGTGCTTTAAATTATATGAGAAAGTATTTGAGAATGAAATTGCGCGTATCGTTTTGAAACAATGAGTCGACTTTTATCTTGTATTATTATTATTATTATTTTTTAAAACAATCACATTTTTAAAAAACATTTTCATTATTTAAAAAAGTCTGACTAAAATAGTTACCTATTTAGGTTTTTACTGTTTTTTTTAAGTTAAGTGATTATTTTAACTAAGTTATAGTTTAGCAACATTAAAGCACATTAAAGCATGTTCATCAGCCTCCGAGAAGCCTGTCTGAATTTGTCTCGAGGCCGCGCTGATTGTCCTCTTTTTTTGGAAATCAAAATATATGGTCACCCTACAATTATAGATTATGTATATTGATATTTGTAGCTTGGAGAGGCCACAGTCATTACGCTACATAACTCTATATCTTCCACTGGTTGTAACATAAATTACTGTACAAGTAAAAGGTACATTTTGTTATTTTAGGACTTTAATTTCTACTTCTGTAGTTATTTTGGTGAAAGTAACTTAAAAGTAATACAAAAGTAATGTAATATATTACATTTCTGAGAAAGTAATATTGTAATGTAACTTATTACTTTTTACAAACAGTAATAAGTAATATGTAACATATTACAATTTCGAAGTAACTTGCACAACACTGGTCGTCACAAGACGCAGACCCATCAGCCAAAGCCCAGTGTGTCACAAACAGAATGAGGCTTGAGAGAGGGAAGAGAGCCCATGTAGGCCCCATGTAGGCTCTTTCCTGAAGGAAAAAGAACGACGCCATCCTTCAAGCAGAGTATTGCACGTGTGGAAAGACATGCCATGTCTTAACATGCCTGAATCTGAGAAGCACTAGGAAACCTCCCCCTTACGCATGTTCGCTTGAGACAGGGAACAGAGGCTGGGGCACCCTGAGATCACTACGTTCTATTGTACTGAGCGGACTGTTAGTGCTTTCGCCTGAGCCAGGGGAAGGAACACTGAGAAATGGAATCTGGCCCCATCTGGGGTTTGCTACATACTGTAGGCCTACATAGTGTTGGTATCGCCCTCCACTGCAGAGAGTATCTGCGTGGACATCGACCTTCTATCCAACTTGTGGAATTGGATAAAGGTATTGGGTGTAGCCCAGCCAGCAGCTCTGTATATGTCTGCTAGAGAGACTCCTCTACCACGTACGATGAGGCTAAACTCCTGGTGGAGTGAGCTTTAAGGTCCAGCGGGCAAGGCAGCTTACAGGTGTGATATGCAATCTTGATCGCCTCAACAATCCAGTATGAGAGTCTCTACTTAGTGACGGCATTTCCCTTCTGCCCATAGCTGACAAAGAGTGCTTAGAGTCTGAAACTCTCAGTTTGGTGCAAGTAGGCGGGTACTGGGCACAACTGACTACTGTCCAGGTCTTGCTCTCCTGTGGGGAGGGCCTGCAGTGTCACTACCTGGTCCTTGCACGGGGTAGTGGGCACCATGGGAACTTAAGCCTCTGTGCCTTCGACCCGCTTCACTGAGGCTAATGCTAGGAATTACGCGGCCTTCAGTGTGAGGAACTTAAGACTTGTAGTCTCAAACGCCTCAAAGGGGAGAGAGCACAGGGTTGCCAACACCAAGCTCAAATCCCATGCCGGGGTCGGGGGAGGTCTGGAGGGATGTACCCTCCTAGCACTTCTTAGGAACCTAATCGTCATGTCGTGTCGGCCAACATTCTCTCCCTCCATGAGGTCATGTGAGTCAGATAAACAAAAAAGTGAGTGATATCGTCAATATGGCAAGCCATATCGAAATTGGTGCTCTGCTAAAAGCTTCACCCATCTAGTGAAGTGCACTTTCAAAGTGGAACGTGCCGAAATCTCATCGAGCCTCTGCTGAAGAAACGAGAGAACCATTCTAACGGGCCAATTTAATGGATTTTGTCTGCTAGAAGGTGCATAGGCTTGAGCGCTTGTGTCCTGTACCGACAAAGGCAGTTTGTCTAACGAGGCGTCCCATCCAGGGGCCAGAGGTGGAGGTTCTAGAGGTCTGGTCGCGGATGCAAGATTGAGCCCAGGGCTTGAGAGAGGAGGTCCGCTCTCAGGTGTAGCTTCCTGGAATCTGGAATGTGGATTTCCGCTGGGAGTACTGCGGATCGAAGAAAGAGCTTTTCGCCAAAGATTTGAAGAGAACATCTTGTGATCGGCTTCAAATCAGATTAGAATAATGTGTATGCATGCACACGTCCCCTTTTAACCCCTGGTTCAGTTCAAAGGGGACATGCAAATTCACGCAGCCATGAACTTGAACGTTCATTGTAGTAGTAGTAAACCTTTATTGATCTCCCAAGGGAGAAATTCAGAAAGTCCGGCAGCAAAACACACACAAATTCTAAAACATACTTCAATAAATAACACTAATAACAAACTAATAAAATAAATATTACAATCCAAAAAAACTATAGTCGTTCTATAACTAAAACTATATTAAAAGTGCAAATCAATCGATTATTGTTTGTTGTACAGTCCGATCGCTGTTGGTACAAACGACCCCTTGAAGCGTTCCGTTCTAGAGCGCAGGGAGAACATTCTCTTGCTCCTCGAGGTCTTCTGTATAGACATGGTGGTATGCAGTGAATGTCTGGGGTTTCTTAGGATGCCCTGCATAAGGGCCTGCATCCTCCTCTCCAAAACTGCTGGCATAAAGTCCACATCACAGACGCACACCTCTTAATTTGGCGCGTTTTAAGGCGTGACGATAACGAACGGATGTGTGACAATAGTGGAGCCGGTGATAGTGACGTAGGAGTGAATCGTAACAATAATAAACAGGAAATCCGTCTCCTGAACCAAAAATAGATGTACAGTATGCTCATTGTATAAGTAATGGAATTGAAAACATTGTATCCCTTATTTTTTGTCTCATATTTATTATTAGTAGGAATTGATCACAATTAAATCAAAGATTTCAAACAACATTTTTAATTGTCTCATCTGTCCCCAGGTCTGTGAGAATGTGAAATTGCACCTACAGGAAACAGATTTTGAGTGGTGGCTTAAGATTGACTGACAGTGGCTGGAACAGTGATGGGCGTCAGAAATATAGTGTTCATTGGGAGTAGAGTGGGTGGGGGGTTTAGGTTTTTACAAGGTTTATCAGGAGCTGCCATGAGCAGGGGGTTTTGTTAGACCTAAGGAAGCCATACAGTGGGGGTGGGTTTAGCCCTTAGTTTACTATAGCACATGCTTCTCGATGCATTGCAAACTTGCTCTTGCTTCTCTTCTCCTTTATTAGAGACCTCCTGGGATTGCAGTTTTCAAGCTTGTTTTCTTTTACCCAATTGCTTCGCACATCAGTCCCATTAAATGTCACTCACCTGTGCTTTACCTAAATGAGTCAAGTTCAGTTTTCCTCTCTTTTAAAATGAAGAGCAAATTTGCATTAAATGTGTGAAATCCATGTGCTTTCGATTCACCCGTTTTTTACCTATAGGTTACAGGGTGAAGGATTTCATTTAGTGCTACGTTGAAATATCTTCTCTCCGTTGGAATTCCAGACTGATAATATCCAGCATATTTGTAAAACATATGCAGCACATGCATGTATTCTATTAGGTTTCTCCAATCTTTGCAGCTTGATCTAGCACAATGCAATACAAAAAAAATGCCAAATAGAGAAACTGTATACATATTTGGCCAGATGCTGATAAAGGCAACAGTCTAAAATGGTTGTTTAAAACATAAAAAAAATGTATTGAGTGTATATTTAAACACTTGTCTGGTCACCAGCCTCACTTTATTCTTCATGAGGAGTTTGTGACGTGAAACATTCTAACACACAGATGAAAGAATGTGTTATGTGCTCAAAGCTTCTGAACAATCTAGCCAGTTTACAGCTCTTCACATCTGTGCACCTGGTGGTTGCTGTGGGACTTTCTTCAAGACAAGGAGTGATTGGTCCTCTCTTATTGGTCGGCCCTCTGGTTTTGCTGGAACAAACAGCTGACAGGTGTTCCCTAGAACACTTTTTGCACTTTTTCAGCCAACTCACATAGACTGTGCAGCCATAACTTCCAGATTCTGCGGGTCTTGGGGTTCACATGAGAGCTTGTTTATGTGGAGTTGGAGGATTGTAGTTGGAATAAAAGCATAACGTTCTAGCACTTCTAGGTAATTCAGAGAGTTTTCTTATATTATGAATTTTACAGTGTTGGGCAAGCTACTTATAAAATGTAATAAGCTAAGCTACTCGCTAACCTGAAATAAATGTAGCTTTCACTACTGTGAAGCTATCCTCTGGGAAATGTAGTGAAGCTAAGTTACAACAACATGGCAAAAGTAGCTTAACTACATTCAAACTACTTCAATAAATTTATAAATTGACCTTTATTCCAAGTCAATGCTTCAGTAATCACTAAAGCTGCCAATGAAACAGCAGGAATAATCATTCCATTTAACTCTTTACTGTATTTAATAACTCCAAACAGTTTAAATAAATTGTAACAAATATGACAAAAAAAAAAAAACAACAACAACAATTAACATGTTCCACACAATTACTTTACTTTACAGTAATTTAGCAGACGCTTTTATCCAAAGCAACTTACATTTCATTACAATTGTTTACAATTAAACATGTCTAAATGGACACGCTTAGGCATCGCAGCAATCTGGTATAAATATGTATATAAAATGTATTGCATTTTGGATGGCTTTTTATATTTTTTACTGGCAATTTCAGATATTTCCATTACCTTAAAACATTCAAAATCAGATTTTTTGTCATAAATACACTGTACTTATTCCATAATTACTTAACTCCTCCATTTGTTGGCTTATAGTATTATTTGTGAAAATCAATTACTCAACATAACTTTTAATTAAACAATAGAAAGTTCGCTTGTCCTCTCTCCCCCAGCCAAAGGGCTATATAGTCGCCACTTTCACTGAATTGCGGCCAGATGCTGCTGCTTTTTCGGTTTCGCTCCTATCATTTACCGGACGCGCTTCGTTCTGACTCCAAGTTTGCGGAGTTTCTGGCTCCGCCCACTTAATTCGCATAATGGACGAGCGTTTATTCTGTCCTCACATTTGATTGGCCGAATCGTGCACCCATCAAAAAAGTGTCAGCAGATCTGACCAATAGCAACTGAGGTTCTCTTGTGGGAGTCGGTTTTTGTCGTTCGGTACAAAGCATCGACTCTTAAAGCATCGGCTCATTCGCGAGACACGTACTAGAGCAGCGCCGCCAATGTGAAACTTCAAAGTAAATGTAGCTTTAGTGAAATGTAGCTTGTGCGGACGCTACTCCGCTACTCGAGCAAAAAAATAGCTTCGCTACTGAAAAGCTACTTGAATCAGAAAATAGCTTCGCTACCACCAAGCTACTGAAAAATGTAGTTAAGATAATAGCTTTGCTACTTGTAGCGAAGCTACTGCCCAACACTGGAATTTTACTTGCGAGGGGTGTCAAAGCTTGAACCAGTCCATGAAAGATTTAAATCAGGAGAGTTTGTGTTTCTCATTTAATTAAATTACCAAGACGTTTGCATGAGAAATTACTTCTTCCTCTCAATCAACACCAGAACGACAATAATTATGGTTGGAAAATAAAAGGTGAAATAATGTCTAATTGTTCTGCACTGTGAAAATCTATCATTTCTACAATAATAATTTGTTTAGTGTTAGGGTGTCACGTCTACGCTAGTGGTGATTTACGCCAGCGGAGGTACTTTAATTTTGGTTTGTTTCGGGACTTTTGTGTTGAAATGTTTCTTGCACTTGTTTGGCGTGATGGACACTTCCTGTTTTGCTTTGTTTTTGCGTATGTTAATGGTTATTATCTGTTTTAGCTGTTTTGATTTCCTAAGCTCTGTCGCATGTTCCCTAATTTGTCTCTATATGTCACGCAAGTCGGTGTCTATTGTCCGGATTCTGATTCCTGAGCGAGGCTCAGCAGTAATATATTTTTTGAATCCCTTGCGATCGTTTCAGTTGTTTGTTTTGTTTTATTAATTCAATTAATTATACATTTAAATTGCACATAGTTGGGATTGAAAGAGTGAAAAAGTTTGTGTCTGTTCTATTATTGGCTGGTGGCAGAGTCCTGGAAACTTATGTTAGTTTTTGTGGTAACACTGCTTTTTATAGAGCTATGTTGTGTTATACAGATTCTTAAATACATTTTCATGATAATTATTCAATTAATTTAAAAGTAATAAAATTATCTAGTTTCAAATTACTTTATAGATAATGAGTAATTCAAGACATTTAGCATAACGACCAAGTACGTTTATAAATTGTGGTGGTGTAACCAAATGGCGTAAAATAGCACAGCCCCAGTTCCAGATTACAGTAGCAATTCACGTAGACATTAAGTTCAAACTGACTTGGGGTTCCGTGTGGTGACCATAGCAGGAGTAGAGCAATCTGAGCTGTCACCAGACTATGCCCCATACTCCACACTCTATGCTCCATAGACCGCACAAAAGTCACAAGATGACAAAATATCACTACATACACAACTGTTGTCTTTATCAGGCTTCTAAGCCCATTTTTATGAGTCAGTCAACCCTCTTGGACAGAAGGTCAAAACCCTATTGATTGGTCAATATACTCAAATACAGAATCCCAAGTACTGTCATGATTTGATGCAACAAGATCTAGATCCATGACAGTGCGTTCTGCAGTTTTAAGGTTATTTTGGCATTCTGAGGGTGTTAAGAAACAGAGAAGACCATTGCTCTAATGAGGGGTCAGACAATAGGCCATCACTAATCATGGACCTCAAGGTTGCCATGAGGTTAATTGTAATGCAGGTTGCACTTGTTGAAAAAAAAAAAGGAGGGGGGGGGTGACTGCTTTAGTGCTCTCGTGTCCATTGTATTTTAACATCAGCCCTTGGGCCAGGATTTGCCTTTCTCCCTTGCTGTCTCAACTCGGTGTCCCCTTCACCTTTTAATCTCTTATTATCTACCAATTCTCATTCGGACTCAGTGGGTTAAAGAAAACCTTTCAGCAAAATTCCAAAAGGAAATGTAAATATTGAGCCTGTCCTGCCCAGCAAAAGCCGTTGTGATGCGCAGTAGATCCATTGACGACCCCATTTCATCTTCACTCTGCATTTTACATTCGCTGGAAGTTCCCTTTTGTATCATTGTTATTTGTTTAAATTGACAAAACCGGCAGCATTTACGTGTCATTGTGAGCCTCTGAAAGAATATCTGCAAACAAGAATGTATGGGTGAGTGGATGATGGTTTGGTTTCCTTTAGATGCTTACATTAGCTTTATCATTTCACATTGTTCATCACAGCTCAATTGCTACTTAGTTTGTCACAACTCAATCTCTACTTAGTTTATCATTTGCATTTACTTATACAGTATTCGTTTTAAGAACTTGTGGATTTATGATTAAGAATATTACCATGCTTCTCTAATCTCTATTGCTTACATTCTTAAATTCTTTATTGCTTAAAATCTTTCAACTTTTAACCGATATTCGGCACTTACTGCTTTTGCATTTCTGGTTAGACATAAACTGCATTCCGTTGCCTTGTACTTGTACATGTGAAATGACAATGAAGTTGAATATTATCTAATCTAAATGACAGTGTGCTATTAAAATCTCACGTGTTTCATTTTAGCCTATTTTCAGGCTGTTCTAATCCAATGCATTTTACAGTCTGAAAAGTTAATTTAAAGATTAAAAGCATCAATCAATCAAAATGAGTTTTGACCTTGAGTTTTAACTTTGTTGAAACACTGCTTTCAGTTGGTGCATTTGATACTGACAATGTGGCAAACACATTGAAAACACAAATAGAATATATTTAATGTACTGTACAGATGCAGCTGCGGTTTAAATTGAATTTTTTGCTTGCTATTTTTATTTCTGTTGTTTTTTTTATTATCCATACTACTGATCTGTACCTATTCACTACAAGCACATCAATCTCACCAACATGGTCAAACCCATTTAAAGCTAAAGAATTCGGAGCTCATTGCATGTAGATTAAAAACTCCAAACAGTAGAAATTGTTGACTCGGTCATTTAAAATTCTACCCTGGGCATTGGACAGCAGGTGAACACTGAATGATGGGGCGTCAATGGGATTGTCAATGAGCAGCTACCTAACAGCAATGTCACTGGTTCTTATGATGGTACATTCCAGCTTTCTAGCTTTCCGGAAATTTCTGAATTTCCAGCTGCACTAAGGCGGACCAGCAGGCACTTGAACAAGTAGTGAAAGCAGCTAGTTATTGGAACTACACTACCCGAGACCAACTTTATCTACTCCACCCGCTACAGCAAGAGTATACAACATCCTGCGGGACAATCACCCTGCGTACAGCGTTTTTAACCTGCTGCCCTCAGGGACAGGTCAATCAAGGCCAGAACAACGAGACTAGCAATGCTCTTTACAAGTACTTACCTTCTGGTTATGTTGGTGTGCACCTTGACTTGATGTGTTGTATACGCTCCAAATGTAATTTCGTTGTTTTTCTTGTAACAATGACAATAAAATACTACCACTACTACTGGTAAGAGGGATGTGCTTAATGCCGAAATTCAATTGAAAAGAAAACTAAACTTTTTAAAAAGAAAAGTTAAACTTTTTCTTAGGTGCTGAAGAAAAAGAGTTGAATCAGGCATTTAGCGTTTTATTTTTGTTGAGAGTTATTGTGAATTAATTTTTTTTCCTAATAAGGTTTCTTTTAATTGTTTATTTGTTTTATAAGGCTTAGTTTCAAAAGTTTTTTACATTTTATATTGCTCAATCATGCATTGTGGGTGAAAAATGATTATAGAGATTTATTGACGTGCGCCTTCTAATCCGGTCTTATAGTCCAATATGTTGTATTTTATTTTAGTTTCCTTAAGCCGTGGCTTGGTTGTTGTGCGGGTGTCAGTGTCTTGCACACTCAGCTGCAGAATCAGCGAGAGTGGAATTGAAATCTCTTGGACACAACAGGGGCGCCACTAGCAGTTCCGGGTCCCATGAAAACATTTTGTGTTGGGCCCTGCACCTGCACCCAGTCTTAAAATGCTGGAGATATTAAGGAGGTTTGTCAGCTATGTCATTATACCTCTGCATTACGACCATAGTGACATGAAACGTACATTGACAAAACGTGACAAAACATGACAAAAACGAGGACGAGAACTTACAGATAACTCAGGTTCATGGGTAAGACTTAAATAATGATACAAATAAGGTACAAATGAGAAACAGCTGAAACCAATGATCCATGTGACTACAGACACAAACACAATGGAAACACTTAAACATGGGGAGAATGGGAACATGGGACCTGAAGGCCGTGGTGAAGTGACTAACACTGTTAAACATACAACATAAACTGAATTTGCTAAGAGCACTGACTATCAATCAAAGTGTCATAATATAAATGATCTAACCTGCCAGTGAGTTCAATGGAAAAAAATCTCTGACCTGAGACGCACAACAAAAAAAATGGAAATACAGATTTTTTTTCTTATAATTTAACTGACCCATGTCTTAAATAGCAAATTTCAAGCACCAGGCCTTCTGCAACTTTAAAGCAACTGTCTTTCTATTGACAGGAAAACGATTACAAGCTCAACCAATGTTTCAAAAAAAAAAAAATGATAAAATACAATCCATAAAAACGCGACATCAAAATGGAATAAATTATTTCAAACATGTAATGATGTATGAAAATTATTGAATGCTTGAAGAAATCTGTGAAAATGTCATGTGAATGAGGCTGAGTCTGTATATAACATACATAATAACTGAAAAGATCTGTCATTCTGGTACATTTCATGATGGTACATTTATGAGGAAAGTTTCTATTATATCATCGCATGGCCAACAAGAAATGCTGTTAAGTGACCATAAATAAAACAACATCTGTATCTTTGGTCTTTGTCTTGATATAACCGCAGCCACTTACTTAACACCAACAATCCAGACGATAAATTGAATAAAAAGCAACACTTCCCTTACATATTTACACGTGCGCTTTGAGACAGTTAAAACTGTGAAAAGCGCCCTACAAATACTCATTATTATTATTATTATTATTATTATTATTATTATTATTAGCTAAATTAAATTATTTGTTTAATAGTAAAGCATGTGTCATTATTTCACAATCTTGAAATGTAAGCTAGCGAAAACCAGAGTAACTAGTCATGTGGCTGAGAAAATTTTGTTTTACGAAACGAGTCTTTTTCTTACCGCATTCATGCATAATTGAGAAAGTCCAGAAGTAAAAAAAACTGTTATTTAAAATCATTGTTAAAAAAAAAAAAAAGCAAAAGCACTGGTTAGTTTCAGTTCTCCTAGAACGTCTGTCGTTGTTATAAATACAGCTACGCGAAAGCTCCCTGCACTTACACTCACTCAGCGGGAGTTTGAAGCAGTTTCAAATTCACCAACACAAGAAAAATTTCCCCACATAAAGCTTGCAAATATGCTAAAAGAAGTTCAATGCCAATTCTCGCAGAGTGTTACACCGGCATCTTTGAATTACGTCATACCAACCTATGGAATGTCCACAGACATGGAACTGACGTCATCAGACTATAGTGCGGGCATGACGTAATTCAGAGATGGCAGTCACCGTTCATGTGAGATTGTCCGCTTTAGTATTATATACTGTACCTGTATATTAACAATTGCCAATGGGCAAATTAAGCAACTACTTTGTAACATGTTTTTATTACATTTGTTAACAGTAGTTTAGTGTGAAAAAAAAATTGTCCGAATTCACAAAGGCATGGCATAGATTAGACAAATGACATGTAAAATGCTGCTTAGCTAACAAAATTCACGCCTAACGAAATGGCCGTCGGAACGGATTCATTTCGTAAGTTGGGGTCCCACTGTATGTATATATGAATGTAAAAACAACTAAGGATGACCAAAATGCTGCACACAAAACAGTTCTAAAAACAATATCATAAAAAGCCAAAAAATCATGGATAAGAAAGTATATAAAATAAAAACAAATACAAACATGTTGAGACTCATTCAGAGTTGAAGGCCAGAGTATATGAGTTTTTGAATGAGTTTTTTTAAATGTATGTATGTATGTAGTTAAACAACCATATATGCTTTACTCTGTCTTGAGTGACTATTACCCAGCATCCCCAAAGATTCCCTGACACTTCATGGACCGGACCTGATGTGCCATTTACAGGTGATTTCTTCAGAATATTAAATGAATATCCAGTATGCCGGGCTACTGGTACTGTTAACTTGCAATGTTTATGACCAGGTTAGTCCGCTCACCTGACAAAAAATAGTAGAAAAGCAAGCTTCTCATGTGAACCGTTCTAAAAGACTCAACTCGCTCAGCAAATGCCCTCTCTGTTTATTTAGCTTATGATTGAACACTGCCCAGTGTGTGTCATTCCAGATCTGACTTTCCAATCATGACTGAGGTAAGTTTAATACAAGTGTGCATTGGAGAACATGACAACTGAAATGGTGGGAGGATGTGAGAGAGAAAGCTTGCGTGACAGCAGCAAGAATGGGGGAAGGCAAGAATGGCACTTTATTTTTGCCAACTTCTTTTTCCTGTCAAGTGACTGCTTAGAAAAGGGCATTAAACATTCAAGTCACTGTTGCGTCTTTCATAAAAAGCTCAGTGAGAAAGACGTTCTCACTAAGAATAAAAGAAGGGGTAGCTCAAAAGGTGTGTTAAAACGGTCTGTGCGTGGAGAGGGGGGTCTCAAGAGCATTTTAAATGGCAAAAAGAGAGTCCCTGACGTTGAATGAATTGTCCCTGAGATTTAATTGTGACCAATACGTAAGTTTCGAGTATTGGGTGGCTGTCCTAGACAATTATATTTTTTTCATTTCTTACATATTTCATAAAAAAACTCGTTTTCCAGCCCTCTGTTAGCCCTGATTTTGCGTCTTCATTCAACAATTCGAACAATACTGAATGCCACTTAACCTGAAAATGAAACACATACACACACACACACACACACACACACACATTCATAACACCGGATTACTAGGACAGTGCGTGTTTATCAGAACCTTCACTAAAAAAGCTAACACAGTAAAGGAGTTCAATGAATAAACTAGTTAATTTGTTGGTGATGTTCCGTCATCCAGTTGGAAATATCTGTGAGACAGGATGAGATTCGGCTGGAGACGTTCTGGTCGTCTGGTAGAAAAGATATGAAGAGCTGTGTGTCATCTGCGTAGCAGTGGTAAAAGAATCAATGTTTGTTAATGACCTTATTGAAAGAAATTGTATAGATGGAGAAGAGTATAGATGGAGTTCAGTGCCCAAGCACTGATCCTTGGGGAACACCAGTATGTACAGGTAATGGATCAGGGACTGTACCTTTCCAGGACACGGTGAAGGTTCTCTCTGAGATCAAAACCATTCCAGAGCAGTGCCAGTGATCACCATTCCCGTCAGCATTGATAGTAGAGTCTGGTGCTTTACTGTGCCAAAGGACGAAATAATGCACAAAATAATAATAGTAATAATAATTGAAACTTTATTCATTCCTCAGTGGGGAAACTTTTTTTCCTCTGCATTTATCCAATCCGAGCAAACTCGGAGCAGTGGGCAGCCGGCTACAAGGAGTTTTGCTCCGGGGGGGCATTTGTCAATTGGGTGAGACTGTCATCATTCTGTCTCACCCAACTGACACTCTGTTGCAGAGGTAGGGGGATTCGAACCGGCAACCTCTTAGACACCAGTCCAAGTCCCCTATCACTGGACCACAACCCCACTATAACGCCAGTCAGGAAAGCAAGAGCCAAGCAGGCTTACGCAATCACAGAGCACGCACACGCCAGCAGAATCCATAGGTCTTTCCGGACCAGCAGTGACACTCGGCGCTTGTTGCAGAAATATAGTCCATCCCCAACTACAAGACTTTAGAAGTATTTTATCAATGATTTTTGGCATGGAATGGTTTGGTCTTGTGCTTTACGGACTTTGTTTTGTATCTGTAAAAAATTATAAAAGAATTGTTTGTTAGTAACAAACCTTAAGTAGCATTTGAAATCACACTTGTGTGACACCTCGGCGTTTCCCGCGGCGCTTCTCTCGGCTTTTCCGCCATTCGGCGCGACGTTCCGGCTGGGGATTTTTCTACGCTACTACCTTGGTAGTTCACAGTTTGGATTAGTTAGTTAGGTTAGGGAGGGTAGGCAGCTAAGCGGAAGACTCACCTTTTTTATGTTATTTTTCGGTAGCCAGGGGTAGTTTATAGTCATCGAGCACAGGCTTAGTTAGGGTTGTTTTGTTTAGCTTCCCTGCCTGCTCCTCGACTATCCCCTTTTGTTTTGTGTTAATCCGTTTCAGTTTCGCTGCCTCTGTTTGTTTCATTCGTGTTTTTGTTATTAAAATCATTTATTATTTCAAACTGTGTGCCGCCTCCTCTCTATGTTCTTAGTCTTAGTCTGTTCAAGCCCTTAGTCTGGTTATTCTCCCCTAGACTGAGAGCCTATTGGGCAACCAGGGTTTTGGGCCGTAACAAACGTAACCAATACACAACCAATCCACAACGTTGGATTTACGTTGTGTGTTAGCTGGGTTGTTTTCTGGGTCCTTTGTCCAGGTTTTTTCTTCAAAGATCATTGCTGAAAGTGGCGCAAATTTGTGTTATGAGATACAATTTATTGCTCTTTTTAGCTGGCTCTGACGGTTGGACTTTTTCTGCAAGACTACAGGAGATGTCCACACTTCTCCACATTGTCAGAAATTATTGCCCGCAGTGACTGTCAATGATTGATTATGATTCTGAAATTAACCATGAATCTGAAATGGTTTTTATTGGCTTTGAATTGTATCTGTAATCCACCCCCCATCCCTCAACAGTGGCTGGCGAACGCAGGATCAGCTCGGGCTTCTCTTCCAAGGCCATCCAGGCAGTCTGTTATGCCTGTTGCCCTTTTCTGTCAAATTCCTCATGTGTCTCAAGAAAAACGTTTCCAGCGCACATGACCTGTGCGTAACATAGTCAAATGTAACCTTGTATGTCTGCAACTGTTAGTCTGAAATGCTCTGCACTCGCTCTGTTTTCTTCCAAGAAGATAGTGGCGGTGAGCTGAATGTGCTGCAGCCCTCTCTCGTCATCTCATTGCAATGTAATGTTGTAGTGACAATAAAGGCTATCCTATCCTATCCACTTGCTGAAGTGTGTGACAAGCAGTTCATGGACGTCGCTTACGAGTGCGGGATTGTTGACAAACAGACACATTATATAATCATTCATTTTTCTAACGGAAAATTTTGAGGTCTTCACTTTAGTTGAAGAAAACATGGCTGTGAGAAAACTTTATTCTGTAACATATATTTAAATTATATATTATTTTATTTATATATATATATATATAATATATTTTAATATTTTAAATATTTGTAGTATTGCAATTTCACTTACTAAGAAAAATTGGACAACAAAATATGTCAAAAATCATATTTAGGAACAGTTCTGAGAATATTCCGAACATCAGATTAACTGGTTTTGGACTCGACTCTGGACCAAGACTACATCTAGACTTCTGCTCAGAGCATCGGTGATATGAATGTGGCTGTGCACTAAGCTACTTGATCTTCCTTGACTGCTACAACATTCTGCATGCAAAATTATGCATCCCCTCTCTCAGCTTTATTTTAATCCAAGAATTAAAAACTTTCACCATTTAAATAGTATTAACACAGTGATTATGTTCTAAAAAGTTACACTTGACAAACAGCTGTCATATTTCACCTATTTTGCTTAGCAGAGGTCTGAAAGTGTGACTGAGCCTGATAAACCAGAGTGATTTTATCCATCATTCCATATTTACACGTTTTAAGTGGATATGTGTCAGAGAAGGAGACAGGCTGAACCGGCTAGCTGATTAAGGCACCTTCATTACCTGCTCCGTGGAGACATCCGTGACTTCCCCATATATCCTGTCTCTCAAGACAACATAGGCAGGAAATATGTCGTACTTTCAGCTTCTTAAATGGCTTTAATATCAAGTCTCGCTTTATGAAACATACTGGAAAAGAGCAATTTCAGATTTAGCATTCGAAAAATGTTTTTTTCATGCTAGCTGTGTTACATACAATGCAAATGACTTTAGATGACATGATTCTCTACAATTTATAGTCTTGCCTTGTCACCCTTACTGTATGTATGTATGCTGATGTAAACATTAATATTGCTACATTAAAACAGTACTAATTAAGTTTTTCACCTGAACTTGAAAACCCACCAAAATACAGTTCTGTGGAAATTCTAAAGATTACAGTAATTTCTACAAAGGACTATTCATCACAAAAAAATTTAGCAGTAGGTATGGTACCCACTCATTGGATTGGCGGCAAACCAATTACAGAGAAGAGCAAGCAGACGCGCATTCAGATTTGGAGATCCAGATGAAAACCCAGGAGAAAAGTATTCCGATTTTGCACAGAGAGGCTTCCATTGGGTCTTTAACTTCAGGACTTAAGCAGATCTTTCTTACTGTCTTGCACTTAAACCAGCTTAAATGTGCATTTTTTAAATGTTTATTTTTATTTTAAACAAATGCACGTCAAAACTATTTGGCTTTAAAAAATGAGAGACATACATTTCTTTTGACATTTTAAAAATGTTCCTAAAAGACTTGCTTTCAAGAAACTTGCAGCACAGGATTTTTGATAATACTTATTCATGTGCAAACACGAGCAAGTGATTTGACTTCCATCATCACACTCGTTAATCAATAAGAAGATTTGCTTTTCCTTGTCTCTGGATAGTTTATTAATATTTATGAAGTTCATTAACATGAACGTATCTCACCAGAGAGCTGACGAACAGAGGTTCTAATGTAGTCACTCGATGCCAGTACAGTTTCTAGAGAAACCATCCTAATGATTTATCACCAGAAAGAGTGAGATTATAAACTGATTTTAACACATTCACTTGGTGCTCTTCGTATTTACACACACACACACACACACACACACACACACACACACACACACACACACGCACACACGCACGCAGAGTGCCTACAGCTGTTAAGTAAAAGTTAGTGGACTTCATTTACTCTTTTGCAAAAGCTTGGATTTATTTATTACGGTTTTCTTTTTGTCATTTTTAGTACAGCCACTGAAGGTAGGATTAACACCAACTAATGGCAACTATTGGTGGTGAACCAATCACAAAGCAGCACACAAAGACTCACACTTTTCTGCAGACCTATGAGCATTTTTTACAACTCCAATTCTCCAAGAATGCCTGTGTTTGGACTGTGGGAGGAAACTGGAGACCCACAATAAAGCATGCAGACCCTCTCAGAAAGTCCCCAACTGACCCACTTGCTCTTTCTCACTGTGAGGTTACTCACTACATTACCCTTTCTCCTGAAATCAGAACTCGTTGATTGTAAAATAGTTAAATAGAATGAACTAGTACACAATACCAATACCAGCAAGCACCAGGAATCAACATTGTGGCTACCCATTTCACCTAACATATTGCTCGGATTTATTAGCAATAGTTACAGTGTGTTTCATAACTCATTTGGACATTTTTGTAAGGGTTTAGTTGCAACCTTGGTGATATCCCAGTGCAACAGTGTAAAATCACATCAAAGGCCACATCATGTGTGCTCATTGATGTTTATAACGACTGTAGCTTTTACACGGAAAAGAAAACAAATGTTGTGCAGCTGGGGTTATTCTTTTCGTCTCTCATTCTCATTTCTTTTCTTTTGTCTTGACTACTGTTGAGGCTTGACTCCTTAAGGCAAACAGCATGCGGGATAACAGTACCGAGCATGTGTGCCTGTTTGGAGCAGAGCAGATGTACGGGTGGATGTGCATGGGCTGGGAACAGCCAGAGCTGCTCTTTATACTCTGTTCCTCGACTGACCCTTCAATAAGACTGCCAAAAGAGCCACCGCAGGGGGGACCGCGCCAAACAGACACGCATTTCATAAAGGCTTGTCAATGGAGAAAGTTATGCAAGGACAGAAGACACAAGCATAATTTGTATTCTTAGATAACTCCTCGAAAGAAAAACACAATGGTTAAAGTTAGAGATGAACAAAAAGAGTTAAAAAATATTTTTGAATTAAAAAAAATAATAAAATAAAAATTAAGTTATTTAAAAAGGATGATAGTTGAAAAGGTCTACTAAATTAACAAGCAAACACAAATAGATAGACATGTTTAAACAACACTATACATGTCAAGCTATTGTTTTTAATTATCTAATGATAATTTGATAAAAAGGAAGTGCTTGTTATCTTTAATTTCATGACACTGGATGATCTAGTACATTTATCTAATTTGCATATTATACAACATCAACACTTGTTCATCATAACAATTCTGATCTAAGGTTAAAAAATATTAATAAAACAAAAACTATCAAGTTTCAAAACAACTATAACAGGGAAAGCCCCTCTCCCACAAAATATAAAAATAGCTTTGTTCATGCCCCTAGTGTCAAAGTTAGGGCACTCAGTGGGGTGCTGACTTCAAAGCAAGAAGGGAATTCTCCAAAAACAACTGCTGCCAATTTCAAATCAACACACCCTTTGAGTCATTTTCTCTCTCAATGCCGTTTCTAAACATTTTCCATTTCAGTTTGCGTCATGAGTCCTTTGAGCACATCTATATCAATTTAATCATTTTGATATTTTTACTGGAATCAATACTTAATTTGTTAAGTGTAGTGGCTGTTCATAATTCACCAAAGTCTATGTGTGTTCTTTGTATAATATAAAAAAAGTTCTGTTAGGTTTTGCTTTCCCCTTTAAAGACTTGGAGTCGACGGATTACACAGTTGCGTTCGTTGTTGTGGGCAGGAAGTATTTGATTTATTCCATTTACACCATTTATGTTTGGTGGCTTACAAAAAACGACACGCATTTGCGTGCTCCAACGACTTTGTCGATTTATTGGCAATTTCCACATATCCCTTATCTCAGGGAACAAGTATATTCCACAAGTAAATAATAGAACATGATCTGCGCTGATGATAAAGGCCAGACAGTGAGAAGAAAAGTTGGTGAGAGAGAGAAGGGGAGAAAAAGTGTGAGAGTGAGAGAGAGAGAGAGAGAGAGAGAGAGAGAGAGAGCTTGAGAGTTGGACCTGCCTATTTTGCTTAACAGTTGGTGGGAAATGAAAATGACCTGGTAGGGTTAAAGGCCAAAAAACATGTCAAGAATTTCCCATGATACATTTCAAGGGCGAGCAAGACAGTGAATAGGAGGCTTGCTTTCATTCGTGCTGCACAATCAGATGCATACATTTAGGCATTTGTCAAACGAAAATAGAAGAAAGGGGCTGTGAAGTAGATTATGCTTCCTGAAAGACTGACGTAGATGCGAAGTATTGTGCAGGGCCTGATGGGTTGGAGCTGCAATGCATTGTGGGTAAGCAGGCTCTCAGCAGGAAGCTGGCTTCTCTTGCCTGTCCTCAGGTGCTGTCACTCTCTCCTCCACCATATTAATTATGGGATAAAGACTCTAATCCTTTTCCTTTGAAGTACCAGGATGGTTTTGAAGCTGGACTCGGAGCACACAAGCACAAAAATTGAATGCTATATGACCACATGCTTAAAGTATCAAAATACTGAGGACAATACACCAAAAAAAAAAACCGTTATTTCATCCCGTATCCCTATTTTCCTAAAACATGATTACATTTTAATTAATGAGATCTTCAATAATGTGTTATTCGTCGTTATTGTTAGTTACCAGTAAAACACTATTGCAGAAGTTGCGATGTTTCAAAAAACCCACATTTCTTTAAAAAAATGTAAAATTTGAATTACGAAGTTGAAAGCATGGCATTTGTGAAAATCACATGTCTGTAAAGAGTAACTTGAAAAGTAGACAAATCAGAAATATTTTACAGTTATATTATTATGTTAATAGTTATATCTACTCAAATAATATTATATACAAATTACACTGGAGTAAAAAAAAAAATCCAATGTCTAGGGAAGACTATACTGTATCCAGAAATATAGCAGTAATTCCTGCTTCCACTCATCTACACAGAGGTGGACTGTTGATCGAATCTTTCAGCGGGTGGTAAAGTCTCCAGTTTGTAGTTCAACCCAACCACCAGAAGCTGTTACTGACCCGCCGCATATATTCAACGAGCTGTTGCGCTGCGGTTCAGTTGAGGAAGTTTGTTTGTTCTGGAAGACATTTGACAATTCCCATTAGATAACAAAGGAAACCAACGAATTACATCCAGATTTTGGTTTTAACATATTGCTTGATTTTTCTTGTTAGTTTGGTGGATTCTTGTTAATCCACCAGTTATGGTGGATTTCAAAACTGAGTGTCCTTGAGCAAGACTCTGACCTCCACATGCCTCCCAGGGGCCGCGGCTCAAGTCGGCCCATGGTTCCGGGTTTGTTTGTGTTTACTAAAAAATATATATATATATATATTTATTTATTTTTTTTTTTTTACTTTTTTTTTTTCCGGGCTGTCTAAATTAACGTGGTAACGCATGCAATTAATTTTAACTGTTAATTTGCGTCAATTATTGTGTTAATTTGCGTCACATATTATGTGACGAGCGTGAGTGACGTAGACTCCAGACACGGGGAAATGTTCACACAAAAGGGTTTAATGGACAAGGAAACAATACAGGAACGAGGACGGGAACAACGAGGAGACTAGGAGACAAAGAGACGGGGCTCGGAAGATAACTCAGGATTCCTTAGACTCTGAGATCACAGGATGACTTGGAAATGCCTCGGAAGCAACGTACTTAAAATACTACCAGATCACAGGAGTACAGGTAGGTCACGGAGGGTCTGCGGTTTAACATGAGACAATGTTAACGACACAAGACGAAGGGAAACACTGGGGAAAACTAAATAGTGCAGATAATCAACGTACAACTCAAAACAGGTGTGCGCGACAAAACAGGGGGCGGAGTCCGGTGGGGCAGAGCAGGTCAAGTGTAACACCGGTTTGGCGATGTGCAATGAATAGACCCGAGAGAGCCGTGCTCGTGTGACCAGGTGCGGCTCATTACGATCAGCAGCGTACGGTCATTGTGTTCAGCTGAATCAAACCTGAACTGGCTGAATCTGGTGACGCTGGTTCCGACGCACCTGGTACGAGTGCGACCTGGTACGAGTTAAAACAAATTAATCGTTTGACAGCCCAAAGATATATATATATATATACACATTCAACACATTTTTTATTCTGAAAATCTCACCACATACAATCCCCGGTAGACAGATCCAATGGTAGAGCAAAGCTTTTGTTTTTTGAACTCAAGAATCAAAGTCAAATCAAGACTGGCATGTGGGTCAAACCGGAACTAAACACACAAACAAAAAGTAGAAAGTGTAACGGGCCTCAGGAACCAGATTGAAGAAACCATTTTTTAAACTGTGAAATTATCACAAGATAACACTCCTCGAGCCAGAACTTGAAAACTCA
Organism: Paedocypris micromegethes; assembly: GCA_028031935.1. Taxonomy (NCBI): domain Eukaryota; kingdom Metazoa; phylum Chordata; class Actinopteri; order Cypriniformes; genus Paedocypris; species Paedocypris micromegethes. Next base: position 21,628,469 of record CM051497.1, on the reverse strand, counting down.
CAAATGACCAGTCGTAGACAACAGAAAGTTAAAGTTTATGTATCCAACCTTTGTCTAATCCCCATCTGTGTTTGTGTTTCCACGTCACTCAAGATTCCCCGAGGGCGTGAGTGTGACACCTAGACTCTTTTCTAATAAATAAACAAAATATAAATTGATTGATTAATTAATTAATTAATAATATGAAATAGTGTTCTAAATATCTAAATAACTACATTATAAAATCCAGCATCACCAATATATTAGTACTGTCAAACGATTAATTTTTAAAAAAATAGTTCTTGCCCAACCAAATTAATCGCAATTAATTGCAAATAATAATACATATTATCACTATCAATTATTATAATTTAAAATATATTATATTATAATAATTGTTATTAATAATTATGAATAATAATTATTAATACTAATTAGTCAGTCATCTTCTACCGCTTCATCCTTTACAGGGTCGCGGGGAGCTGGCGCCTATCTCAGCGTCTTAGGGCCGGAGGCGGGGTACACACTCTGGATTGATGGCCAACCATTCGCAGAGCGGGACACACAGACAAACACATTCACACACTCACTCACACCTATGCGGTCAATTTTCCAATTCCAATTAGCCTGAAGCACATGTTTTTGGACTGTGGGAGGAAACCGGAGAACCCGGAGGAAACCCACGCAAGCACGGGGAGAACATGCAAACTCCACACAGAACGGCCCCGGCCGGCCTTGAACTCACACCTCAAGTGTCAAACGGAACCATCTTGCTGTGAGGCAGCAGCGCTAACCACTGCGCCACCGTGCCGCCCTTTAATACTAATTATTATAATATAATATAATTATTATTTATAATAATAATTATTATTAAATGAATGATTATTAAACACATAGTTAACTGAAGCTTGTAATAATAAATTATTGTAACTCTAATTGTTACGCTCACACTGGATAGAGTAGAGAGGAGGCGTGACTGCAGACTGAGGATATCTTGCGTGCAATTGGGTTTAATGAACAAACTGAGGCAACAGGACAATACTAACACTGTGAGACGAGTAAGGAGGACGAGAAGGATCCGACGAATGAAGGAGTCCGAAGACAAGAGGTAAGTCCATGCAACGACAATGGTTTCCGAAGAACATGTTCGATATAGCAAGAGTCGATATAGCGTGGTGAACTCAGGTGTGACAGATGATTGAAGAAGATTGAAGATTGATGAAGCAGATGGAAGACAGCTGAGTGATGATGATGATGATGTCATCACTCAGCTGGTGCAGTGGGTGGTGCAGTGGGTTGCACTAATCCTGGTGCAGTGGGTTGACTTCCTGTTGCACGCTGTGTTTGTAGCTTCGCTGCTAAGCTGAGATCGTTACTAAAATAATCAGTACTCTGCATTAATTACTCGGCGTAATCATCTAATCGGCGATCTTAGATCCACAACTTTTCTTTCAACTCCCGGAGTAAAGCCGCGGTTTCAACGAGTTTTCAGCGTCTTCGTACTCCGGAAAACTCTATGGGTAAGATGTGTACGCCGGTGGCCGTAGCCTGCACCTCATGCTACATGTATAGTTTAGCTCTATCGGTTGGCGGCGAGGGATTTATTTGCGCTAAGTGCAGAGAGGTTTTAAGGCTAACCGATAGAATTGAGGAGTTAGAAACACTCATCTGGGCGTTAGAGAAGGACAGACAGCGTGAGAGTAGTGTGACGGTCCCGGATGCCGTTAGCATTAGCGCTGAGGCACATTCCTCGGTTCCGAGCGGAGACGTCCTGCAGCAGGACAACTGGGTGACTGTGAGGCGGAATAGTCGCAATTCGAAGCGGCATCGCTCCTCCGTTCCGCTGTTAACTGCGAAGAGGCTTTACCCGCTCAGAACAGCACCGTCTGAGACGCCTGCTGAAAGTGCATTGGTGATAGGAGACTCCATAGTGCGGAACGTGAGATTAGAGACACCAGCCAATACTATAGTAATGTGTCATCCAGGAGCCAGGAACCATCACATCGCGTCTGAAAGTGCTGGCTAATGCTAAACGTAAATATTCTAGGGTAGTTATTCACGCCGGCACTAATGATGTCTGACTTCGCCAGTCCGAGATCACGAAAACTAATATTAAAGAGGTGCTTGAAGCTGCCAAAAAGACATCAGACAAAGTAATTTACTCTGGCCCCCTCCCCGCTTACCGGGGTGATGAGACTCACAGTAGACTGTGGGCGCTGCATGGCTGGGCGTCTGAGTGGTGTCCTTCGAATGGCATAGGTTTTATAGACAATTGGAGATCCTTTCGGGGAAGACCTGACCTGTTAAAGCCCGACGGCCTCCATCCCTCGTGGAAGGGGGCCGCTCGTTTATCTTATAATATAGCCTATTGTTTAGCGTCTAGTTCGTGACTCGCCACCATTGCCCAGGTCAGAGAGCAGGCGGCATCACTTAACCAGCCGCCCTCACAGTCACCCAGCGCAATCCCCCCACAGCTCACTAGTGTCGACTTTATCAACTTCTTTAATGACAAAATTACCAATATCAGAATGAAAATTGTATCCACAAATACTAGCCCACAACTGGTTATACCGGAAATAAACCCACCCGCTGTCAAGCTCAGCCCTTTCAAACAGGTCAGCCCTGATGAGCTCACTGAGATTATAGCTAAGACCAAGACGACCTCCTGCTTACTTGACCCTATACCAACTTTTTTACTTAAAGAAGTCCTACCATTAGTTAACGAACCAATCTTGAATATTATAAATTCGTCACTAGTTCTTGGTCACGTGCCACAAGCGTTCAAACAGGCCGTCATAAAACCGCTTATTAAGAAGCCACATCTTGATGCCGACGTGATTGCTAATTATAGACCAATTTCAAACCTTCCATTTATATCTAAAATTCTTGAAAAAGTTATTTCGGGACAACTCTGTAAATTTCTGGAACAGAACGACAGATTTGAAAATTTCAATCCGGCTTTAGATCACAGCACAGAAACGGCACTAATCCGAGTCACCAACGATCTTCTAATGGCATCAGATAAAGGGAACGTCTCACTCTTAGTTCTGTTAGATCTTAGTGCTGCTTTCGACACTGTTGACCATGATATTTTAATACATAGACTTGATCATTACGTTGGTATTTCTGGACACGCGTTAGAATGTTTAGGTCCTATCTGTCTGATCGCTCTCATTTCGTCCATGTAAATGGAGTCTCATCACCCAGATTTAGTGTTAAATATGAGTTCCACAAGGCTCCGTGCTCGGCCCAATCCTATTTGCACTTTATATGCTTCCACTAGGGGACATAATCAGAAAGCATGGTCATAGCTTCCACTGTTACGCAGATGACACACAAATTTATATCTCGCACGGCCTAATGAAATCTCAAAATTTGCAAATATATTAGATTGCTTCAGCGACATTAGTGATTGGATGACAAGTAATTTTCTCATGCTGAACTCAGACAAAACCGAATTATTACTTGTTGACTCAAACTTAAAGTCTGATGCACCCGAATACAGTATGAATCTTAACGGGCTTGAAATCTCATCCTCACCTAAAGTGAAAAGCTTAGGTGTCATTTTAGATAGCAAACTCTCTTTTGAAAGTCACGTGCACAACGTCTGTAAAACTGCCTTTTTTCACCTCAGGAATATCTCAAAGCTGCGTCACATGCTCTCCCGACCGGATGCAGAAAAACTGATACATGCGTTTATGACATCACGTTTAGATTACTGTAATGGTCTTCTGGGAGGTTCTCCTGCTAAACTAATAGATAAACTTCAGTTGGTTCAGAATGCAGCTGCTAGATTACTAACCAGAACAAAAAATTAGCCATATTAGTCCAGTGTTAATGTCGCTACACTGGTTACCTGTTAAATATCGCATCCAGTTTAAAATTCTCTTAATCACTTAAAAGCACTAAACGGTTTAGCTCCTCTATATCTCAGTGAGCTCATCACTTACTACGAGCCTACACGACTGCTGCGCTCTCAAAACTCCGGCCAGCTTATAATACCGCGAATCTCTAAAATCTACCAGGGAGGAAGATCCTTTTCATACTTGGCACCCAAACTATGGAATGCTCTGCCTAGTCCAATTCGAGACTCAGAATCAGTGAGTCAATTTAAGTCTAGACTGAAGACGTTCTCTTCAAGAAGCATATATTGACCTGTTATAATAACTTACAGAAAATATTAATATATGTATAGAAAGGCTGCCTAGTTAGTGCTCGGAACCGAATTACACCTGCACCTTCAGAAAATTGTCAAAATCTATAGTACTTGAATTTTTCTAATTGCCTTGTATTTTTTTTTTTTTTTTTTTTTTTTTTTCTCCTCTCCTGAGCGCAAGTGTCGTACGACCGGAATCTCCTAGAGCTTCGGAATCATCGGTGGTGCTTCCTCGACCTCTGTGGACCTGATGACGCTGTTGGCTTGGAGCAGTGGAGCCGCCTCTTTCCCCATTGAGGAGGGAAACATCGTTCCAGAATCATCATTAAAAATGACGCGGAACAACCAACGCACTGATTGTGTAGTGTTAGAATGCCGGAGGAGACTGGCACCAGTGAGCCGGGTTCTCCCCAGGGTTTTTCCTCGTTAAAGAGGTTTTTTTACCTGGCCACTGTTGCGTATGTGCTTGCTCGCTGGTCTTTGTCTTTGTCTTGTCATAACCGCAGCCACTTAGTCAACACCAACAATCCAGACGACAAATTGAATAAAAAGCATAATTTCCCTTACATATTTACATGTGCGCTTTGAGACAGTTAAAACTGTGAAAAGCGCCTTACAAATACTCATTATTATTATTATTATTATTATTATTATGTTGGTGCCGGAGATGGTGATGTCACGGGTGGAGTTGTAACACAAATAATAATTATGCAAATGATTGTAAATACTGTAATATAATTTAGTGGATTTACGGTATTATATAATTATAACAATATGATACTTTCATGTTCAAGAGAATTCCATAAAAAGTCCAAGATATAAGCATGGCAAATATGTAAAGTAACAATGTGGAAAGAATACCAACACATAGTCATTATAAATTGTGAACTTGATAACATTTATTCAAATTGATAATGTAGAAACAAGTCAGCTAAGTTCTTCCTTAAATTTAATCAGTTGTTGAGTTGACACAGTCTGTTGAATGACCTTTTCTGTCTGTAACTGTGTAAGAGTGAGTAGTAACTTCTCTTTTTATACACTTTTCCATTCCACACATCCGACTTAGGATCTGCATGCGCAGTCGTTCATTTGACTAGAGACGGCGTGAATGTTTGCATCTTCCCTGGCTTGCTAGTGAAGTGCGCCGTGATTCCAGCTTTGCAAAATATTGTACACATAATACTTTTGTTCTATCTACAAGTTAATTTGAATGTTAATTCAAAAGTTATCTGGCAACGTTTTAAAGTGAAACCCTCCGTCTAAAAGTCCATTCATTGCACGTAAAAAAAGGAAGTGGGGGGAAAAACCGTAAATGAAAAAAAAACTCCAACAGTGTGAGAGTGAGAGAGAGAGAGAATTCAAATGGATGATGCATCTACATGTATACACACGGCTTTAAACCTGGAGAAGCATCATCCATTTGCAATCTCTCTCTCTCTTTCTCTTTCTCTCTCACCCTCCTCACAGACAGTTACAACAACTAATCAATGTGTATTACCCAATCAAAAGTAGAAAAGGTGACATCTTCATAAAAAACGCTATCAGCAATCACGTGACTTCACACATTCACATCTTGTGAGTTCAGTTCTGTTCTGGCTGAACTGCACCTTAATAAAATTTCAGTTTAGTTTAAAAATCTGAATGTTCTTGTTTACAAAATCACCAAGAAAAAGCCAATGCTTAATAGCCATTGTTTAAAACTGCCCGTTGTATTGTTTAGACCACTCAACAAAATAAAATTAATGACAGCAGAATATACATCAACTGCTTTTTAAAGATTTATGAATATTTCGAGAAATAAATCAACGGTTTTCTTAAAAGTCATGTCTCATAGTTTAGTACAGGAACCAAAATAGTTGGAAATAGCTGCAAGAGAACGCACACAAACCCGGAGCAGGGCATAGACCAGTACGCTTTGATACAGTTTTCACAAAACTGTGAAAAGCGCCTTACAAATGCTCGGAACTTGAACTTAAATTGCTTTGTTGTGAAAAAGTTGTGGGTTTAGGGTGATTGTTCACTGTTTTTACTTGTGTGTGTGTGTGTGTGTTCCAATGATTCATATCATTGGAATATGAAAATTAAAATATATCATTCATATTTTATCATTCATAATACAGACGGTATCGGTATTATATCACAGTATTGGGGGGGTGGACATTACATTTTAGTAGACCTCAGTTACATTATTTGTACACAAATTCTGTATTGTAACTTAATTTTAAAAAGTTAGATGCAGGGGGTAATCTGGATTAACATCTGACATTTTTAATATAGTATGTCTTTTAAAAGTAGTTTTATTCAAAAAATGAGACAGACAGAAAGAGAGAGTTTACGTTGTCACGCTCTCTTGCTCTCCCTCGCACCAGCGGAAGAAGCGTGAGTCTGAATCCGAACGTTGTGTGGAACATACGTTCACCAACTTTGATAAAAAATAAGCAGAAACAGCGCTGTGCGCGCACCTTTACAGATCTCTTCCTTAGTAGAGCCGCTCTTAAAGCCGTTTTGTGCGCTTTGAGAGAGTTCAAACTGTGAAAAGCGCTCTACAAATACTCATATTATTATTATTATTATTATTATTAAAGACTCTACGCAGACATTGGAGCTCCTCATGTCTCGCAGTCGAGGGTGTGCTCTATTAATTCAGCCTATTAGAATTCTTTTTGCGTTCAATTAGCAATGTCTCTGTGTCGTCATTAAAGGTTGTAACGAAACAAACGTGTTATACTGTATTTAGGTGTTTATATACATCAATATCGTTGCACAACTAAATACCGGTTTTCACGTTAATACCGGTGTACCGCCCACCCCTAGTGTGTGTGTGTGTGTGTATGAATGGTAAACTTTCCACTTTTTTCAAACTGAACACAATTTTGTCAGAAGCAACATTTGAACCTACTGTTTCATTTTAAGAACAGAATCATACATGGGTGTACCGCCCACCCCTAGTGTGTGTGTGTGTGTGTGTGTGTGTGTGTGTATGAATGGTAAACTTTCCACTTTATTAAAACTGAACACAATTTTGTCAGAAGCGACATTTGAACCCACTGTTTCATGTTAAGAACAGAATCATCTTTTAGAGAAAATTTCAATCTGATGCCTTGGAAGTCTTTCCGGGTTTCGAACGAAACCCTTGTTCTCTGAGATAAGCGAACGAGATGTCACATACTGTATGGATACACAATACAATCCCCGCCACAAGAGGAAACGTCCAGACATAATTGATGCCGTCCACACGAAGAACGTGTGAAACAGATCATTGGAAAACCCTTATAGAGGAGAAACCCTCAAGTACTCACGACACTTGAACGCGCACTGAGCCATCGTCTCTGAGGATCCAGCATCCTCCTCCTGCAGCGACAGCACATGGGAAGCAAACGAGAAGTCCAAGTAGTAAAACCGTGCAAACGTATCGTGCGAGGCCCAGCCCACCGCCTTGCAGATATTGCCGATCTCCATTCCCTTGACCCACGCCCATGATATCGCCAGTTCCCTTGTTTAATGCACCCGGGCTCCCTTCGGCCATGGCTGATTCTGCCAAACCAATCATTGACAATCCAATGTGATAAACGATGCTTAGACAAGGGATCGCCCTCTTAGGCCCGGCGTGGCAGACAAACAGCTACACTATCAACCAGGACTCAATCTGTCTACATAGGCCCACAAAGCCCGAACCGGACAGACTGGAGACTCACCAGACCCGAAGTCCCTAATGATTACTACCTGATCCCCAAACGCCGTAAACAAGCCTTTGCGAATGTATCCTGGCCGTGAAACCAGTCTCACCATGCCGAATAAAAGACCAACACACGCGCTTTGAGACAGTTGTAACTGTGAAGAGCGCCCTACAAATGCACTGCACACGAGCTTGTACTTCCCCAGCGAGCGGCCATCCACCTCACCATGGTGCGCTGCAATCGCCGCCACGTACGCCTTCAGGGTCGCTGTGGTTCTACCCACCTCCAGGCATTCAGGTATTCTCTCTGGGTTTTTTTTACTCTCACCTTTTTTCCTCGCCAGAGAGGTTTTTTTCCTAGCCACTGTCGCGATCTAGCTTGCTCTTCTGGTCATAGCCCATAGTCTGAACAACAACAGCCATATTTTTTTTTTCCCGTTTTTAACTGACTCTTTTCCGCCCCAAATTTTTAAAACTCATATAAAGAAATACAAATATTTACAAGAAATATAAAGCGCTATACAAATGAAATGAAGTTAAACTTTTGTAAAAAAGACAAAACCGTCTGCACATCACATTCGCAGCCTCACACCAGTCAATAAAAATATGCCACTTATAAACATAAAAGCATTGGGTAGGCGAGGCCCTTGCCTCCAGGACGGTGTAGTGCCCGCGAGTGACCTGCTGTGAGCAAAACAGTTCATCTGCATCATTTGGCTGATTCGATTGCTTTTGACTGAACAGCGAAAACACACCTGCTCATTTGCTTACGCAATTCAATATATAAAAAGGAATACACCAACGTTTTCAATAGATAAAGAAAATGGGTTTAACCCTCTGGGGTCGGTGGTGTCGCCGTCGATACCGGAGCACTTTTTTTAAGATCAGTGTAAAACACACAAAAATAACTCCGTCAGTTTTGGGATTACATACAAGTGTTATACATCCATAGAAAGTTTGAAGTGTCTACTTTTTTTCTATATTTTTCTTAATGAATACAGAACGTTGTGTTTTACAATAGTTGTATTTTATGTTAGAAAACTTTATAATTGTAATATTTTTATAATTTAATTATAAAATATTTTTAAAGTAAAAATATATAAATAAACTTTCAATTGAATTCAAAAGACAAAATTAATCTTTGATGATAGAATAACAAAATATGATAGAAAATGTGAGATAATTTTTTGAAAGACTATTGAAAGCCTGCGACCTACAACTTTGTGGTGTGATACAATACTGTACATCTACAATCTGAGCAAACAGCTGGAGAGGGTTCCAGTGTTGTGGAAAACATCTTGTCTTGTAGCTCTCACTCTTGAAGCACTGTTCAAGACAGGTCAGAGCAGGCTGCACTTCCTGAGGAAGCTCAGCTCATTCAACAGCTGTAGAACCATGCTACAGATGTTTAGAGTCTGTTGTGTCCAGTGTCATCTTCTATGTCTGTTGGGGAAGCAGCGTGAAGGTGGCGGACAAAACAAACTGGACAAATCTTGAAAGACAAAAAGAGAGCTGCTCTGTACTGGGTGTGAAGCTGGACCATGTTCACGTTGTGGCTGAGAGAAGCCAGAGGCTGATCAGTGTTCCACAGAACGCTTCAGGAGATCTTTTATTCCTGTGGCCATCAGACTATATAACTCCTCTACATACATGCTGGGACTTTTCACTTTTCTATGGGCATTATATGTTCAACTCATCTCTTGTTCTTGTTATGTGCCATACATGTCATTACTTACTGTTATTCAATTTATTTACTTATTTGTATTATACCGTAAATTTGTTCAACGGTGACCGAAAAAGCATTACCCCCCTGGGGTATCTTGTATTGTCCACAAGGTGTGAAGCTGAAGCTAGCTGAGGTAGGCCACATGGGTTTTCTGTTGGTCAATTTGACAGAAGAAGCAGAAGTGTCAGTGTGAATGGTTGGGTGACAGCTTTCTACCTTGATGGGGGAACATTTGCATAAGGGGGTGTGTCCTTTGTCACTCCAGGTGAGAATTTCATGAATATTCACATACATCGTCCCTCCCACGCATACGCCAGTGCTGACACAAAAACTGATTTTGCCTAATGTAAACTATTTTATTCTTTCTGTGAATGAGATAACACAAATATGTTCACATATTTGTGAAGTAAACACTTTAGCCTACAAGACTAGGTCACTTAAAAGTGTGTTCAGGACTATTCAGTATGGGTTTTTTGCCCTTATGTCAGCTTCTTTTTTTTTCTAAAAACTTTCAAAGCACGAATAATATTTTTTTTCTAAAAAATGATAAAACATACTACAAATTTGCTTACAAATTATTGTAGCATAGCTCGTGCGGAATACAAAAACAGTACTTTTTGGCCAGTAGTATGTTGTAAGTAGATGAAATAGTTACAAATATCAGAACATGTCAAAACACCTCAGAAGCCCCAAAACACCCTCAGACCCCAGAGGGTTAAGAAAAAGAAAAGCTTTCAACGTTGCAGCAGCAGTACAATAAACCGGAAAGGTTACAATGTAGTGGCTGTACTGAACATAATTCACCCTTTGATCTGTGTGTTCTCTATGTTACTTTGCTAAAGGCATTTATGTTGTTCTCCCGTCTAGGATTGGGAGTTAAGTTGTGACGTGACGGTGACGTATATTGCGTGTGCCGGAAGTTCTCAGTTCTGTTGGAAGTTGTGAATAAACTACACACGCGTTCGTGTGCTCAAACCAGGATATTGTTCTTATCCTTTCTTTCACACCTTCCACAACAATAAGAAACAACAAAAACAATTATGTATAAATACAGCGTAAAGTAAAAATATAAGAAAATATATGAAATGTAACATATTTACATGTATACTAAATTTGCACAGTTTACAGGTATTGCACATGCACCGGATACATATTGCACAATCACACACAGTCAGGGAGTTATTGTATGGGATACAGTTTAGAGTGGTTCACTGGGAGCAGCTCAGGTTATAGAGTCTCACAGAAGCAGGTAGGAACGACCTACGGTGTCGCTCCTTTAGGCATTTTGGATGTTTAAGCCTGTCACTGAAGAAGCTGCACAGTGATGACACTGCTTCAAACAGCGGGTGGGCATCGTTCTCCATCATGGATGATAGCTTAGCTACCATCCTCCTTTCCCCCACCTCTTGCATTGAATCAAGGGGCAGCCCCAGAACAGAGCTAGCCCTCCTGACCAGCTTCTCCAGTCTCCTCCTGTCTGCTGCTGAAGACCACTCCATAGAAGATGGCTGATGCCACCACAGAATCATAAAAAAAGCTTATTTATACATAATTACTTATTTATACATAAGTAAATGTTTTTAATTTGTCATTAATATTGGATTTTGGCAGTTTTGATCCTCCGTATGTTCCAGTCGGCGAATGAGACATTGTTTCGAATCCACCATTGAAATGGATGCCTGTGAAGAAGACAGAGATTGTAAACGCTCGCTGCTGCCACCATTACACCTAGAAGCCTCTTCACAGATCGCTTCCGGTTCAGCAAAAAGCAATCCAACTGAACGGAATGGCTAGCACTCTGGCTTTCAAGAGGCGTGCTCTCATCTAGAGCGAATCCAGCTCTGCTCCCAGGAAGGACATGACGTGATAATGCTCTTCCACATATTCACGTTCAACCCCAAACACAGAGTCTTGTCTTTTTGCTCGAAAGGCGTTACGGGGATTGTGACATGACAAGATAATTGTGACAACGTCCAGATAATTATAGATAAAAGATAATATATGAACGCTCTTTAGCCTTAGTGATCTCAACGCCGCTTCCATGCACATAGAGAAGGCTGAGCGGCACTGTAGCATGGTGAATTGGAACTCCTTTCCCTCGAACGAGAAACAAAGGAACCATTTGTGTTTGGGCACAATATTGATGTGGTAGTAAGTATTTTTGAGATCGATGGTCACAAACATGTTTCTTTGCTGTACAAACCCCATCTTAAACGAGCGCTTGCATTGAGCAAACAAGCGTAGGCCTACTCGACAATTGCTGCTGTGACGCGGCACAGTTTCGATGGCAGGGATGGAACTTCCCACCGTGCGCCTGGACAGAGATGTCGCCGTAGCCCACCTTGTTGGCGGCCGTGAAGTTCGCGCTGAGGGTCCTTGACAGCGCCGCCAGCGCGTGCTCGTGTTACAAGTATTAGACACACTCCCTGTGTGTGTCCGGAGGCTCTACGGGGCACGAGCACAATCTTGCCCACGACGGCCTTGATCGTCAAAGGTATCTTCTTCGTTGCGATTGTTGTTCTGTTCATGAGAAAGCCAACAATACTCAGGTTTTCCTGTTTCTACCGCCCAGCCACATTGACAGAACTTGAAATTTAAAAAATGTTGCAACGTCCAATAACGCAGACAGGGATTGGTGAAAGTGAACCACATCAAAGCGTTTAAAAAAAAGAATAGATAGAAATACACGCACACAACATTAAATCTTTTTGATCCTGACCAAAGTAAGCAAAGTATTGGACTTTCCTGGTGTGAATCCAAGCAACACAAAAGAAACACAAGTGTGATGAAAAATTGGACACTAACTTAAAAGAGACATAAAAATGACCTGCCAGTTTTATAAGGCCAAAAAAAAAAACAGGTGCAAGAGAGGAAATAATTGTTTGATCTGTCCTTTGCCTGTCGCTGCCCTAATCACTCAAGACTGATTCAGAAAATGCAGGCTTGAATGTCAGAGGGCCACCTGCAGAGAGCTAGTCCGTTTCCCCTGCTCTGCTCGCCCATAGCCTTGTAATCACCACTCTTTTTCTCTGTACAGGCTTGGCACTCTACAGTTCCCTTGATTGAGTACCTCAATCTAACAAGGTATCAACCAGTCCTGACAGACAGCGGCAGACGATTGAAGATGCCACTGATGATCTCAGAGTATTGCTTTTCAGCTACAAACTCCACCACCTTAAAACTACGTCATCTGTTTGTATGTAAAACTAAATTTTAAGCTTTGGAGCACAAACATAGTTTATATGATTTTGCAAGAGATTGATTTTGGTCAACTCACAAAGTGTCTTTACTGTACAACACTCTTGAAGTCTTTGGGAGGAACGATGCTGCTGATCGTCTGCCCCCTTTTTAAAACTTGAACACAACTTAATTCAAATTTCGAAGTACATGACTGCTATTTATACCTACTGTTTGACTTACTATGTATAGAGCACACAGGTCTAATGTTTAAAAAAATGTAATATTGCAAAGGTTAAATCTTGGGGAAAAAAAGTGACCTGTACATTTACTTTACAGTCATTTGGCAGACGCTTTTATCCAAAGCGACTTTCAAAAAGAGGAGCAAGTGAAGCAATTTGTCTACAATAGGCTACAGTAGATGTCTACACAGGCTATATAAGGAAACTTACTAGACAGAACAGCATGACAGTCAACAACAACAGTGAATACAAGACGAAGAATTTTTTTTTTTTTTTATCAGTGTTAAGGTGCTGGTGAAAGAGCTCAGTTTTTAGTGCTTTTTTAAACGTTGAGAAGGTTGCAGGCTTTCTTAGAGGAATAGGTAAACTGTTCCACCAGACAGCCGCCGAACGAGAGAAGGTTTTTGTGTGAGATTTTAAACCGCGTTGCAGAGGAACTACTAGCCGTCGTTCGTTCTCAGATCGTAGACTACGTGAGGGAGAGTATTCCTGAATCAGGGAGTAGAGGTAGCATGGTGCCGCACCAGCGTACAAGCAGTGGAGTGACATGTGTCCTTTTTGGTTGTTTGAAGACCAGTCGTGCTGCAGCATTCTGGATTCACAGCAGAGGCTGTGTTGCGGCGACAGACAGACCTGCCAAAAGTGTTGCAATAATCCAGCCTTGAGATCACCAGAGCCTGTACTAGAAGCTGAGTGACGTATTGTGAGAGGTAAGGTCGTATCTTTTGGGGAGTTGTGGTCCAGTGGTAAGGGACTTGGACTGGTGTCCAAGAGGTTGTCGGTTCGAATCCCCCCTACTACTGATTCTACAACTAAGTGTCCTTGGGTAAGACACTGAACCCCACATGCCCCCCGGGCGCCGCACCGTGTGGCTGCCCACTGCTCCGAGTACATTCATTCGGATGGGTCAAATGCAGAGACGAATTTCCCCACTGAGGGATTAATAAAGTTCAATTCTTCTTCTCTTCTTCTTCTATCTTGGTGATGACCACCACTTGGTGATGATAAAGTTAAATTCTTCTTCTCTTCTTCTTCTATCTTGGTGATGACCTGGCTGTCGCACAGATGTGTGCAGAGAAAGATGTGTGTATGACTTGACAATAGACATTAGACAATATTTGATTTGATGTGTTTAGAAGTGTTGACAGACATGCTCCTGTAGCTTTAACTTCTTGTTTTCTTTAATAAAGCTAATAAAGCGTAAAACTATTTAACCAAAACTAATTTCATTCTATATAATTTCACTAATTTCATCCTTCTATTCTAAAATTCCAAAGTCCAGAAGAGCCAAACCTAATGTTTGAAACTAAATACAAGTAAACTTATGCATATTTGTATTACCATTATGAAATGCAGGACAACAAGTATCTCAAAATGTTTTGATAACGCTTAGTGATTAATGTTTCACGCGTATGTAAAATGTGTTCATGCTCATGTGGCTCGTTCAACTTTTAATTCTGACAAAACAAACGTCAGGGAGTTGTTCGTATACAGCGGTTGCTCGTACAAGGAAGTGCGCACACTGCTGCACTAGTATCTGAAAAGCAACAAAAAAAAATTTGATAGTGGAGATTGCAAGCGTGAAATTCATAACAAAACAAAAATGCTTAGAATTTTGTTTTTTTATTAATCTGAATCCATACAGAAGCTGCTCTCTCCACAAAGGCGAATTATTCCATTCGTGTTGAAAAGTACGACACTCGTCTTTTAGCTATCGTCTTTGATAAAAGAGTTTCCGTTTTTTTGCTACCAGAATACTACTTAATATTAAAGCCATGTTTAGCAATGTTAACGTCCTGACGTCAAGACAATGTGAAACATCATCCAATAAAAACATGGTTTTGTCCCGAGGACTACTGTAGTCACAACAATTTGAACAACAAATGAGTATTAATGATCATCTTAAGCCACCCAGAATTGTGGTGAAAATTTAGAACAGAAAGAATGCAATCAATGGTGGACAGAATAGCTATATTTTTCATAATTTTAGTGTAAAAATTGGCCAAGATAGGATTTGCAATTTATTGATGTAAAATATGATTGAATGGTGTTGAACAACCCAGTTATCTACGCCTGTTTCTGCTGTCCTTGTTTCATTGTTGAGAAAGTCCCATTGGGAATGTTCTTTAGCATGTCTTGTGAAGACCTCTCACCCCACAACAGACCTAACTGTTTTCAGAGAGACGCGTTTCTGCAATGTGCTTGTTCACAGCTTGTCAACTGTTTAGAGTTACTGGTAAAGCTCCAGACATTTTAGTCGAGTAGTAAATAGTGAAACACTGTTAAATATTAAAAAAAAAACAATTAAAAACTAAAATTATAAAAAAAAAGAAAAATGCTCTCAGAACCTACAAAAGTATTAACAGATCAGAATGAACAATATCATATGTTCATCATCACATCAGCAAGTATTTTATTTTCTTCTCCATAAATAGAAATCAATATTTTTTAATATTGACAAAAATTATTTTACTATAAATTTCTTAATTCTACATTTTCTTTAATTTGAAATGCTTATATGCAACATATGTTGTAGAAATATAAAATCTAAAATAAAAATAATTAATATAAATGAGACCAGTCATATTCAGCATAAACTAGTTCTTGTTAGTATATTTTTAGTATGTGCCTGCCATATTTTTATTGATGTTATGCCATGTACCATTTCCATCTCAAAAGAAAACCAGCTCCATGTTCTCATGAAAACAGTTGTGGTTCTGTTGAGGCTTGTCTGTAAAATTTATGATCAATTGTGGCTTTTCTAAAGCTGGATTTAACATGTCATGTGTCACGGTTTTTTGGGAAAGAATGGCTTTGGATGGATTTCAGAAAGTAGGAATCTATCTTACTGTTGCCCTGTGTTTCCTAAAGCTCAGATCTGTTTCCAGCTTAATATAATACAGTTGATTTAACAATGATGCATTAGAACCTTCGGGCACTTCACCCTTTTCGTTTAGAGATTAATAGATGGTTTTGAAGGTGTTACATTATTCTGGTCTTGACTGAGTGAAAGAACCCCAAATAGCACCAAAAAGAGTTTGATTCAATTTTTGAGGAAAAAAAAAGACATTTGTCACTTGAGACAATAAAAAAGTGTCTCATTTCTGTAGTCACTGTGTGGCAAACGCAGGACATACACATATGTTGTTGACATCCTTTTGGTGTTCTATACCCTTTACTTTGCCGGTATAATGACAGAAAAATGATTAATTGTACATTTTACTGGCTGTACAGCCCTCCTCTTTCTAATCAATTATAGTCATTAATCAATAAAGCACAGCTAAGGATCTTGGGGGACATGCTGCTTTCTAATGGAACACTCAAACACAAGGAATATCCTCTGCTGCCAATGGTCGCTCCATAAAATGTGCCTCATGATTCCCATTATACAGTCCAAAGGGGTAATTAAAGAACATGTCAGTTAATAGTTTATGACATTCAAACATTTCCACTTTTGAGTTTTGATGAACACCAAAAAAAGTAGCTGTTACTGTCTTGTGACTGGGATTCCCCTGGCGGCCGCACCGTCAGCTTCAGCGACACCGGCAAGTGATTGGCTTTGTTGTTAAAAGGGGATGACTGAGGCTGACGAGCTGTCGGTCAAACTTGGTGCTACCTTTGCTTTGTCCCGGTGAATGCTGGAGTTCCCACACTCCTGTTCTGTTACCTTCAGTTTGTTACATTAAAAGCCTGTGTTTGTAACAGAATGATAGACCGTAAACCGACTGCTAGGGCTATGGATTCCAGCGAGATCTTTGCTGCGCTTGCCACAGCTCCGGATCAGGTGATGGTCATTTCGAACTGCAACTCAAGTGTGTGCTTGACCGCACCACCAACCGGAATACTGCCACTTATCATGGATGGGTTCGTGTGGGGTCTGTGACTTGGAGTCCAGATCCACCATCAACCCAATTTGTGAGGAGTGGGCTTGTCTCTTCGCGGATGTGTTGGCGAGTTGGAAAATTCCCCGCAAATGTGGTGACTGTGAGCCTGTTCCAGACAGCCAGCCAGAATGGAAAGAATTTGTGACTTTGTCACATCAGCCCCATATCTGGTCAGGTCAGCAATCTTCTGCTCTTTCCCTTTTCCTCTCTTCCCCTGGCGGCCGCGCCGGGAAGTGGAACAAGACTGGCTGGCAGCTCGTCAGCTTCAGCGACACCAGCATTTGATTGGCACTGTTGTTAAAAGGATATGAGGCTGACAAAATGTTAGTCCAAATTGTTGCTAGCAATAGCTTTGTGCTTGTTCCCACACTCCTGTTTTGTTACATTCTTCAGTTTGTTTCATTAATTATCTTTATTCCATAGAATGCAGATGTTTTAGGTGAGTAAAAGGCAGTTATCCACTAATGTACATGAATTGTGTTTGAGCCAAGTGTGAACTAGCCACTAGTTTGAAATAAAAAATTAAAATTAAAAGTTCATTAAAATAAACTAGTTTGAAATAAACAAGTATAGATTTTATCAATTCTCAGCTAAGCAAAATATAATTTTTATTAAGTCAAAGTTGAGACTTAAAAACCAGACAAATGTACCGCTAACTGTGTTGTACAACTACTTCAAAAGTACATGTTCTACGCAGATGATAAAACAACAAGCTACTTTCCTCTCCCATTTAAGCCGTAAAATACCCAATTCAACAGATCAAAAAGCAAACCAATGAGTTGGCAAAAAAGTTGGTAATCACCTATCTTGAAGTGACACCACGTAAGTGACACAGTCACATGACTCTAATTCAAGAGTGGAAATACAATCAAAGATGATATATGAGGTGGAAGACGTTTCATGTGCACAAGACTCAAAAGTGCATGGATGGAAATGGGGAACCATGGAACAGAATTGTATGCTTGAGAAGAAAAAGTCTATATTGTTAGACTCTTTCTTGTCACATGAGTGGATTACTGTAATTTTTAGCGCATGAAAAACTGATCATAAAAAAACTCTGTACTATTTAAAAAGGCTTGAGGAAAAACAATTAAGTGCATCAGTGGTGGATTAATGACTTGTACATTCACTTTCACTTTCTTGCTAATGCTTATCTGAACTGCTCTATAGCTGCTTCATAGCTCAAGTCCATTTGATTAATGATGAGCTGTGGGCGCAGCTAGAAGCTAAAGCCTCAATTACGGAAATGGCAGTAACTAACACAATTTGGCAGTATGTGTATGTGTGTGTGTGTGTGTCAGTAATATTTCTATTGGGCTATACTATTTATCAATAGCAAAATTTGTCAATAATTTTCCCTTTCATTACTCCCAAATGTAATGCCATTTTGAAAAAAAAAAAACAAATTAAAAAAAATACTTAACCTTGTAGTTATTGAAACATCATAATAAGAATAGAAAGAAAGAGGTATGGATTTTGCATGTCTCATAAGACTGCATCAAACCCATCAAAGTGTTGCTAATTCTTTATGTACTGAAATAAATAAATAAATAAATAAATACAATAAAAAAAAATAATTTGCAATCTTCATTAATTCCACAATTTGGCAAAGGAACGAGCCATATTCTTACTTCATAATCTAGGCAAATTCTTACAGGTTTATACAAAAAGACCAGGGAGTTTAATAAGCTTGGAGGAAAAAGACGCATTTTATTATTATGTGTAAAATGAGCTCATAAAGAAACTAATACCAAGTCAAAGAACAATTTTAATAAGAATTTTATGATGCACAGGTGTAGTAGCTATGCTAATAAAGTTGTCATTTTACTTAAGTTCTGCCCACAGTACAAGTGTCAATATTTCAAATTCAGACGATGAGTGCTGGCTAACAGTTACTGATGAATTTCATTATTGCCACGTGAACACAAAAGCCAGCAATTCCTACAGGCTGATGTTCCACTTTTGTGCACCATATGCGCAGATAGAAAATTGTTTATGGGATTATAAAGTGCACTGTGGTACATTGTTATTAGAGTTGCTGTCTTGGAGATAAGGCCTTTCCAAATCCAAAAAACAGCAGGTTGCACTGCAGTTCCCACTTTATAGCAAAGCTCTGGAAATAGTTCATCTGCAATTTTAGACAGCGGGGTTGAAAGCCTTCTCTAAAACTTTGTTCTGGCTCAAGTGAATAATGATTCTTCTCTGTTTAAATTAATACCAGAAACCGGGCTTTCTATTGGAATCTTCTTGAGAAGAAGAATACAGTGTACCTTTTAGTTTTCATGGGCTTATTTTTTAACAGTTTGTCTGCTGGTGTGAAGCCACTTCAAATTTCTTATTCCTTATGCTTTCCAATAAAAGTAGCTAGAATAGATTGCAAATTGTCCGCTACAACCAGTGATCTGTGGGTCAAAATGGCAAAAAAATAAAAACGTTTATCACTCAGATCAAATGTTATGTCACCTTTATGTGTGCAATCTAATATATAAATGCACTACATAAGTACAAACCATACGTTCAAGATAACGGAAGTCTCTTAAATTGTCAAAAGTTGGGAGTGAGAGCATGATTGTCTGTTTTTCAGTCTGTTTGTCAGATGATGTCAAGTGGTCACTGGTGAAATGTATGATGTCATGTGATTGTAGAATCTCAGAGAAACACATTTTAGCTATTTTAATTTTTTAAAATTATTTGTCAGGGAGATACTTCCTGAATGACAGCAAGGTGGTTTATACAACCCTGTAAATATTGTAGTTTTTTGTTTTTATTTTTGCAGATTGAATTATTTTGGGGAGTTTTTGTTGTGTTAGTGTTCACTGGTGCATGAATGATGCTGGGTTTTGAGAATTTCCACAAGTTTTTCCAGTCACTTTGCCTACAACCGCACGGGCCACTCCACAAGATTATTATTTCATTTTAAGCACCTGTGATTATTATGGTCAGAGGTTGCCATAGAAGCAAGTGACATACATTTTTTATAAAATTAATAAAAATACTGTTGTCCAAAAATCAGTATTTTATGTAAACTATCTAGTTATTTGAATACAAAAATATGATGAGAAATGACAAATCAATAGTTACTTCATTAACTAACACACACTCACAACTGTATCTGTTTAGTACAGTTTTTGCTATTTCATTTTGCCTGGTGAGCTTCTGAATCATAATCCGGAAGTGTCCAAGTCATAAATGCCTTGGCAGCACAAACCAATACATCAATCTATTTTTATTTCAATTGGTAGCTCAGCTCTTTTTTGCAGCTCACTGACAGAAGGTTCTCTGACTTTACCATTGTACTTTAACACAAATCCATGAAACAGCAAAATGTGTGGCAAGTGTCGCTCTGTTTCTTTCATTATCTATATCTTCCTAAAGAGAATAACAGGCATTACCCTTATTAGTGGAGGATGGCACTTGGTTCATTTTGTGTTTTTTTCTGCTTGCCCATGGAGGTTTATGAGGCCCAGCATGCAGGGTGATGACAGGGCCTGGTGGCTGGCCAAAGCACGGCTGGCATTCGAAGTGCCATCGCCCTGTTGCCTCCTGCTACCACCACCGGCCCATATGGGCAGAGAGATTGTTCTCCACTGGTGCTCCCCCAGCCATCCATCACCTTCGTTCACATGCCCAGCACGCCAGCCCTGGTACCATGCTGACTACGATCCATCAGGATTTACTGTGAGTGACGGCAGAAGAGGAGAAGAGCCCTTGGTTTATCATTTCATGGAAAACAAACACAGAGAAAAAATACCCAAGCTGTCACAGCTAGATGACATGTACTGAGCGAGTCACCACTGAAGAATTTCTTCTGCTGCTGAGTATGCGGCACCACAGAGTTTTTAAGGGCACTTAATAATATTAATAAATTATTTGTGAGCATTTGAAAACACTTTATGCGCTGGTCATTTACATTAATAACTGTTACAATGCAGATACAAGTGGAAACAGCATATGGCATACATGTTCATTTTTTCCGCTCAAGGTTGTTGGTTAGCCGTCCTTCAGTGGGCCTGCCAAAACACTTCTCTCGCTCCCTCCTCCTTTTTCCAAATGGCGGCAGTGTTGGTTCTGGCCAAAATTTTAGCACAGGCACGGAGATCACCCCCTGACTCCCACAGCCCCTTACTGGACTCGCAGTCCTTCTTTCTACATTTTCGAGTGCTGTCAGTTTAGATTGCTGTAATGCAGTGAGGCTGAAGCTTCCCCACTGACTGGAGAGGAGTCGTTGGCCAGGCTTTCCTTGTCACTGGGAGTTAAAGCAGTCACTGATCCTAATGCTTACACTGTTGTTGCTGCATTCCGATTTATACTCGCTGTGTGACTTGTCAGCTTTAATGAGGGCAGCCGGCACAGAATTATCAGAATACCAATAATGAGGGTGTCACAAGCTGCCAATTATTTTCTGCTATGGACTTTACAATCAGATGTCTGCTGTTCATGACATTTGACATAAAATGGAGAACTGCCTCCTATTTTGTTTTGTTATTTAGCTCAAATATGTAGCTGAAGAAAAGGTTGCTCTGTTTCCGCGGTACATTTTCACAAAGATGGGAAATCATCAGATGCTCTTCACATGCTGAATGTTCTCTGGCAGAGAAAGGGAATTCTCTGAAGCCATCTCATGCAATCATAGCCTCATGAGGCAATCGCGTTTGAATGACTCACCAAATTTGCTGCTCAGGAAGTAATGGCATTGCCATTTCATCAGGCTCGAAAGAAAACCAGAGGCGAAAAATGGATGGCAAAATGTGCTCAAGTCATTGCCATGTGTTCTATTAAGGCAGGTCTGAAAGAGAAAGATACATTAGTGTGCTGTCTCTTTACTCAAGCTTTTTTGTTTTTTCGAACTTATCATATAAAATTGAGTCTAGTTGAGTGGCTGTACCGCAAAACATACTAGGAAGATACTGTGAATTTGTACGCATTTTTTAAATTAGTATTCAAATATGATTTAGTAGATTTCCTTTATTTCAACAAATTCATGAATGGTTCTCAAGGTGTTAATCAGGTCTAAATATTTTCCACCAAACCATTTCCTATTTTCAATTAAATGTACAATCCCTAATTAAATAAGATTATGAAGCTACTCGACACCAGTAAGCCTGAAATGCATGCAGATTCTGGCTTGTGTATAGAACTGAAAAATCTTTGGAAAAAAAAAATTGGGAAAAGTGTAAAAATTGGAGAGAAAAAAAGACACTATCGAGACACTATTTTTTCTCATGTAGATGTCTTGTACATATATATGCACACATAGTACATATACATTTTATATATATATATATATATATATATATATATATATATATATATATATATATATATATATAGAATAGTGGATAATAATGTGTAATATGTAAATTTATGTAAACGCAACACTAAATAAGCACCAGTTTAAATACTGCAATATAACTTAGTATAATTTTTGTTCAATTTGAAATATATTTTCTCCTCTGAGGTCAAGTCACTCTTTATTCAAGATAAAACACACAAAAAGTCAATTTTGGACTTACATATAAGTGTTATACATCAATTGAAAGTTTGAAGTACCCATTTTTTAGGTTACACTTTTTTAGGTTAATAAAAACAGGACATTGTACATATGTACATAACTAAATTACATGAAGCTTAGAATGTCTGTTTTTAAATATAAGTGTAAGTAAATACAGTATTGTCTTTATCTAATCCCTATGAATCTAACATGGCGGCTTGTTGAACAGATATTTGAATCTGAAGAACAAGTTACGTATTTGCAGTTAAAACGTCCAAATAACGTTGAGTCTCAGTTTTAACAAGTCCAT
The DNA here is from genome assembly GCA_028031935.1 of Paedocypris micromegethes. NCBI lineage: Eukaryota > Metazoa > Chordata > Actinopteri > Cypriniformes > Paedocypris > Paedocypris micromegethes. The sequence continues at coordinate 21,605,828 of CM051497.1, read as the reverse complement.
TTAAGAACATTCAAAACACAGCGGACAGAGACAAGATCGATGAGACAAGCAAGTGTCTGTCCTTAAACTTTTTGCACTTTTAGCAACTGAAAGCAATCACTCTAAACTTCATAATGAGCCACACCTGGGTGACACTAGCAGTCTCTCTGGGTTACTACCATATTAAATAAGCACCCCGCGAATATAAGCACCCCCCCTGATTTTTCAATCATAAAAAAAAAATTACAAAATTAATATTATTATTATGGGACTTTTAACTCAAACCAGAGGCGATGTATTGCTGCGAAGGTCAGTCAGTGGCAGTGACAACATGGGGAGAACACGTCTGAGTTGTAGGAAGCTTCAAAAAGACCGGCATTTCCAATGCACTGGATGGAACTGAAGAAAAGAGAGAAGCTGAAGCGCAGCTCAGCCGATGATGTCAGCGCTGCGTCTTGTTCCTCTGAGTCGCAGCAGCGAAGACATAGAGTAAAACAGGTACGAAAATCATTTCTTATAAATCGGATATTAAGTCACTTGTTGCAGCGGTTAAAAAAAAACAAAACCCTAGCTTCTTGTTGTTTCTAGACTACCGCTGTTTGTGCAATGTCTTGCGGGAAAAAATTAACTTACTCGTTTTCATTTCTTTTATTCGCAGGTGTCAAGACGAGTTTAAAACACGCCACCTGAAACATCTATGCATGTTCCTCGTTCGCACTGTTCACTTTAATGCTGTTGTGCTTAAAAAATGGATACAAAAGTATTAGGAAGGACGAATGTTTTAATTCGCCGGTGTCAAGATAAAACGTAAGTAGCGCAAGGGAAAAAGCAAGCGCGGATGAGAAGTCCGCGGTTTTCACAGGCGCGGCTGGCGAGACCGCAGTTTTTAACTGGCCATCTGAAAGATCTACGCGTGTTCCTCCTTCTCATCGTTCACTTTAACGCTTCTGTACTTGAAAATTGATAATAAATATTATAAGGAAAGACTACATGTTTCCATTTAATTGTGACTGCTCCTTTTAAGAACAGTATGCCTGCCGTGGCTGAGCCCTCGCGCATTCAGTGCACTCGCGCCATCATTACACTCCGGACTTGAAATGTCGAAAAATGAGCGTCTTAAAATTCTCGGATTTTTGAAAACGGCGATTATAAGCACCCTTCAGGTTTTTTAGTTTTGAAAAATTGAAAATAGGGAGTGCTTTTTTTCGCGTAAATACGGTAATCACCAATAAGTCGGCATTATGTGACTTAATTATGAATTGTGTAAAAATTAATAAACCACAGTGAATAGTATATTTGTCACACTCTCATCCGGTAAAGCAGAGAGATGAACGAGAGTGAAGGAGAAAGAGGAAACAGAGTTGGGATGGTTCCGATTGACAATGATATTTAATGACAGAGGTGATCAAACAACAATACGGACACTGAAGACAAGGAATACGAGATAACAGGAAACTGGATTGAAGACGAAGACTCAGACGAAGACAACAAAGGTGAGTCTGTGTGACGACTTAGATCCAGAGACGACAGCAGACACAGAGGAGTGTGCGGCGTGAGTTTAGGAAGAGGGCAAATCAGGTGATTCAGGTGGCGTGGATGATTCCGGAATTGATGAAGGAAATACGGGACAACTGTGAGGTGAACTTGACTCGTGATAGTGACGTCACAGGTGTAACAATATTTTTGTGGATTATAATCCAGAGATTCATGTGGAGATCAATCTAGATCAGAACATCTGATCTTTAATATATATATATAAATATATATATATTGAAGAACAGCCGTTTGTCTGTCCTGACTTTGTAGAACAATCCCCCACTCTAAAGCCAAGTCCATGAACTGCTTGACGCACGCTTCTGCAAAGTGGCGCTGCTCCATTTTCATCACGCGTAATAAACAGACAATCGGTGTGGTTGTCAAAACCACAAGCCAGAGTCGATCAGGTGTGCAATAACGCGCAGGTATTTGTCGTTGCTGCGGCATGCTGGTCATGAATTCTCCGCATGATGGTCCGCCTGGCAGGTAATCTTAAGGAGAGGTTGCCCGTGGCCGCATGGAGAACACGCAGGAGGCCGCCGACTTCCACTGCACTTATGGGCCGGCCAGAAGGTTTGTTAGCCAGGCTGCATGCGAGACGCTGACTGGCCTCCCTTGAGTGCACTCGGGGATCGTTCTCTAACGACAACGCCGACTGCTCTCCTGAGCTACGCCGATATATATATATACCACCTCTTATAAAACGCTATGGCGGACTAATTTTCAACTCTTCTGTCAGGGGGGTGCTTTATTCGAGGGGGCTTTTTGCTACAAGGTGGCAACTTTCAACAAGTTGGTGACAATGATATTCATTGATGATTTGTCTCACAGTTTTTGAATTTCACATGCAGCAACAGCATTGATTAGTAAGCAGATCACACAACAGCGCTTATTTGGTGCTTCTATGTCAAATAAACTCAATGAACAGCAGGGACACTAGAGGCCACATTAATTCAGACACACTGTTCCTTATTAGTAAGTTTTACCTTTCTATCAAGCATTTTAAACCATTGACAATAGCACATAAAACATGCACAAAAACACTTTTAAAAGACTAAGTAACACTTAAAAGAATGAAAAATACATGGCATGCTCGCTGGCGTACTGGTGACGTCACCGCGCAATATACATACATACATATATATATATATATATATATATATTGACAGGGGGGTCGCGGCTCTCAGGCGCTGGACCCACATGCACAGCACAGACAGAGCGATCTCAGAACAGGCTGAATTTATTAGCAGGGCAAAAACAGGGTCGTACAGGCAGGGGTCAGAAAATCTCAATCCAAACTGGGTTTAAATCGCTAGGCAGAAAACGAGGTACAGGCAAGACTGGGTCAAAAATTCCGGTAAGGCAGGGACAAAAAACGCTGGAATGACAGGGAAAAACACTGACAATCTGGCGAAGAAACAAAGAACTAACTGGTGCTTAAATACAAACGCTAAATGATCACAAACATAAAACAGCTGGAGCAAACATGGCGACAAAGCCTGAAATGCGGAAGTACCAGAAAACCCACGTGATGCAAACAGAGGCGGTGACGAGCATTACAAAATAAACGTGTCAAAATAAGAGTCCAAAAAAAGTTAGGTGCTTGAGTTCATGACAGGATTCCAGACGGCCCAGGAAGTTTAGGGAGAGTCCGGTGGAAGTCGTCGATTAGAGACGGGTCCAAAATGTCCCGTCCAGGGACCCAGGAGCGCTCGTCTGGCCCGTACCCCTCCCAGTCTACCAGATACTGGAAACCCGGCCCACTCGGCGGCTAGCCAAGATCCTCCGGACCGTATAGGCTGGACCACCGTCGACGACCCGTGGAGGAGGCGGCATAGGAGTTGGGGAACCAAGGCGCTGGTGACATAAGGCTTGACACGGCTGACGTGAAAGGTGGGGTGAATCCGCATGGACCTAGGCAGGGTAAGTCTCAGAGAGGTAGGATTAATTATCTTTTCTATGGCAAATGGCCCAATGAACTTTGGAGACAGCTTACGTGAAGGTGTACGGAGGGGCAGGTCTTTGGTAGAGAGCCAGACTTGCTGGCCGATAGCGTACGCTGGAGCTGGGGAGCGGTGACGGTCGGCTGCCTTCTTGTGGCGTTCCTGGCTTTGTAGCATCGTCCGACGGGCCCGCAACCACGTGCCCCGACAGCGCCGGAGTAAGGCATGAGCTGAGGAATAACGACCTCCTTCTCCAGAGAGGGAAATAGGGGAGGTTGGTATCCATACGCACACTGAAAAGGTGACAGGCCCGTGGATGAGCAGCAGGGTGTTGTGAGCGTACTCCACCCAAATGAGTTGCTGACTCCACGTTGAGGGGCTTGTGGAGGAGAGCAAGCGAAGGCCAGCCCCCAGCTGTTGATTGGCTCTCTCAGAGGCGCCGTTGCTCTCCGGATGGTACCCTGACGACAGACTCACTTTGGCTCCTAGAAGCGAGCAGAACTCATGCCAAAATTTAGAAACAAACTGGGGTCCTCGGTCAGACACCACATCCTTAGGGAATCCATGAAGGCGGAACACATGTTCGAGAACAGCTTGCGCGGTCTGCTTGGCTGAGGGAAGCTTAGGCATCGGGATGAAATGGGTCAGGCGGGAGAAACGATCAATAACAGTCAGAACAACTGTGTTCCCCTGGGATGGGGGCAGACCGCAAACAAAGTCTAGAGCAATGTGTGATCAAGGGCGATGGGGCACGGGAAGTGGCTGGAGGAATCCTGGTGGGCGGCGATGGGAACTCTTGTGAGCAGAGCAGGTGGGGCAGGCGGCTACATACTCCCGGACATCTTTTAGTACTGACAGCCACCAAAACCTCCTGCCGATGACTAAAGCAGTTCTCTGGCCTCCGGGGTGACAACTGAAAGTAGCGGTATGAGCCCAGTGGATTACCTCTCCTCGAAGCTCTGGGGGTACAAACAGCCGGTTAGGCAGGCAGGCAGGGTTGGGTGGCAGGTCGCGGTTAGCTGCTTTCACCCGATTCTCAATGGCCCAGGTAACCGCTCCGACGAGACATGAGGCCGGTAAGATGGTTGCGGGTTGTTCTGCATCATCCTCGGTGCTGTGGATTCTAGACAGAGCATCAGGCTTGGTATTCTGAGACCCAGGACGATATGACAGGTGAAAATTGAAACGGGAGAAAAACAAGGACCAGCGGGCTTGACGTGAATTCAAACGATTTGCAGTTTTTAGATACTCAAGGTTTTTGTGGTCTGTGAATACTTGAAAAGGTTGTTCAGCACCTTCGAGCCAATGACGCCATTCTTCCAATGCCACTTTCACGGCCAACAACTCCCGGTTGCCGATGTCGTAATTCCTCTCTGCCGACGAAAGCTTATGAGACAAGAACGCACATGGGTGAAGCTTCCCTCCTTCCGCATCCCTCTGAGACAACACAGCTCCTATGCCGGTGTTAGAGGCGTCGACCTCCACCACAAACTGCCGCGCTGGATCCGGCATCCGCAGCACTGGAGCAGAGGTGAAGCTGGCCTTGAGCTGATGAAAGGCGGCATCCGCCTCGGCAGACCACTGGAAACAGGAGCGGTTAGAGGTGAGGGCATGCAAAGGTGAGGCTATGGTGCTGAAACGCCGGATAAACCGACGGTAAAAATTGGCGAAACCCAGGAAACGTTGCACATCGCGCCGGGTCTGAGGAGTGGGCCAGTCTTTTACTGCCTGGGTCTTAGCAGGATCCATCTGTATGCCATCGGGGGAAACAATAAAACCAAGAAACGTGACGGTGGAGGCATGAAACTCGCACTTTTCTGCTTTGACATACAGTTTATGTTCCAGGAGCTTTTTCAGGACGTGACGAACGTGGAGCTGGTGTTCCTCCTCAGTTCTGGAAAAGACTAGAATGTCATCTAGATAGACGAAAGCAAAAACATTTATCATAGGGCTTAGAATGTCATTTACAAAAGCCTGAAAAACGGCTGGGGAATTGGTCAATCCGAATGGCATCACCAAGTACTCGAAATGTCCAATTGGGGTATTGAATGCTGTCTTCCACTCGTCCCCATCTCGAATTCGAACCAAGTGATAGGCGTTTCGCAGGTCGAGCTTGGTGAAGTACTTCGCGCCAGATAGCAACTCAAAAGCGGAGGAGAGTAGGGGTAGTGGATAGGAGTCTCTGACCGTGATGGCGTTGAGGCCCCGATAATCAATGCATGGGCGCAGTGAGCCGTCTTTCTTGTTGACGAAGAAAAAACCGGCTCCGGCGGGTGAGGAGGAGGGTCGGATAAGCCCGGCCGCCAATGCCTCCTCAATGTACTGCTTCATGGCCGCTCGTTCTGGTGGTGATAAAGAGTATAAGCTACCTTTGGGCGGTGACGTGCCTGGGCGTAGATTGATCGCACAGTCGTGGGGGCGATGTGGTGGCAGTGACGTGGCCCTCTGCTTGCTGAAAACTGGTTTGAGATTGTGATAGCACTCCGGGACTCCCGATAAATCCACCTGCTCCATATTTTCTGGAACCTGCTCATCAGGTACAAAACAAGATCTGTTACATTCAGCTCCCCACTCGATCACTTCACCTGTCCTCCAGTCAAGACGGGGGTTATGTCTGCGTAGCCAGGTGTGTCCAGGTGTATACTGGGTGGTAGGATGACTCAACAATGTGAAAATGGATCTTCTCAGAGTGTGTGTCGGAAAAGCTCATAGTGACGGGTCCGGTGCTGTGAGTGACGTTCCATAGGGGGTGACCATCCAGTGCCATCGCCTTCAGAGTGGAGGGCAGGGGGTAAGTAGACACGCCCAATCTTTGCACCAGCAGCGAGTCCATCAAGCTCACATCGGCTCCGGAATCCACGAAGACGGCCTGCTGAATAGACCTTGCACCGGTAGACAAGGTAACAGTTGGCATAGAGCGGACAGAGGCTTTGGGCACGGCTGATCGACTCACCACTAACCTCTGACCTAGTGATGAGCCTCCTCTTTTACTGGGCAGGAGACAGCGACGTGACCGGGACGCCCGCAGTATAGACAGAGGCCCTGCGCTCGTCGTCTCCTCTTCTCCTCCTCAGGAAGACGGATCCTACCCACCTCCATGGGTTCGTCGGTGGGTCTCTGAGCAGCGGCTGCGGCAACTTCTGGGCGACTGACCCCCGGCGGGTCCCCATAACGCCAACGCAGCGGGGTGCTTTGGTCGGACGGCTCGGCCGAAAACACGGGGACCCTCGCAGCGAAACGAGGGCGTCGGGGGGCGTGGCTTCGCTGCTCCTCTTCACGACTCTCACGGGCGTTATTACTCAGCCTGCGATCAACCTGAATCACCTGCTCGATAAGTTTCTCCAGGTCTGGTGATAACTCCATGGATGCCAGGCTGTCTTTGATCTGCCGAGAGAGTCCCTTAAAAAAAACATCACACAACGCCACGGAGTCCCATCCGGCTTCAGCAGCGAGGGTGCGGAACTCCACGGCGTATGCAGACGCTCCGCGATTTCCCTGGCGGAGGCTGACGAGTCTCTGAGCGGCTTCACGGCCAGGAGTCACCTCCTGAAAAATGCGTGTCAGGGCAAGGGAAAAATCCTTAAAAGAGTTCATACAGAGTGACCAGTTCTGCCATTCGGCCGTGGCCCATGTTTCAGCTCTTCCGGCTAGATGCGACACTGCATACGCCACCTTAGCTCGCTCAGTCGGAAAAATAGGCGAGTGAAGCTCAAAATGTATTTCGCATTGCGTCAGGAAGGAGCGGCAATCGCCCGACTCACCGGAAAATCGCGCCGGCGATCCGAGCTGAACATTGGGAGCGGGGGTGTTAGGAACTGCGGCTGGAGCGGCGACTGGGGCAGCGACTGGTTCTTCCGATGATTGCTGAGCAAGCGTGACGACTCTCTCACCAAACTCGGACAGCCGCTTCTCCTGACGGGCGACGAGGTCCGAAAGTCATTGAATCGAGGCCTGCTGCTTCAGGGTCGCGGCTCTCAGGCGCTGGACCCACATGCACAGCACAGACAGAGCGATCTCAGAACAGGCTGAATTTATTAGCAGGGCAAAAACAGGGTCGTACAGGCAGGGGTCAGAAAATCTCAATCCAAACTGGGTTTAAATCGCTAGGCAGAAAACGAGGTACAGGCAAGACTGGGTCAAAAATTCCGGTAAGGCAGGGACAAAAAACGCTGGAATGACAGGGAAAAACACTGACAATCTGGCGAAGAAACAAAGAACTAACTGGTGCTTAAATACAAACGCTAAATGATCACAAACATAAAACAGCTGGAGCAAACATGGCGACAAAGCCTGAAATGCGGAAGTACCAGAAAACCCACGTGATGCAAACAGAGGCGGTGACGAGCATTACAAAATAAACGTGTCAAAATAAGAGTCCAAAAAAAGTTAGGTGCTTGAGTTCATGACATATATTTATTAGTGCTGTCAAACGATTAATTTTTTAAAACTAGTTAATCGCATTTCCCCAACCAAATTTATTATTCGCAATTAATCACAAATAATAATAATTTATTATTAATATTTCTTTATTATTAACAACAAGAACAAGTATAGAATCTTGCAATATTGAATATTGAAGTATAAAATGTAAATTAATGTAAACTCAACACAAAATAAAAACTTATTGTATTATACCGTTTTGACTAAAGAAAACAATACGTAAGCCGATCATAATAAAAAAAAAAACAAGAAGTATTTTTTTTGATGAAAAGAAACAACCCTATATGTATTTGTATATATGTGTGGCAAAAGTATGGCACTGATAATTAGCCTAGCTGAAAACGCTGATCACACATTTTTGACTAAAGGAACAAAACTGGCAATCACATATTCATATCAAAAGAAGCAAAGCGCTGATCGCACATTCAAGGAACACAACAAAGTTGAAAGTCAACTGAAACATTGCTGTCCTCGTTTTCGTTACAGTATTCATCATCGTGCTGCTGTGCACAACAAGTAACATATGAGCCTTTTACCAACTTTGAACTAAACGTCAGCTCGCCCTTGCTCATCGCAGCTGTGCTTGCTGAGTACAATACTATGGAAAAGGCTGAGCAGGCATTGCAGTATGTGACAACTTCCAGCTTAAACTGTGTTTTTTTTGGTTAAAAGCAATCGCATCTTCAGTCATTTGGCAGGCAGGCAGGCGGCAGAAAACCAACGCGGACGGTGGAGAATGAGGAGAATTTACAACCAGCACCCCACAGAGAGTCACCAAAGCTGGAAAGCTGGAAGAAGCCAGGCGAGTGGCGCTTTTGGGCGACCACTGGACCAACCTGGGCGTTACTGCACACTGGATCGACTCCGGCTGGGAACTTCACAACTTCGCTTTAGGTGTGTCAGGTTCATTGTTTTTTTAATTGACATTATTAACCCGTTTTAATTAACCGTAAATTATATTATTAAATGGTTTTTAAATGGACTTCGATGCTGACAAGAGTCCGTAAAGTGGTCGGACACTTCAGACACAGTACAGCTAGACACAGAGTGCCGACTAGGAGAGACTGTCCAGGCTGGAAGGTGTGCTGCAGCCATACTGGTGTGCTCCGTGTAACGCCAACTTGCCGATCTGGATCGAGCTGTGTTCGCTGGTTGCTTGGCCCTGTTTTGCAATACAGTCTGCTGTTATTTCTGTTAATGACAGATCGACATGTCTCTGAGGTGTTCTGAGTTTGGTGTCGAGGTGAGGTTAGTACTGTATATCACGTGACATGCATCCCCATCACACAGATTCCGAGTGTATAGACCAGGAGTGGCCAACCCTTGGCTCTTGAGCCTCTTTAACTAGTTTCATGCGGCTCTTCAGGAGCTTTCACATGGCATGAGTCAAATATACACACATAAGTGTGAAAAATAAGTAATATTACAATGTTGGTGTGGTTGTTTTCATTAAATCTGGCTGAGGTCTGTGTGTGCGTGCGTGCATACAAGATTAAGGAATGGGATGATGTTTATGTGTTGCCATGTGTATGATGTGGCTCTTTGCAGTAACACAGAAAAAAGTGGCTCTTAGTCTCTGACTAGTTGGCCACCTCTGGTATAGACACACTAGGTAAGGAGCGGACGCTGATCCAGTATTTCTGATTTTGCTAGTCAGTGTAGCTAGGTGGCTTCGTGCCAAAGATTACTTTTCGTGTTTTGTGGGGTATAGCTTAGAGGTTTGGAAGCCGAAATTAGCTTGTTTTGTTTGTTACTTTCTTTGCTTTCTAGCTCTGCTCATGCCTCAAACCAGTTGTATGTTTGACTTTTTTTTTTATTATTTAATTCACTAAACGGATATAAAATCACTGGTTTGTGTCTTCGTCTGGTTACTGCACACTTCACTTTATTGCTTATCAAAATCGTTAATTTTTACGTGTCAAATCATTAATCGTTGTTATTTTCCTTTTCTTATATAAATTATTATTTTCTTATATGCGGCTACCTAAAGCCCTAGGTTAGGGGTCAGGAACCATTTTGGCTGAGAGCCATAAACACGGCATATTGGTAAAAATTAAGTACAAAGGAGCCTTTTTAGAGCTGTCGCCTCACAGCAAGATGGTTTCGTTTGACACTTGAGGTGTGAGTTTGTGGTCGGCCGGGGCCGTTCTGTGTGGAGTTCGCATGTTCTCCCCTTGCTTGCGTGGGTTTCCTCCGGGTTCTGCGATTTCCCCCACAGTCCAAAAAACATGCGTTTCAGGCTAATTGGAAAATTGACCACATAGGTATGAGAGAGTGTGTGAATGTGTTTGTCTGTGTGTCCCTGCGAATGATTGGCCACCAATCCAGAGTGTGTATCCTGCCTCCGAACCTAAGACGCTGAGATAGGCGCCAGCTCCCCACGACCCTGTAAAGGATGAAGCGGTAGAAGATGACTGACTGACTGACAATATGAAATGCAGAACAACATGTCTTTCAACTCGTTTTGATTACACTGTTCTTATATGTAAATATGTCTTCATACTCGTGTGGCTCGTTTTCAACATTTAATTCTGACAAAAACAAACATGTGGTCCAGACCAGAAACACGGTGCACATCCAGAGGTTGTTTCAACTCTTTCAGGACCAAAATATATACATATACACATACAATAAATCAAACACAAATAAAATAAATTAAAAATTTGGAGGGCATCCATTCTAACTTGAACTTATTTTACAAATTTTAACTTTTTTTATCCCACATTAAGCGATCGCTGGACTCATCCCCCACAACACACGGCTTGGAAAAAAACAGTAGAAATACGTCTAGCAAACGTCACTCTCACCTACAAAACGCTAACAGGCAAACCCCGGTGTTTGTACATGGCACTTCTCACCCTGTGCCATATCTAGCTCACCATGGAGACCTCAGAAGATGATCCCACCTACATCGGCCTGTTCAAGGCCGCCTTCGTTAAGGACCTGACCCAGCGGATGGAGAACTTGAACCTGGAATGAGCTCAAGGTGCTTGAGACTGACCGGGGGAAGGCGGCATCCATTGAAGATGTAGAAGATTCTTCCTTTCTCACTTCTCATTTATTCACCCAAGGTTGCGCCTGCTCTGAATCCATGGTTCAAGGATCTGCGGTGCTAGACCAGAGAGGAACCATTGAAAAACCAGCTCTGCGAACACTTGTGGAGAAGATCCCCGAGTCCGGGCACAAATTAGCCCTGCTGCTCACATGGTCACACTCAGACTCTGAGTCAGAAGACAGCCCGGAAGATAACACTCTGGAGCGATACCGGCTAGAGCCCGCTGCCAATGTGGATCAGTGTCCACTCAAGTGGTGGCTTTCCAACGCGAGCACATTTCATCGCATGGCTGCAGTCGCACGCATTTTTCTCTGGCGGGCCATATTGCGCAGAAAAGTAGGACCAATTTTTCACTGGAAAACAATAAATGACAATAAATCAGTGTGCAAAAAAAAAAAGATGAGCCCCTGTCCTTCATGAATTCTATTAAAGATTTGATTCAATATAGATTGATGCAGAGAAATTCCAAGAGAACAGTCAGATTAATCTAGATCAGAGGTGTCAAACTCATTTAAGCTCTGGGGCCACATACAGGAAAATCTATTCCCAAGTGGCACGGACCAATAAAATCATAATATAACTTAAGAATAAGGTCAACTTCAGGTGTGTTTTCTTTGTTTTACTTTGGTACATTCTGAACACGTCACAAATAATGCTCTTTACAAAACACTTTCTGATGAATTCTGATGAAAAAATTGGTGCAATTTTAAGAAAAATTTCTCAGTGATTGTAAGTTACACTTCATCTCAGTGTACGTATTCAATGGCATACAACTTAATTCAACTTTAAGTCACAGCCTATCTGGCAGGGGTAGACAATAAGGGAAATTTTCAATAAGACAATAAGAGTAACATTTGAAGTTTACTGGCCCGATTATCAAATGCACTGGCCCAGGTCGATGTGTTGTGTATTGATCCCAATAATCACAAAATAAATAAATAACTGTAGCTTGAACAACATGAAAATCATATGTTTAATGTAGGTTTAGTGCAAAGTGCAGCAAAACTAAACAAAAACAGAACAAGTGCAATTCTCTGCCTTTTCTTTTTGTATTCTCTTTTGCTTTCCCTCCATTCCTCTCGTGATTTTTATTTCTTCTTTCCTGAAACATGTCACTTAGCTCAGTGGCGCCCAGTGGGAAACATTTTTGTGTCTTGGGCCCAATACCGCACTTATTATTTTTTTTTTTTTACTTCATACTGTCAGTTAGATTATTCTATCCAAAGCAACTTTCATGTCATTAAAAATGTGTTAAGATTTGTAAAAATTGTACAGTTTTTACTGGAAATCGAACCCATGATCTGGTGTTTCCAACCCCAGCTATACTGACTGAGCTTATTCTGCTCAAATTATTCTGCAACCAATCTTAAAAAGTTTGCAATTTTTAAGTGTTTTTGGCAGTTTTGTCATATAGTTCCCATGCAGTGTCTGGTTTGCTCTGTTCAGAATGAATCAGTATCAGTTGAAAAACATCAATAATAAAAGAACATTTATTGTCCAAGTGCAAATAATGTAACATGTTACATATTAAAAGAGCAGCATCACAGCAGTGACTTAATCAAAGTGTCATAGTGAATGATGTTTTTAAAAAACTGGAAAAACAAAAATATATTTCAATTTATCATTTAATTCAAACTAACTCCCAGAGTGCTTGGATATTTTTTATTAAAGACCATCAAATAATATTATTTCAAACGTGTGTTTAGACATTTGAAATCATGGACAAAAGTATCACTTCCTTTGTGACCGCGTCTTAATGTGACGGACATCACGCGTCAGATACTCTGTTCTTCGTGTAATATTCATGATGGTACTTTGGCTATTGTATTATGGTTTAATAGTAAAGCGCGTCGTTATTGCACAGTCGTGAAAACGTAAAGAAAGCCGCGTTACCCACTGCGCAAAAACACGTTGACGCGACGTGAAAACCAAGTTATTATTCGACGTCGCGATCAGGTGACCTAGATGGTGAGGAACGCTACTCCAGACTTTTCCACGTCGCGTCCACGTGACGTATTAACGCCGACGCGACGTGTATATAAGGTCTAAATATAGTTGAAATTGGGTCGTTATGGACGGTTTTTTTCAACTTCATTCGATACTATATTTTAACTACAGTAGATTACTACTGTTATGTATTTAACTACAGGCACACACAAGAACAACAAAATAAAAAAATATTAATTTATTGTTTTTAAATAGCATACATAAATCATACAGTTTATACAACTTTATAATGCAGTGTAAAAAAAAAAAGCTTGCTTAACTCATCACATCAAAAAAGCTTGCTTAACTCATCACATCAAAACAAATTAAGCAGTTTAAAAATAAACCTATGTAGAACTCTGCATTATCAAACATTATATACAATTTCAGTTATATACAGTAAAAAAAAACAAAAATCTAATCTATATGCAATAGATATTAATAAAGTGAGTTGGTGTCCTGAATCCTCTGGTGCACGGTGTAAGTGTGTCTGCAGCCGTTGGCCTGATGAAGTCCTCAGTACAGCCTGGAACTTCATGACTGGACCTGCACAGATACAAAAAGAAAGAAATTAAAATCTCGGACAATACACAAATGTGAAAATGTCCCCGTCCAAGTCTTGATATATAGATTGTATAGTATAGATTGAAAGAGTTTTTCTTTGTAGAAATTACACATTTGAGATTCACCTGAAGACACCTCTTGCCTTTATACTCCTATTGATTGAAATGCGCTGAAGAGCCTAAACAAACAAAAAAAAAATAATTAAAACGTTAATAGATATACACATTGTAATTAACTCTGAGAAAAGCTCATATTTGTTTAAGACTAATATTAATATTAAATCCGTAATCCTGTAAAAGCAGGACCAGCAGAGCTCTGGAAAACAGAAGAGTAGACAAGAAAACAAAAATCATCATAGCGCAGACCAGCACACACACACACACACACA
>CM051497.1:21569851-21591928 GCA_028031935.1 Paedocypris micromegethes | reverse complement strand
CACACAGCGACTGTAATGAACACAGAAACGTACCAATCAAGGATTGTGAACGGACTTGTGGTCTTTCCTCCAATCCTTTCAACCTGTTGAAAAAAATGTACAATAGTTACTAAACTCCCCACAGAAACTCAAATACTATGCTGATCCATCCATTACTTGCAGAATATAAAAAAACCCTACCAGGAGACAGGTGTAACACAGAGGAGAAGCTCCATCCTCCATCGTGTCCATTCCTCTGAGTGTTTGTTGAGGTCATTCCAGATGGAGGCAATTCCAGCAATTTAAAACTGAATGAACATTTGAAAAAATGGGTTAACGTCTGCTTCAGTGTTTTTATTTTACACAGCAGTGTAAGAGAAAAAAGCGTGTAGATACTCTCACCTGATAGAAATCACACTTCAGCATTAGTACAGCAGCGGCTTCTGCGTCTGAGAAGATAGTGAGAGTTAGTGAAGAAACAAAGTCTGAATAAAGCAAACTCACCAGTCCAGAGCGACATCTTCCATCTGCAGCCCCTGAGCCACAAAACCTAGTTTATTACCAAAAGACAATTTAAACAACTTTGGTTAGCGTTACGAACAGGCTAATAACACACTTTTAGCAATTTAAGGCGATTCAATACATTGCAGTGTACGGAGTGTAAATCTGCGTCTTTTGACAAACTCACCGTGGATGGGCCTTTCACCAGAGGAAAATAAAAACAATGAGTTCCAAAGTCTCCAGGACCTGGAGGAACGGTTAGAACAAGGATTATGTGATCGGTCATGTTTGCAATGCTGCAATGCTAACTCTTAAATAACTTATTGAATTAAAAAATGTTAAAATGACAACAGTAATTTCAAACATTAAAACTTTTCAGCACATAGAATAAACCAAACTTACCTCAAATCAAAACGTTGATATGATGGATTACATCAAGTAGAACGCAGTTCAGCTTTTAGGTTTTTTAGCCTTTTAGGCGCGCAAAAACGTTGAGATTCTTCATGGCATTGTGTGATGGCAAACCGTGAAATGGTTTACTTAGCGCCACCTAGCGGCCTGGATGGACTATTGGCACACTGATAGATAAGCAACATTGGTAAATTGACACAATGTAAATTGACATAGAACCATATTTGTTTAAAAAAAATTACTTTTATTTTTGTGAAATGACCGCGCGAAAATACGAACACGTGACCCACACCAGAATGTTCAGATTGGCTCAGAGCAGTGGGTGACGTCAGCACGCTCTGAACTTCGGCGCGCTTTCCCGGAAATGTTCCGTTTCGCTTTCACACAGAGGAGAATACCGGCTAGGTACCGGGTACGTTACTACTATCCGTTCCGGAAGATTTTCGGAACGAATTTTCCAGCATTGGTCTGTTCACACATACGTGCGTGCAGGATAAATACCGGTATTTTTCCGGGAATGTCTGTATGTGTGAAAGGGCCTTGTGTGAAAGCGAAACGGAACATTCCCGGGAAAGCGCGCTGACGTCACACACTGCTCTGAGCCAATCCAGACATTCTGGCGCGGTCATTTCGCGCTTTCGCGGGTCTAGCCGTTCAAAAGGTTCCGCCGGTTGATGATGTCACAAAATATTCACTCATCGCTGTTTACAGAAATCACAGTCGGAAAAGTCGTCCAACTGAAATGACAGCGAAATCAAAGCACCTATAATAATACGGGCGGATGAAGACATTTGTCACCACATTAAAGGAACAGTTAGTGACGCCGTGTCTTATGAAACAATTACCCACTTTATTCATGTTTACAAAGGCGCAGCTGTTTAAAGTGTGTCGCCAGTTGATGATGTCACCGAAAATACTGGGATTTTGAAACCGCTCTGTGAAAGGATCTTTTCCGTTAAAATGCAGGAATGGCAACGCTTGTGTGAACAGTCTTTGGAGGAAAAATAGCAGAACGACTTTACTGGTATTTTACCGGCATTGCTGTGTGAAAGGGGCTATTGTTCATTTTGCGTTGACTATTTATACAGTGAGCCATGTTTCACCATCTTTCATTTTGTTTTCAGTTTAAAAGTATTAATGAATGGATTATGTTCAATATCGGTGTCTTGGTTTTGATCTTTCCACAGCTCAACAGGACACAAGACCCTTTCGGTGTCTTCTTCAACATTAGTTAATACTTAATAAACCATAAACAACTTTCACTTTAGAAGAGGTCACCGAAAACCGAAAACAGAAAAACTAACTATTAACAAGCTTCTGAACTCTTCAGGAATTAAAGTATGAGGTAATCTTGTTTTCATGTGTTGTTAGGTATTAAATAACACTGACTGAGCAGCTTGTTCATGAGTTTATTCATTAGATGTTCATCATTAACAAATGTGTTACTAAGTATATGTTATGCCCTACTCATACTTTGTTAACAATTAACAAATGTCTTGTTCATGCTTAGTTATTTGAAACATAGTTGGGATCTTTGCTTGCGGTCGCAGTACAGAAAGGGGTTTCCGGTCAGAGAAACACGGGAACTTGATTAGCCAGAGAAAAAGGCCTTTTATTAACAGAGCAGAGAGGAGACTTCCGTCTCCTGAGGCCTGTACTATGAAGCGGGTTGAACAAAGTCGGGATTCGAAGATTAGTTTCGAGTTGACAAAACCACACCTACGCAATCAGGCTTTATTGGTCCCATGAAGCGGCGTAACAACTGTCTCTGTCGACTCAGGCTTTGATCATTAGACTAAGATTAGGTCACGCGCGTGCACATAAAAGAGTGACGTCTGCACTGAACAACCAATCGCGTTTAAAATGGAGAGAAGGCGGTCCGTATATTTCTCTGCTGAGGAGCAGGAAATAATAATTCAAAAGTACGACTCCATTTGTGCATTTACTCCAGCAAAGAAGCATAACTTTGCCCCGATTCGAGCGCCTTTGTCCCGCAAAGAAGCACTTATAACGGTGGATTGACCGGCGCCGCGGCTTATTAAAATTCATATCTTCATGCCCGTGCGAGCTAGAAATTTGACAAGCGTGAGTAAAAACCCATTCGGATCGAAGTTCGTTTTCGCGACGATTTTCATCCACGGGATCGCTCGGAATCGGTCCTGATCGGCCCGCGGCACCCAGCCGCTTTGCTTAAATAGCTTTCCAAATTGCCGATACTTTTTTATCCCATAAGCGTGTGGTGAAATACACAAAGCATGCTAAAGAACAGTCCAAACAACAAGAGATATATTAACACATTTTTTCTGTTTCCAAAAAAACGCAAAGCAATACATACTATTTGCGGTACAGTAAGTGCGTGACTTCTACGTGTAACATTTGTTATGTGTGGCTCGAGAAGTTCGCAAAGATATGCGATTCCGTCAGCTGAAAATCTATATCTTTCATATAGATATGCATCAGGGAAAGCCAAGGGATTTTGCCTGTCCCTAAACACTCTTTCTCTGCAAAGTGCTCGTCTAACAATTTGTGCGCCAATATCCGCAGGATTTGCAAGATAAGGACAAGGCATTGTAACAGACACTGAAACTTTCTTGCGTCACCTACATGTCGCTTTACTCGCACCTAATTGGTCAGTTATCAGTCTGCGATCTCAAATCCAGAACATAGCCTGCCCCGGAGCAGGTTAGCTGTGTAGCGTCAGTAACTATGGTGATGAACACCAATCACAGCTGAGCTACTTTCATAGCACCCAAAACCTAGGATTGGCACAAACTAACCCTAAACTTACCTGGCTAGCCAACTAATCCAGCTTCATAGTACAGGCCTCAGGTAACTAACTAACAGTACACAAACATTCAGTTTACGTCAGTCTGGTTGCCGCGGAGTTTGTTGAGATGATCTGGTGTCAAGCACATATCTACAACAATGACGTAGCATATTCCATAATAGCATCAGATACTGAAATAAACCATATTAAATCCTTATTATTGTACTGTTATTGATTGTAAGAAAGTGATAGAACAGTGGGAAGCACACAGAAAAAAACAATCTCCTACTCCAGGTAGACTTTCTATGCTAAATGCTAAATAAGGTGTAGTTATTATAAAGTGCTACTAAAGCTATACACTCAAAAAACGAGTATTTGGTGCTTGTTACATTAACATAAATGTAATACGTCAATGTAACATAATTCTTTTTAGTTTGTGTTTGAACATAACAAAATCATGTCAATGAAACGGCTTTTACAAATTACCAAAGTATGTCATGTTCTTTCTACACAATAAAAACGCATTTAGTCGATTACAAGATTTCCAGCTGGCGACGGTAACTTGGTCCAGCATGATTTCGTCTTCGTTATAATTCTCAGACAAATCAAGTTATTTCTTCACATGTAAGAAAGCATAATCTTTGAACACTCTTTCATAACAGCAGCACTAAAAATGTTGTTTAAACTTTGGTCCTCAATTTTTAACGTTATTAAGAGAAGGCGGAATTTTTGTCATGTTTTCTTCCATGTTTGTGTGAAACATGTTATTTTTCCTCCCACTTGTACACACGTTCTGTTCACATAACATATACACATAAGTTGCTCACTCCACTTGGGAGATTCATCTCTTTAAGTTAATATAACAGACAAGCAGCAAAAGCGCAGCCTGTCTAAAGTTTTGATAAGTTTTAAAAATATAGCAAGCCCCATTCTGAAGTCAAATACACACATTGAGGGTGAGACGCTTATTTACCTCATTTAAACATAATGTGTCCTTTTAAGACAAATTGCTTTTATTGCTCCTTGTTACAACGCAACAGGCTCCTTCCTGTAAGCATGTGTATGCTTTATTTTAAAGTTTAAAAAGAGATTAAAAGAAAACTTCCAAAGGTGCCAAATGCAAACTTCTCATTGGCTCTCCCAAGAAACATCGGCTCTCATTGGACACGCCCGTGATTCTTTATAAAATATATTTTTAGTTGCTTAAGAATTATTTTTGTGCAGGTTTTTTGTGCTATTGTTTTGTGTTTTTCTGGCAGCAAAATGTTTGTCAACATTGTCTTTGTCAACAATATTGTCTGAAATGTTTGACGGAAAAACAAAACTTACCATTTATGATCTCTGAGTCTGAATTAATGCGGTCTCGAGTCTTCAAGCTAATCAGACTTTAAATAAAACTGGTGCTGTTAATGTTGAGAATGTTGTCTTATTTCACAGTTTTGGCTCTTTTGTCATGGCTCTCTTAAAATAGCTTAAAGTAAATAAAATCACGTTGTATATAAAACATTAAAGAATAAGTATATCAATTAATTGGAGGGCGTTATTGTCATGCAATTTCAAGCAACCTAAGAAAATTATGTTAGTGCCAAAAAAAAACCTAAAAAAAAAACTAGTTGAGCTGAAGCAATGTCATCAGGCCAAATTAACAAGAAAAAATTATGTTGCTCCATCTAACTTGTTAAAAACGTGTTTGATCAACCCAAAATAATCTAGTTGAACTGAAGAAAGATCAGCAAGTACCATTAACCATAAAAAACCATGTTACTTCATCATGTTCATACTTTGTTTGATGAGCGAAATTGTTCCCTTTCATAGTCAGGTCACTTCGACGTCAGTCAGAGACCTGACTATGGGACATCGGATGCTTTAGCCATTCGCGTTCATTCTTACGAACCGGCCAATGAACAGTCAAGTTCAATGGCTGCATGAATTTGCATGCCACCTCTGACCCGTACCAGCTGGTATAAAAGGGCGGTGGCGTGCCACATGCAAATACCTTTCAGATGATTGAAGCCAGGTCGTTGTTTCATCTCTGCAACCAACTCGATAAGGCTCTTCGTTGGAACCAGCAGTACTCCTGGCTGGCTTCGATCTCCCGAAAACACCCGGAAGCAGACGGAGCTCCCAGCTACATCGACGAGGGTCTTATCTGAGAAGCTCCTAAACGGTAGATACGTTCTTTTTCTTTTACGAATCCCGTTTGTAGATGGCGGCTGCCGGCGGGCGGGCACAGTTGCGTTCCCTTGTGCAGGTGGGCGACGGGAAACGCGCGCCCGTGAGGAGCTCCGTTTGTAAACAAACAAAATGGCGGCGCCGCGTAGTGATCTCCGCGGATTCTCCACGGAAGATCGCCCCTTCCCCGGTCTCCCAGCAGGTTTCGGACAGCTTCGCTCCGCACCACGGCAGGTTGAGACGCAGGGGCTGAATCTAGAGGTATTTCCATCTCGATTTCTACGCATGCGTGAGCTCCAGCGGAGTCCTGATCGCGGGCGCACTACCGGATCCGCTCGGCGGTTAGCGGCCATCAGTGTTGACATCGGTGAACGCCGCACACTGAGGACGCTGGTGTGCTCTGAGGTAAGAGCGCATGCTTGTGTGTGGTTATGTTTTCCGCACGTGCGTTAGGACTTAGTGAGTAGTCCGTTGACGTCACGTTGTAGCGTTAGATCCTTGGGGTGCTGACGGCCCCAATGTTGATCCCGAGATTTCATAAGTAGCTGTTGAGAACGTTGCGCTTGCTAGAGTGCACACGATTCTCCAGCGAAAGTTCTAGCTTCCAAGTGCGGTGGGCTTAGTTCTCCAGTTGTAAGTATCTGCCACTATGGTGGACAGAACTGATACTGGTGGGACCGTAGTTAGCCGGCCGGGGTGAGTAGAGTGAGATCATCTCCCACCCACTTAACGGTCAGACCGCCACCACACTTCACGCTGTGACCTTTATATTTTTACAGGCAAGCTGTCGAAGGAGGGGTAAAGGAAGCGCGCCCCAGCTAGGTTAGCTGGTGAGGCCCGATGTCGACTATGGTGGCCTGGAGCACCACCACTGGCTCGACCTAGCAGACTCAAGACTCTCGGTCGGGCCTCTTCGGCGATACGGTGGATCAACTGTGGTACAGTTTTCCACCCTCCAGCTGCAGACTTGGCTATTTCGCATGTCTTTTCTAGGCCCATGGCGAGAGCATCCAGCTGGAAGACGCCGGCGACGCCCAGTGACAGCGGCTGAGAACCCTCAGCCCCGGGTCTCCCTCCTTCACGGAGGAAGCTCCCTGCGCCCGTGCCGACAATGCACGACCGCAAGTAGAGGAGCAGATCTCGCCGCGGTGGTGATCGAGGTGGTGGCCCCAGCCGAGACGAGGAGCGGGCTTTACCACCCGTACTTCGTGGTCCCCAAGAAGACCGGCGGTATGCGGCCCATATTGGATCTGAGGTCCCTGAACGACTATCTTCACAGGTTTTCGTTCAGGATGTTAACCCAGAGGGACATTCTGAGGGCAGTTCAGCCCCAGGACTGGTTCGCCGCTATCGACCTTCAAGACGCGTACTTTCATGTCTCGATCTTGCCCCGGCACAAGCCTTTTCTGCGCTTTGCTTTCGAGGGCCGAGCGTATCAGTACAAGGTCCTGCCCTTCGGCCTCTCTCTGTCGCCGCTAGTCTTTACGAAGATAGCGCAGGCTGCCCTCTCTCCCCTGAGAGTGCGCGGCTTCAGGATCCTGAATTACCTAGACGACTGGCTACTACTAGCCAGATCGCGGGCTCAGTTGATCGCGCAGAGAGACGCAGTGCTCAGGCACTGAGCCGGCTGGGGTTACGCGTCAACAGAAAGAAGAGCAGCTGACCCCGTGTCAGCAGATCTCCTTTCTCGGGCTCGGCCTAGACTCCGTTCTGATGTGCGGCAGGCTGCCCTCTCGGAGAGCCGCCAATATCCGGAGTCAGCTGGAAGTGTTCACACCCGGGGTCCGGGTTCAGTGCAAACACTTCCAGAGGATCCAAGGCCACATGGCGTCTGCCTCCGCGGTGACTCCGCTAGGCAAGTTACACATGCGGCCCCTTCAGTTCTGGATCCGGGACGAGGTCCCAAAACGAGCCTGGCGGCTGGGGAGATACCGGGTATTAGTCACACCCGAGTGTCTCCACCTGCTCCACCCTTGGTCAGAGACGAGTTTCCTACGGACAGGTGTCCCATGAGGAACGGTCTCCCGTCGTGTTGTGGTATCCACGGATGCATCCAACACGGGGTGGGGAGCAGTGGGCAACGGCCGCGGAGTTTCCGGCCGTCGGTCGGGTTCTCGCCTCCAGTGGCACGTCAACATGCTCGAGCTATCGGCCGTGCACCTCGGGTTGAAACACTTGCTCGGGCAAGGCCGAGGGTAGCATGTGCTGGTCAAGTCAGACAGCGTAGTTGCAGCAGCTATCAACCGTCAAGGCGGTTTGAGCTCGCACCGCTGAACAGGCTCGCACGTTGCCTCTGGCTGTGGTGTCTGTCGAGACTCAGGTCTCTGGTGGCAGTCCACATTCCAGGCATCCTCAACACAGCCGCGGATGCACTGTCGAGGCAGGGCCCCGCCCCTGGCGAATGGAGGCTGAACCCTCAAGTGGTGACAGAGGTGTGGGAGGAATTCGGTCTGGCACAGATAGATCTCTTTGCCTCAGACGAATCGACCCACTGTCCACTCTGGTTTGCGCTAACCGAGGCGCCACTCGGTGTAAACGCGTTTGCCCACCCATGGCCTCACCACATGAGGAAGTACGCCTTCCCGCCAGTTACCCTGACTCCCCAGCTACTGGGTCGAGTCAGGAAGGAGGGTCATCAGGTTCTCTTGATCGCCCCTTTGGCCCGACAAGACCTGGACGTCAGATCTCTTGGATCTCGTCACGTCCCCTCTGAGGCAGTTACCCCTGAGAGCGGACCTCCTCTCACAGGCACAGGGCTCGCTCTGGCTCCGCGGCCAGACCTCTGGAACCTCCATGTCTGGCCGCTGGACGGGTCACCTCGTTAGACGATCTGCCACAGTCGGTACAGGACACTATCGCTCAGGCTCGTGCACCGTCTACAAGACGGCTTAACGACCTGAAGTGGCAGACCAGAAAAACGAAAACCCACTGAGTTGCCCCGTCGGTACGGTTCTCTCGTTTCTCCAGCAGAAACTTGAGGAAAGCGTGGCCCCTTCCACTCTGAGAGTCTATGTAGCCGCGATATCCGCCACACATGACCTCATCGAGGGGAAGACGGTAGGCCGGCACGACCTGACGACTAGGTTCCTAAGAGGTGCCAGAAGGGTTCGCCCTTCCAGACCTCCCCCGACCCCGGCGTGGGATTTGAGCTTGGTGTTGGCGACCCTCCGCTCTCCCCCCTTCGAGCCGCTGGAGACTACGAGTCTCAGGCTGCTCACACTGAAGGCTTCGCTTTTACTAGCGCTGGCCTCAGTGAGACGGGTCGGGGACCTAGAGGCGTTCTCTGCAAACAACGTTTGCCCCCTTCGGCCTCTCTCTGCTGCCGCGAGTCTTTACGAAGATAGCGCAGGCTGCCCTCTCTTCCTGAGAGTGCGCGGCTTCAGGATCCTGAAATACCTGGTCGACTAACCTCGGTTAGCCAATCCACGGAGTCAGTTGATCGCACAGAGGAATGCAGTGCTCAGGCACTTAGGCCGGTGAGGGCATTCTTTGCAGACCCTCAGTGACTCACCTTGGCCCTGGAGACTCGCACCTAGTGCTGAGACCCAGGCCTGGTTACGTGCCCAAGTGCCCACTACCCCCTCAGGGATCAGGTAGTGACGTTGCAGGCCCTCCCCACGGGGGAGCAAGACCTGGCCGGTCACCCACTGTGCCCAGTCCGCGCTATACGCACTTACTTACGGCGCACAGAGAGCTTCAGAAGCTCGCAACAGCTCTTTGTCTGCTATGGTGGTCGACAGAAAGGGAATGCCGTCACCAAGCAGAGACTCTCGCACTGGATCGTTGACGCGATTAAGTTCGCGTATCACGTCCGTAAGCTGCCTTGCCCGCTGAACGTGAGAGCCCACTCTACCAGGAGCGTGGCCTCGTCGATCGCAGTGGCAAGGGGAGTCTCTCTAGCAGACATTTGCAGAGCTGCCGGCTGGGCTACACCCAACACCTTTATCCGGTTCTACGAGCTGGATAAGGCGTCGGTATCCACGCAGGTGCTATCCGCGTGGAGGGCAATACCGACACGGTGTAGGCCTGCGGGAGCAAACCCCAGTTTGGGGCCCAGTCTCCCGCCTTAGTGTTTCCTCTACCCTTGACAGGCTAGGAACACGCCCAGTCCGCTCTACACACCAGGGGTCGCGGCCGACGGAGGGCCGAGATCCCTGGAGCCCCGGCCTCTGTTTCCCCTGACGGGCAATCAGGCGAAATGAGGGGTTCCTTGGTGCCACCGAGTCCAGACTAGCGAAGAGTCCTAGTTCTGACTGCGTGTGTGTTTTCTTCCTCAGGCGATACTCACCGAGTTATTACGCCTGTGTTTCCCGTAAGGGATGAGGTCGAGTAGTAGGGCTACGCTCTCCTCCCTCTCCCGAGCCCACTCTGTCCCCGACAGACAATAGGCTTCTTTCGAAGAGTGACGTGGTGCGTCGACTCTACGCAACACTTCACACGAGGTGGGAAGTGTTCTCCGTCAACCCTGGCGAGGGTCCCCCACGCACGGGTCGAGAGCCAACAAGTTCCTTGGTTGCCCCGGTGGAGGTGAGTGCTATTACCCTTCGGGCTAGGCCCACCTCTAGATGCTGTGGAAGATCCACCAATTGGCTCCTCGGCTAAGGAGCCGGAGGGGTCTTTTCGGAGGATGCTGCCCTGGATGTGGCCTGTTGTATTGTCCCATAGTCAGGTCTCTGACTGACGTCGAAGTGACCTGACTATGAAAGGGAACGTCTTGGTTACTTGCGTAACCTCTGTTCCCTGAATAAGTCAGGGAACGAGACGTCACTTTCCGCCGCCACATTCAGGGTATGCCGCTGGAAGTCTGCGTTGGCCCGACCGGCTTCAATCAGCGAAAGGTATTTGCATGTGGCACGCCACCGCCCTTTTATACCAGCTGGTACGGGTCAGAGGTGGCATGCAAATTCATGCAGCCATTGAACTTGACTGTTCATTGGCCGGTTCGTAAGAATGAACGCGAATGGCTAAAGCATCCGATGTCCCATAGTCAGGTCTCTGACTGACGTCTCGTTCCCTGACTTATTCAGGGAACAGAGGTTACGCAAGTAACCAAGACGTTTCTTGGTATAGCAACACCATTTTATCAGGTGGAAATGCTTTCCATAATTTTATTATGTTAATTCAGCAAATCTTTTTTTTCAGTGTACAAACATTCGCTATAGTAAAGTTTGATTGTGAAAAAAAAAACTAAAAATGGGTTCACAGTGTAACATGCATTAAATTTGTTCACTTCAGTACGTTCGTGATTCGTTCAAACAGATAATTTGACCGCGATCAAGTGACTGTCTTGCTTTTAAAACAAAGATGGCAAGGAAGATGCAGGACGTGGATCATGTTAATGTGGTGTGTACATATGTTGCTAAGTTTTCACATGATTTTAGATGTTTTTGCTGTAAAAACGAACGGGTAATGAATGACTCTAAATCAGGGATGTCAAAGATACGGCCCGCGGGCCGGAACCGGCCCCCAAGGAGGTTTAATCAGGCCCACAGAATAATTTGAAAGTGGATGAAAGTGCATAAAAGACTTGGAATTAATATTTTTAAACTCTCCGCTACACCCTCATTAGACAAAATGTCGTTATTCAAATGGAGGAAAGTAGATAAAGAGTGTAGAATTTTGAAAGAAAAATGGACCACGCCCCATAGATTTACAGAGATATTTCTAATATATTTCTATATTTTTAAATATGAGGTAATTCATGGAATGTTTTGTAGACGAACAGTTAATTTAATTTCAATATGTTCCTAATGTTCCTGTGCTTCTTTACACCAAAACAATAATTATTTATAGCAGAGTACGGTATAATTTTAATGGTCCGGCCCGCTTGACATCTCACAAAGCCGTGTGTGGCCCACCATGTGAAATGAGTTTGACACCCTTGCTCTAAATGATTTGTTCACTTTACTGTTTGAAAATTAAAAGTTAAAAGAATCGAACTTCCCATCATGTGCTCGTCCGGTATAAATAGATTTCCTGCTTAACATAAATGCACATTCATTGTTTTCATTATATATATATATATATATATATATATATATATATATATATATATATATTTAGTGAGAGAGAAAAAGAGAGATAATATTTTATTTATACATTTTTATATAAATAGCTTGACATTTTCTTTGTCATTTGTCTTTCTATTAGACTTTTCATTAATGTGGCTTTTATTTAATAAACAATTCCATGAAAAAGAAGGTTTTGAAACAGCAACACAACTCACTATGTTTTAAATAAAATCATATTCTAGTGGCTCAGTTGCTAGCTGTTTCAGTTTTGTCAGATTCCAGCAAGGGAAATACATTTTTGAACCAGTTATTATCCTAGAATTCCCTTCCAGACGTAAACAATGTGCCAGCATTTATTAAAGCTGACTGGGGCAACTCTGTTGTCAGACACTGTGCTTTTTAGGAGGTAGAGGTCAGATAAAGGCGTCAGGCTTTTGTTGCACAATGCCTCTCTGTCTCACACCCTATGCTCTTTTTTCTCTTCCTTTAATAATCTAAGTTTATTAAATGCCTTTACTATAACCTCCTGACATGTAATGCCTCCGTCTCTTCCTTCCTTTCTGTGATCAGAAGAACCCTGGTGATTCCTAGCATGGGTCCCAACACTATGGCGGAAATTCTCTCAGAACCAGCTCCTTCAGCTCAATTCCTCTCTGCATTTCCAAGAGGTTTTCATTGGTATCCCCTGGAAACCGCTCCGCATTCTTTAAACTCTCTTTCAGAAAAAGGAAAAGGGTTGTGTGAGACAGTAGGGGGAGAGCCCTTACACGTTTGGTTATGCCCTTTGATCATTCGTTTATCTTTAAAACAGATGCTTGACCACTGCGCTGTTTATGTCAACACTCGCTCATTTGAAAGACCGATTCGCGGTGGGATGATTCCTCTTGAAAGAGATGAATTTGAAATTATGGTGTAAAAAAGTAATGCTTTTTACAGAGTAACAAAGCACTTGCCTTCAAGAGTGCCCAAGGGCGGGAATCCAAAGCTTCTTTTCATAATACCCATGTCTGCAACCTGCTTCTTTACATAATGTTTCTGTAACGCTATTCGCACATCGGAAGAATACAGTACAGATAATCTACTAATCTGATTATTGTTCAATTATGAAGGCTCATGGGCCAATAAATCCCTCCAGATTTAGCATTCACATGTACAGTCATCAAAATGATCTAATTTTGATAGTGGCAGGCAGTCTGTGAATGGCAGGGGAAAGTAGATTTGGTGTTGCATATGAGATGGCGCATGTAATTTCATCTTAATAAAGCTGGCTCTTGGGAAGTTGTAGATAGGGTGATGCTGTAGAATTTGTGTAATCATTTAAGCCATGTTTGTTTAGGAAACTGGATGCATGGCATAGGTTTCAATAACCTGAAGATATAAGTTATTGTTACATTATACTGTTAATAAATATTTTTAATTTGACAATGTAATGTATGGTACATTGCGAACAAAGGTCGGATATCATTATATTGCATCCAACTCTTAAAATGACATAGCTTATGCTTTAAAATTTTTCTTTTTTAAATCGAGGATCGAATCGAATCGTGACTTTAGAATCAAAAATGTAATTGAATTGAAGATCTATCTATCTATATATTTATCCATCTGTCCGTCCGTCCTTCCATCCATCCATCCATCCATCCATCCATCCATCCATCGATCCATCCATCCATCCATCCATCCATCCATCCAATCTATCTATCTATCTATCTATCTACCTACCCAAACCACCCACCCACCAACCACTTACCTATATACCTACCTACCTACCTATCTATATATCTATCCTGTCCATCCATCCATCCATCCATCCATCCATCTTTTGCAATACATATTTCAGAGAAATCCTCTTCAATTAGTCTCCAAATAATAACAAAGGGATAGTCTCCAGACTAAAGAAGAAATAATAAGTACACTACAGTACAGTCATTAATTTCAGTTTAAAACACCTCAGTTCAAAATTCTTCTGAGAAACATATATTTCCAAAAATCTCCCATACATGACCTTTATTTCGTTAAAGCCATCACAATACATTTATTCAGCACTTTTTAATCATGAAAGGTGCAAAGTTTAAATAATAAGCACTTAACACACAACTATAAAGCTACTAAAAGTAGCAGTTAAGTCTGTGAGAGAAGAAGGGGCAAACTTACTCAGCAGTACCATATTTTCAAAACTTGCACCACAAGGAAAATCATCTTAATCTACTGCTAACTGTTAACAACACAAAATGTTAGCTTTTGTAACATGTAACCTTGGGCTAAGATTAAAATTAGAAGAACTGTTTAGTGTGAGAGTAGTAATTTATCTTTCTGATTGACAAGCCGCCATGTCGAGGACATTTCTATAACTGATGCTGGGTTGCTATGGTAGAGGTGCGGGCGATTTAAGCATCATGGCATCCACCGGGGGCGCGCTCCCTTCAGTAAGTGGCTTTGCTAAAGCTGACGTCTGCCAACACCATCAACGCCATTGATACTTAAGCTGTGACAAGAGGTCTTAGAGATGAAAGTTTTTTTAAAAAAGAGAGTGACGGGTGGATAAAGAATTATGGGGGGCTAGATTCCTTCAAATTAGATTTTAAAATGTTGCTTACACAAGGGTATGCCATAATATTACCTCATCAGTCAAATCCACAGAAGCTGAAGGGCTGACAAAACTTCCTTTTTTTGCCTAGCAGGAAGCACCCAAGGGAGAATAAAATGAAGATCCATGTTGCCACAACTCTAAGATGTGCTAGGACCTCCTGACAGATTCACCAGATCTATTTAGCGCATTCGCAGCTACGCTTTTAGAGGAACAAGCTATCCTCTATTAACACCTTATAGCAAAATCTGCATGTTTTGCATTTTCCAACAATGTAAGTGTTAAACTGAAGGTGATTTTAATAGGATTTTCTGCAGTTGGAAACCAGAGATTAGCAGCTTTAGTGACGAGGGCCTTAGCAAACCATATGAGAGCCTAATCTGGACAACCAGTACAGACAATTGTAAAAGAAAATCTATGGCATTTTTTACACATTTACAGTGTTTTTTACAGTGTTATGCTTGGATAATGATTTTAAGATTATATCGATATTTGATCGTAAAAGAACGCACTGAGCATGCTCTGTGAGCTTCTCACCATTTCTCAAGAAAAGTACTGTTCTTGAGTTGATAAGAGATTAGATTTTGGATTCAGTTCCACTTCAGGTTGCCCTTTCTGGCTACTAAGATCTTGACATACTCAAAATAGTATGATAATAATAAAAATAAAACATAATACATAAGATATAGACATATGGAGGCATAATTTACAACTTGTGCTTGTAGTGGGCACAGTGCACCGGAAATCAAGGGTTGTTCATGAATGACGAAAACTAGTAAGTAAAGCTTCCAGATGTAATTTTTGGCTTAAGTGGATCTAGCTATAATGTAAACTACTTTGTAATCTCTAGAAAAAAGACACATTTATCAAACATAATACAATCAACTCTTTCTGATTTTGAGGAAAGCTCCTAATCAAATGAGCACAACCAATCGATGGAGCTAGACAAGTAAACAATTTGAAGTCTTGATTAAAATACGAAAATGTTACTGAACTGTTTTTTTTCTCCCTAGCAATCTAGATGGGGTCTTGTTGCGGCTGTTAAATATATAATTCATTCTGTAATCAAATTTCCAGTTGTCATGTAATGACAGGAAATCAAGTGTATCCTTTTACATTTTAGATGGCTAGACAGACTTATCTAAATACATTAGGCTCTGCATAATAAAAATCATAATATTAAGGTTTCTATTAAAAAATAAAAAAATGTTTCTGCCCTCTTGCAAATGATTGAGAACACCCACTGTTTATTTGTTTTTGGTGAGCTATAGATTGTAGCCTGGAGCGTTAAATAATTATGATTAGGACGGGGTGGGCTGCGCAAAGAAGAGGGAAGGCAAAACTAATAGCATCAAGATCAGATAAATTAATTTGTAATTGTAATTCACTCATTTTGCATGACAGCTGGCGAGACCCATTCACGGGCCATTGAAATAAAACGAGGCCTTGTGACAGCAGACAAAGAGAACTATCATCGGCAGCATTTGTGCCCCTCTCTCACGAGACGCGAGAGTGTGCATCTGACAAGTCAACAAAAACCTTTGGAGAAGAGAATTGCTTGGATCAATTGCTGATGACCACAAAGCCAAGAACATGTGCTTGGAAACACCACTCCTGTGACCCTAAAATACTACAACTGCTTATTGGACAGAATATTGATGCCAATGGAGACTTGCCACATGTAGCTGGACTTAAAAAATGAAGATACATCTTCAGCTTTGAGACTTGTATAAATCAATATATTATATGTAGTGTATATTCCTTTATAGTGACTTTATTGTACGGTAATGCTCACTATACGTATAAACACTTTTCACATACTGTCTCTAAGCAGTTATTTATTTAAAAAAAAAAAACGACTACAACAGGTATTGATGTGGCTCGATCATGTTGAAATGATCAAAATTGAAAAAATGGTAAACATTTGCTCCAATTGTCTCAAAATATTCTTACAGTGCAAACAATTATTTTTCACTGATATTTTTTAACATTTAATGCTGTAATTTATTTAATTACTTCAATAATGTAAAACTGCTGAAACATAATTATAACAGTACACTTTACTTTAAAACTTTTTGTGTACATTGTATGAGGATTTTATCAAGTACATTGAATTAGTTATTGGATGTTGACAGTGGTCTGTTTTTATTCCCCCGAAAACTCCTCATGTAGTTTCCCTGCCTGAGCTTCCTCAAGACACTATTTTAAGAACCTTGCATTCATCACCATGCTTTTCATTTAACAATACAGGAAACCGGGTTGTTTTCTAACTAAATCATGTCTGCCTTTTCTCTGTTGTGTCTCAACCCGCGATGTGTTAGCGTCAAAGGCCTATCCGTGTCTTCTTTGTTTATCAAAAAAGAACTCACTGTTTAGCTGCTTTGACGAGGTGGCCCTCCTTGGCCCATGCCCATAAGAAAGGACTTTCTCCTCAGTTCAGCATCAAGCCGTAACCTTTCTCAACTTTAATTACCTTAACTAAGTTTGGAGTGGGCCGCTGTGCTGCCTCCCCAGCTCATCCTTCCGCTGTTGCTGATGTGAAGTCCACATGTGTGCTTAGTCTCCCGCTGTCTGCTGCCACACGCTGCACGCTATGGTGCGCTGATGACCCGACTGCTCACTCTCCCATACTTGCTTTCTGTCAAAAAAAAAAAACACACGCTATCGCACAGCCAAAAGCATAGCTCATAAAAAGCAGCTGCACACGAACACAATGGCGGTTTAAGTGTTCTACAATGTTTGAAGACCTCATGCAAAACACCAGCTAATTCATATCTCAATTCACTCAAAATGTATTCAAGATAAAGTATGTAAGTTGTAGTTCAAGACCAAAAATATGTTGTTTTAATTATAATGAGGAATACAAAAAACAGATGCAACATAGACACCTACATCTTTTGAAAACACATTTAATATATTTTACTTTACATTTATTATTCAAAGCGACTTATAGATTGAATAGATTGGGTTCTAAGTTTTACTCAATTGCGATAAGCAATTCGAGATTCAAACCTGCAACCTTTTGTTTGCAAGAAGTCAGTGACATCTAAGTCTCAAAATATGATCATTCTCTTCTTTTGAGGGTTCACTCCTAATCTGACCTCCATTTTAATAGGTTTTCTACCACCTGCTTTTTCCTACAATTACTTTTTTTTCTGCGGAAAAAGATGTAGTAACTGTGGTAACTGCATGTACTGCCAATCACATGCAATCAGCCATTTTTTTCTGCAGCTCTCGTTTCCTTTATTGCGTGATGTGTGGAGATTAGGACCCTCTCTGCAGGGGGCTGCAGCACTCAGAAGAAATGAGGGTCGACTTGGAAGTTTTTCCCTCTTGTGTTTGGAAACTTCTCTGTTTGGATACTCCAAGATTTCCTAGATCAATCCCAGAATAGAGGGATAAAATTCACTATAGGAAATGTAGTATACTAAATGTATCTACTAAAAGGAAAAAGGGGGCAAAAATAATGCTTGTGGCAAAACAGATAGATTTTTTTTTCAACAACTAATACATTTAGGTGCCAAATAAGCTCAGTAAACACACATTTATAGTATAATAACAAGCAATATATTTGTGTAGTGAATACGATATAGACGGTACATTTACATATTATTATACACACACACACGCTATAGAAGTATATATAATTTATTTTTAACCAATTTATTTAGTTTCTTTTATTTTGAGTCACCAACATTAGGCGACCAGTCTTTAGTTACTGAACAGTCTCATTGGCAGAACAAGAACTATTATGCACCATATAGCTTAATGGGTCTAATTCACCATTACCATGATACTTTCTATTGCAAAAAAGACCTTTCAGCATCATTTCCTTTTGCATACCAAAAGTAATTCAAACCAGGCACCTTTAGTAAGAGCGACATGCTATTCAAACACTTTTTAATTACAATGTTAAACCATTATTTGTTTCAACACCTGGTTAAACCATTCAGGCTTGTTTAAATCCCCCTTTTTATCCCAGGTGTGTTGGAAAGGCTCAAAGGGGTGAATAGGTCTCCCACAACAGGGACATAATCAAGTTGGCTAATCTGGCTGCTGAATGAGCTACTGGGATGAGTTCAGATGCTACACTCTCTGGTTCTCAGAGAAAGAGTGCAAGGTGGATTATGCTTGAAAAGAGGATTTAGTCAAGGATGTACACTCCACAATTTTTCTTTCTCTTTCCTTCGTGGTAAGCATCATGAATGGCACATTTTCTCCTTTTGAGCAGTATTAGGAAACTCAATTGGTAGCTTAAAAGCTATCGCCTTTGTTGTGCATTTCTCTGCATATATTTGTGTTGCAGTTTGGCCGATTGAAACCAAGAGGCCATGCTGTTTCCCTACTGTGGATGGCCCTGCTTTAGGAAAATCTCAACAAATAAGGATTCCACATCTTTTAAGCTTCTTTTCTTTTCCACATTATCAGGTTCTTTGAAGTAAGGTTTGTACTTTGGCGATACAGCTTTGTCTCCTCTTATGTTATTAGCTGGGCTAGAGTGGAGAACTTGACCCCTGTGGAGTTGCAGCCAGTGTGTGGACAAACCTACCTGGCTTAGGTGGTTGTATAAGGATGTTCTCATCCTAATTATAGACAAGAACGGGACGGAGTCATGTTGTTTAAAACAGAAGTGTGCCAAGAAAACACCCAAGTGGCCTTGACATGTCTATTCAGGCTAAGCTTTTGTTGCTAAGTCACAGGCCTTTTGTAGGTCTTGCAGGCCTCTTCATTTACAATATAGACAAGGTCTACACTCTTCCTAACAAATTAATGTCCGCTAATAACCCTTCAGCGCTCTCTCATAAATGGATTACACTCATCCTTGCACTTTTTGATCAAAATTTAATTATAATTT
The DNA here is from genome assembly GCA_028031935.1 of Paedocypris micromegethes. NCBI lineage: Eukaryota > Metazoa > Chordata > Actinopteri > Cypriniformes > Paedocypris > Paedocypris micromegethes. The sequence goes on along the minus strand of CM051497.1, from coordinate 21,572,645 downwards.
AAATTGGGTTTTAGCATGTCGTGCGGGTACGCACTGCATTCATGTTAGTCACCAATTTACAAGAACCAAATAACTTAAGCTGCTTCTGCAATAATTACCCCATCTACTTTTAAATGATGTCTAATTACGATTCATCCCATGTAATTTAATAAACATCCTCCATGCATGCTAGAAATGTGGAACAGCTTTCGTTCGAAATACGTATGCTTGTTTAAATGTATCTTTATAATGTGTCTTTAAACGTGTTAACTGGAAGTTATCATGCTTGAACAAACTTCATTCTTTCCCTTTTCTTTTATATTCTGTACTGTATTGTAGATCAGATTCAGATTCACATTGTATTTGTCACATACACATTGCATGCAGTGAAATCATCCAGGGTCACAATTGGTCACATTACGTGTCAGAAACGCACGCTGGAACTTTTTATCTCAAGACACACAAGGAATGTGGAAAAGGGAGACAGATCAGTCAAAGCTGTAAGCAGACGGTGAATTCTTATCAGTATCCGTGGTCATATTTGCATAAGTTTCCATGATAGCCTTAACAAACGGCATGGATGGCCTTGGAGAGGTGCTTTTGCTGTTTCTTCTCAGGCCCAGAAGGGAGGGGATTGCGTTTTAGATATATATGTAGGGGCGGCGCAGTTGGTAGCGCTATCGCCTCACAGCAAGAAGGTTCTGTTTGACACTTGAGGTTTGACACTTGAGTGTCGGCCGGGGCCTTTCAGTGTGGAGTTTGCCTGTTCTCCCTGTGCTTGCGTAAGTTTCTCTGATTTCCACCCACATTCCAAAAACACGCGTTTCAGCCGAATTGACATTTGGAAAATTAATAGGTATGAGTGAGTTTTTCGGTGTGTGCCACTTTGCGAATGGTTGGCCACCAATCCAGAGTGTGTATCCTACCTGCCTTTATCTGTTTATATTTTGCTGGTCATGGGTGTTGTGTTGGGAAACAGAAGCATTCCCTGGCCAGACTAGGGGCTTTTAGGAAACTTGTGTAATAACACAAAGTTTGGGATTGTTTCAAGAATAGTCACAAGATTGCAATGGTTGTTTTTTTTATACTCCTTTAAATAATTACATTTGCAAGTATGTTCAGAGAATTACATTTGTCCAGGCATGAGAATGTCCTGCATTGAGCAAGTAGAAGAAGAAGAAAGGTAAGGCCAGTGGAAAGGTTATTATATTTATGCTAAAAGACATGCCACCGAACAATCAGAGATTTTGTGTTTCCTATGTTGTTCTAGAACCAGTGGAACACTGTAAATGGGTTAAGCCAGCAGGTGTTTCCTCACCATGTGATGTAAATCAACCTCTGCCATCTTGAAAGTGAATCACAGGTCTGCAGGGTTACTTAAGATTAGATATAAAAGTATGCTATGAAGTATAAATCGAATGAAAAGCAAGAACTTTGTTGTGAAAGTGCACGAAATATGCTGAACTCATTCTGATAGAGGTCATGTAGCACACTGTCATCTGTGACAAGTATGGGTGCCACTTTCTTAAAACCAACTACTGGTGTTTAACACCACCAGAAATATACAGCATGCACAAAATGTAAGCTCTATCAGTCTATCTACAAAGATCAAGAATTGGGCTTGTTTTTGTTTTCATTTGAAACTCCAAAAGAAAGAAAAGTAGAATATGATCAAATCAAAGCAGAAGATAAGAGGAAAGGAAATGGTTTGGATGTGGAGATCTACCCAGTGTGTCTGGTCTGCTGTCCTCTGAAAATAAGCTTTGCAAAAGAAATTCTGTGAAAATTGCTCGCTGTTGCCACCATGCTTTCTATTTACTGGACCCATCCCACTGAAGAACCCCTGCTGATATCATTTTCCCAAATCTGTCCTGATGCTACTGGTCTGTCGCCTCAAGCCTTGGGGTCTTTGGTCGCTGGACATGCAGTGATCTCTCATTTGGGCTCAGAACTTACTGAACCATGTAGCCCTATCACCCCAATGTTATCACACAAGCTAAAGTAGAACCAAAATTGACAGATCGCAGACCGTGCATGCCCAGACCACCAGTCAGCCAGAATCAGGCTCTTCTAGCTGAAACACACTGCTGGCATTATTTCAGCCACAAAAGATCCTGTTTGGAAGAATAAACCAAAACAAGGGCAGAAACTGACAAAGGGTTATGGTCTTTGTGAAGTTCATTTAATCTTTAGACCATTCAGTTGACCTTGATTGTCAAAGTTTAGACTGCATATTTAGTCTGTGCATTTGTTTGTTTGTGTGTGTGTGTGTGTGTGTGTGTGTGTGTGTGTGTGTGTGTGTGTGTGCGCGCGCGTGTGTGTGTGTGTGTGTGTGTGTGTGTAATGTTTTGTTAAATTTCAATAAATTAAAAATAAGAAACAAATTGAAATACATATAAAACCACAGATTGTAAAAAGTTCAAGTTCAAGCTCAGTTTATTTTTACAGTTTACTTTTCCCCACAGTAGACTGTCCTGAAGCCGCAATGTTTATTAAAAAAATGGTTGCAACTATGCTCATCGTTTGTCAGTAACAGTGTAAGAAATATAACCGAAATCTAAAAATGATTGTAAAATCAACAAACGACGACACGGTCTCTTGAAATCTAAAGATCTTGTAGTGATTTTATACTATGTTTTACCTTTATTAAGGAAATCAGTAATGCATTTAGTGTATTAGTGATTTCACAACAATTTATTTAGCCCTTACAAACATTTGTTACAATCGATATGATGAATACTGTGTGTGTGGGTGTGTGTGTGTGTGTGAGTGAGTGTGTATACATATCATATATATATATATATATATATATATA
>CM051497.1:21531967-21560423 GCA_028031935.1 Paedocypris micromegethes | reverse complement strand
TTTTTTTTTTTTTTTTTTTTTTTATAGATGGCACATGCATTGATTATTGTTTCTAAATTGCATTTACTTCAGGTTGATTCTATTGCTGTACACCCTTGTTGTGCTTTTATTAGCTGGCCTGCGTTTGCTGCTTTTGTTGGTTTGTTTAGCAGACTGAGTGGAAGCTCTTCAGCTTGGTCACCAGCAGCAGGTGAGGGCTGCAAACCTTTTGAAGTTTCTTCTCCTTATTGATCGTCTGCATATTCTAAAAATCAAAGAGGGCTTCAAAGGCATATCTAAACTCCAAAAGACCCTTGGATGCCTTAAACAGGCTGGACAGTGACAGCATGAACAAGCAAAGCAGGTGGTGCGTGTGGAGGTCGGCACCCCAGAACCACCACGGCACCATTTTCAGATGGTCCCACAACAGCAGCTACCTCTCCTTTATTGCCCTGCTAATGTTAGTAATGGCCTCTTGTGACACAAACAGATCCTTCTCAAGCAAGGCTTAATACTGTAGTGATCAGACTAGCCACTAGCTATTGACAAATATTAATGTGCTCTGTTAAGCAGTGCATTAGTTAGCTCGTCTAGAATATTTTATTTAATCTGTTAAGATCAAAGTCTGTTAATCAGAAAATAATAGAAATCTGCTGAAAACGTAACAGCATTGTCTGGTCACATTGTATGTTGGATAAACATTGTATTTAAATGTTTTTTATATAATTGTATATATTTTTCTTAGTATAAATAGTACATTTACTTTACTTTATTTTTATTTAGTTTTTTTTTTTTACATTTAATTTAGTACATACCATAGTACACTACAGCTTCTAAAGAGACTAAAAGTACTAAAAGTGAACCATGTGTCTGAATAAAGTCAATATTTTACTTCTAATACTAAAAAAAGTTTCAAAAGCTCAATAATATCAATCTCTAAATAAAGCCTCATTTATTTATTATTCCATCTGTCATAGACAGAACCTTACCAATGGAAAAGTGAACAAACACTAACTGCATGAAGTGATTTTCAAAGGACTTAACATAAAACAAACGAGCGAGAATGTGAAAAGAATTAACTTCTTTAAAACTCAATAATCCTAAACAACTTCTTCGGCGAACAGACAAGAATGGCCAAGCCAGCCTTTTCAGAGGATGCTGCACAATGAAAACAATGTGCCCACTGACCCCCAAAATCTTTGTTCAGAATCTGTATAAGGCTACTGCTAGTCATGTTTTATTGACTGTTGCTGTTGTATGTGGATTTTTGGAGTCATTCAAGCAATCACTCTGAGCAAATAGTAACTCAAGAATCAAACAGTTGGGGCGCAGTAAATTGACACAATAATTTAGCTTGATACGCGAATGTAAACAATCACTTTAATATGGCATTTGAAATTTAGAGGACACTAATTATTTCCCAAATTTAATTCAAATGGACATTGATTGCATAGAATTCACTGAAAGATTTGAAGATAAAATAATTTGATTTATTTAGAAAAAGTGTATTGTAATGCATATTAATTACTTTTTGTTATATTATACTAAAACTACGTATTTTATAATTCCAAATTCCTACTTAATACACACAGTCTTCAGTCGAAGGCATCTGCCCTCAAACAAAGCTGTTTCAGAAGAATCCGAAAAGATGCCGTCTGAAGTTTCATGTTTACATTTCATGCTGTGAAACTTGTCGAAGGAAAGAAAGTAGACTGAAGACCGAAGAGAAAGCACTTAGCAGGGGTTGGCAAATCACAACACAAACCTTTGCTTTGGTGTTTGTGGTCCATGTCACATAATTATGAGCCACTGAGTGCCTCTAAAGGCTAAGCACTGTATATGGATGGTCTCTCGCGGCCTCTTGATAAAAAAGTGTGTCATCAAAATAATGTATTATTGCTATTTTTTTTTCTGGGTACAGTGTCCTCGCAAAAGGACAATTGGCACCATTGAGTTAGTGTGTGAAAAGTCCTGTGTCTGCAAAACTATTGCAGACTGAAGAATATGAATGGGCTTTTACAGGTCAGAGCTTCTATTCAGCTCACTGACATTGTTATTATCTGACGGTCATGGAAGCGGCTAATTAATATTCCCATCATACCCCAGAAGACACATTAGTTCAAAATATTGTCCAGACAGTATATTCACAGCTAATATTTAGATTTTTTTCTAAATCTAGTTCTAATCAGAGTACTAATCAACTTCAGTGTGACATCTACTTTCTTTCAGTTACATAATATAAAATGCTATTAGTGTTGTTTCTAAAAGTATAATTAAATATTTATATAGAAATAAAGCTTGTGTACGGAAAGTTTTAGAAGCACTGTAAATGGTAACCAGTTTTGTTATGAAAAAACATATTTACACAACATGCACAGGAAGATCCTGGGTTTTCTGTCATTTGTCGTAATTGGCAAGCCACTTCAAGTCAACTAAATAAAACGCACAAATTTGTAGATTTTTAGATGTAAGACCATAAAATCCCATCCTATATATATATATATATATTTAATTTTACTCTAAATGGTGATGATATTTCGAATAATTTGTGCAATCAATTTCAATTTTCTCGCCAAAGAGGTGCAGCACATTATAAAATGAGTGAATCTCATTACTGTCCCATTTAACAAATAAAGCAAAAACACTATAAATAAACATTTATCTTTTGCTACAATGTTAATAGAACCATAACAATAAAATTCTTTCATACATTTTTCTTAGTATGAACTCTCTGGCCTGAGGGAGTGGGATATTGTTTTATTCTATTATCCTCTTATTAACAGCACTTTCCAAGACTTCCCTTTCATGCAGCCAGTCTGAACATTTATCAGGTCATGTATGAACGTCTGGAACATATGACGGCTGCTCACTCCATGTCAGCTCCAGGGCAAACACAAACCGTAGGCTGTGTTAACAAACTAATAGCCCTCTGTGCATCTATTACCAGACTGCACCTGGTCTAGCTGATGATGAACTACAGAGTGTATTTTTCTTACACTTTTCCCGACTGTTTATATCGATTTTTTTTTTGTCATATTTTGTCCTGTTTTGATTTGGATTTGTATATTCTTTGGAATACCACTTAAATTTTACATCTATGCTAATAAAGCTAAATGAGCTAAAATTAGCATACTTACAATTTAGAAATTATGAAATAGCACTGGAATCAATCTCTGGTTGTTTTCCTGTTGCTCAATTAGTAGAGATGGTGTTACACTTGGGCGTTTTGGACTCTGGTTAGCTGTGCTAATGTAATAAAAATAGAAGAACCCCGGAACATTAACACAGTCTGTAAAACTGCACAAATTATACATTTGTCTGTGTTAATAAGGTTAACATTACTTCTGTAATTAGCTTTGACTGCATTGAATCTACAGTACAGAATCTGGTTTATTAACTGTCCTAGCTCAAATTGCACAGGTTTGCCCTGTAAAGATCTCAAGAGCTACACCCTAGCTTCACCACATATGACACCTTTCACTGAGTGTCTACACTTCTGGATAAATGGATGTTAGACCTACAGTATGGCCTAGTGCTCAAGTTCCTCACGCTCCCTTCGTCGAGCTTCCCCCTTTAACTATTTACTCCACCATCTGCAGAACAGTTGGCAGACTATTTAAAATAATGCCAAATAATCAGCAGTTGATAGCATAGAGTTAAGTTCTCAGATTGAAAAGCTTACAGTTATACATTGGGAGTCTAATGTTCCTGTGATAAATTCAAATTCAAATTTTATTTGTCACATCCACAATTATTTATTTACACAATTATTATATTTACAACATGAAGCGAAATGTATTTTGCAATCGTCCGGCATGTTAACATGGGAAGGGGGGGATGACGGAACAAAAAACTAATGTAAGATAGGGGATAAAAAATAAAACACAAAAGGAATAAAATACAAGAATACAAAAGCAATAATATACAATAAAAAGAGAGAGATAAAATATGAATAAAATACAAGTGATAAAAAAAAACACAAAAAATACAATAAGTGAGAGAAATTCGGCATAAATAAACAGATAAAATATTAATAAAAAATACAAAAGATAAAAATACTAAAGCAGAAGGAAAAGTGACTCAAGTGATTATCAAAAACTAATGATCTGAGAAAAAAGTCAGACCGTGGTGATTAAATATAAGCCATTCTCGAAGACTGCTTGTTTGTCTTTTCACGTGTTCACTTGTGTTATTGACATTGATGCATTGAGCCCATTTTAGCAGAATTTGTCCCAGAGAAATCAATTTTTCCCGAAGGTTGCTCTTCCTGTCTGGCAGTTTCTTTCTTCCTGCCTGCAAGCTGTGTATGATCTTACTCAACCGCCCATCCACCCTCCTCACTTACACCTCACTCAAACATCCCCCACTTCAAATCATTCCTAGGATTATAGCTTTGTGTCAAAGCGGAGAGGGGACAATCTTGTAAAAGGGCACTGATATAAATAGTGCTAAAATATAATTGTTTGTAACGTCAGTTTACCGGCATGTTAAGTCCTTGGGCGCCATGTTGGAGGAAGGCAGACAGCCATGGTTGACAGCAGCTCTGGGACTTGGCATCCTGGGCCCATTGAGACATTTCCCACCACTTGCCTTGAAGCTTTCCGCGGCTTAGTTCAAGAAATCTACAGGAGTATCGATACTCAAAACCCAAGAGTACAAACAGCCAAACGTTTTGCTTTACATCTATCTCAAGGCAGACTTCCAAGTAAACGTTGACATTTCAAAGACACTTACAGTTACGTGAATTAATTTTACTGATGAGTTTAATTTGCCTGTGAAGGGAAAGGGTTTATGAGCAAGTGCTGTCACAGGCAGCAGGCTGCGTAGTCACATCTGAGTGGCTTGTACCATTGAGCCTCGGGGCTACAGTACTCACCGTTCCTAGATTGAAACATCCCGTATCATTTCCTGCTTCAGTGACTTTGCCAGGCAGGAAAAGAGAGAAGTGAAATATGAATTGTACTTGCCCTCCTTTAGAGCTGATTATTTGCCTTTCAAACACCTCCCTGTTTCATGGTGGTCCCAGGAAGAAACCAAATGAGATGACGACCGGATCAACCATGTGTCGTTTTTGTATAGTCCAGCCATTGTTCCAGTCAAGCTCAAAAGAGGATGCTTGACTGAGTCCTTTTCATATTTTCTCTTTGGATGTGTGTGGTTTTATTGAGATACTCGTGTATTTGTATGTGTGGGTTCTCTGTGTGTGTTGTAACTTGTTACCAGACCAACATATATGCTAAGACGAGGTGTCTAAGAGGGACCCGTTTCTAATGGAGCCATCCGTCAGCTATCTGAGCCATGTCCCTGGCCCTGCACTGTGGGGTCTTTGTCTTTTAATGCTAAACCACAGGGTCTAAGCACTGTTAGTGGGAGTCATTTGTCAAAATCCGTCTGGGGAAACGTACTAGGTGTTTCCTTTGAGCTTGAGGTGTACATGGGCCTTTTGTGCATTCGGTTGTTGAATATGTTTTGAATACTGTGCCTTTTGCAAGTTCAATACCCAGTTCAATACTTTCAGGCCGTCTTAGTTAAACAAGATTTAGCTTCTAATTCAAAGTAATTTAATGCTTTATTTTCAGAAATGCTTTGATGCATGTGTGTTTTACATGAACATTAATACTTAAATTCAGATAAAGGAAAATCAAAGTGTGCTAAGCAAGTAAATGTAAAAGTAAACAAGTAAATGTTTTCTCTTTAGTTTAGAATATATTCTTCTTCAAACGTAGTAGTTTTGTTCTTCTTGTTTTATTTTATTTAGTTAAAATAATTTTTTACATTTATTTAAAGCAAATAATAGAACCATGCTGTTTGCAACATGCTTAATGTCTTTGTCTTTTTATTGTATTTAGCGTTATTTGTAACATGCTTAGTATAATTGCATAATTATATTTTATTACTTTCCAAAATTGTGTGTTCCTATTCCAAATTCCTCTTAAATATATATTTATATTCCAAAATATATGTACATATATTTTTTGCTCTCCTTCACAATAGAATATCTACACTGTAAAAAATGAATCATGAGGCTTTGAATTTTCATTAAACAAATTATGTGATTGCTAAAGAGAATGTGCATGTGTTCTTGAAAAAAAAGTTGTTCTGTGTTTCTCTTAAAATATTGAGAACATTTTGAAGAACATTTAATCGAAGCGTTTAATCTTTTAAAGATAAATGTTTTAATAATGGAAATAACCGTCTCATCATCAATGTGTCTACTGCTCTTCAGAATGAGGTTGATGCTCAAGGATCTCACTCTTTAAAATCTCTGACAATGTGAGGCTGTTGTTTCCTGACTGTTAAAGGCCTTAATACAGATGATTATCTAATGAGTGGAATCTGTGGAAAATAATCAAAATTTCAGAAAACATGGGTTTTATTTTCTCAAATTAAAAAGCACAATCCACTAAGAATTGTTAAATTATTAATACCATGCTGAATATTTCAATATTTTTTACTTAATTTGATCAAGTAAAAAGTAAGCTCTGAGAAACTACTTAAATATAATTTGTGTATTATGTTACCAAACTTTTTAAAAGTAAATAGCACGTCACATTTTTACAGTGTAGTCAACTAGAATTAGCAATACAGTTGCAACATTGACATGTTTGTATACAATGCAAGCTAATATGGCAAATATGTTCAAAACATTAACTGCATTTGTGTCATTGTTAATGGTGAGTGACATTAAACATAGTCCATTGAAAATAAAGTGATGTTTGGATTGCTTAAGGATCATGTTCCCATTAGTATTATAGTCTTCAAAGATTTTTGCATTCTGCCTCATGCAATCTTTCAAAGTTGACAAGCCCTTCGTCAAAGTCCCTTCTCTTAGATCTTATTAATTAGATTTTACACTCTCTCTGTAGGGGAGCAGGAAACAATACTAAACACGGCACTTTGAGTGAACAGATATTTATTTTCCCACAGATCGATCAAACCAAGCACAAGTTCAGCAGTCAGACCCTTTGCTAATTAAAAATCACTGTGGTTATTGATAGTCTATTTGGTAGACTTTTTCCCTTCTAATTGTAAATTATCAATATTATAATTTTAATCAACTAAAATGTGACTATACGTACGTAGGTGTCGACTTTAGCAATTGGGAATCGGAATATTAATTCATTAAATCAACATGGTTATGCACATATTGTATGACATGAAAACACTTATAGTTAAAGGCATTGCGGTTAGGGAAGACGGATATTCACTTTAACTGGCAGGGCAGAAGTTTGATGTGGAAGTAGTTCTGCTTAATTGAGATCTGGGCATTTTGCCAAGTGAGGAGAAAAGTCATCTTGTGGATGTTTGTTTCTAATTCTCTCCTCCTAGGATGATCGCTCATCATTAGACAAGCTGTGCTAAAGATTATGGATTTTATTTTAATAATTTGAACGTCTTCATTGTGCCAGACATTGTGCCTTGCAGTCGGGTGAAAATGCACTTCCTGAGCATTGTACCATTGTCACAAAAATACCTTCTTCCTTGCTCATTCACAACCTGAGAGCAATCAGGTGTGTATGGCAAAAGGACTGCATGCTTGAAGTACAACCAAATCTCAAATTGAAGCACCTTTCAGTGCTTCTCAAATTATACCAGAATTGTCTTCTTTTTCTTGCGAATCTTTCTTTCTGAGCTCATCGTATTAGAAATAAATTCTATTTAACAATAGAATATACAATAGAATATGGCCGTTTATATAGTTACATTGCATACTTAGGACTTTACATGCATGTGTTATTAAGTCTTATAAAAGTTAAGTTTTAAAATGTTTTTTTTATCAAAATAAAGTGTTGGGCTGAAGTTAAAATGAGGGTGTTGAATGAAAAAAGTATACTCTAAATAAATCAAAAAGTGTCCGCAAATTAGACTTTTCAATTGTGGTGATGGCAGGTAACTAAGAAACATATTTAAAGACCCTGGATGAATAATGATGTTGTGCAGTTAGTGTCACCATAAAAGCGCTATAACTACAGGTCTTTTGTCTGCCTCAAACAACTCAAGAGAGTGTAAAATGAAAGCACAAGCATGAGAGGCCTCTACTGGCCAGCCAAGTCCTCACAGATAAGACAACCGGGGAAAATAAACACCTCCAAGATCTTGATCATCAACTATCATGGTATTAGTGAAGACACCAAGGCTTTGACCAAAAGACAAATTGATTAACAGCTCATTGCCAGCTTTCCCAAGTACAAGATGGGAATAAGTACAAGTACAAGTTCATTTAAACTGGACTTTGCTAGAGGACAGACTTTTACTCATGCATCTTTGATGAACACCAAATTTATGTTCACCCTCACAGCCAATTTGTACAACAGCTTTTTTAGAGCAGATGAATGACACTGCCAAAAACTTCACAAGTTTCATTGAACAATAAAAAAAATCAATAGCATTAGACAATTCACAAAAAAGGATGAACACCTCCCAAGAGGTGTGTGTGTGCGCGCGTGCTTATGTACTGCCTATATACTACTCCATCAAGAATTACAATATAAATTAATGTTTCAACCTCAAAATTCTCATTTTTTCCAACACAAATCATCTGTGCCGTAATCCTCACTTCTCGCATCCTACAGACTTAAGAGACACTATTGTGAGGTTTATAATATGTCAGGTTGAATATTATCTCCATAACATTAACATAATCTGCTCTTTGTGACATAGGCCAGGGGGTGAATAGCCAATCAGATGTTTTCCTGGACGCTAACTATTCACCTTAGCTTTTGTTTCCGGAGAGCATTCCGATTTGTTCACAGATGTATAAGCAATTTTAAACGTTATTAGGCATAGGCGGAAGTGCTTGACATAATCTTGTGGAAACAGCCTCAGCTGTTGGTCAGATGACAGGTCTTATTAAGTGCGCCATGCTGAATACAGAAACAAGTGAGAAAACCTCAAGTATGAACTTAGACTCCATAGTTTAGTCAATCAGTCACAATTCTCAACCCGAAGGCAATGAGAGTTGACGAAAAAGAGTGTGATTAACTCAGAATAAAGCTTCATACACTCCATGGTACATTTACTGAGATAATTACTTGTAGGAACCTATATAAGACGCTCTCTAGAAAGCCTTAATGACTCCCAATATAAAAATCATCCTGTTGTATTTTAAGGCACAATATACTTGGGGAAAATAACATTTTTTATAGTTTGTTATTATTTCAAGAGTTTTTGTTATAAGTTCTTGAGCACAAAATTAATTGTCACACTCTCGCTCAATAGAGGTAGAAAAGAGAAGCAAGAGTGGAAATAGAGCACAACACTGGCGACCACCGGAACTGAACATACCATGAAGTATCATGGTAATACACCCATGTGTACAAAAGTCCGTGAAGAAGCACAGAGAAATACGTTGAAAAAAAAAAAAATATTAATAATAATAATAATAATAATAAAACTAAAGTTTTGCCTTCTCTTTGTCAGCTGAAAACAAAGTGTAACTTAATAAATACTTCTCACTCTAACATGAAACATAAATGTATGTCTAAGCTTAGAATGTCTGTTTTTTTTAAAAAAAAAAAAAGTGCAAGTAAATACAGGGTTGTCTGTTTATCTAATCTGTATGAGTCTAAAGCTTCGTCATTTTGAACAAAGTTATTTGCAGTTGAAAAGGAACTGTGTTTCTTATTTGAGGGGGTAACTAGGTCAGTGTCACTTAACGCCTAAGTGGCATCACCTATTCTCAATCACCGTGAGCAGCAGCCCTTAATGAGCACATTTGCCAAACCGAAAGTAAAAAAAAAAATGCAACTGTGATTAATGGCATTAAAAAAAATTGACAATTAAGCACTTAAAATTCAAAATTCGTTAACTCGTTAACTATGACAGCACTACTTATTTTAGATCAAGGCTCACACGACTATACATACAGCTGTAGAAATGATTTTCATGTTTTTTGTAAATTGCCATACAAAACAAAATGTTGATTAAATATTGCTTGGTAGCATTTGAGCATGACTAATACCCATGTGTAGCAACAATATGACAGTGGCTAGGATACATAACCGCCTGATGGGGGAACGAAGGGGAAATAAACTTAACGAGGGTGCAAAACAAAAAAAACTGTGTTTTAGGTAAACTGGACTTTCCAGTCCAGTTCACTTTTTTAAACTTGCTTTTGTAACCATATGTTGAGACGCTGTAAAGTGTGAAATTAAAATACCATGTCCTTTCACAAATATTTATGTCTGCAAAAAGATTAGATCATAAAAGCTTCTTGTGAGTTGAGCTGATGAAATTTGCCCTTACCTTACCAACTCTCCTTTTCTTTCTTTGTCTCCATCTATATTCAATTGCTATTCTTTATTAATCAGAGCTCACAGTTCAAACTGGTCTTCAACTTCCTCCCCAATCCACACTAAGCCTGTCATTTCTGGCTATTATTTACTTTAATGGGCTTTGGCTGATCCCTGGCGCAGTGACGAAGGGCAAGGATAATACAGGCTAGTGGGGCCTTAGACGGTACGACTGCGACTTTGCCTGAAGATTAGCCATGGCAGATAGGCGTTCCAGGGGCTTCCTGTGAGCAGAAGTGTTGATTGAGAGGGTATAATGAGAGAGGTGGTGTCCTCACAATGGAGCCAGCCTCCTCTCTACACCTCTCACGTCTAAACAACCCCCTATCCTCCCTCTCTTTCTCTCAAGTCCCCCCTCCCTTTCAAGTTTCTTTTTGTTTTCTTCATTCTCTCGCTTTTCCTGTCTTCCACCAATCTTTCTTTTACAGATGAAGTCACGGTGCAGGAAGGAGCTCAAAAGCAACTGTAAATAAGCATGGGTCCTAATCCAGTGTTAATTGGTCGTTTCACAGACTGGGAGCACAAGTTGCAGGGTTTTTTTAGGGTTGCTGGATTGTGAGAAAGCAACTTCTGCTTTCATTGTTTCTTTAAAAAAAATGTCTTTCCACAAAATGTTTTGTTTTGCGGGTTCGATTAAATTTATTTTACATTTAAAGTTTGTGAAAAAAATACTGCATGCAGTTTCAAGCCTCTTTTATCGGGTTATTAACATATATAGGTCAAGTTTATTAACAAAAAATAATTTTTATTTCTGCCCCCGCATCTCTCTTTCTACTGCTCCCTATCTCTTTTTCTTTATTCCTCTACCCCATCTGTCTTTCTCTCTCTTTGTTCACTCTCTCTCTCTCTCCATTCATATACGACTCCCACTTAGCTTTCTTTCTTTCTTTCTTTCTTTTTCCTTCCATCTACTCTCTTTTTCACTCTTACTCCCTCCTTTCCTCTCTTTCACCCCCCCCCCTCCACAGTCTGTTTCCACACAACAAATGCCTTACAATCCAGCGGCACCAATTACCCCCCTCCTCTTCTCTGTGCTTTTAGCAACTTTTTCAAAACTCTTTTCACTTGGCTCTTGTCAAGCTATGAAAGAAAAACTAACCACCATGTCAAGAGAACTCTGCTGCCTAGCAACCCGGCCACAGTTTAATTCTGATTTGCTTCAGGTCTTGAGTAATGGAATTGACAATGTTAAGCTAGTCACTAATGTTGTTTGTCACCTCTGAAATGCAAACAAAACTCTTTTGTTTTTTTGGGTATTGGCCATGATTGATGTTATGAATCACAAAGGCATCTTTCATTTTGATCTTGTGTTTTTGCAAGGATTGAAGTCATATCTTTTCATGGCATATTAAATGTTTTAAAGAAGCATGAAACGGCGACGCTTTTATCTTATCAAAGTACTTCTGCATCCTTCTAACTACTGAAATTTAATGATTCCATTCAAGTTGTGTCCATTTCACCCAGAAATAATTTAATAAGAACTGGGGCCCAGTGAGAGGTTTTGAGACATGGCATAATCCGAAAAGAAAGGATAAAAGGAACCTCTGAGAATAAAGCAGAAGATGAAAGTTTTTTCGTTCTTTCTTTCCAAGACAACCACACGTTGTCCAACAACTTTTTGTCGTTTTTGACACACTTTAGTAAATATATGTTTTTTAATATAAACTTGTGAGGTGTTAATAAAACTAGATCATGTTCTGAATGGAATACCACAAAAATATATTTTAAAAAATTATATGGGATTTTTTTAAATGTGTTTTTTATCGTTTATGATTAATACATTTCTTATATAATATATATATATATATATATATATATATATATATATATATATATATAATTATTTAGTATTTTTTTAATTTACAGTAATGAGCCAATACAGTTTATAGATGTAAGTTCCTGTCCCATGTTTGACAGAACATGACAGAAAAAAAATCATTGAAGAAAAAAAACAGAAAAAAAAACAAAAAAAACATTGAAAAGCAAAAAATATATCTCTCACAAAACTTTAGAGTATTTAAATGAGTCTTTTTTTTTTTTGTGGCCACTCGTTTTGTTCTACCAGAAAAGGGATTTCACCTTGTTGGATGTCAAGAAAAGCCATCAATAAACACATCCACATCAAAGTACCGGATGGGGGGATTGGTTGGACTTCTATGGTCAATTGGGAAGGGTTTGGGCTCCCATATCAAGCTGCATCACACTCATTGGATCCTTCCCTGAGACCCTGACTGGATGTGCACTGTTAGCAGGTGGGTCCAAATTTAGATGACCAGATCTTTCCTGTGGATATTACGTTCTAACACACCATAATCCATAAGGTAAATAATTTTGCACCACCCTTGGTGCAGACCAGGATTATAAAGTAACATCCCGTCTTATCTGAGCAGGACACAACAGACCCCTGCACGGGTACACAGCTATACTGTTAATAACTGTCAGTGCCCACATTTCACATTGTTCATTTTGGCTTCAGGAGTTTACATTTTCTTCTTTTTTTTTAGCCAGCCCATTGGCGTGTATGTGAAGAATGCTATAGCACACACACACACACGCACACACACACACACACACACACACACACACGCACGCACGCACACACACACACACACACACACAAGTAGTCCTAAATTTCTAGCCATACCCTCATTGCATGGCCTTAGTTATAAGGGACTGAACTTGTCATTTCCCCTTTCGTCATACACTATTCCCCAAGCTTTAGAAATTTGCATAATTGCCAAAGATTTTGGCTGTATTTAAGTTAATGTCAAAAGATCAAAGTCAAAAATAAAATAAAAAAGCAGGGAAGAAAAATAAAGATGTTGGTAAAATGAGTGTTTTAGCGTATCTTTCTTTTCCCCTCTTCTCTGTCTTGCAAGGTCCTTAGTAACCTAATCAGAACTGGCTTTATCTGCTAATCCACATTTAAACTTTAACCTGTAGGGGGGCTCTTTGTGCTGGTTAATGTAAGCATAAAGGCAGACCGGCCTGAATGACTAATCAGATTAATCATATTTCACAAGACTAAAGAGCTTCTCTAAAAGGCTGCAGAATTAGGCCTACATCCTCGCTAGCCTGATCGGGGAAAGGGGGGAAAAACCTCAAACGAAATAATTGTATCCTTGACGAAATGATGGCTTAGAATAAATTAACGCTCAAAGGCCAAGTTTTTAATCAACTCTGCTGTCTAAAGCTTAACATTCTGGTGGCTTGTGGTTTGTATTAGGTTACAATGTCAGAAAACGACAAAACAGGCTGGAATCAGTTTGCAATCTCAATATTAAAAACACTTTAAAAAAGTAATAAGGAAAATGTGTTTAGACATGAACATACTCTTCTTAAGCATACAATATAGCGCAATACATGTACAATACAATTCATAAATGAAACTACTCACCAGAAGAAGCTCCTCACCAGCCTTTCTTTCTGTTCTATAATTTTAATGGTGTAAATGCGAGCAATTAAACAATGCATTATTTATCACAACACACGTTTCAGTTTGTCATAGGCTATAGTCAATTACCTGTCAAAACAGCAAAACGCTAAATGATGTTATTCACGAGGGATCGCTCCATGAAGAGCTGAGTGTCATTTTTAACTGTTTTCTCTGCATCAAACATCTGTTGACTGAGACGTGTCGTGCATTCCGCCAGACTACTCGAGGAAAAACATTTTTGAGTAAAAATCTCAACCAAAAAATTGAATATGAGTAAGCTCTAGTGTTTTTTTTTTCTTGGTCTCAAGTCAATTTGTGAACTTTCATGTCTAATGTAATGAGAAAAAGATGCAGTCAAAAGATTTAATTGCAAGCTTTTTTTATTGCAGTGAAGAAGAAAAAACAAAACAAAAAAAAAAACAATTCCAGGACCAAAGCAGCAGAATATGTCACATCATTACAGCGATAGCTTTTATTACATCAGAGTTCACCATTATTATATCGAGCACTCAAGCATGCCCACCTTTTACATACTACATTATGTTTTTTATTTTTTTTATCTTTGAGTAATTGTTCTTATGATTCTGTGATTTGTATATGGCACACGATAACAGACTCAAAACATCGATTCATTTCAATTTTTTATGTTATATCAGTATAGTTTTTTTTGATACATTAATATTCTATTCGTGCCTCAATTACAGTTTTACCAAGAGTCAAATCCTGTAAAATTAGATAACATTTATACATTTTATATGTTATAAAATTAGATTAGTATTGGGTAGATTGTAATTAGATTCAACGATTGTAGAGACTAGATAAAAAACAAACAAACAAACAAACAAACATATATTTGTTGTCACAAATATATAAATAAATAAGTCACCACCTAAAATAGCATCACTTTTTATTCTTGCATTATAATGCACAATTACTGCTGTGTGTGTCATGCAGAATATGTTTCTCCACCACAAGCCTCTAATCGACTCTCTACTAGGGTTTGACTCCATCTAGTGGTTCACAGATGATCATTCAGCCCTCATCAACACACAGACACTCTCCTTTTTCTCGCTCTCTAAAGAGTATTATGTTCTTTATATGCTGTAATCCCATATTCAATTTATGTTTAGTCATTTATAAAATCTTATTAGAGTTAAAATATGTTCTTAAAGGTTTACAAAAGACTATAGCTATTAAGAAAGAACGGGATCAAAACTATTTATTGAATTTACCCTCAAAAAATGTAAGTGCAAGCTATCTACATGAACATATGCGCTTATCCCATCCTCCAAATCTCAACATTATCCTAATTCAGTGAAATAAAGTTGTTGCTGTCATTTCAATTTTCTCTACTTTATAGAATTGGAATGAAGTTGTCTGTTAATCGAGCAGATTAGTTTGTGTAAAGAAACAATGAAGAAGATTTTCTCTCATAATCATATAATTGGCCCCCTCTTTTTAGTCTTATTTGACAGGGCAATTTCCACACGTATTAAGGTTCTGACACACTTGAAGTAATCGTATTAGTCCTTTTTAGAAAAATTAAACCAATATTGTGTAAGTAAGGGACCGACATGTGATGTCTCTACCGTGTTTTGTCATCAGAATATGATGGCTTAGAATAGAAACAGATACCTGGGCAAACTCAATTGTAAATTTCCAAAAATCAGATAAAATGTTTTTTTTTTAAAGACACCCAAATTCCACCGCTGCTGACGTAGGTAAAGAAATATACAATTTCACTGCATAGAAAAGAAAAGGGTCACCAGTAAACCACTAGATTCCAGGGCCTCTTGAGCGAAACCTCCAAAGCATTTCTAACTTTTTTCTACCCCTTAGTGATGCTTAACAGGCTTGACATTTTGCCCAGTCGGTGTCTGTAAACACTGCAAAGGTAGTGAAGACAAAGTTGCAGTGTAATAACTCACAAGCGCAAAATGAGACCGCTTGCTGTGCGTGCCATAGAGAAGAAACGCAAGGCCTTCTATGCGCCGCCCCCCTCTGGTGAGGAATGCTCACTCTAGAAACTAGCTTGTAGTTAGGGCCCACCACATCCTGATACTTTTATCAGTGACCTTCAACCCCGTGCACATCTGGAAACTTAGTTGGAGTCCAAAAGATGAGGATGTTTTCTTTAGTTTTTCTTCAACCTTTTATGGAAAAGAGCAAAGTTTTCTTTTGTTACTCAAAACACGTATGCTTGGAGAAGTGACTGCGATCATTATGAACTCTCAGGCTGGATTGAGTCAAGAAGGTCCTAAGCCGTGTAGACTAAATCTCTGGCCTGGAGCTGCAGGGTTTGAATATTTCAGAAGGACGGATGAACATTTCAGGAAGATTCAAGGCTCATTAAGCATTGAAGTTTGCCATTTTGAGGAATCCAGTGGGGAAGGCTAAGCCAAAAACACCAAATGTGGGATACTTTGAGGTTGCTTGTAGAACAGTATCTGCGATCAAAGGTACAATGTGTTTGTTTAGTCAGCTTATGGATTCTCTTAAGGGTTTAACGGTGTTGCACAAAAAGTTCTGTTGAAGTCTTCCTGTGTTTTGAATGTTCTCCCTGCGTCACTAGGGGGGTGCGGGGGGTGCGGCCCGCACCGGGTGACACCAATCACAGGGGGTGACACCAAAATGAAAAAAAATGCGAATTTGACAGAGCAGACATAGCTCGAGTCTCGATCGAGTTAGTTTCAATATTCATAATCGATCGTAGATCAGTACAACAAGACGGTCTTGTGAGCAGGTCGCCGTTAAACGTAAAGAGGACGCAATGAAGACGTGATACAACGCTGAGGGAAATTTAGCCGCGGTGGTCTGGCGGAAAAAAATTTGGGCTGACCAAAAGTTCGGCGCGCGGGTAACTGCGGCCGGGTGCCACGCCCACACGCGTTACGCCCGCTATACGACGCGGACCGAACGCGCTAGGACGTGTTACGAGCGCGTTTGAAACGTGGTTACACGCGCCGCGGTGGTTTGGCGGAAAAAAATTTGGGCTGACCAAAAGTTCGGCGCGCGGGTAACTGCGGCCGGGTGCCACGCCCACACGCGTTACGCCCGCAATACGACGCGGACCGAACGCGCTAGGACGTGTTACGAGCGCGTTTGAAACGTGGTTACACGCGGTAGGACTGGACAATTGTGAGGGCAATCGCGGGCGGAGCGCGTTCGTTGGACGTTTGTTTTACTAATACAATACTACTGTAACTGTTCATCAGTTCATCAACTGTTCGGGGGGGGGGGGGGGGGGGGGGTGACACCATGGCTTTACCGCACCGGGTGACACCAACCCTAGTGACGCCCCTGTCTCCCTGTGTGGTTTTTCCTCTGGGTTTCCTCCCACAGTCCAAAATATGCAGAAAAATTGGAATTAAATAACAATAGAAACTTTATTCATCCCCGTGGGGAAATTATTTTCACTCTGATTTTTCCCAGCCGAGAAAATTCGGAGCACTGGGCAGCAAGGAGCCGCGCAGCAGGGGGCTGTGGGGTCAGTGTCTCACCCAATTGACACTCAGTTGCAGAATCAGCAGTAGGGGGAACCAGCAACCTCTTGGACACCAGTCCAAGCGCCCTACCACTGGACCACAACTGCCATTTTAAGAAAATTGCTATTAGTTGCGAGTGAATGTTGGATATATGTGTGTCCTGCTTTGTTATTGGTTGACCATCAATTCACGGGTCAGGTCTTGGCTTCCTGTGGCAAAGAAATGAAAAAATGGTCAGTATTCAGCCATGTTCAGAAAATGGCCCGATTTGATCCCAAGTCACATGTTTGAAACAATTTTCAGTAAATCACTAACTAAAGATGGTGAACGTTGAGATTTGTAATGAACCTGCTGGAACCACACTTAATGACATGATCTGAAGTTGGAATCACTGAGACAAAGATGAAAAGATCTCAGCAGTATACTTTTTCAGTTTTTCAGTACAGTCAAAAAACGAGTATTTGGTGCTTGTTACATTAACATAAATGTAATACGTCAATGTAACATAATTCTTTTTAGTTTGTGTTTGAACATAACAAAATCATGTCAATGAAACAGTTTTTACAAATTACCAAAGTATGTCATGTTCTTTCTACACAATAAAAATGCATTTAGTCGATTACAAGATTTCCAGCAGGCAACGGTTACTTGGTCCAGCATGATTTCGTCTTCGTTATAATTCTCAGACAAATCAAGTTATTTCTTCACATGTAAGAAAGCATAATCTTTGAACACTCTTTCATAACAGCAGCACTAAAAATGTTGTTTAAACTTTGGTCCTCAATTTTTAACGTTATTAGAGAAGGCGAAATTTGTGTTTTCTTCCATGTTTGTGTGAAACATGTTATTTTTCCTCCCACTTGTAACACGTTCAGTTCACATAACATATACACATAAGTATACACATAAGTTGCTCACTTCACTTGGGAGATTCATCTCTATAAGTTCATATAACAGACAAGCAGCAAAAGCACCACCTGTCTAAAGTGTTGATAAGTTTTAGAAATACAGCAAGCCCCATTCTGAAGTCAAATACACACATTGACGGTGTCAAACATATAATGTGTCCTTTTAAGACAAATCGCTTTTATTGCTCCTTGTTACAACGCAACAGGCTCCTGTAAGCATGTGTATGCTTTATTTTAAAGTTTAAAAAGAGATTAAAAGAAAACTTCCAAAAGTGCCAAATGCAAACTTCTCATTGGCTCTCCCAAGAAACGTCGGCTCTCATTGGACACGCCCGTGATTCTTTATAAAATATATTTTTAGTTGCTTAAGAATTATTTTTGTGCAGGTTTTTTGTGCTATTGTTTTGTGTTTTTCTGGCAGCAAAATGTTTGTCAACATTGTCTTTGTCAACAATGTTGTCTGAAATGTTTGACGGAAAAACAAAACTTACCATTTATGATCTCTGAGTTTGAATTAATGCAGTCTCGAGTCTTCAAGCAAATCAGATTTTTAATCAAATTTGTGCTGTTAATGTTGAGAATGTTGTCTTGTTTCACAGTTTTGGCTCTTTTTTCATGGCTCTCTTAAAAGAGCTTAAAGTAAATAAAATCACGTAGTATATAAAACATTAAAGAATAAGTATATTAATTAATTGGAAGGCGTTATTGTCATGCAATTTCAAGCAACCTAAGAAAATTATGTGCCAAAAAAAAACCCTAAAAAAAACTAGTTGAGCTGAAGCAATGTCATCAGGCCAAATTAACAAGAAAAAATTATGTTGCTCCATTTAACTTGTTAAAAACGTGTTTGATCAACCCAAAATACACTAGTTGAACTGAAGAAAGATCAGTAAGTACCATTAACCATAAAAAAACATGTTACTTCATCATGTTCATACTTTGTTTGATGAGCGAAATAGTTTCTTGGTATAGCAACACCATTTTATCAGGTGGAAATGCTTTCCATAATTTTATTATGTTAATTCAGAAATCTTTTTTTTTCAGTGTACAGTGATCAATCATACCTCATTTTGTGGTTGCTTTGGGCTGAGGGTTTGGGCTAAAATCAGAGCTGAATAAGACTGCTAGATCCCCAAGCTGATGGTGCAGAGTATGTGTAGTTGTTTTTAG
This sequence comes from Paedocypris micromegethes, assembly GCA_028031935.1. Lineage (NCBI taxonomy): Eukaryota > Metazoa > Chordata > Actinopteri > Cypriniformes > Paedocypris > Paedocypris micromegethes. The sequence goes on along the minus strand of CM051497.1, from coordinate 21,541,153 downwards.
CCAGCACAGATGATTTTTTTTATATAGGATTCATGCAGAGCAGGCCAAGACCATAACTGCCAGTCCATTTGACAGAGGTGACATTTATTAGTCACTTCACTCATGCTGGTCTTCCATGATTCTCATGTTTCTGTTTCTCAGCACCACTTTATGCCGCTTCTCTTTTGCTTTTACAATGCTCAGAATTCAAGCTGAGCTTGGTGACAATCTTCCCTCTTATAGTTTCTCCACACATTGATTTGGAGTCTCTGGGGTTTTGGGATTCTGTTGAAGGTACTCATGGGAGCGTTAACACCTGTCTGTCAAAGCCAAAATGAGATTATCCCATGGGCCTAGACTTTCGTTACACGGCAACTGATATTATTTTCAATTTCTAGGGTTGTAGTAGAAAATCTTGCAATTCCTTTAGTTGTCTTCAATGCCAACTCACAGACCACCAACCATAGAAAGTTTAAGAGAAACAACTGTATGTAAATTATTTGTAGAGTTTCCTGAAATTTCAAAACTTATATTTATACAGTATCGTCTTCAATGGAATGATATTATTATGGTTTTAACACACACACACACACACACACACACACACACACACACACACATGCGCACACTTATGTATTTACATGGACAAAAACAGGGAGAATGAAAACTAATATTCCAAAGTTTAAATGAAAGCATGATTTCTAATTTGAACGGGATCTTCTGCTAAAAAGGGCATACAAAAGGTTTCAGCAACATACATAGTTGGTTTATGTTATTTATTTATTTTCTTTTACCTCAAATTGACATGATCCATGGAACAAAAACGTTTCTGCCGATTCATTACCTGGTACAGCGTCCTGGTACATTTGCTATATCGTTAAGCTTCAGGATTTTACTTCAGTTAAATTGCCTTGGTTTCCTCAGAAAAACACCCATCCTTGTAAAAAAATAACTAAATTTAATGAGTTATGAAATGCACACCAAAGTCTACTGTCTTCACGGTTAATTGCAGCTTGTCACCCAAAGCATTTGTTGATGTATTGCTTACGCTAGGTTTTCCAACTTTTTTTCCCAACAAGACACACACACACACACACACACACACACACACACACACACACATATATATATATATATATATATATACACATATACACTGTGTGTATATACATAATATTAAATATGAATATAAACTTATGATAGACCTCCGCCACATTGCAAGTGTTTCAATTCTCAATGAAAGTAACTCATCTGATTAGCTCAGACAAGGTCGAGTTATATTTTTGTCTTCTTAAAATAGAGGAGGATGTGTAATGTTATATAGAGGGACGCAATCAGCTTTCAACATTAGCTTTTCAAAGTGGGCTAAGAAGACAGTTTATTCTGAATCAGGGAATAATGTCTTTATATACAAAATAATATTTTGTTATTCTTCTTTTTATGTTCGAGTTTTCTTTCCTCTTTCTCAGAATATGGTAACAGCTACTGCATGTTTCTCAATAAGCTTCAGGCACCGACACCAGCCTATTACTTTCAATCTCAGGAAGTGCTATAATTAGCAAGCACCATCAGGCAAAAGAGTCGATTCCACAAAGGACTTAAAGCTTTTCTCACCCTGAAGGTTTCCGAAAGCTCAAGCAGTCTGTTCTCAGCGAGATTGAATTTGTTTAGTTGCAGTAGAGCATCAACAGTGGCACACAAGAAAAAGTACTATATGTTGCTAATTATGCTAACGTGCAGTCGCATGGTGATGTGTTGACTTTGAATATGGAGACGTTTCTCACGTTGTCATCAGCTGGCTATAGGCCAAGACTCTTATCTTTTCTGTGTCGCACTCCACCTGAAGGCATAAATGACAATGGTTTCATTTATCCTGCCAAAGTCATTACTGTGCACAAGAAAGAAGATAAATATTGTTGTAGACGCTCAAGTTTCTCTCAAACAGGAATCTTCCATCCCTTGTCTTTCCTTGAGTCACTGGTCTTTCTACTCAGAGATGCATTTGAATGTGTTGGTTTGTCTGTCCGTCAATCCTTCTGTCTGTCCGACAATCAATCCAAATCCTGCCACCCATTCAGGGCTAAACTCAAAACTCACCTGTTTTTCATGCCTACTCACCATGAGATATAGCTTGCTCTTGGGCACAAAAAAAGCTAAAGAATTAAACAATATAATATATTTTTACTTATTTGTTTGAACAATCTTAATTGCATTGTTGTGTACAGATCACAGTTATGGCGAACAAATCAGGCCAATTCATGAGAGATAAGTTTTTCCTCAATTTTTTCAAATGTTTTCTTCTTCAAATAATCTCACGCAAGAAGAGAAGCTGTAACAATTGATTCAAATCATGTTGAATCCCACAACTGAAATGTGATTGAATTGTTTTTTTGCAGTGATAGCCAATCTCTTGCCTTGGGAGCGGCTTGTGTAAAGCTGGATGTGGCACCAGTACCATTGCGGGGTGAGCTGCAGTAAAACCTGAGCATCCGTGCTCGCTCTTGCTATGGCCGCCTTAACGATACTCTGTAGGGCCTCCTATGGTGCGAGCCCATATTTATGTTGGCAATATATGCAAAAGAATTAAGCCTGTAAAACCTTGCGGCCACACAAAGCACTCATTAACTTGGAGGGGCCTCGATTTACTGTGACACTGTTTATTTATGTAGCTGGAAAAGAAAATCCTTGATGCTTTAGGCTATTCTCTTGTGCTATTTAACAATATTTTTCTTCTGTGAAAGACTTTGTACCGGAAATCAATAGCCTGGATTTATAGCTGCAAAATATGCCCATTTTGTTTGAATTGGGATTGAGTGATGCTGTGTCAATTTCATGAATTGTTTTTCCGTCGTCTTGTTTCTGAGAGCACAAAAAAGAGCAACAACTACGATGTGTTGTGTGACTGTACACAGACATGAAAGCATATTAAATGTGTCACACCCTAGACCTCCGCCGCCGTAATTTAATGAGCGTTCACTGATCCATTTGTAGAGCGGTACTTATATTGCATTATGATGAAACTATTTTGTTGGTTAAACATTTTTTTCCAAGCATTTCCCAGCCTGCACCTGCTTTAACATTTTTTACATTAATTATCATTATTAAATGAAAAGTGAGGCCAGGCTTTATGAGCACGAGTATCATTTGTACATGAGGAGAAAATGAAGGTGACACCATCAGCGACCTTTAACCTCAGAATATAAAATGCCTGTAGTTACTCAAGATAGAGAGTTGAAAGGGTAAAGGTGAATTCAAGAAGAATCCTGTGTCATTTTTATTTTTCTGTTTTGTTCTGTTTCTCTCTATCACACGCACACACACACACAGACACACACCCACGCGCACACACGTTCTGTGCATGTGTAAAAGAGTAAAACGTAAAATAATTTGTGTTCATACAATTTTTTTATTTCCCCAAATTTCCTCTCTTCTACTGTCGTTTATTACATTTTTTTTTATTGATGATTTATTTTATTAGTTTATATTTAGTTTAAAAAAATATTTATTTTATTTTATCTCTGTGTAAATTATACGAGAGCACAATAAACAAGCATTCCAAACAGTAGCATGTAGTGCAACCTGGCACTTTTAATAGAAGTGGAATAATTCAAAGAGCGCAAGAAATATGTCATTTAATTAGGCCAATCTTTTTCTTATTTAATCCAAAATGGCGTGGTGTCCAGCTGCGACATTCCTGACAGGCAGGGAATGTTACCGCCTCGCAGTTCCTGTCTTCACGAACAGGAGGAGGGCATGATAGAGAGACAGAGGCAATATATTTCCAATTTGTTATTGAAAACACAGTTTGCAAAAATAGATGAGTTTCAAATTAGAGGCAAACAGACCACCTTTTAACAGCCCGGCATGACAGTGAGCAGATTGCTCGTAGTGTGAGTTTCACATTGGCACGCTTTGCTAATAATAGAGAACTGCATGCAATGCAAATTTAGGCTGGTTCAATCTACACATGTTGTCCTATTGTTCCAATTCCTACGCTTGGAAGTGATGCTAATGTTTTGTAGCATCACCAGCAACCGTCAGGTGGTGTTTACCGAGGAGGGGCACAGTTGTCTGCAGGTTGGAGGCATTTGATTGGCCTGTCAGGAAGTCAGTGGGAAATGATTTTAATTTGTATGGTACAGCTGTGAGCTGCATGTAAAAAACCTGTGTGCATGAAATAAAAATGTTTTTTTCCTTGTGAGCACACCCACTGTTATGAATAATTCAAACCCCAAAAAACTTCAGATTTGCATCAGAATTATAAAATAAATGATCGAATTGTCTTGATTTTAAGTATTTAAACTGGCATATTGATGACCCATATTGAACACACAGTTGTTGTTGTTGTTGTTGTTGTTATTATTATTATTATTATTATTATTGTTATTATTATTATTTATTGGTTTTGATTTTATGAAAAGAAAAAAAAAACACTTTTTAAAAATATTTTCTTTTTATCTCTGAAAATAAAAAAGCAGTCACCAGAATTTGTGTCTCTAGTTTGACTGCAAATGTTCCAAAAGCCTTCAGGCCCAGAGATGCTGAAATTTACTCAAATACACCATTGAAAAAAATAGTTTACAAAATGATTGGTGTAGCTATGAAATATGAATGTCTAGATCTACTGCAATGGTTTCCTACCAAAATTGCATTTTTTACATTTAAGCCTATATACAGTACACAATCATAATAAACCTAGCACTTTAAGGTAAAATGTAATCATATGTGATCAAATATGCATGTTGCCACCTCCTCCACAGTGTTTACTTTACTTTACAGTCATTTGGCTGTGTCTGTGTTGTTTTCAATTTGGATTTCACTGGAGCAAGAGAAGCTGTCAGTCTCTGCTCTGACGGACACATGCAGCCATCAGAGAACGTCCTCAACATCTTGCCTCACTCCACTCGCGTGTCCCTGTGGACGTCAATAATTTACAGCAATTACACAGGCAGATGACTTTGAGGCAAGCTGATGTCACGTATTATGTGTTTATATGAGACAAGGTGGGATGCAACTTCTACAATCTCTTAATATCTCAATCCAATCTGTTTACAAACTCATCTTCAGGACATTTTACCTTTGATAGTATAATTCACCTTTGACCTTTCACTTACTCTCTCACTCACTCAATAACTCAATCTCTCCCTCACTCACTCACTACAGTATTGGTTTTAAACAAAATGCATACACTGTGTTTAAACATACCCTGGAAACCATTTACAAACTCTTTGATTAAGCAAAAAACCATGAAGGCAAGTTTAACATGGCATTTCTGATATAAATATAACATAAATAAATAGCCTAATGTAGGAAGTGACAAATGTATTGGACTTCAACCATCAAGGACAAATGCTAATTTAATCTGATTAGCAAGTGAATGAAAAATACATGTTAAGTTAAACAAAATACTTGCAAATGAAGCCAAATGTGGATGGGGTGGTCGGGGGAAGGAATTAATTCATTCGCACAGTTCAACTCTGTTAATAAATTAGAGTTTTCATTAAGTCTCACACAAAGGGCGTAATATGTCAAGTGCTTTGGAGAGGCTGTTTGTTCAAATGTTCAACTTTATTACAGCCCATTTAATTTACTGGTGACAAGCCTGCGAGCCACCCATACGCGATCAAGTGTGTGTATTTAGATGTTTGGGTGCACATGCTCAGACTGTGATGCTGGAACTCTTCCATACATTATAATTGTTTGCTAATTCAATGCTAATTTACTAATTAATTCTAGAACAGGAGATTAGATGCAGCACAAAACTAAATAAGTACAGAATTCAATTGCGGTTACCATTCCAGTCAAGCATTAGAAATGCAAACTATCTAAGTTGGATCGCATGCTTTGCTTTGCCCAAGGCCAATAACACTGATGCGTGCACCGGGCGAATTACACTAATGTGTGTGTGAGGGTATTTTTTTCTTTTCGTGGGTTATGACAAGAATGGACCTTGCTAATATTTTTGTCTTTTGTTATATAAACAACAATAAACTAATATACTATATATACTAATAACTGTAACTAAAAAACGAATGTGTGCTATTCAGAGGTGTAAGGTACTTGAGTAAATGTACTTCGTTACTTTACTTAAGTATGTTTTTGGCTACTTCGTATTTGTACTGAGTATCAAAAATATAAGAAACTTTTACTCTCTACTCCATTACAGTAACTGTACTTTTCACTCCACTACATTTAAATGTACATGTATTGTTACTTTACATTTTTTTTGTTTTTTCTGTTACTTTACACTGTTACATTTTTATTGTGTGCGACAAACCATAATTGATTTTTTTTGTTAATTTCTTGGGCGAACGAGGCAATTTTGCCATCTGTCGTCTGCTGAAGATACTGGAAGCTAATTGTGAATTAGAAACCACATGAACACGTGAATATTTACCAGGATTTTATTGTATAGGATTTATTTTATTTATTTTGCACATTCGAGTTTGATTGAGACTGACTTTTTGTTCTTTATTTTTTTTAGTTTTACCATTTTTGAAACATGGATTAGTTTCTGTATTAGAAAAAAAAAACTTCATGAAGAGACATTTTTCACATTTCTTTGTATTTTCTAAAATACTTAAGTTTTATTTAAATTCGATACTTTGACTCTTTGATAACTTTGATAAATCTTTTTTATAGTGGTGACTTTTTACTTGTATTGGAGTAACTTATACAGTACATATCTGTACTTTTACTTAAGTATGGTTGTCTGGTACTCTTTACAACTCTGGTGCTATTATTTCTACTAAACCTGGCAACATAATTTTTATATTATTTATAATATTAAATATAACTGTAAGTAGCCACAGCAGAGTTTCTAGCATTTTATTAAAACAAGTTATGTTCTTGATGAAACACTAATAAACCATTATTTAGGTAAAAATTCAGGTTTAATCATCTTGCAATCAAGACTTGAACCCACACTAAGCATAATAATTGCATAGTTAATGCTTAGCAGCTGTCCACCACTAGATGGCGGGCAAATCCGAAATATGTAACACTGTCCTGTTCACAACCTCAACAAAAACAACAGCAGCAGTAAAAAAAAAAAACCTTGATTATAAAGTTGCATGCCAAGTCATGTGTGCACATACATAGATTAGACGTGTGTGCACATAGATGCAAATACCCTGCCACAAATCAGCCCCTTTCACACATACAGACCTAACCGGTAAATGACCTGTATTTTGTCGCCACGCAGTCATGTGTGAAAATGCTTTTAATAAAATGCTGATAAAGTTGTTCTGGCAATTTGCCGGTGTCGTAATCGTGCCCCGAGTCGGGCCAAGGGGAAGTGGTAGGAGCCACACAGATGCCAATCTTCCAGTGACAAAAGTTTATTAAGAAAAAAGACAAGGACTTACAAAAAGAAAAACAAAAAGAAATCTCCTCCAAGCAGGAGTAACGGTCACCAGACAGTCAAAGTGCTTCTCGTTCAAACCTTCAATTGTACTCCTGAACGCAAGAGACAGGTCAACACACACAGTACATGTCCTTGGTACTACCGTCAGAACTTATAGAAACAACCTCTACCAACCTCATCCACCCCTCAGTCAAAATGGCCTGGCTTTTGTAGGCCAGTTTTCCCGCCTAAACAAATTGGGAAAAACCATGTGCTACTGAGGGGGAAAAGGAAATAACTAAACCTTACAAAAATCAATCTTAAACAGTAGCACAAGACAAAAAACCCAAATCTAAATAAATCATGAATAAATTAGAATTTAACCAAATCAAGTGACAATACATACATATGCAATTAAAATAAAGACAGAAAAACAATCACCCACAACTCAAAATGGGCTCAACCCAAGCCTTCAAAATGGCTGAAAAAGCCACGCCTTTCTTCTACACACACAAAGAAAGTGGTGAGTATACAGGGATTAACTTATTAATAAAATGACTAAACAAATGGTTGTTTTTCATTTAACTAAAACAGTGACCAGACAAATTAAATTCTGACGGTAAACAAACTGAATAAAGAGTGAACATGTAAAACAAACTTGTTGCTGAGATGACTCTCGTCATCACAGCCGGTAAGAGCAGCTGTAACATTTCCGGCAAATTGCCGAGTAGCTGTGTGAGCGTGGTATGAAGAATGCCTGAAGGAGCACGCTGAAGAGCACGCTTTGGCGTAAACGACCGCTCTGAGCCAATAAGGCTCAGAACATTCATATAATGTTAATTTATGTTTAAGTTTAAATTGTCATCGGTTTGGTAGCATTATCATTTTAAAGATTTCTGGGAAAAGTGCCCTGCCCCTTTAAGAGTACGGCTAATGCTAACTCGTGTTTTGAGAATAAACACAATGTTCGAAATCCACCGTGTGACTCTTTTTCATTTGTAAAGCCCCGCGCCAAAGAGAGACACAGAAGTCGGAAGAGAGCTGAGCTTAAAGAGTGTGAGTGAGACAGTGCGCCTGCGTGTGCGCGCGCGTGTTTGTGTGTGTGTGTGTGTGTGTGTGTGTGTGTGTGTGTGTGTGTGTGTGTGTGTGCCTGTGAGAGCGCGGAGAAGCGGCGAGCGGAGTGCTGCTCCTTTTCGTGCCGTTTTCTGAGAGATGTATTTATTTCACGTCATAAATGTTCATTTATTTACCGCGCTTGTGTCTCTGCTGTTTATTTTCGTGAGAAAGGGTGAAATATCTGCGCACTGTTCTGAGTAAAATATGTTCTATTTCGGTAGACCGCGCGTATAAGTCGAGCTCCCCACTTTCAGCCCGAAATTTTTAGAAAAAAATGTGTGTGTGTGTATATATATAAAGTTAAAATTAAGTTTTCATATTAAGGTATTTTATATAGAAAATCACGTGTATAAAAGCTGATGAACGCAAGCAGTTCCACGTGCTCGCTTAGTGTCAAGTCAGGAGACCTAGCACTTCTTTTGTGAACCTGGTTATTTAATTTGGTATTGATCCATTTTAAGTTATTGTTAATGTATGCTTAATTTGCTATTGGTATAGTTCCATTATTATGTGTAGGGTTGTGTTTGTCTATGGTATGAATGCATAGAGCGAATTCTATATTAGCATTAACAAAGGACTTACATTCACTAAAGCTCAAAATACCACATTGTATTGTGTGTCACGATGAATAAGACCTAAAATTGACCTCAGGACACAAAACAGAAATACATTTATACGGAAATAAACGTACACACTTCTCTCTCTCTATTTGGGTTACGTGTGTGTGTGTGTGTGTGTGTGTGTGT
>CM051497.1:21367070-21531954 GCA_028031935.1 Paedocypris micromegethes | reverse complement strand
TGTGTGTGTGTGTGTGTGCGTGTGCGTGTGTTTGTTACCCAAATAGAGAGAGAGAAGCAAACACAAACAATAATGGCCACACAAGCAAAAACACAATTAACAAAATTAAGAATATACACTAATACTAATGAAGAGAATGAAATAATAAATGACAAAATACAAAGGCTTGTAAAAAAAAAGATCCATCCGTCCAATTACATAACCAATAAGTGCAGCTGCATCTACCGTAGTATATTAAATTCTTTTGTTATAACGATTTCTTATTCAACAAAAAAACCAGGCTGATTTATCTATTCACAAGTGTGAATTACATAATTTCTTCTTCAGATTTAGCTTTGCCACAGCAAATTACACATAAAATTACACATTGGGTTATGTGTATCATGGCACAACATGAAACACTGCATGAACATTTTGAAATTGAAACCCAAATTGTCAAATCAATCATTTTTCTGTCTAGTGAGCCACATGAATTATCTATAAATATATGCACAGATTATAAAACCTCCACATCCATCACGCCAAATGATTCATGTAGAACAAACTAAAATCAAAGTATAATTAAGAGTTTGTCCTCTCTTCTATTACTGTATTTCTCGTATTTTCTATTTTTCTAGCTCTATTTGGGGGGGACATGTACGTATCTTTCCAGCTTCAGTGTGCCAGACTCGGTCATTTGTTTTTGTAACTCAATGACAGTTGGCCTGCGTTTTCACAGACTAATGAAAAATAAAGACTAAAGCAAGGCAGTTTCAGTCAAAACCATCGGTGTAATTTAAACCACACTATCTAGTAGAACAGCCACACAAACAGGCTGTCACTGTCTTTGAAGAACTATTAATACACAGACTTTAATTTCCAAGTGCCTTTCATTACCTCTCACTATAATGAAAGCCATGGAAAGGATAATTAAGCGGCACATCACCTGTTGGATCCGCTGCAGTTCGCTTACCGTGCTGGCAGAGGAGGTGGCGATGCTAAAAACTTCTTACTGGACACTGCACATAAACATCTGGAAGAGCCTGACATCAGTCAGACTTCTGTTTGCTGACTTCTCCTCAGCCCTGCAGCCCCACCTACTGGCCTCTAAGCTCTTCACACACTTTGGCCTTGAAGACCAGCTCATCCTACTTGTACATCCGACTTGTACTACAGTCCAACTTGACTTCCTGACCAACAGGACACAGAAAGTTCTGGTCAATGGCACTCTGTCCAATCTCCAGTGCTCCACTTTGCACACCTCAACCGGTTCCCCTCAGGGCTGTGTACTCTCACCACTCCTCTTTAGACGATTGCAGGTCCGCTCACACAATCCGTTTCTGGCTCCTCACAACACCATGGAGCAAGCTTGCAAGAGTTTGTGGACTGGTGTGATAAGACCCATCTGAATCTAAACACAACCAAAACCAAAGAGAGGGTGATGACTTTTTCCAACAAAACAAAAAAACACTCGCCGCATCATCTACCTCCGTCATTCATGGGGAGACAGTGGAATTAGTTGAGGAATACAAATACCTGGGAATCATCTTCGACAACCAACTCAAATTTTCTTCCAACAGAGAGAACATCCTCAAGAAATGTCATCAGCGCCAGCACCTCCTCAGGAAACTCAGCTCCTTTGGAGTCAACAGCAACATCTTGTTGACCTCCTATTACGCCTTCATAGAAAACATCACTGTTTTCTCCATAACCGGGTGGTTCCACTCCATCACTCTATAGAACAAGACAAGGCTACAAAATTGTAGTAAAATATGTTCAAAAATCATCTGCAAATGTCCGAACTCTGAAATTCATGACTTACAGGTTCTCAGGCTAGCGACCAAGATAACTAAGACCCCTCGCGCGCACTCTACCCTGCATTTGAATAGCTTCCGTCTGGACGCCGTTTTCGTTGCATCACATGCAAAACTCAGAGGAAGAGAGCCACCTTTGTGCCCAAAGCCATAATGCTACTGAACGCCAGCTTTAAGGAGGACCTCACCTTCATTCATGTTGTTCTTTATTCCTGTTGTCCCCCCAAGGGGAGAAACAAAGTTTCTTTGACTCTGACTTGAAAGCTACATTGAGTGCAGTGGCAGATGACAGATTTCCTCGAAACTCATTGAGCGTATCTATACATCTTTTCTCTCCTGCAAAGCCAGTAGACTTTTACGCAACTTAGTCTTGTAGGCTATAGTGTTTATTTCACAAATATGTGAACATATTTATGTTATCTCATTCACAGAAACATTAAAATAGTTTACAGTTGGTAACTTCTTCCAGGTAGTTTTTGTGTCTGTGTCGCGACGTGTCTAATGTTTCTTTATTTCTGCTATTGAACCAATAAAAGCTTATCCTGTATGCACGTCTGCCTATGGACCATTGTTTAACATTCACGCACATACTCGCGCTGCTGCATATAGACAACGTGTTTTTGTTCATTTGTGATTGTTCCACACTTGAAATACAAAAAAATGGGGCCTTATATTTACGTGCATATTTGAAATCTGCGATTATAAGCACCCTCCCATTACACTGCGGCCAGCCAGAAGATCAAACCATCTCATAAAGATCAATCATCAAGTGCCACGCAGATCCAAATGGACTTGGATTTGTTACCACTCGATGTTAAAATTCTGAAATCTGGAAAGTCTGATCCCAAATTAGGGAGAAGATGGAAACATACCAATTTTTGCATGATTCTTGGAACTTAACTGACCACAATGATGGACTGTGTTTGAATGATCATCAGCAGGCAGAGCTTGGACGTTGCTCTTCCTCATCAAAAACGTTAATTTGGAATATTTGCAGTAAATCCTGCAGCAGTACTTTAATGCCAAGCACATGTGGATGCATAGCTTTTTGCCTCATGCTATGTTTCTAACAGTTTTTTTAAGTGTCACACAAATGGTCATAAATTTGGAACGAACAATACTAAACTGGAAAAAACATGATTTAACGTGATACAGAAGGCAGAGAACTGTCAATTACATAAACCACGCACCACCATAATAATATGTTTTCTTATACATGTGGTTTGAAAAAAATATTTGAATCTTTTGTGGCAAGGTGAGGGAAACCCCTCCGGCAGATTTGGACATTGGCCAATAGAACCAAGCACCACGGGTATTTAGGCGCTACTCACGGCACCTGGTGGTGGTGATGGCTGTTGCCGCCCCCTGTTATCGTGACGGGAGCGGCCGGAACTCCAGGAAATGGCTGGCTGTGTCTAGCGTGTGTCTACCTTTTGTAGAGTGTTACCCCGTTTCAGGTAAGCGGACTAGAACTAGTCTGCTGACGCAGCTGCCTGACGCGCTCATTACTTGCGAGTGTGAGCGAACGTGCAACGTTGCTAACCCAGTCGGGGTAGGTTCTTAATTTGGTCACTATATTTGTTCATCGTTTTAATGTCACTAACCGCTGAGTGCAGGTGAGCGCGCGCAGACGGTGGTGATCAGACGATGTCGCTGTTTTTCTAAATTGTTGTGAGTGGGAGAACTTTGATACTGTGTGTGTGTGTGTGTGTGTGTGTGTGTGTGTGTGTGTGTGTGTGTGTGAGTGCGGGTGTGTGATCAATGGCAGCCTAGTGGTTAGTGTTGGGAGTAACGAGTTACAAAAGTAACATATTACAATAATATATTACTTTTTGCTGTAACGCGGTAGTGTAACTTATTACTTTGTGTATTTTTTTTTTAAACAATTTTTATTGGGCAAAAAGTTGAACGTGAATATGTACAGATGTACAGAATGTATGAAATGCCTTTTTATTTTTTTTTACCCAAATAACCATACAAAACAGTATCTTACAGACAAACATTATCCCTCCGCAGCCCACCCGCCCCGCAATCGCCCCAATTGGAACGGATGAATACCTGATTAAATTAACACAGTTAAAAGAATTAAATCAAATTTAAAGGAAAAATAAATAAATAAAATGAAATAAAATAAAATAAAATAAAATAATAATAATAATAATAATGTATCAGCAATAGACTAGGAAAACATAAAGTCGGCAGGAACAAAATAAACATTAGTCATCACAGAGAGGTACAGACTTAATAGAAAGAAGAAATGGGTCCCAAACTTTCTCAAACAGCTTAGAGTCCTTAACGGAGTATCTAATTTTCTCCAGATATAGGAAAGATATCAAGTCTCTTAACCACGAGGAATTTGAAGGAGGACGTGCCGATTTCACGCACAGACTTCGTGCGATTTCACGCACAGACCCGCTACCGCGGCACTGCTCCTTCCCCCGGACATCGCTCTTCCACCGCGCCGAAGCTACAGCCATCGCGGATCTCGACGGAGCTCGATCTACGATGCATCCACAATAATTAACTCCTTCTGGTCCTCCAGTCGCCGTTCTCCAAAGATTACTTCTCGTACCGCCGATCTCAGTGTGTTAACCAGCCTCCCCCGATCGGCTGAACGGGCGACCAAACAGGATTCCTCCCCTGTCCATTTTGGCCTGCTCAATGTCCGCTCCCTCACAGGCAAGGGAATCATCATCCGCGATCTCATCTCCGATCGTAAATTCGACTTTTTCTGTTTAACGGAGACCTGGCAACAGCCAAACGACTTCTCCCAGCTTAATGACTCTACTCCCCCCGGCTATGTTTACGTTTCGAAATCTCGCGGATCCCGTGGCGGTGGTCTCGCGATAATTCATCGCGAGACTTTCAAAGTACTCCAAGTATCTGTGCCGCCTTCAAGTGCTTTTGAATCGGTTGTCCTCTCACTACCGGGACCTGCTCCCACTATAATTGCTGCTTTCTACCGCCCACCCAAGCCACAAAAAGAATACTTGGATGAATTCAGTTCTCTCCTGACCCACCTCTGTACTCTATCTAACAACATTATACTGCTGGGTGATTTCAACATTCACATCGACAACTGCTCTCATCTTCTCACTAGAGACTTTTTATCCTGTTTAGATGGTTTTGGTTTTGATCAGCATATTGATTTTCCCACACACATCAAAGGCCATACGCTGGACCTAGTATGCTCCTCTGGTGTTGCTCCTCTTAATTGTTCAGCCAATGAACGAACAGAAACGGATCATTTTCTCATATCTTTCTACCTCCCCCTCTGCCTCTCCGTTGTCAAAATTCCCCGTCTCATCTCATACCGCAATCTAAAGGATGTAAATGCCTCTACCCTCTCCTCCTGCATCAGCGCTGTTCCTCCCCTGGACATTTCACTTCCCCCCGATATGCTAGTCAACCAGTATAATACCCACCTCCGCAACATTCTGGATTCACTAGCCCCAGTAAAAACCCGGTCAGTCACTTACACGCACAGCGCCCCCTGGTTTACCCCCACTCTTCGCACTATGAAGGCCAAAAACAGGCAACTGGAGCGCCTACACAATAAAACCCGGCTGGCCGTACACAAAGAAATGCTCCTCACGCACGTAGCTCTCTACAAAGAAGCTATTACTCAGGCCAAAACAGCGTATTTCTCAAAACTGATCAGTTCCAACAAGGGCAACTCCAAAACTCTATTCTCCCTTATAAAAAACCACCTTCAGCCGCCGGATCCTTTTCCGGCCCACTTTTATTCGACCAAAATGTGCAATCAACTATCCACCTTCTTTACCAACAAAATCACCCAGATCCACCAGAGCCTTGGCTCCAATTCCTCTGTAATCCCCACACCTGATTCTTACACCTTCTCTCAGCCTTTCTCTAGCTTCATCCTCCCCGACCCCTCTGAAATCTCTGCAATCATTCATAAAGCCAAGCCGAGTACATGTCATCTCGACCCCGTTCCCACTCCTCTTCTCAAGCTCTGCCTCCCCTCGCTGCTGCCGCTCATCACTGCCATCATCACCTCCTCACTCTCGACCGGTACTGTCCCCTCTCACTTCAAAACTGCTGTCGTTACCCCTCTAATAAAAAAACCTGGTCTGGACCCCTACAACCTCAACAACCTTCGCCCGATCTCAAATCTGACATTTCTTTCTAAAGTCCTGGAAAAGATTGTCGCCTCTCAACTCCACGAGCACCTCACCCAAAACTCCCTCTATGAACCATTCCAGTCTGGTTTCCGCCCCCGCCATAGCACTGAAACGGCACTTCTAAAGATCACAAACGATCTCCTCGAAGCGGCAGATTCTGGTCACCTGTCCATCCTCGTCCTCCTCGACCTGAGCGCCGCATTCGATACAATCTCTCATGCAATACTCCTTGATCGCCTCTCCGCCATTGGTCTCAACGACATCCCCTTGAAATGGTTTCACTCCTACCTCACTGACCGCTCACAATTTATCCGTCTCAAATCCTTCGAATCACAATTCTCCCCTGTCACTACTGGCGTTCCCCAGGGTTCAGTCCTGGGGCCCTTGCTCTTTATTATCTATATTCTACCACTCGGCACTATCTTCCGCAACTTCAACATCCAGTTCCACTGCTTCGCTGATGACACCCAGCTCTACATCTCATGCCGTCCAAACGCTCAACTTCCACCCACCACTCTAATTGACTGCCTGTCCGAAATAAAGTCCTGGTTCACAAGCAACTTCCTCAAATTAAACGCAGATAAAACTGAGCTATTGCTGGTGGGCACTAAATCTGCCATTTCAAAGGCTACCACTTTTGCCCTGTCGCTAGACAGCTCTGAGGTGTACCCCTCCCCCTATGTTAAAACCCTAGGTGTCATCCTCGACAGCTCACTATCATTTCAACCTCATGTCAACAATATCACCAGATCGGCTTACTTCCAACTCCGCAACATCTCCCGTCTGCGCCATTCCCTCACCCCCCACTCAGCAGAAATCCTGGTCCACAGTCTGGTCACCTCACGCCTCGACTACTGCAACTCCCTCCTCTTCGGCCTACCCAAAAAAACCACTCAGAAACTACAACTGGTCCAGAACTCCGCTGCTCGCATCATCTGCCGAATTCCTTCCTCTGCCCACATCACCCCGATCCTGCAACATCTCCACTGGCTTCCTGTACAGCACAGAATCAGCTTCAAAATTCTGGTTCTCACCTTTAAAGCCATCCACAACCTCGCCCCACCATATCTCTCTGACCTCATTCATATTGCCACATCCACTCGCACCCTAAGATCTTCTTCCTCAATCACACTATCCGTTCCTCCTACCCGCTTGAGCACCATGGGGAGTCGAGCCTTTAGTCGGTCTGCCCCTGCCCTTTGGAACTCTCTCCCCCCTCACATCAGGAACTCAGAAACACTAACCACTTTCATGGCAGCCCT
This sequence comes from Paedocypris micromegethes, assembly GCA_028031935.1. NCBI lineage: Eukaryota > Metazoa > Chordata > Actinopteri > Cypriniformes > Paedocypris > Paedocypris micromegethes. The sequence continues at coordinate 21,524,754 of CM051497.1, read as the reverse complement.
CAAGACCCACTTGTTCAAACTGGCTTATTCACTCTAAATGTTCTTTAGTTCTCCTGTTTACTGTATATGTCTTCTAGTTATTTCTGTTTTGTAAAGCGTCCTTGAGTGTCCAGAAAGGCGCTAGAAATCGAAAATATTATTATTATTATTATTATTATTATTATTTCCAGTGCAACAGAATTCGCCTCCTTGCTATCAATGAGGCAAAAGAGATGACTTTACATTGATGTTTGTTGTACAGGCCCTGGACCCAGGGTACACCGAAGAGTGCTATCATTGGGCATGGTTTTACAGTGATATTGAAAACTGTTGAAAGAGTATCAAAAAAGGAAGTCCAGAATGAGACTAGTTCAGGGCAGGTAAAGAATGTATGAGTATGATCAGCTGGAGATAGCATGCATCTGCTACATTGATCATCCTCTGTCAAGGATAGTTTCTTGAGTTTAGCCTTTGTATAGTGGATTCTATGGACTACTTTGAGTTGAATGAGATTCAATCGAGCACAAACACAAATGGAATTAGTTTTATGTAAAATGTTAAGCCACCTCTCCTCGTCAATCTCAAGACCCATCTCAGCCTCCCAGGTTTGTCTGAGTGTGGAGAGAGAGGTTTGAAGTGAGGAGTGCAAGAGGCTGAAGATTGAAGAAACTCGATTGGATGATTTTGGAAGAGCCATAATATTACCAATAAGGATAAGGATAAGGAAGTGAGATGACTAGGGACCATACTGAATTTGTGCTCTGCATTTAACCCATCCGTGAAAGTGCACACACACAGTGAAGTGAACACAAACCCGGAGCAGTAAGCCGTGGCGCCCGGGGGGCATGTGGGGTTCAGTGTCTTGCCCAAGGACACTTAGTTGCAGAACCCGTAGTAGGGGGGATTCGAATCTGCAACCTTTCGAACACGAGTCCATGTCCCCTACCACTGGACCACAACTCCTCACAATAATGTCTTTCTCTGGCTGTTGTGGGAATGTGTTAAAGTGTTTTTTAGCAAAGACTCGTAATTGGAAGTACCGGAACAAGTTCGATTTGGGGATATTGAATTTACGTTGCAAATCTGTAAATGATCCAAATATATGTTCAACAAATAGGTCCTGAAATTCTACCAGCCCCTTTTCTTTTAGCAGAACATGGAGCGAACAGGTGGTTGCGATTTATGGGCATTAGACTTGATGGTGTTTTTAACCCAAGAAGTTGACGACATTGTTTCCAAATCTTAAGAGTGGCAGTCACAATTGGGGAGCTGGAATATTTGGGACTTTGTGTATTTTCAGTAATATATTACTCGTTACATGCAAGTAACCCTTGCGTTACATCAAATCTTTCACATTCAAGACAATAAATCAAACATTTAATATTTTCTGTTCGTAAATAGACGCGTAAGTCATTCGCTGGTGGAGCGTTGTATTTTGTAACGCTGCACTGAGCTCAAGGTGTGCACCTATTGGCTCTGAGATCGAGGTGTGCAGCTATTGGATCCGTCTGGCTTGCGTAACTGCGGCTGCCCACGTCACAGGGCGGGTCGCGAAGTCGCGGCAGATTTGATGAACATTTAGTGGTACAGCCGGTGGTACATTCGCGAGATGGTCTTATGCGCATTATTTCAGTTTTGGAAAAAACAAGAACATTGTGGTGAAATGCAACCTCTGTGTAAACACAAAACAATGGTCGACATAAAAAGAGCGCTAGCAATTAAAAACACCTTGAGCGGAGCCATTAGATCGCTTGACCTGAAGAGAAAGAAAACAGCAATGACAATGTCCTCTGCACTTTATGACCAGAAAGCACTGTAAAGTATTGTGTGGTAAGTCATTCAAAATGAATAAAACGGCACTGAAGTTTACATGGTCATGTTGTGTCTTACTTACTTACTTTTACTACTTGTAAGTTTTATGTTGAAATGTCATCTGTTTGTATCTGTTTGTATCTAGGGACTGAGAGGAACGAAATTTCAATTTTCTGTATGTATGCACTGTACATATGGCAAATTGACAATAAAGCTGACTTTGATATCAAATACTGTATACCTACGTTATTCACAAGTATTGACTTTGGAGGAAAATCGCTTTATGTCTATCATACTTTTAACACTTATTAATGTTAATTATTAGTGTTGCCAAGCGTCTTTTCCCCAGACATCCGAGCAGCTTTTATAAATTCACGATAATGTCCGGTTTTTCATCTTTTTCAAAGGACCATTACACGTGTACGTAGGTTCGCCACCCGTGTTTTAAATTATTTGAGAACGGAAAATGAACTAATACATTGAAACTTTCTATATTATTAAATTATCTGTCAAATAAAAATGTGCCTGCTAATATTGTTCACTAATAGAGACATTATAGTTATTATTAGATATGTTGTTGAAGCTGGATTTTCAAAAAAAAGAGTTGATATTTAGAACATTTCATATTATTAATTTATTTATTGTGAAAAAAGTCAGACTAAAACTGTTACATATTTAGGTTTTTACTGATTTATCTTTTTTATTACAGAAGTTATAGTTTAGCACCATTGAAACATATTAAAGCATGTTAATCAACCTCCGAGAAGCCTGTCTAAAATTTGACGCGCCTGTTTTCCTCTTTTTTGGAAATCAATATATGTATATGTATATATATATATATATATATATATATTGATTTCCAAAATGTATGGTCATTGTAGGGTGACCATATATATATATATATGTATATATATGGTCACCCTACAATTATAGACTATGTATTATTGCTTAGACAGGCCACAGTCATTGTAGGCTACATAACTATGCCTTCTACTGGATGTAACATATTACTGTACAAGTAAAAGGTACATTTTGTTATTTAGGAACGTTAATTTCTACTTTTGTGAAAGTAACTTAAAAGTAATACATAAGTAATGTAATTTATTACATTTCTGAGACAGTAATTGTCGTGGCCGCTGGATGCTGAACCTACATGCACAGCACGAGAAGAGAGACCAGGAAGATATTCCAACAGGGATTTATTGAGAAGCAGGGTCAAACAGGCGGTGGTCGTCAACGGCGAGCGGGAATATGAGGGCGAGGCAGAGATAGTCCAATAACGGGCGGAGAGTCGGTAATACAGAGTCCAAACGGGGTCCAAAACACAAGGCGAGAGACGAGTCGGGGATCGAAAGCAGAGTCGGCAACAATAGACTAGACTATGAAAACGCTGGATGTCAGGCATGAAAACACAGACGATCTGGCAACCAAACGATGAAATAAACAGTGCTTAAATACAAACGCTAAATGATTACAAACGTTTCAACATAAAGGTGTCAAAAGAAAAGTCCAGAGAAACTAAGTGCAAGAGTCCGTGACAGAACCCCCGGGTCTAGATCGGATTCCAGACGATCCTGGATCGTCGGGATGATCTCGGAAGTCCTCAATGAGTGACGGATCAAGGATGTCTCTACCGGGGACTCAGGAACGCTCATCTGAACCGTAACCCTCCCAGTCGACCAGGTACTGGAAACCCCGCCCAACTCGTCGACTGGCCAGTATCTTGCGGACCGTGTAAGCAGGGCCTCCGTCGACAACCTGGGGAGGCGTAGGGGGCACCAGAGGACTCGTGACCACCGGCTTCAAGCGACTGACGTGAAATGTAGGGTGGATTCTCATGGTCCTAGGTAGAGAGAGTCTCACAGAAGATAGATTAATGACCTTATCAATTACAAATGGCCCTATGAATTTCTGTGATAACTTACGTGACAGAGTTCTTAATGGAAGGTCTCTCGTGGACAGCCAGACCTTCTGTCCGCTTGCGTAGTCTGGCGCGGCGGACCGAAGCCGATCAGCCGCTCTTTTGTAATGGGCTTGAGTCTGTAGCATGGTACGACGGGCTCTTAGCCACGTGCCACGACAGCGACGGATTAGCGCGTGGGCTGAGGGGATGACAATCTCTCTTTCAAGAGCAGGGAATAAGGGTGGATGGTATCCGTAGGCGCACTGAAAAGGGGATAGCCCCGTGGAGGAACAAGTTAGGGTATTGTGGGCGTATTCCACCCACATCAGCTGTTGGCTCCAAGAGGTGGGGTTGGTGGATGACAGCAGGCGGAGCCCCGCCTCCAATTGTTGGTTTGCCCGTTCAGTCTGGCCGTTGCTTTCCGGATGGTATCCTGAAGATAAGCTAACCTCAGCTCCTAGGAGAGAGCAGAATTCATGCCAAAACTTTAAAATGAATTGCGGGCCGCGTCAGATACGACGTCCTTGGGGAATCCATGTAACCTGAAGACATGTTGGAGTACGGCTTGTGCGGTCTGTTTGGCTGATGGCAGTTTAGGCATGGGGATGAAGTGCGTGAGCCTGGAGAAACGATCTATCACTGTTAATACGACAGTGTTACCTTGGGATGGAGGAAGTCCCGAAACAAAATCTAGGGCAATGTGAGACCACAGACGATGAGGTACTGGCAGAGGCTGGAGGAACCCGGGGGGGAACCCTTAGGCATGGCGCACGTGGGGCACGCGGCCACGTACTCCCGCACGTCCTTTCCCATAGACGGCCACCAAAATCTGCGTCCGATGACGAAGTGGGTTCTTTGGACCCCAGGATGGCCACTGAACGTGGCCGTGTGGGCCCAGTGGATCACCTCGCCTCGTAGTTCTGGGGGTACAAAAAGCCGGTTAGGAGGGCATGCAGGATTGGTAGGCAAGTTCCGGGCGGCGTTTTTAACCCTATTTTCAATAGACCAGGTAACTGATCCGATCATACAGGATGCTGGTAGGATAGTTGTGGGTTTTTCTGGATTCTCTTCTGAGCCGTGAAGTCGGGATAGAGCGTCAGGTTTGCCGTTGCGGGAACCTTAACGATAGGATAAATGGAAATTAAACCTCGAGAAAAACAAAGACCAGCGGGCTTGACGAGAGTTGAGGCGCTTAGCGGTTTTCAGGTATTCCAGGTTTTTATGATCTGTGAATACTAGGAATGGCTGCTCCGCTCCTTCCAGCCAATGGCGCCACTCCTCCAACGCCACCTTGACCGCTAGGAGTTCCCGGTTGCCGATGTCATAATTTACTTCAGCCGGAGAAAGCTTACGGGATAGGAAGGCACAGGGGTGTAACTTTCCTCCATCCACGCCCCGTTGGGACAGAACCGCTTCTACTCCCGTGTCAGAGGCGTCGACCTCGACTACAAACTGTTGTGTGGGGTCGGGCATGCGTAGCACTGGAGCCGTGGTAAAACTGACCTTGAGCTGACGAAACGCGGCATCGGCCTCGGCTGACCACTGGAACTTGGTTCGTGTGGAGGTGAGAGAATGCAGCGGGGATGCGATGGAACTGAAACGACGGATAAAGCGACAGTAAAAGTTGGCAAACCCGAGGAAGCGCTGAACCTCTCGCCGTGATTGGGGAACTGGCCAGTCTTTCACTGCCTGGGTCTTAGCAGGGTCCATCTGGATTCCCTCTGATGACACAACAAAACCAAGAAATGAGACTACGGCTACGTGGAACTCACATTTTTTTGCTTTAACGTAGAGCTTGTGTTCGAGGAGTTTTTTCAGGACTTGGCGGACGTGTTGCTGGTGTTCTCTCTCTGTCTTGGAAAAAACCAGAATATCGTCCAAATAGACAAATGCAAACACATTGATCATAGATCCAAGGATATCATTGACGAGGGCTTGAAAAACCGCCAGAGCGTTAGTTAGGCCGAACGGCATTACCAAGTATTCAAAATGTCCGATGGGTGTGTTAAAAGCCGTCTTCCACTCATCGCCCTCAGCGATCCGGACCAGATGGTACGCGTTGCGTAGGTCGAGTTTGGTGAAGAACTTGGCTCCGTTCAGGAGTTCAAATGCTGACGAGAGAAGTGACAAAGGGTAGACGTCTCTGATGGTGACTGCGTTAAGGCCTCGGTAGTCGATACAAGGACGTAATGACCCGTCCTTTTTCTTAACAAAGAAAAAACCGGCTCCGGCCGGTGAGGAAGAAGGTCGGATGAGGCCAGCCGCCAACGCTTCGTCGATGTATTTCTTCATAGCGACCCTCTCTGGCGGTGACAAGGAATAAAGGCTACCTTTTGGTGGAGAAGTTCCAGGACGAAGGTTTATAGCGCAGCCATGATGGCGATGCGGGGGCAGTGCGGTGGCTCTCTGCTTGCTGAAGACGGGACTCAGATCCTGATAACACAGTGGGACGCCGGATACATCCACTGGTTCCATCACCTCGGGCCTCTGTTCATCAGGAGTAAAACATGATTGGTTACATTCATTTCCCCACTCAATTACCTCCCCTGTTCTCCAATCCAGATGAGGATTATGACGGCGTAGCCAGGTATAGCCGAGCACCACCGGGTGATAGGGGTGATCCACCAGGTGGAAATGGATCTCCTCGGAGTGGGTATCCGAAAAACTCATGGTGATCGGTCCTGTGCTATGCGTTACTTTCCAGAGCTGGTTTCCATTTAGTCCGGTTGCCTCAAGGGGAGCAGGTAATGGAAGGATAGTTACACCTAGTTGGGTCGCTACTTGGGTATCCATTAGGCTGACGTCCGCTCCGGAGTCCACCAACACTGCCTGTTGATAGGATTTTCCATTGACAGATAACGTGACTGTGGGCATAGATCGTGTAGAGGAGTTCAATACAAGACCGACTCACCACTACCCTCTGCTCTAGTGATGAGCCCCCTCTTTTACTGGACATGAGATAGCAAAATGACCAGGTTGTCCGCAGTAACGACAGAGACCATTCGCCTGCCTCCTCTTCTATTCAGTGTCGGACAGTCGGAATCGACCCACCTCCATCGGTTCGTCTAAGGGTCGTTGCCCGGCAGGGTCAGTAGAAATGGAGAGACGACTGGGTGCAGCGGCCTCCCCTTGATGCCAGCGGCGTTGAGAAGGTTGGTCCGAAACTGACGGACGCGGTGATGAATTCGTCGTGGGATGCCAGGCACGCCTCCTGGCGCGGTTGCGCTCCTCCTCGATGTTTTCCAATTCGTTGTTACGCAGACGTCGGTCGATGAGAATCACTTGGGCGATAAGTTCATCCAAATTTGTCGCTAGCACCACAGACGCCAGACTGTCCTTGAGGCGGCGTTAGAGCCCCTTCAGGAAAACATCACACAAAGCTGTGGAGTCCCACCCAGCTTCCGCGGCAAGCGTGCGAAACTCTCCGGGGTACACGGACGCTCCTCGGTTTCCCTGGCGCAGACTGACCAGCTTTTGGGCAGCTTCACGTCCCGGAGAAATTTCCTGAAAAATACGCTTGAGCAATGTGGCAATGGAAATCATTGATGGACGGAGATCCGTTCTGCCATTCGGCAGTGGCCCAGGTCTCAGCCCTGCCGGACAAGTGAGAAACTGCGTATGCCACCTTGGTTCGCTCGGTGGGGAATAGCGGTGAGTGGAGTTCAAAATGTATTTCACATTGAGTCAAAAACAAGCGACAAACGCCCGACTCACCCGAAAATCTTGCTGGCGCTCCTAGCTAGACGTTTGGTGCCGCCGTTACTTGGACGGACAGGCGGCTGGAGCGGGAGTGGAAGGGGGATGAGCGAGAGCTTCGAGTCGCTCTCCGTAAGACGCTAGAAGAGCCTCCTGACGGGCGGCGTGGGCTGAGAGTTGATCAACCGCTGCTTCCATCTTGGCTTCACGTTTCCACAAATGCTCCTCTTGTTTACGAAATTCAGCCTTGATCGCTTCCATGCTGGCGAGGTCCATTGTCTGGCCAGATCGTGCTGTCGTGGCCGCTGGATGCTGAATCCACATGCACAGCACGAGAAGAGAGACCAGGAAGATATTCCAACAGGGATTTATTGAGAAGCAGGGTCAAACAGGCGGTGGTCGTCAACGGCAAGCGGGAATATGAGGGCGAGGCAGAGATAGTCCAATAACGGGCGGAGAGTCGGTAATACAGAGTACAAACGGGGTCCAAAACACAAGGCGAGAGACGAGTCGGGGATCGAGAGCAGAGTCGGCAACGATCTGGCAACCAAACGATGAAATAAAAAGTGCTTAAATACAAACGCTAAATGATTACAAACGTAAAACAGCTGGAGCAAACACGGCGACAGAACGCGATGAGAGCGGAAGAAAACAAAACCACGTGACGCAAGACAAGTCCGGACGATCTTTTCAAAATAAAGGTGTCAAAAGAAAAGTCCAGAGAAACTAAGTGCAAGAGTCCGTGACAGTAATATTGTAATGTAACTTATTACTTTTTACATACAGTAATAAGTAATATGTAATGTATTAGAATTTTGAAGTAACTTGCACAACACTGCTCGTGGTGGTGGTGAGTATGCTGCACTGAACGATTTAACGCTGAACATCGTCACCGGTGGGCAGGGGTGTAAAGAGTACCGGACAGCCATACTTGAGTAAAAGTACAGATACTTACTGTAAAAATTACTCCAATACAAGTAACAAGTCACCAATTTTAAAAAGACTTGAGTCAAAGTAGCAAAGTATCCAATTTTAAAAGAACTTAAGTATTAAGAAGTATTTGTATTCGTGCTCAATATAGGCCCAAAAAAAAGAATTGTGAAAACAAACTATTGTTTTTTAAGACAGAAACAGAATTTAACCTCAATGTTTGAAAACTGGTAGTATAAAACATTATATATTATATGTATTATTTAAAGTTATATATTATTTAATAACATTTGTAAAACACATTTTTACGCCCCTAATTCGCGTTCTTGTGGTTTCTAATTCACAAATAGCGTCCATTACCTTCAGCAGCCTAAAGATGGCGATATTCACCTCATCCGCCCAAGAAATTAAACGCGGTATAAATTGATTCTGGCTTGTCACGCACAATTACAATGTAACGAGTAACGATAAGTGTCCGTTCAAATGTAGTGGAGTGAAAAGTACTGCTACTCAATCACAAATGCAGTGGAGTAGAGAGTAAAAGTTGCTTATATTTTTTATACTCCGTGTAAGTACGAAGTAGCCAAAAACCTCAAGTACCTCAAGTACCTTACACCCCTACCGGTGGGTGTGCGTGTGCGCGTGTTTGCTGTGAAGTTCACCTGTCTGCTCGCCCAGTCGCCCCAGCGCAAGCATTGTGCAGTTTGTGTGTGTTTTTGTGAACCGTCCTGGGACCTTTTCATTGCTAAATATTAATAAATAAATTGTCATTTCCTATCAACCTCTCCTGCTTTCTTGGGATCTGGAACCGGTGTGTCCGACTAGATTGCACATTCAGTTGATTGGTATAATTGCCAACTCGGCCCCCCCTTGCTACACTTATTTAATACAATTCACTTTTATCTGTATCTGTGCTTTATCAATTCACTTTTGAGAAATGGCCAGATATTCCAAATTTGTTAGTTCATGCGCATATTGTGTTCACTTCCTGTAAAATAATGAAGATGTTGAATCAATATAGACATCACAGCTGTGGAAAAACCATGGTAGTTTCACTTGCATTTTACAGCCGTCACCATTGTCCCGTGTCAGTCTGGACTATAAATGAGGTCATTCTTTTATATACATATATATATATATATGTAACGGGGTTATTTGATTAGTTTAAATTCATGCTAGAAATTGGACTGTGTATCGGTCATCGCGTGTGTGTGTGTGTGTGTGTGTGTGCGTGAATGCGTGTGTGCGTGCGCGTGTGACGTGCAGACTATTGGGCGTGTCTACCGATCACCCCTCAGAGAGAGGCGATCGTTGTCACGGTAAGATGCCCGAAGATGTCTCCCGTCTTTTTAAGTTGGAAGACTAACATTTCCCGGCTTTTTATGTTTCTAGTTTACAGCGGAGACTCGGAGCACGTGCGACTGTGACCGATATATTTTATTTGTTCAAGGTATGATTTCCCCGTTGTATAAAGTGTTCTTTAAAAAGCTGTCAATGCGCACATGGCGGCCGTTTGCACATGTGCGTGTTCTCAATGAAGCACATGGTTCTGTGTTCAATACTGTTTGTGTGTTTTGTATTTTTGTACTGTATTTCAATTTTGTAATGTCATTTTTATATAATTTTGTTTATAACGTATATGAAGAGAGAGAGAGGTGATCGTTGTCACGTTTACAGCGGAGACTCGGAGCACGTGCGACTGTGACCGATATATTTTATTTGTTCAAGGTGAATAAAATGCACGCCTGAGCACATCTCCTGGACTCCTTGTTATATTGCCTGGTTCCTCATCACGCCGACGCTGGACCCGTCATATATATATATATATATATATATATATATATATATATATATATATATATATATATATATATATACATACACACACACACAGGTTAATATCATCAGCAAACATTATCATAACTATTGTGTTTTTTTCTGCATTGGCTTTTTTTAGGCGCTTTGTTTATTGAATCCTGAGAGAGGGACAAAGGCCAGCAAGTCCAAGATGATCTCGTAAAAGACCACCACTGTAATCGTTCATGTTGCCACCCTAATGAAAATGTTTTTGACTTTGAGTGGGGCTTTTATACTGTAAAGGCACTTTTAGTGTTAATAAAAGTTGTGTGTTGTTTTAAGGGCATCTTTTGTCCAAGCAAGAATTAACCTCGACAGCATAAATATCATTAAAATAACATGAAAGCTACATCAGCTATAAAAAAAGATGGCGCCAGGGTGTGCCGGCGGCCGTCTGCCACTGCCAGTGTTGATAGTGTCTGCGTTATTTTTATTAACTGTTAGTCTTTATTAACTATAAGTCAACACTCATAAATCAGAAAACTTTTTTGGCCAGGTTGCGATGATAACAAGGAATTGGATTTGGACTGACTCCGTCTTTTCCCCTCTTTTGCAAATATAAACATAAATGTGTTGTCCCTTAAGGGATAATTAGTCACGCTGTCCTGTAGAGGGCGCAAGGTGCATGTTTTTTTTCTTTTAAATGAGTCAGTTCACTAGACGCACAGGTGGTTGGTACTCAGAGAGGAGAAAGTTGCACGCCTGAACGTCAGCGAAAACTTTACGAACGACAGCTTCAGCAAAGGCATTGAGTTTGCCTGTGAACTTGCCTGTGAATATGCCTGTGAGTTTGTTACAAGCTGATTGTTAGAAAGTCTACCTGGAGTAGGAGATTGTGTGTTTTATTCTGTGTGTTTCCCACTGTTCTATCACTTTCTTATAATCAATAACAGTACAATAATCAGTATTTAACATGCTTTATTTCAGTATCTGATGCAATTGTGGAATATGCTGCGTCATTGTTGTAGATACGTGCTCGTCACCAGATCATCTCCACGGAACTCCGCGGCAACCAGACTGTTGTATACTGAATGTTTGTGTACTGTTAGTTAGTTACCTGCTTTCCATCAGAGGAGACAGAGTTCTCCTCACTGTTCTGTCAATAAAAGGCCTTTTTCTCTGGCTAATCAAGTTCCCGTGTTTCTCTGACCGGAAACCCACTTTCTGTACTGCGACCGCAAGCAAAGATCCCAACTATCCGTAACACTGATGTTGTTTTGTTCTGTTCGTGTTGGTTTTTATTAGATTATAATTAGATTTTATTCGATTATAATTATTTATTATTATAAGAGTGTAACCTAAAAAAATATGTACTTCAAACTTTCAGTTGATAGATAACACTTATATGAAAGATCAAAATTGACTTTTTTTGTGTTTTATCTTGAAAAAATTGCGACTCGACCTTGGAGGGTTGAAAAACAAAGACAAAGCAACATTGCAAATTGAACAAAAATTATACAAAATTTTTTTACAGTATTTAAACAAGTGTTTTTTTAGTGTTGAGTTTACATTAATTTACTCACCTCAATATCCAATATTACAAGCTTCAGCTTTTAATCACAATTTATCGCGATTAATTTGGACAGGGAAGTGCGATTTAGTTAAAAAATCGATTGACAGCACTATTTTATAGTTATTATTATTAAGGGAAAAGCCGAAAGAGAAGTAGTAGTAGTCTATATATTATGTTTATGTTATTATTATTATTATTATTATTACTATATAGTATATTATTATGTGTATAAATGTTCTGCTAATGCTTAAACCTTTTAAATGAAATTTAAAAGATTACCTAAAAATGTAAATAAAAATAAATAAGCTCAGACGACAACACAACATTTAGTTAGTTATCTGCAGTCTTGCCAATGATGCCATTCACAACTCCCATGGTGACAGCTTGTGTTCAATGAACACTCAAACTAAGCTAGCAGAAGCTAAATTGCTTAAATAGCTTCACGTTTGCACTCAGCTAAATAAAATGTCCGACAGATGTCTATGTAATTCCATCTGCTATTAATGCAAACTGCCTTTTGCCCTGGAAAGCAGTCTACAATAATATAAAAGTTAAGTCTCAGTAGGAAAGAAGAAAATATAACAGTTTTAATGACCATGGTTGTGCTGATGAGATCAGATTTCAGATGGTACCTCAGTGAACCAAAAAAAAAAAATTGAGAGACTGAGTGCATCATTAACTTGATCAGTAAAGCAATTTTCTAGTCCTTTTGGTAGTTTGCCAGATGGTGGCGCCCATGCTGTTTTGCTTATCTTGGCTTCTATTCATCCGTCACAATTTTGGGGTCAGTTTAGTCTGTACCCAAAAATTAAATTTTTGTCATTTTTTTTGTGTGTTACTTTCAAAAACTTACTAAGCTAAACATCTTTATGTTTTCCCAATCCTTAATAAATTTACAGCTGTCTACTGCTACACTCATTTTTAAAAGAAAACAGGTCTAAATCAAGCAGTGACATGTGCAGAACTGCTTTATTACAGCAGGCCTGAGGAGGAGAAACACAGGAGTAGTATTTCATTATCCTGTTACTGTTGGCACAGCAATACTGTCTTCTTATATAAAGACAGCACATCTGCAACCAATAGGGCTGCTGCTTTTACAGAATAATCTGTCCGTTTTACAAGTCAGTCTGTGAAATCCAGGGAACCGATGTTGACATGGTATTTACAGAACACCACTCTATAATTCGAGGCAGTGAAAGTGCTTCGATTTATCTAAAATTTTATATGTATTTAGATTTGTATCCAGTTTTGACATTTTATTTACATGCTTGCAAGTTCATATGAGGTTAATCTGTATAATTTTTTTCAAATTGAATAATTTAAACTTTAATTCTAACAAATTCTAATTTGCCGCATTTGAAGAGACTTCATGTGTATGTGTGCACAAAGAAGTTCAAAGGCTCCTCATCACATGCAGAATGTATCTGTCGTCCTCGTGTGGCAGAATCAAAGAAGCACTTTTTTATACCTAGTGAAGCAAAAAAAATCTTTAAAGCATCACTGATTTTAACTTTAATGAACAATTATCAAATGAGTCATTTTTATTTTGTTCTGATTGCAGCACACTCTTTTTAACAGCAGCAGGTTTGTTTTTCTCACAGAATTTTCCACATCCTAGTGCCGCCGTGACCTGTTTGTTTAGGTGTGTTCTGATTAGAAATTCTCACACTGAACTTTGCTTATAAGCTTTAATGTTTGATTTTGCTTTCCTTGTTTTTCTATCTTTTTTAAACACATTGACAAACAGGGCTGCAACATTTTTAATGGCTGCAATCTTTAGTATGGAATAGTTTTTTTCTTCCTCTTTTGTTGTTTAGCTCCTTTATATCTCTGCGACCTTATCACATATTACGAGCCAATGCGGCCGCTGCGCTCTCAAAACTTGGGCCAGCTTGTGATTCCCAAAATCTCTAATACCTACACAGATCTTTTGCATATCTAGCACCAATATTATGGAATACTCTGCCTAGCACATTGCGAGAATCAGAATCAGTTAGCCGGTTATATTTAGATTGAAAACATCTCTTCAATGAATTCTATTCATACTGTAACTGTAATAATAACTTGTTTAATGAACAATATTAAGCTATGTGAAGCTGAAACTCACCTGCAGCAAAGCATCACTATTATTTCAGTGATCCACATCCCTGCTGGAGTAGGGTCGGTGCCACCTGGATGGAGATGACGTCGCTCTGACGTGTCTTCAGATTTCCTTCAGCCCTGGCTTCGTGGAACATACAACGTGTCCACGGTCCCTCTAGAAAATCTGATGCCACTGTGTCATCATGTGATGGATGGAGCCGCCTCACAAGGAAGGCACCGTCTGGAAACCATCTTCACCAATTGATCAATGTTAGCATGCCAGAGGAGACTGGAACTAGAGAGTTGGTTTCTCCCTGGGGTTATTTCCTCTCACCCCGCCAGACAGGATTTGTTTTCCTAGCCGCTATTGCAATTTGTAGCTTGCTCCTCTGGTCATAGCCCATAGTCTGAACACAGATGAACATTGGACACTTTTCTTTTAATAAACTGGTTGTTGCTGTTGATTTTAACTGACGGATGCTAAAACCAACTGAACACCATCTGCGCCTAGAAAACATACACGTGTCAAGGATGGAAACTGGGAGATGATGTTTCAGAATACACACACTACAGATTTTTTTGTGAGAAACTTGATTCCATCATTGTAAGGAGGATCATTTAAAGGTCATTTTAAAGGAAACTGAGCAGGCCAGATTATTGCGATTTCAAAAAAACATTTCCAGTCGTGTCATCCAGCATCTGCTTTTGATGGCACTTTTGATGGCACTTGTTTTTTGTTTTAATGTTCAGAACTTTATGAGAAAGCGTAACACAAGCTCTTTCAGGCCATGACTCGCATTCCCCGGGGCTGTGAAAACAAGATCTCATTTAGATGATGCTTCACATTTGTTTATTTTCTTAATTTTGTTTTAAATAATTTTATTTTTGTTAAAATAATTAATATTGTGGGACATTGAAACAGTTTTAATTCATTGTATAAACAGACTGTAAAAGTAAATATGATTACTGAAAATCTGGAAATATAAAAACAAAATGGGAAATGTAAACTCTGAATTATTTATACATTTTTTATTGTATTGATGTCAAATTTGATATCTCTTCTTAATTTATTTTTAATTTTTTCTTATTAATAAATATATTATTATTCTCATGAAATTTCAAAGGAAACCGTGCCTCTTTTAAACTGGCTGTTCTTTCTTAATCTGTTGTTCTTCTTTTAGGTTTCATACATTCTGACAAACCATCAGAAACCAGTTCATACTTCCATACAATGCTAATTGTGATCTACACTGGCGAACGAATAATCCGGAGTGAGTAACAACCTCCATGTAAACTGCAGCATATCTGGACGACACAACTTCATCTTCAGACTTGAGCTCATCACTTACTACGAGCCTACACGACTGCTGCGCTCTCAAAACTCCGGCCAGCTTATAATACCGCAAATCTCTAAAATCTACCAGGGAGGAAGATACTTTGCATACTTAGCACCCAAGCTATGGAATGCTCTGCCTAGTCCAATTCGAGACTCAGAATCAGTGAGTCAATTTAATTCTAGACTGAAGACCCGTCTCTTCAACGAAGCATATATTCACCTGTTATAATAACTTACACAAAATATTGATATATCGTATAGAAAGGCTTAGTTACACCGAATTACACCTGCACCTCCAGAAAATTGTCAAAATTTATGGTACTTGAAGTTTTTCTAATTGCTTTGTTTTTTTTTTTCTCTCCTCTCCTCTTCTGAGCACCAAGTGTCGCACGACCGGAATCTTCCGAGCTTCGGGATCATCTGTGGTGCTTCCTGGACCTCTGTGGACCTGATGACTCTGTTGGCGTGGAGAAGTCGCCTCTTTCCCCACTGAGGAGGGAAACATCGTTCCCGAATCATCATTAAAAATGGCGCGGAACAACCAACGCATTTATTTTGTAGTGTTAGAATGCCAGAGGAGACTGGCACCAGTGAGCCGGGTTTTTTCCTCGTTAAAGAAACTGGCCACTGTCGCGTATGTGCTTGCTCACTGGACTTTGTCTTTGTCTTGTCATAACTGCAGTCATTTACTTAACACCAACAATCCAGACGATAAATTGAATAAAAAGCAACACTTCCCTTACATATTTACACGTGCGCTTTGAGACAGTTAAAACTGTGAAAAGCGGCCTACAAATACTCATATTATTATTATTAATATTATCAGCTTTATTCCCGTTGTCAATGCTTGCAAAGACCATAGCGGTGGCCAGCATTTATCACTATATGAAGCTAAGGACGTTTTGTCCTTAATCTGGCGATCTCCGACCTCACCTTTCTCTTCACACTGCCATTGTGGGCATTCACAGCCACCGATTCTCACTGGCCTTTTGGCACCATGCTGTGCCAAGCAAGTGCCGGACTGGTCATCTTTAACCTTTCCACCAGCATATTTATTCTAACAGCCTTGAGCATCGATTGCTGTCTTGCTATTGTACACCGAGTTCGTTCCAGACGCCAGCGCACTCTTCCGTATGCTCACCTGACATGTTTTCTGATATGGGTGTTTGCCTGGTTTCTCAGCACACCTACGCCTCTGAGCAGAGATGAATATGGCATCTCTGCCGTCAGGAAGACGATACAGGTGAATCAGAGCGAGAACAAACAGACTGAAAAACCGTTTTTTTCCCCAAACCATGACTACCTTAAACGAACATATGCACTAACATCAGGAAGTGCATATAAAATAACCTCTGCTCAACCAAAATGTATAAAATGTATATAAACCATATATTTTATATAATCCATATATATATCCACAAATTCTCTCCACTGCTGTAAAGTTCTGTGTTCTGTGACTGTAATATATTGTACCACTGTACATTTTGAAACAGATTTATTAATGCGTGTTGCACTGAATGGGAAGTTGCTGTAATTTCACTGTACATTTATATGACTCACATCGTGTATGTGCACCGTGACAAATAAAGGCTATTCTATTCTATTCTATCTCAAACTCTACATTGTGTGCTGAGCTGACCGCAGTGAGCTGATCCATTTGCTTGTGAAGCTTAGCGTGCTAAGAAGTGTGCCGGGCTTTCTTGTGCCGCTTGTGATCATCATCTCCTGCTATTGTCTTATCAGTCAGTCTCATCTAGTGTCCCGTGTCACTCTTAAGGAAGAGCGTTTGCTTGCGGGAAGACAAATTACTGCACATGCTGGCCGCCGTGGTGTTGGCTTTCTTTGTTTGCTGGACTCCTCACCAGGCTTTCATCTTAATGGACTTGCTGGCCATGCTCAGAGTGGTGGAGAACTATCAAACGCTTAATATCATTGATACAGCCATGCCATTTACCATCTGCATCTCTCTTTTAAACTGTTGTGTCAAGCCTATTCTTTATAGATTTGTTGGACACAACTTTTGCAAAAACCTTCTGCTGTTTGCTGGGCTACAAGAATAGTCCAGCTGGAACTTCCTTTAGCATCAACCAAAGACAAATATCTCTCTTTTGGTCAGTCCTGCAATCTACGTAAAGGATACTACTCAGTTTGTTAAAATGTGAATTAAATTTATTTTTCCCGTTCAATTCAGTTTATTTATAAAGTCGCCTTTGTCACTTTTCAAAAGTCAGTTTTGGGCTTTTTTTTTGACGACTTTGGACTATGACCGATAAAAAATCGCTGTCATTATCTGCTTTGATCATCTATTTTGTTGTCTTTTGTTTACAGTCTAGAATTCTTAATAAATCGATGAATAAATTGATTAATAAATCGATTAATAATTGTTTTTTGGTGTCATACCTTGGTTTTGACTTGTGCACTAAATCATTAAATGTGCGTCATTTACAAATGTGTTACTAAGTATTGGGCATGGCTAATAAATGCGTTCCCTTTCATAGTCAGGTACCTGACTATGGGACATCGGATGCGTTAGCCATTCGCGTTCATTCTTACGAACCGGCCAATGAGCGGTCAAGTTCAATGGCTGCATGAATTTGCATGCCACCTCTGACCCGTACCAGCTGGTATAAAAGGGCGGTGGCGTGCCACATGCAAATACCTTTCAGATGATTGAAGCCAGATCGTCGTTTCATCTCTGCAACCAACTCGATAAGGCTCTTCGTTGGAACTCTGCAGTAATCCAAGCTGGTTTTCGCTCCTCCGAAAAGACCCCGGAAGCAGTTGAAAACTCCTTGTTACATCGGCGAGGAGTTTTTATCTGAAAGAGCTCCATAGCGTTCGACACGTCCTTTTAAGGATGGAGTCACGCTTGTGCAAATCTTCTGATTGCGGTAAGTGGCTGTCGCCGTCGGATGAGCACGAGCGCTGCGTCCGCTGTTTGGGTGCGGCGCATGCAGATGTGGCGCTCGTGTCGAGTTCGTGCTCGGTGTGTGAACGCATGCCGATCGTGACACTGCGGAAGAGACGGGATTTCCTCCGGGAAACCCCGTCTGCAGCCACAGCGCCCTCCCGTGGCGAGGATCGGGGGGAGATAGGGTAGATGACGATTTCGGGTCCCCATCCCGTAGTATCCACTACCGAATCCGGTCATTAGAACTCTCCGGCAAAGCACCAGACTCTGATGCTTTGCTGGATTCATCCGACGACGATCAGTCGCTTGAGTTTCCATCGAAGGATGACTCACTCGGTCGAGGATATGGTCGTGGCGCCTGCAGATCACGTTCCGATAACCCGTTTGTGGAAGTGCTAGCTCGCGCCGCGAAGAAGGTAGGATTAGAGGTGGAGACTCCACCTCAGCCTGCCCCTTCGCGGCTGGATGATTGGTGCCCGGCGCGTCCATCGGATAAGCAGCCGAGGACAGCCCGTGTTCCGTTCTTTCCCGAGCTACACGAGGAGCTGACCAAGACGTGGCAAGCCCCCCTGGTGGCACGCTCGCGTGTTGGCAGTGACTCCTTCCTCACTTCCCTCACAGGCGGTTTTTCCCGGGGCTATTTGGACTTTCCCACCACGGAACGGGCTATCGCGACCATTTTGTGTCCGAAAGTAGCCGCTTCCTGGAGGGACCAGGGAGGCTTCCAGGCAAGTCAGCGAAGTTCCTGTACGCGTTAAACGCTAAGGACTACGCTTACAATGGCCAGACCGCATCCGCGCTCCACGCACTGTCGGCTATTGCCGTTTACCAGGCACAGTTGCTGGCGGAGCTCGGAGGGGAAGCAGCGCCCCCTGATTTGGTTCAGGAAGTGCGTGTGACTACCGACCTTATCCTACGGGCAGCCAAGGTCACAGCACGCACGACAGGGGCGTCGATGGCAACTCGGGTGGTTCAGGAGCGCCACCAATGGCTCGATCTCTCAGACATGCCGAGCGCAGATAGGAACCAGTTCCTAAATGCGCTCATCTCTAGGTCGGGCCTCTTTGGCGACACGGTGGAGCAGCTGTGCAAACAGTTCTCCACCCTCCAGCTGCAAACTAAAGCTATTTCGCATGTCTTTTCCAGGCCCATGGCGAAAGCATCTCCAGCTGGAAGGCGCCGGCGACGCCCCCGGCACCACCGCCGCAGCAGAGGAGCAGATCTCGCCGCAAGAGGGCGGCGCGCTCCGAATCCAGGTCAGCAAGGGACGGCAAACGGCCTTCCTTGCGATGCTGATGTGTTCGGAGTGGAGGGAGCTGAGCAGGGAGTATGGTTGAGCTCCGACAATCGAGCCACCACTGTCGAAGTCCATCCACAGGTGGACACAGAAGTGGGGCTACCACCTATGGTGTTAGCCAACTTTTCAGTAAAAGACAGATGTACCCACACTCACACTCCCTCCACTCCTACCGAGAAACAGAGGCCTCTGTTCCCTCGCGGGTCGAGTTGTCCGCTAACACCGGATATTCCCTGCGCGGTAGAAGACCGGAGCTCCGGAGGGCCTCGGCCCGACGGAGTTCCAGGTCGGGGGTCATGCTCTCCTCTGTCATGGGGGAGAGAGACCCCCTACTCACCAGGTCGGTCGAGGAGAAGGCTCCTGCCGCCACCTCCCGATATGGTGAGAGGTCGGTAGTCAGACGGCCTCCGGCTGCCTGCAGACTCAGACGGGATGCGAAACTTCCTCGCCTCACGGCCAGGAGTCACCTGCCTCAAGCTCTCCCCAGGGGAGACTTCCGTCAGAGCCCCGGCCCTCCCAGATGCCGATCTCGGGGACCCCACGGCCTCGTTGATCCCCCCTCAGACGGTACTTGACGGAATGGCACGCCCTTCCTCATCCCTCCCCCTGGGTGATCCGAACCGTGAGACTCGGCTACGCTCTGCAGTTCGCCCGCCGGCCTCCGGTATTCCGGGGCGTCCTCACCACTCATGTGGGTCTGAGAGACGCTCTCGTATTAAGGGCAGAGGTTTCCTCGCTGCTAGCGAAGGGCGCCATCGAGGTGGTGAACCCAGCCGAGACGAGGAGCGGGCTTTATCACCCGTACTTCGTGGTGCCCAAGAAGACCGGCGGTATGCGGCCCATTTTGGATCTGAGGTCCCTGAACGGCTACCTTCACAGGTTTTCGTTCAGGATGTTGACCCAGAGGAATGTTTTGAGGGCAGTTCAACCCCAGGATTGGTTCGCCGCTGTCGACCTTCAAGACGCGTGCTTTCATGTCTCGATCTTGCCCCGGCACAAGCCTTTTCTGCGCTTTGCTTTCGAGGGCCGAGCATATCAGTACAAGGTCCTGCCCTTTGGCCTCTCTGTCACCGCGAGTCTTTACGAAGGTAGCGCAGGCTGCCCTCTCTCCCCTGAGAGTGTGCGGCTTCAGGATCCTGAACTGCCTAGACGACTGGCTCCTGCTAGCCAGATCGCGGAGTCAGTTGATCGTACAGAGAGACGCAGTGCTCAGGCACTTGAGCCGGCTGGGGTTATGCGTCAACAGAAAGAAGAGCAGGTTGAGCTGCGCTGTGCAACGGCCGCAGAGTTTCTGGCCGTCGGTCGGGTTCTCGCCTCCAGTGGCACGTCAACATGCTCGAGCTATCGGCCGTGCACCTCGGGTTGAAACACTTGCTCGGGCAAGGCCGAGGGTAGCATGTGCTGGTCAAGTCAGACAGCGTAGTTGCAGTAGCTATCAACCGTCAGGGCGGTTTGAGCTCGCACCGCTTGAACAAGCTCGCACGTTGCCTCTGGCTGTGGTGTCTGTCGAGACTCAGGTCTCTGGTGGCATTCCACATTCCAGGCATCCATAACACAGCCGCGGATGCACTGTCGAGGCAGGGCCCCGCCACTGGCGAATGGAGGCTGAACCCTCAAGTGGTGACAGAGGTGTGGGAGGAATTCGGTCTGGTACAGATAGATCTCTTTGCCTCAGGCGAATCGACCCACTGTCCACTCTGGTTGGCGCTAACCGAGGCGCCACTCGGTGTAAACGCGTTTGCCCACCCATGGCCTCACCACATGAGGAAGTACGCCTTCCCGCCAGTTACCCTGATTCCCCAGCTACTGGGTTGAGTCAGGAAAGAGGGTCATCAGGTTCTCTTGATCGCCCCTTATTGGCCCGACAAGACCTGGACATCAGATCTCATGGATCTCGTCACGTCCCCCCTGAGGCAGTTACCTTTGAGAGCGGACCTCCTCTCACAAGCACAGGGCTCGCTCTGGCACCCACGACCAGACCTCTGGAACCTCCATGTCTGGCCGCGGGACGGGTCACCTCGTTAGACGATCTGCCACGGTCGGTACAGGACACTATCGCTCAGGCACATGCACCGTCTACAAGACGATTGTACGACCTGAAGTGGCAGAACTTCGTCACCTGGTGCCGCCAGAAAAACGAAAATCCACTGAGTTGCCCCGTCGGTATGGTTCTCTCGTTTCTCCAGAAGAAACATGAGGAAAGCGTGGCCCCTTCCACTCTGAGAGTCTATGTGGCCGTGATATCCGCTGCACATGACCTCATTGAGGGGAAGACGGTAGGCCGGCACGACCTGACGACTAGGTTTCTAAGAGGTGCTAGAAGGGTTCGCCCTTCCAGACCTCCCTCGACCCCGGTGTGGGATTTGAGCTTGGTGTTGGCGACCCTCCGCTCTCCCCCCTTCGATCCGCTAGAGACTACGAGTCTCAGGCTGCTCACACTGAAGGCCTCGCTCTTACTAGCATTGGCCTCAGTGAAACGGGTCGGGGACCTAGAGGCGTTCTCTGCAGATCCTCAGTGCCTGACCTTTGGCCCTGGAGACTCACACTTAGTGCTGAGACCCAGGCCCGGTTACGTGCCCAAAGTGCCCACTATCCCCTTCAGGGATCAGGTAGTGACGCTGCAGGCCCTCCCCGCTGGGGAGCAAGACCTGGCCGGTCACCCACTGTGCCCAGTCCGCGCTATACACACATACTTACGGCGCACAGGGAGCTTCAGAAGCTCGCAACAGCTCTTTGTCTGCTATGGTGGTCGACAGAAAGGGAATGCCGTCACCAAGCAGAGACTCTCGCACGGGATCGTTGACGCGTTAAGTTCGCGTATCATGTCCGTAAGTTGCCTTGCCCGCTGTACGTGAGAGCCCACTCTACCAGGAGCGTGGCCTCGTCGATCGCAGTGGCAAGGGGGGTCTCTCTAGCAGACATATGCATAGCTGCCGGCTGGGCTACACCCAACACCTTTATTCGGTTCTACGAACTGGATAAGGCATCGGTATCCACGCAGGTGTTATCCGCAGTGGAGGGCAATACCGACACGGTCTCCCGCCTTAGTGTTTCCTCTACCCTCGAGCTAGGCTAGGAACACGCCCAGTCCGCTCTACACACTAGGGGTCGCGGCCTGAGAGGCAATCAGATACTCACCAGGTTATTACGCCTGTGTTTCCCGAAGGGATGAGGTCGAGTAGTAGGGCTACGCTCTCCTCCCTCTCCTCAACAGACAATGGGCTTCTTTCGAAGAGTGACATTGTGCGTTGACTCTACGCAACACGTCTCACTATGTGAGAAGTGTTCTCCGTCAACCCTGGCGAGGGTCCCCCACGCACGGGTCGAGAGCCAACAAGTTCCTTGGTTGCCCCGGTGGAGGTGAGTGCTATTACCCTTTGGGCTAGGCCCACCTCTAGATGCTGTGGAAGATCCACCAAAGGGCTCCTCGGCTAATGAGCCGGAGGGGTCTTTTCGGAGGATACTGCCCTGGATGTGGCCTGTTGTTTTGTCCCATAGTCAGGTCTCTGACTGACGTCGAAGTGACCTGACTATGAAAGGGAACGTCTTGGTTACTTGCGTAACCTCTGTTCCCTGAATAAGTCAGGGAACGAGACGTCACTTTCCGCCGCCACATTCAGGGTATGCCGCTGGAAGTCTGCGTTGGCCCGACCGGCTTCAGTCAGTGAAAGGTATTTGCATGTGGCACGCCACCGCCCTTTTATACCAGCTGGTACGGGTCAGAGGTGGCATGCAAATTCATGCAGCCATTGAACTTGACCGTTCATTGGCCGGTTCGTAAGAATGAACGCGAATGGCTAAAGCATCCGATGTCCCATAGTCAGGTCTCTGACTGACGTCTCGTTCCCTGACTTATTCAGGGAACAGAGGTTACGCAAGTAACCAAGACGTTACTGATTATGCATAAATATATTACAGTTTTTCTCAAATGCTAAAACACATTTCACAAATGTTCCCTGCATGTTACCCAATGTCTAAACACAACACCCGTTTCTAAAGCTACATTAACACAACTACACCTTCTCACTTCAAAACACAATTCACATCATTGCACACAACAGCAAAACAACTGAAAACACAATTCTCGGTTGGTGAGAAGATTCCTTAATTTATTACCGCCAATGCATATTCGTAAAAATTTTGCAGTGATGGAAAGTTAGAAATCTCTCGGCAGAGGATTAGGTTTTTCGATTTTTGAGTTTGACATGAGGAGTATATATCTATAGAAAATACTGCATGTACACTACTGTAACAACTCAAAGCAAACACAGAATTTATGTGCACAACAGTACTCTTGAAAACATGACCAGGGTGTGAAGTCCTTTTATTTACGTTATTCACACCACACACACACTGGGATGTCATCACTGGCCAGCTCCATTGCCATTAGATGGTTCTCTCTAGTGTATGGTTTTCTGTCATAAACCTTCCATCTCCACAAGGAGACGAACTCTTCTATACAGTTCAGGAAAGGTGAGTAGGGTGGCAGACAGACGTTTAAATGACTTTGTGGTTTTGAGTTGTGGTCCAGTGGTAGGAGACATGGACTTATGTCCGAAAGGTCGCAGGTTCGAATCCCCTTACAGCTGGTTCTGCAACCAAGTGCTTCTTCCACCTTGGGCAAGATGCTGAACCCCACTTGCATAGGTTGCAGCATGCTGGTGAACAAGACGCTCTGATTGCCGCACAAAGAGTAATATTACGCCCCGTTCACCAGGAACCTCAGTGGTTCAGCTTTGTCTTTGTTTCGTTGATGCGGGAAGAGGTACTCATGTCTGGCCATCGTGTCCAATATCTTTTGTGATAGTGTACAGGTGTTCAGAACAACACTCATGAGCTTTCATTTGAGAATATGAGCAGAGTTTTTTTTTGCAACTTATGTTTTAGCAAGGACAAATGTGTTTAGAGTTATGAGAACAGAAATTGTGTTTTGTGAATTGTGTCTTCATGTGAAATGTGTTTATGGTATTGGAGAATGATGGTTAGATTTGGTAAATGTGTTTAGATGACTGGTCATTTGGTTTAGGGGATTGGCTTTTGTGTTTTAGCATTTGAGAAAAACTGTAATAATGAATTCATAAATATAGAAAACTACTGCTAAATAAGTTGTAGTTGCTATAAAGTGCTACCCTTTATTTTTATTTTTGCAAACTCACGACTGTAGAAAAAGATTGAATTAAGTTGCTGTACTTCTTAACAACCTCAAAGGTCACAGCTTGCTCCAATAGGTTAATGCCATTGTTTGTTTTATTTTTTATATTATTATTTTTTTCTCTCACTGAAAATGTTTACCTGATCTTTATGTAGTTGTAAATGAATGTTTGTTTGTTTTTTTTCTTCCCTGTACAAGAAAACTTAATGATAATAAAATCAGGTGTTTAGAATTATTGTTTATATCAGGTTAATGACTGACAGGTTAAACTGGTTTATTCTGCTGTCACATAAGTGAATCTATCTAAAAATATCCCGCAGCACGTGTCAGGCTTCACAGGTGAAGGTTTTCTGCAGGAGGCTTGGATTGGGCCGTCACCCGGGCTTTGCAATATAAAAAAAGCCATCAGCACCAGAGACCTGATAACACTGGAAAATGAAGCTCTTTCTTCTCTTGGGGTTGGTGGCGGTGGCTCTTTGTGAGCAAATTACATTTGAGGGGTAAAAAAACGTTTGATTTTTTAAATAAATACATATTTGATATTATAGTATTCTTTAAAAAAATCTGAAATTTCAATTTCCACAATTGTCTAGGGACATGGTCCTGCGGCTCAATCCTTTAACTGATGAACACGTATCGGTCATTCAGCAAATTGGTCAAAATCTCAAGGTAAACTTATCCATTTTATTAAATCAATACATAGATTTCTAAATTAAACAATAACACATAAAACATATACTATTTGATTAAACAATAAAATGTCTTCAACTTTGTCACTGCTATCTTCCCTATGACCATCCACAGGTTGATTTCTGGATGCCTGATAGTGCTGACATTGTGAACATTGGCATGAACGTTGACATCCATGTTCCTGCAGCGCAGCTCACAATGGTCTTTACCATCTTACAACAGAATGGCATGGAAGCAGAGTAGGTGTTTTTTCACAATGACAGAGCTGTAAGGTTTTTAGTTATTTTTTTGAATCCTTAATGAATACTATACGATACTATAACTATACATTAAATATCCTTTACACTTAACTTTTGTAATATTATTAACGTTATTTATTACGTTATTGAATAAATACATACAAAAGCAAGTAAATTATAGTTAATTTTTTTAAATAACTGAAACTGAAAATTTTTTGAACAGCTTTTTGTTTTCCAAATGAAACGTTTGATAAAACATACTATGTTTAGGAAAGGAAGGTCAAACTCATTACACAGGATGCACAAATTTAAACAACAATTTAAACCAACGGCCTAATGCGATAAACAAAAGAAACCACTAAAACCAAACGTTTTCTTACGATTAGTATGTATAAAAGAGACAGTAAAATGTATTTCAGAATAAGTCAACTTAACTTTAAATAAGCTTTTTTTTTATTTAAATACATGTTTCAGAAAAATACAGTATATATGGTTACAATGATTCAAGTTAGAAACAAGAACATGCTGCAAACATAAAAAAGTTTGTGCTTCTAAGTAAATGTTACAAAACTACATTTACAGTTTATGGGAATCCTTATTATTATTATAGGATCAGTAGTTTGTGTCTCATCAGCGATTCAAATCGCTGGGTCATTTAAACCAAATGTAACTGCTCCTTCGGCGTGAGTGAGAATGTGAATGTGTGCATGTCTCACTGTGTGACTGGCGATTGGAACCAGCTCCCAGAGACCCAGAAACTAAAACATGGTTCAGAAAATGAATGGATGCTTTTTTTTTTATAGTGTACTGTTGGAAGATCTCCAGACTGCTGTGGAGGCTCAGACAGACAGCAAAATTCAGATGAAAGCACACGATTACATGAAGTACAACAGCTGGGACACTGTACGAGAGCAGCTCAACTCAAGATTTCTATTTAACACACTGGTATTTCAAATGATACCAGTGATTATAACTTCTCTTAACTTTAGATCAACGAGTGGGCAATTTCCATCTCCTCTGCCAATCCTGACCTGATCAGCAGACAGGTGATCGGCAACACATATGAGGGGCGTCCAATGCATCTCCTTACGGTAAAGTATCACAAATGTCACTGCTGATCATACTAGAATAAACTGATTTATTGATTCATTGATTGATTGATTGATTGATTCATTCATTCATTCATTCATTCATTCATACCGTTATGTTTTATTAATAACACTTGTCTGTCAGTTTCTAAATGTTTGTTACTCACATGTTTGATTTCACATGTTTTATTATATTTATTTTACATAATTTTTTGAGCAAGAAACTAAAACCCACATGATACCCGAGCCACGACTTAAGACTGCCCACTGCTCCGGGTTTGTGTGTGTTCGCTTCTCTGTGTCTGCGTGTGTAACTTCATTGGATGGTTAAAAACAGAGCATATTGACAAATTCCCACACTCATCGTTTTACTCTTAAATTAATAAATAAGCAAACTCACAAACAAATTAAAAATTTCAATGAAGGATTCTTGTTGTAAAAACTGGATTTGGGTGTCTTGAGTTATTCTCTACTGAAGGAGAGAATTAAGAGAGCTATGACTTGGCTTGCTGCATGGTTGCTGCTGTTGTTTGTTCTAACAGTATATTTTATTTATCAATATTGCTACTTTACTGTCTAATATAAATGTTTATTTTAAAAATGTAATTATAATGTAATTGTGTATATATATATATATATATATATATATATATATATATATATATATATATATATATATATATAATTTAATATAATAATTTTTCAATACATTTAAATAAGAATACAGTACAAGTGAAGTGATTTGTGGTGTTGGACAATTTTTACAGAAAACCATCAGAAAGTAGCAAATACGTTTTTTTAAATACTTTTTATTAAAAAGTAAAACTAACTAGGAGCAAATATAATAGATAGTGTTAAAGCAGTTATAAAAGTTATTATTACATTGATTTTAATAATAGTACATTGAATTAGTAAATTGATATTACTAGTGTTATTTTTAGCATTTACATATTTTTTTGATATTCCAACAGATTGGTAAGAAGACAGGATCTCGTAAACCAGCTGTCTTTATGGACTGTGGTTTTCATGCCAGAGAATGGATTACTCATGCATTCTGTCAGTGGTTTGTAAAGGAGGTAATAAAATTAAAACTGTTTATTTCTCGAGTGTATAAGTAAAAAACCTCTATTCCTCTAAAAATTCTATATGTAAAAGTGCTTTATTTCATGGTTAGGCTGTGTCAAACTACGGAAGTGATCCTGAGATGACCAAACTGCTCGATGGACTGGACTTCTTTGTACTGCCCGTCTTTAACATCGATGGCTATGAATACACTTGGTCAAGAGTGAGTTTATTCCTTGCTGCCGTTTTTTTTACCATAAAGTAAAAAATATATGAACCTAGGTTTAGATTCAAATCTTTATCTGAACACACACACACGCACATATATACGTATATATATATATATAAAAAAAAAAAAATATATATATATATATACATATATATAATGTATTTATGTATTTATTTATTTATTTTTCCTTTAGGACAGAATGTGGAGAAAGACCAGGTCTAAAAACAGTGGCACCAGTTGTGTGGGTACTGACCCAAACCGAAACTTTAATGCTGGCTGGTGCAGTGAGTTTATTTAAGTTGATTGTTCGTAAATGTAATTCTGTATATTAATATTAATACTAATCATAAATTCATTGTATGTCCCACATACACTTATCTGAATATCAGTCTTCAACATCTGCTGTAGTGGTTGGTAATTGTGGTGGATATTCATTTTGTTGCTTCAATTATTTGTTTGTTTTATTGAACATTATTATTTTAATAATGAACATGTTATTTTATGTAAATTGAGTGGATTCTGACATTACCAACTACTGTCGTAAAAATAATTTTAATAAGGAAAAATACATTATTATTAAATTAGTGTTTGTTTGTTTTTTTGTTTTGTTTTGTTTTTCCCAAGAAACGTTTCACCTTGAAGGCTTAGTAAAAGTTAGAATCAGAAGAGATTAGCACCTGTGGTTCTTTTTGGTTCTCCTAATTTAATTCTTTCTCAGGTTTTTTTCTTGACACTGTGGTCTTTCGGTTTTCTCTCTGCTATGTATAGTCATAGACATACAGTTTGATTTTTTTTTTTATTAACAGCAGCTTTAATGTGGTCCGTGACTTTTTTGCTTTCAGCTGTTGGAGCCTCCAGCAACCCTTGCAGTGAAACCTACTGTGGAAGCAGCGCAGAGTCTGAAATTGAAGCGAAGAATCTGGCCAACTTCATCCGGACTAACAAGTCCATTGTGAAGGCCTACCTGACCATCCACTCTTATTCTCAGCTGCTTCTGTTCCCCTATTCCTACAAATATGGTCTTTCAGCTGATCACTCTGAGCTGGTACAGCCAGTTAGCATTAAAAACAGATTCTTCACTGTGACATCAATTAAAAACCGGTTCTTTTTAACTTTTATAGCTTAGTGTGTCTCAAGGAGCCATTGCGGCCCTCCGGACCTTGTACGGCACCAGATACGACAATGGCCCTGGAGCAACAACCATCTGTGAGTACAGACACATCCATTCCTTGACCACAAGGCTATAATGATGACTATTTTTTATGTTTCATGCCTTTTTGTACTTTTCTTCACAGATCCTGCCGCTGGAGGTTCAGATGACTGGGCTTATGACCTGGGTGTGAAATATTCATACACCTTTGAGCTGCGTGACACCGGTCGATTTGGTTTCTTGCTTCCTGAATCTGAGATCAAGCCCACATGTGAGGAAACCATGTTGGCTGTCAAGTACATTGCAAGCCACGTGCTGAACAACCTATACTAAGGATTTATGAAACCAGAGAGTTTGTTTGCCTAAAAAGTAAACTATTTGTATTCTCTCAGAACCTATCTATAATTATCAAGATAAAGTCATGCAACATGTGTTTGTTGAACATTTTAAATGCAAGGAAACTTCATTAAAACAAATCGCATTTACACACAAGTAATAATTCTTATATAAATTCTACCATTCTGAAACACTTTAGCATGTTTGGCCCTTTAGTTATTGTGGTTCTAATAAAAGTTATTTAACGTTATAAAATTGAACTATAATATATTGATACATATAACAGGACTGTTACACAATGCAAATTTTTGTGTACATTAATACAGCAGCATTTAGTACCATCCAGCTTTGTTGAGTTGTCATGATGTTGCTCCGTGTGCACCTTTAATTCTATTTAAACAAACCAATTTTTTCTCATGTTCTTCAAGGATCAAGGATTCTGGCCACTAGATGTCAGTATTGCACTTCTTTATTCCTGTGCGAACGGTTGATATTTTTAAGATTATCGCGCCATCTAACGGTCTTTTTGTCAGTGACGTTGGAACTAATCCTCTTATAGTTTAAGAATTGATTCAAAATTAAACAAGAATTGTTACATGCTAGACATAATAAATTAACAGCTACACAATATTTTAATTTGATTTTTACTTTCTTTACTTTGCTTTACTTTACAGTCAGTTGGCAGACGTTTTTATCCAAAGCGACTTACAAAAAGAGGAGCAAGTGAAGCAATTTGTCTACAATAGGCTACAGTAGATGTCGACACAGGCTAAATACAGAAATGTATTAGACAGAACAGCATGACAGTCAGTGAACATAGGACAATTTTTTTTTTTTACATTTTTTTTAATCAGTGTTAAGGTGCTGGGGAAAGAACTCAGTTTTTAGTGCTTTTTTAAACATTGAGAAGGTTGCAGACTTTCTTAGAGGAATAGGTAAATTGTTCCACCAGACAGCCGCCGAACGAGAGAAGGTTTTTGTGAGGGATTTCAAGCCACGTTGCAGAGGGACGACTAGCGGACCTGCTTCTCAGATCGTAGACTACGTGAGGGTGAGTCTTCTTGAATCAGGGAGTTGAGGTAGCATGGTGCCGCACCAGTGATGGTCTTGAAGGTCAGTGATAAAGCTTTTAACTTGATTCTGGCAGCAATTGGCAGTGCAGAGAGACAAGCAGTGGAGTGACATGAGTCCTTTTCGGTTGTTTGAAGAGCAGTCGTGCTGCAGCATTCTGGATTCTTTGCAGAGGCTGTGTTGCGGCGACAGACAGACCTGCCAAAAGAGAGTTGCAATAAAGAGGTGTGGTCGTATCTTTGTGATTTTGTAGAGAGCAAATCTACATGACCTGGCTGTCGCACAGATGTGTGCAGAGAAAGTATAAGCTGATCATCAAACATAACCCCAAGGTTTAGGACAGTCTTGGATGGTGTTAACGTGGTTGAGCCAAGCTGAACAGTAATGTTGTGGTGTATAGATGGATGAGCAGGAAACACCAGGAGTTCGGTTTTGTCAAGATTAAGTTTTAGGATTTAAGAAATTTCCCCTAGAGGGATAAATAAAGTCTTCATTCAAGTTGTTGGTGATGTTCCGTCATCCAGTTGGAGATATCTGTGAGACAGGATGAGATTCGGCTGGAGACGGTCTGTTCGTCTGGTTGAAAAGACATGAAGAGCTGTGTATAAGCTGCGTCTACCATCACTGCGTAGCGATGGTAAGAGAATCCGTGTTTGTTAATGACCTTGCTCAAAGAAGCTGTATAGAGGAAGAAGAGTAGAGGCCCAAGCACTGATCCTTGGGGAACACCAGTAGGTACAGGTAATCGAGCAGATACTGTACCTTTCCAGGAAACGGTAAAAGTTCTCTCAGAATGTCTCGATTCAGTATGATCGAAATCATTCCAGATCCCCATTCCCGTCAGCGCAGATAGTAGGATCTGGTGGTTTACTGTGTCAAAGGCAGCAGATAGATCTAGAAGGATGAGTTCTAAGTTCAAGTTCATTTGTATAGCGCTTTTCTTAGTCCGAGACCAACGCTAAAATGGTTCGAACAACGTCGACACCGTCCTGGTGAAATGACACTCCTCCAAGCGACGGTGTCTCCATCCTGATGGTAACGACACTCCTCAGCAGCCAGACCGGCGTCTTTTCCACCGGCAGGGATGCGTTCCTCCGGCAGGGATGTGGTATGTGGCGTCGTCTCCTCCGGCGGTGATGCGGCCTCGTCTTCTCCGGCAGGGGTGTGGATCACGCAGGACCTCAGCAGGGGAGTGATGAGTACAGAAGACTTTGAATTTGCTTTAATTTGAAATTGCATTAATCCAAAGAGACTTACAAAAAGAGGAGCAAGTGAAGCAATTTATCTAAAAAGATACAGTAGATGTTTGCACAAGGCTATATAAAGAAACTCACTAGGCAGAACAGCATGACATAGACATAAACCTAACCCTAACCTCTAAAGGTCAGCACACTAGACAAAAGTTCTTTTTTTTTTAACTCAGTGTTGAGGTGCTGCTGAAAGAGCTCAGTTTTGTAGTGCTTTTTTAAATGCTGTGGACATTGTAGACTTTCTAACAAGGTTAGATACGTAAATTGTTCCAACAAACAGCCTTCAATTGAAGGGTGACATGGTGGCGCTGTGGGTGCCGCTCTACCTCTGTGTGTTGTTTGCTTGCCTGGGTTTCCTCCGGTTTCCTCCCATAGTCCAAAAAGATGCATGTGAATTCAGATCGGAAAATTTAATATTGGAGTGAGACAGTGTGTGAATGTGTGCATCTGTTTCCCTCTCTGCAAATGGTTTGCCCACAACTAGAGACTGGGCTTTTAGCCCAGAGTTCCTGAGATTATTGTTCTTTGGCCCAGAAATGGTACAAGCAGTTCAGATTGTATAAATGGATGGTATCAATTGAGGAGGTATGGTAGTGAACAATTTTCTATGCATTTATTTTACATTTGTTATTGTTTTATGAATTATTACATTCTTTTATATTAAATTATTAAATTATATAAAATTATTTGTTTTATGTATAAACAAATCAGACATGTATTTTTGGTGAAAGAACCATACAAATATATCTAACTATTTCAAAATTTAAAAATGTGAACATACACAGGGAAATATGCAGTCAGGTGCAGATGGCAGTTGTTGCCAAATAAAGTTAACATCAGGTATGGATGTTGTTACAAAGGACAGGACACAAATACCTAAAATGAAATAATATGAATAAAATAAAATAATAAAAGAATATGATAATACGATAATAAAAGAAATATGAATAATATAAAAAATTAAGCAATAAAATGCTCAATACTCACTAAAAATGAAAAAAAGGCAAAATAAACATGTATTAAAATGTTGTGAATACAAAGATACATATCAACAAAGGCAACTTGTTGTGGAGTGCCCGAGCGGTTATTGGCAAAGTGACTTAAAAACTTGTGAATCCTGTAGCCCATCTTTAATCGTGCAACAGTGAATACTCCCAAAAAAAACAAAAACTCCCAAAATAATCCAATATCAAAAATAAAATAAAAAAACTATACACCATGTACAGAGTTGAGAACAGAGATATTTTGCTATCATTAGCTTCTTCAACAACACACGTTGTCACGTCACCTACGGACACATCCCTTTCCGGCCGACAGGTATTCTTCCTATTATAGTTCAAGCTAAAACAACAGTTATGACAGTCACAGACAAATTGATTTAGTAACAATAAATCGTCAGAAAAATTTAGTGTAAGTGCGAAAGTCCAGTTTTTTTGTGTATTATGTACTTGTGTGTGCATATATGAGGAAATGTACACCCCATAGTCCATCTCAGTTAGCGAGCGTCTATCTGACACAACTCATAAGTGCCACAATAAACAAAATCTGCAACATTTGTATTACCATACGTGCAGCCTAAAACGCTCTCATTGGCATTTTATTTAAATAGACTTAAAGGGAATAAACAATGCACAGTTTGTTGCAATAACATTTGACCAGTAGGTGGCGGCACAATATCGCAATCGGTGGAGCTAGACATGACTTTTAGATAGCTTTAACTTTCTTGTCATACTGAATCATAAATGCACTGCATCAGATATACTAGAATTTCGGAATAGAAATGTATAGGACAACTGATTGCAAAAATAAAACAAGCAAGCCACCTCTCTATTACATACATGTGATTTATGAATAGATATTGCCATGGGATTGTCGTAGCAGCTGATGCAACAGAAGGCAAAACTTTCTGGTAAAATGAGGATTTTCTTCCACAATCCACTGCAAACAGGCCGGGTCGCCACATTGTGCCCACTTTTAATTTCTTGCGTTGCAGAGCAATGTATTTCACCAATAATATATTGATTAACCCTTAAAACAAATCAACAAATAGTAAACAATACAAATAGTAAAATCTACAGTATCACTTAAGATGTTCTGTTCATATTGTTCTGTTCATATTGTAACCAGTTGTAGGGTTTCTTCAATAAGGACTTGCCAGGAAACACATTGACGTTCCAGGATTAGCTGTGCGCTTACTCCCCTATTTTCCACACGGGTTCCTTACCCCTCCCTTCCAGCTGAATGGGCAATGACAGCTATTACAGGCCTCATTAGTGTGTTACAGTGGCAGAGAGCTT
This sequence comes from Paedocypris micromegethes, assembly GCA_028031935.1. Taxonomy (NCBI): domain Eukaryota; kingdom Metazoa; phylum Chordata; class Actinopteri; order Cypriniformes; genus Paedocypris; species Paedocypris micromegethes. The sequence continues at coordinate 21,490,874 of CM051497.1, read as the reverse complement.
TGACAGAGGGGGCTAGAACAAGCTGTCAGGACCTGAGACTGGGGGAATAAAGCTCACCTCTTTCTAGCACCACTTCATCAGCACTCTAAACTCAAGGTCTGGCTTGCTTCTGGCTAATGAGTGAGAAGGAAAGTTGATGTCATACATTTTGGGCCTGGAGCAAGGGAACACATTGCTGAAGCCACTATAGAGCTACAAAACGTCATCTGGAACCGCTTCGGAAAAGAATTCTGAATGGGAAGTTTCAAATTCATGTTAGTAAATTCATTCTATACACAGCAAAAAGAGAAGTGTTGATTTAACTCCCAGAGACTCAATTTCAACACTTTTTGGGAGTTTATATAGCTCCACACTTTTTTGAGTTAAAATAACACTTTCCAAAGTGTTACACTTTTAACACTTTTATAGAGTTAATTTTTTGACTCTAACAAGAGTTAAAACAGCACTATAAGGGAGTTTCATTAACACTTTGAGAAGTTAAATATTTAACACCGTACGAGTTCCTTTTTTGTGTCTTAACAAGTGTTAAATTAGCACTTAAAGTGATTCAAAATGAAACACCAGTAAAATTGTAATGTTCTTTAAAATGTCCAAAAAAAAAACCCCACACAAATTCAACTATTCGTTTTTTTTAATTTTCTCTTGCACTTCAAAGTTCACTTAAAACATCAACAGAAGGTATACAAACCTTCATCAGCAATATTGCATGACTTTAACATCAAATGGATTATAAATACAAATCTTAGACATTTTTAAAATATACCGATCTTCATGTAGTACTCTAAAAGAATGAATCACAAGTCGCAAAAAGCTAATCAAAATCTGTGTAAACAGTTTGTGTGCGAGAAAACACATTATACAGTCATCCAAATCAACCGGTCACAATATGGCAATGCTCTGCCGATAAGATAATAGGTTGAGTGTCTGGTTCAGCAGTCGTGCTCTCAAGTCTTTCACTCTGGGACGACTCCTTCATTTGCCCCACATCGATGTTATACGCCGTGGTCTGGATAAACGTGTAAAAGTTTGCAAGTCCGTTGTCATGAGACAAGTTGAAAACAAAACGTGCCTTGAGAAGCTCATCAAATGCCCCAAGGGAGTGGTTTGCCAGACATGAGATGAGATGTTTGTCCAAGGTGACGTAGCAGCGGTGATTTTGTTTTTCTGACGAGCGACAGTGAGGAGGTAGAGATGCTGCTGCTCGCCGGTGTCAAGATGCTCCTCCAAACGGCAGCACGACTAGCATTGAAAAACAGTGAACATTAGATTAAAAACATACGCACCAATCACTGCAAGCCAACACATTGTCTAGCACATAGTATACAGTAATGACTAAGTGAGAGTGAATTATTTGCTCTTTGAAACAACATCCACAACACACCATTGAATGCCCCACCTTAAGAAAGACGACAAGTCTTCTGACTGCATCACAGACACTCATTACAGGGGACGCGGTTGTCCTGATGGTGGAAGGAGATGAATCAGCAACAGAAGTGAAGACATCTCTTGGTCGTAAACTGCAAACAAAGAATTTAAGAATGATGATATTAATCTCTTGAACTGCTATTATGTCTTGAAAAACACAATATTCAAAACTTACCAGCCCATATTATTCACACATCTCATAGTGTCCAGACATCTTGGGAAGGTGGAGAGGATGTTAATAGTAGAGCAAGAAGTTTAGCGTTTGCCGTCGTCTGGCATCTGTAAGCGTTGCGGTTGCTTGATGCTCCTGTTATACAGCATCCCTTACAGCTTTGGATTTTAGCACATACTGTATTTGATCAAAAAAAAAAACAGAAATAGGAATGTGTTTGAGTTATCAATTGGATAAAAAGAAAAATCTTATCTGCACCTTCCTAAGATGAAGGAGAGCGTTTTCTGACCGGTTTAGCAGATGCAGTCGCTGCCTCCTCAGGTCTTTGTCTCTTGTTACTCAAGATCACAGTTGATGCACTTGAGCGGTTCTCAGAAGAGGAGTCAGAAAACTCTGAGAAATTGGCAAATATGAGTTTGAAAAATAATAGATTGTCTCATTATTTACATTCAATTAAACTCATCATCATTTGTGAAAGTAGTAAGAACCTCATTGCCTTGTCCATTAAGGTCACGGAATATTTCTCCATCCACTTCAGTCTGTGATGCGTCCTTATAAAAAACTACAGCATCTGGTGGAAGACAAAATCTCTCATTGACTGAAAAAGATGAAAAACAAACACTTTCTTCTACAACTCAATAATGAAAACATTTCAATCTGCTATTACAGTTTTTCTCAAATGCTAAAACACATTTCACAAATGATCCCTGCATGTTACCCAATGTCTAAACACAACACTCGCTTCTAAAGCTACATAAACACAACTACACCTTCTCACTTCAAAACTCAAACCTTCGTATCAAAAGAGCAGCTCGAAGCTTTAAAAATGTAAACACAATTCACATCATTGCACACTACAGCAAAACAACTGAAAACACAATTCTCGGTTGGTGAGAAGATTCCTTGATTTCACAACCGCCAATGCATATTCATAGAAATTTTGCAGTAATGGAAAGTTAGAAATCTTAGATTTCTGCAGAGGATTAGGCATTTCGATTTTTTTGTTTGACATGAGGAGTATATATCTGTAGAAAATACTGCATGTACACTACTGTAACAACTCAAAAACAGAATTTATGCGCACAACAGTACTCTTGAAAACATGATCAGGGTGTGAAGTCCTTTTATTTACGTTATTCACACCACACACACACTGGGATGTCATCACTGGCCAGCTCCATTGCCATTAGAAGGTTCTCTCTAGTGTATGGTTGTCTGTCATAAACCTTCCATCTCCACAATGAGACGAACTCCACTATACGGTTCAGTAAAGGGGAGTAGGGTGGCAGACAGACGTTTAAAAAGTGGTTACTGTTGGTGGTGAACCACTCTGACTTTGTTTGTTCTGATAACATAAATGCGAGTTGTGGTCCAGTGGTAGGAGACATGGACTCGTGTCCGAAAGGTTGCAGGTTCGAATCCCCTCGAAGCTGTTATGCAACCAAGTGCTTGTTCCACTTTGGCAAAATGCTCAAAATGCTTCCCCCCCAGGATACCCTCTGGGTTCAGTATGCTGGTGAATTGCCCTCTGATTGCCCCCATGGCCAGGAACCTCAGTCACGGTTAGGGAGGTTGAAGCCAGGAAGAGGTCTGGCGTGAAATGTGAAAGTGTACAGGTGTTCAGAACAACAGTCAATCAGGTAGTAATTTCTAGTATAGAAGTAACGTTGACCACTGAGCCCACTAACTGTACTGTGAATATGGATGTATACTTACTTGTGTTGCGCAGAGTTGCGCTCATAGGGAACCCTTAGACCTGTTTCATCCGCATCTTTTGGCGCCGGAGAACTCTGTCTATTGACATCATCAATGCTCTCAACATTGACATTACGTATCGGCAATTACTTTGCTTTGTCTCTGATCTGCCGGAGTCTGTGGTCGGAGGTTGTTCTCATGAAACTATATCCACAACAAGGGTTTCTTGTGCCGCTGTAAATATGGCAACCCTCCCACCTCTAATATGGCATTCTTTCAACTACAGTGACAACTGATTTGAAACCAATAGACTACTTTCACAGGCTTGCAAAACTGTATTGTGACAAACAAAGCAATAGAGTACCATACATGTAGTGTTGTCTGAATACCCTGATAATGGTGGCCACAGTGAACCTACTCAGGTTCAACCATTGTCATGCCATGGACAACGACATGGTCAATGTTGCTCGCATCTCGTCTATAATGGCGGTGTGAGGTTGTCTTGCTCTTCCTCTTGGACCTTCTCCTCTTGTTGGCCTCCTTCTGTTCCTCATTGGCCTGCATCTCTTCTTCCATGACCAGCTCTTCTCTTTCCTGTGACTCGAATTTCTCTTCCCCTGATTCTGCCTTCATTCATTGTGTTTGTTTGGAATCTTCAGCAAACTTTGCACTCTGAACTTGCTTTTATACATGTAGTCACAGCATTAGCAACAAGTGTCTTCAATTTTGAGTTGTTGTGTGTAGTGAATGACGCCAGGTGTGTTCATTGTGTTCAAATATTGCTGACTGTGTCAAGCATTTTGCATCACATGAGCTTTCATTTGAGAATATGAGCAGAGTTATTTTGCAACTTGTGTTTTAGCAAGGACAAGTGTGTTTAGAGTTATGAGAACAGACATTGTGTTTTGTGAATTGTGTCTTCATGTGAAATGTGTTTATGGTATTGGAGAATGATGGTTAGATTTGGTAAATGTGTTTAGATGACTGGTGATTTGGTTTAGGGGATTGGCTTTTGTGTTTTAGCATTTGAGAAAAACTGTAATATGATAAATGTATATTATGCAATATGTATATCAAAATATATGCTAAATGCAAAGACATCAATCGCATGTCGTCCTTCTAACCAAGTGAAATAAAACAAACCTTACAGGTGAAACTGGTCAAAGTCCAGAAGTCCGTCACAATACAATTTAACACACTTCTGCTGCTCAGCGTCAGCGCACTTCACCTCGACCAGCGTTTCCTCACAAAATGTTGTCTGATAAAACCAATGCCACGCAAATGAACTGCACCTGTGGAAAGAGAAAAAGTTAGATTATTCGGAAATATCGCTTTGACTCTTATAAGAGCATTCTTAAACTACCACTCGATTTTCTACAGACCTTTTAAGCCGATAAAATCAACTACGAGTGACTTTAACTACTAAGGAAATCAATGCTACTCACCAACCGTTTCGAATTTTTACCTCAATGAAAAGGCGGCATTTTAAGGAACCGTCAACAAATTATATGCGTTGGAATGCTATGTACACAATCTTTTTGACGGTCTCTAAGATTTTAAACCGCATCGCATACGTCTCGCATAAATATCGTTAAATTTGCCACTATTTGATTTTTGTGAAATTACAAACTTGCAATGTAATAGTTTGATTTTAAAATAAACTTAACAAACCTGTAGAATACCACTATATAGGCATTAAACAACGAATCATTTTCTTGTTCAACAAATTTGTTCTATGCTTTAATTAAATCGTGGCAATATTGTAAAAAATTCGGCTACAAGCACATGCGTTTATCCCAGCAAACAGATAAATGTGTTTCTTATAGCACGCACACTTTACTAATTTTTAAAAAAAACATTATGCTCAAGTCTGTTATGCTCTATACTCCATAATACCTCACTACTGTAACATTTAGCATCAACCAATAAATATATTTTAATAGTTTGATTAATGTTCAAAAGACTTACCTTCAGAGTCTTCACGTGGAAAATGGCGCCGATCTTGAGGCAGATCTACAATTGAATTGGGGGTGTGGCCTAATTGAATCTATTATGGAGTTGTTTTCAAATTGATGAATCAACTCTCTCTATTAACTACAACTCCCTGCCCTGTTTAACTCCAAATGTGTTAAAATGACATTTTAAGAGTTAAAAGTAACTCCAGAATGGTTAACACTGACATTTCAACTCTCCAGTTTTTGCTGTGTAGTACCATAATGAATGTGAGTGTGTGCGTGTGTGTGTGTGCGTGTTGAATTCAAATTTATGGATGTATGGCTTTGTAGATGGATATTCGAATAGATGGATTAATGAATGGATAAATGAGGGATAGATGGAATATTTTATTTTTCATGAAATGTTTTGCCATGTCAAATGTCAAGCAAACTCTGTAAATTAAATTACCATAAATTTCATAACTTGATTTTTGATGCGATCTATTACACGTGTTGGGAATAACGCGTTACAAAAGTAATGTACCACAAAAATATATTTGTTTTTGCTGTAACGCATTAGTGTAGCTCATTACTTTCAGTATTTCCAGAAATATATATGCTGTTACGCTTGCTTTACATCAAACTTTTCACCATCAAGACAATATATTAAACATTTATATTTCCTTGTTGAGTAAGACGTATGTATATTACACGTTTGTCATTAGTATTCCGCTAGAGGAGTGTTGTATTTTTTAACGCTGCTCTGTGATCGAGGCCAGCAGCTATTAGCTCGGCCAGGTTACACTGGCCAGTTGCAGCAAATTTGATAAACATGCCAAAAGTACATTCACAAGATGGTCTTATGTACATTATTTCAATTTTGTGAAACACAAGGACAAGAACATTGTGGTGAAATGCAACCTCTGTGTAAACGCAAAAGAATTATCAACATCAAAATAGCGTCTTTGCGTTGGTCTCGGACTAAGAAAAGCGCTATGTAAATGAACTTGAACTTGATCAAAAAATAGCACTAGCAATTTAAAAAAAAAACCTCGAAAGGTGCCATCCGACCGCTTGACCTGGGAACAGAAAGAAAACAGCAATTACAATGTTCTTTGCACTTTATGGCCAAAAACCATGACAGTGTGGTAAGTCATTCAAAATGAATAAAACGGTACTGAAGTTTACATAGTCCTGTTGTGTCTAAAGGCACCAAGTAATTTTCATTCAAGAACTCAAGTAAACTTTACTTAATATTTTCAGTTATTGGTACAAAAAAGACAAAAATCTCATCATTCTACCTTAGTAAATTCTATTTATAATTCACATCAATACAAGTTACATTCATGTAATGTTTATTTCAATTCTTCTGTTAAAAAGCAACAATTACTTCAACTGCAGCACATTATGTGCTTCAATCTCTCAGTTTACACAGCAGTCAACAGGATCGGAAGACTTGATGGTTGACGAATCAGTCTGTGAAATATCTGCTGTAAAAAAAAAAAACTAATTTCATTTTAATTAAATTTTAAAAATGGAATAATAATGCCTACCTACCCAGTACAAGCTGTTAAGACTTGATGGTTGATGAATCAGTCTGTGAAATATCTGCTGTAACAAAAACAAATTTCATTTTAGTTACATTTGAAAAATTGAATAATAATGCCTACCTACACAGTATGAGCTGTTAAAACGTGATAGTTGATGAATCAGTCTGTTAAATGTATATGAAAAATGTATATAAACAAACTCACCATTAAAAGTAATTTAAGTCATACCTGCTTCAGTATGGTTACCAAGTAATACTCGTAGTTTGTCATTCGTGTATTGCAGAAGTTAGTAAAAATATGAACAAATTAAAAACAGATGTGTTTTTTGTTAGAATCCAAATTAGTGGGCATTTAAATGTAACTAAGCATTTTGATGCGGTCATAACATTACATGGTGCAGCGGTTTCAAGATGGTTCTGGTTAGTTTGTGGCTTATATTCTGAGTTTTTGGCCAGAATACCACGCGTTTGATAACCCTCCACTAAACAGTAGATTAAACAACTGGTCAGCAGGAAAACATGCTGACAGTAATAATACTGTACGTGTAAAATGACTGTTCTACGCCTGCTACATGTCACGATTTACACAGAAATTAAACAACGCGGTAAAAGTGACAGTGACGAGCTAACTTTATGTAAAAACAAATTACTACGAAAGTAAAAAGCAAAAGAAACAATATAAGCATTACTTACACTGACAAAAGTCCAGACAAAGCGACACCTCTCCGCCGTTGAAGTCGAAATCTCCCGCCGATGAAAGTGAAGAAAACAAGGAAATGTTTGAGCGCGAACACACTCTGACATCATGCGCTGAGGGTTGCTAGATTTACTTAAATTACCCAAGTCGAATTTACTTGCTTTCTGGGATTCTCAACACAAAGCATTAACTTAGTAAGTATTACTTGCTGCGCGTATGTAAAATATATTCAGAAAAACAATGATACAAAATTACAAACAAATACTGTGTATCACATTGATTTCAACGCAATATGTTTACGTAAAATTAACAACGTAAAAAATTCTTTTAAAATTTACTCAGGTTAACAGGGTAACATTTACAGGGTCAAAAAATCTTTTTTTACAGTGTAGTCTGAGGTGAATTTTTTTTCTGTGTGTGGGTGGGGGGTGTTGGGGGGGGCGCGAGATTTTCCTATAGGTTAAAAGGGGGGCGCGACCAAAAAAGTTTGAGAACCACTGGTCTAACATGATTTTACGTACCCAAGTTGTTCACAGATATTGCCATAAAATAGCTTTATGTCTACAATACTTTTGACTCTTTGCCAATTATAAACTACGTATATTCTTATTGGTAGCTAGGATAGGCCACAGTCATTAGGCTACATAACAGCGCCTTCTACTGGATGTAAAAAAATATATGTACAAGTAAAAGGTAGATTTTGTTATTTTAGCATGAATTTCTACTTCTGTAGTTATTTATGTGGACGTAACTTAAAAGTAATTCTGAGACAGTAATGCTTTAATGCAACAGATTGCTTATTTACAAACATTAATGTGTGATATTTCAATTCCGAAGTAACTTGCACCACACTGTATATTACAGCATATATAAGGAATACACATAAAGCCTTACTTACAAAAACTATCATTATTATTATTATTATTATTATTATTATTATTATTAATATTATTATTATATAACCAATGAATATTGTTAACATTTATTACCACTTTATTAACATTAATATTATTAACATTTAAGAATGACGAACTACCAAATGTCTACTGACCATGTTCTGAGGAGTCAAGAAACTTTAATCTGCTGAATCTCGTTTGAAACTGATCTGAAAAATATTATCATAATCCTTTGAAGAATTTTTCAAAATAATTGAGATTTACACATCCTTAACTTCTTTCTAGATCATTCTTGATGATTTTCTCTTACTGCTTTATTATATAATTCACCATATGCTTAAAAGATTGACTGTGACAGACATACCTTCTGCAATTTCAGGGCTTGCATAAGTGCACGTGTTTGGCATTACAGTGGTGGCGCTCTCTGAAGGTAAGTACTGCTGATAGACCGCAGGGTCTGTAGTTTCTGTTAGTGTATGAGGATGATTTCCAAAGGAACATTCCCTCCTCCTCTGTTTGGCATCTTTATGGTGCAGCCAATCCCTGCAAACTTCCAGTCTGAATTTAGCCACCAGGGTCTTCCATAGAGCGCAACAAGAAGTCTCAAGTTGCCTGTGATTCCCTGCTGTATCACATGCGGAAACCCTAGTAGGAAAAAGAAAAAACAAAAAATACACACACCCATGGTGCAAAGTTTCAGCAGATGTGAGATATTAAGACAGGTTTCCAAGAACAACATGGCAGCTTTCAGTCTCGTCGTAAGTCATAGCCACCTCAAAATGGACCTCTTCAAAATGTTTACATGCCAAAGGGCCAAAACACAAGACTGGTTAACAAAAACATGCAGTAGCACTCGTTTTCTGCTAGATAGCACAAGCAAGCCATGCAATAATAAAAAAGCAGAAAATTAGCCAGTTGACAAATCCTACTTAATTTCATATTTTACCCGGATTGTGCATTATGGCAAAAGTCACAGAATGAAATATATTGAAATATATATTGAGTCTGTTTATTTAGATATAAAATGTATTTAGGTGAATATAAGCACCCCCTTGATATTTAAGGCACAAAATAAAACAAATAAAAAAAGTCTATGGTTTACTTGCGTAACCTTGGTTCCCTGAATTGTCAGGGACCGAGACGCCTGTCAGATGGACTGACGATGGGGAAATCGGAAGGCCGCAGATCGACTCTTCAACTCTTACAAAACGTCAATGAATGTCAAGTTCATGGTTGCATGAATTTGCATGTCACCTTTGAACCTGGTCAGGTGGTATAAAAGGGATGTGTGCGCGCCATGCACAGTATCCTTCGGTGATTGAAGCCGGTCTGGCCAGCGGCATGTCCTGAATGTTGCAACAAAAAGGGACATCTCATTCCCTGACAATTCAGGGAATCGAGGCTACGCAAGAACCTGGGGAATCAGTGAATCTGGAAGGAAAACTTCCGCAAGTGGTGAGGCCATGGTTGGTCAAAGGCATCTATACGGAGAGCCGCTTCGGTTACGCAAATCAGTATAGTTTTTAACAGATCTATGTATGCTTGACTGAATTCGACCCATAGCTCTGTCACCACTTATGGGTTCAGCTTCGATGCTCTGCGCCAATCGGCGTATCTCTGTGGGCGATCTACTGACTCCGCGAGCTGGTTAGCAGCAGCCAGTCGTCTAGCTAGTTTAGGATGCGAATGCCCCTCACTCTCAGTGAAGAGAGTGGGGCCTGCTTCTTTTCCGGACTCCGACACGAGCAGACGTGACTTTCACTCTTTCTGACGGTTGGAGTTTTTCTGTAGGACTACAAGAGATGTCCACACTTCTCCACATTGTCAGGAGTGATTGCCCTCAGTGACTGTCATGATTGATTATGATTCTGAAATTAACCATGAATCTGAAATTGTTTTTATTGGCTCTGAATCATATCTGCAAACCACCCCCCCAACTGTGGCTGGCGAACGCAGGATCGGCTCAGGCTTCTCTTCCAAGGCCATGACAGTCTGTTATGTCTGTTAGGAACTGATTCACAACATTTGACAAATACTGATAAGAGCACTCACACGACTGCTCACAGCTTTGCCTTTTCTGTCAAATTCCTCGTGTGTCTCAAGAATAAAGTTTCCAGCGCACGTGACCTGTGCGTAATGTAGTTAAATGTAACCTTGTGTGGCGCGCTGAATGTGCTGAGGCCCTCTCTCATAATTTCGTTACAATGTTGTACCCCAATGCTGTAAAGACCTTTAATGACCTGTAATGACCTTGTACTGAAATGCTCGGCCTTTGAATGCAAAGCACTGGAATGGTTTGTGTCAAGGGAAAATTGAGACATGAAAACACACATCTCGAAAGTCAATAGTGACAACCTGTGAAGGTGTCAATTCAGATTCAAAATCGAGCGAAGAAATCTCTGGCTAATACCTTGGCGTCTCTTGAGTGCACCTGGGTGGTGAGAACGCATCGGAAAGCCGGAGGCCGGCGGAGGAACTGTAGCGCAATGTCGAGTCTCACTGTTTGGTTCACCTACAGAGACGTTGAGGGAGTGCGTACCACTCGCTCAAGAAATGTCTAGGGAGATCAACTAAGCCCGGGGTTTCTGAGACCGGGGTCTAAGAGGGATGATGCTCTGACGGGAGACTCACTGTAATAATAGTGAGTTATTATTAATAATAATAATAATAATAATAAATCTACAGCGTTATTGACGTGGTTTTCAAATTAAAGTTTATTATCAATTATAACACCACCAGGAACCGTGCTCATAATTTCCGAGCACGACGTGAGAAGGGCATTCAGGAGAGTGAACATGCCTGGTCTAGCGTCTAGATCGTGACTGACTAAGGCCCAGGTCAGAGATCAGGCGGCATCACTTAACCAGCCGTCTGCGTACTGCCCACAGTCACCCAGTGCACACTTGGATATAATCCCAATCCTACTAATATTAGCTCTATTACAGTTTTTCTCAAATGCTAAAACACATTTCACAAATGATCCCTGCATGTTACCCAATGTCTAAACACAACACCCGTTTCTAAAGCTACATAAACACAACTACACCTTCTCACTTCAAAACTCAAACCTTCGAGCAAAAGAGCAGCTCGAAGCTTTAAAAATGTAAACACAATTCACATCATTGCACACTACAGCAAAACAACTGAAAACACAATTCTCGGTTGGTGAGAAGATTCCTTGATTCATAACCGCCAATGCATATTCGTAGAAATTTTGCAGTAATGGAAAGTTAGAAATTTTAGATTGACGCAGAGGATTAGGCATTTCGATTTTTGAGTTTGACATGAGGAGTATATATCTATAGAAAATACTGCATGTACACTACTGTAACAACTCAATGCAAAAACAGAATTTATGCACACAACAGTACTCTTGAAAACATGATCAGGGTGTGAAGTCCTTTTATTTACGTTATTCACACCACACACGCACTGGGATGTCATCACTGGTCAGCTCCATTGCCATTTGAAGGTTCTCTCTAGTGTATGGTTGTCTGTCATAAACCTTCCATCTCCACAATGAGACGAACTCCTCAATACGGTTCAGGAAAGGGGAGTAGGGTGGCAGACAGATGTTTTAAAAGCGGTTACTGTTGGTGGTGAACCACTCTGACTATGTTCGTTCTGATCACATAAATGGGAGTTGTGGTCCAGTGGTAGGAGACATGGACTTATGTCCAAAAGGTTGCAGGTTTGAATCCCCCCTACAGCTGGTTCTGCAACCAAGTGCTTGTTTCACCTTGGGCAAGAGCCTTGCGCTCAAAGGGAACCCTATAAACCTGTTTCATCCGCATCTTTTGGTGCCGGAGAATAATAATGAGTATTTGTAAGGCGCTTTTCACAGTTTTAACTGTCTCAAAGCGCACATGTAAATATGTAAGGGAAATGATGCTTTTTATTCAATTTGTCGTCTGGATTGTTGGTGTTGACTAAGTGGCTGCGGTTATGACAAGACAAAGACAAAGACCAGCGAGCAAGCACATACGCAACAGTGGCCAGGTAAAAAAACCTCTTTAACGAGGAAAAACCCTGGGGAGAACCCGGCTCACTGGTGCCAGTCTCCTCCGGCATTCTAACACTACACAATCAGTGCGTTGGTTGTTCCGCGTCATTTTTAATGATGATTCTGGAACGATGTTTCCCTCCTCAATGGGGAAAGAGGCGGCTCCACTCTCCAAGCCAACAGCGTCATCAGGTCCACAGAGGTCGAGGAAGCACCACCGATGATTCCGAAGCTCTAGGAGATTCCGGTCGTACGACACTTGGCGCTCAGGAGAGGAGGGGAAAAAAAAAAAAAAAAAAATACAAGGCAATTAGAAAAATTCAAGTACTATAGATTTTGACAATTTTCTGAAGGTGCAGGTGTAATTCGGTTCCGAGCACTAACTAGGCAGCCTTTCTATACGATATATTAATATTTTCTGTAAGTTATTATAACAGGTCAATATATGCTTCGTTGAAGAGATGCGTCTTCAGTCTAGACTTAAATTGACTCACTGATTCTGAGTCTCGAATTGGACTAGGCAGAGCATTCCATAGTTTGGGTGCTAAGTATGAAAAGGATCTTCCTCCCTGGTAGATTTTAGAGATTCGCGGTATTATAAGCTGGCCGGAGTTTTGAGAGCGCAGCAGTCGTGTAGGCTCGTAGTAAGTGATGAGCTCACTGAGATATAGAGGAGCTAAACCGTTTAGTGCTTTATAAGTGATTAAGAGAATTTTAAACTGGATGCGATATTTAACAGGTAACCAGTGTAGCGACATTAACACTGGACTAATATGGCTAAATTTTTTTGTTCTGGTTAGTAATCTAGCAGCTGCATTCTGAACCAACTGAAGTTTATCTATTAGTTTAGCAGGAGAACCTCCCAGAAGACCATTACAGTAATCTAACCGTGATGTCATAAACGCATGTATCAGTTTTACTGCATCCGGTCGGGAGAGCATGTGACGCAGCTTTGAGATATTCCTGAGGTGAAAAAAGGCAGTTTTACAGACGTTGTGCACGTGACTTTCAAAAGAGAGTTTGCTATCTAAAATGACACCTAAGCTTTTCACTTTAGGTGAGGATGAGATTTCAAGCCCGTTAAGATTCATACTGTATTCGGGTGCATCAGACTTTAAGTTTGAGTCAACAAGTAATAATTCGGTTTTGTCTGAGTTCAGCATGAGAAAATTACTTGTCATCCAATCACTAATGTCGCTGAAGCAATCTAATATATTTGCAAATTTTGAGATTTCATTAGGCCGTGCCGAGATATAAATTTGTGTGTCATCTGCGTAACAGTGGAAGCTATGACCATGCTTTCTGATTATGTCCCCTAGTGGAAGCATATAAAGTGCAAACAGGATTGGGCCGAGCACTGAGCCTTGTGGAACTCCATATTTAACACTAAATCTGGGTGAGAGACTCCATTTACATGGACGAAATGAGAGCGATCAGACAGATAGGACCTAAACCATTCTAACGCGTGTCCAGAAATACCAACGTAATGATCAAGTCTATGTATTAAAATATCATGGTCAACAGTGTCGAAAGCAGCACTAAGATCTAACAAAACTAAGAGTGAGACGTTCCCTTTATCTGATGCCATTAGAAGATCGTTGGTGACTCGGATTAGTGCCGTTTCTGTGCTGTGGTGCGATCTAAAGCCGGATTGAAATTTTTCAAATCTGTCGTTCTGTTCCAGAAATTTACAGAGTTGTCCCGAAATAACTTTTTCAAGAATTTTAGATATAAAGGGAAGGTTTGAAATTGGTCTATAATTAGCAATCACGTCGGCATCAAGATGTGGCTTCTTAATAAGCGGTTTTATGACGGCCTGTTTAAACGCTTGTGGCACGTGACCAAGAACTAGTGACGAATTTATAATATTCAAGATTGGTTCGTTAACTAATGGTAGGACTTCTTTAAGTAAAAAAGTTGGTATAGGGTCAAGTAAGCAGGAGGTCGTCTTGGTCTTAGCTATAATCTCAGTGAGCTCATCAGGGCTGACCTGTTTGAAAGTGCTAAGCTTGACAGCGGGTGGGTTTATTTCCGGTATAACCAGTTGAGGGCTAGTATTTGTGGATACAATTTTCATTCTGATATTAGTAATTTTGTCATTAAAGAAGTTGATAAAGTCGACACTAGTGAGCTGTGGGGGGATTGCGGAGTCTACTGTGCCCTTTTTCTTTGTTAACTGAGCTACGGTTTTAAACAGATAACGAGGATTATTTTGATTTGCAGAGATAAGTTTACTAAAATATGTAGATCGTGTGGATATTAGGGCCTGTTTATATGCGATTATACTGTCATTCCAGGCACTGCGAAAAACGTCGAGTTTAGTTTTTCTCCATTTCCTTTCTAACTTTCTACTTGATAATTTTAAGGCTTTTAGGTCATTAGTGTACCATAACACTTTGTTTTTTGTGTTTAGTCTCTTTTCCCTAAGAGGGGCAATAGAGTCAAGGGTACTTGACAAAGTTAGATTTAAGGCTGCAGTCAAATTCTCAAGCTCTTCTGTTCTTTCAGGGGTATAAATGGTAAGATCAGGAAGACGTTTAATAAAATTATCTTTTGTGCTGGAATTAATGAGTCTACAAGAGCGATATTGCGGTGAGATCACAGCTGGGATGTCTATATTTATTAAGCAGGAAACTAGAGAGTGATCAGAAATGCAGTCACTCACCGAAACAATATCTACATCATGAACTACGATACCGTATGAAAGAATCAAATCTAATGTATGGTTAAACTTATGAGTGGAGCCAATAACGTTTTGCTTAAAGCCGGTGGAATTTAGAATATCATAAAAAGAGCGAGTTAGAGAGTCACTAACATTATCTAGGTGAATGTTAAAGTCGCCGAGTATAATCACTTTATCTGCTCTAATGATGAGTTCTGCTAGTAGTTGCCCAAATTCATTTAAAAAGTCAGTATTGTGCTTTGGCGGTCTGTACACTGTCACAATAAGTATTGATTCCCGATTTATATCTGGCTCCATATGTAGTACTAACAGTTCAAAAGAGCAGAATTTAAAGTTTGATTTCCTATTCATCTTGAAATTATTATTATAGATGGTAGCGACGCCTCCACCTCTGGAGGTTAATCGTGCCTCATGTTCGTAAGAGAAATTAGGTGGAGTTGATTCATTTAGGCTAGTGTAGGTGTCTGGCTTTAGCCATGTCTCTGTGAGCGCTAAAACATCAAGCTTATTATCCAAAATCATTTCGTTTATGATAAGAGATTTTTGTGCTAAGGATCTAATGTTTAAGAGACCTAGCTTTAAATATTTGTTTGTATAAGTCTTGGTCTGTTTAATATGATTAAGCACCATTTTTTCTTTGTCTAATGACCGGTTTCTATGGCTAGGCTTATGAGATTGTGATACCGTTTCTATGTTGTGTCTGTTATTACTTTTAGCATTTTTATTATCAATGTTGTTGTTATTGGTTTTAATAGAGCTGATAATATTATTATTATTTTTATTATTATTGTTAGGATTGTATCTAGATGCACTAAATGCACTGGGTGACTGTGAGCAGTACGCAGGCGGCTGGTTAAGTGATGCCGCCTGCTCTCTGACCTGGGCAATGGTGGCGAGTCACGATCTAGACGCTAAACTATAGGCTATATTATAAGATAAACGAGCGGCCCCCTTCCACGAGGGATGGAGGCCGTCGGGCTTTAACAGGTCAGGTCTTCCCCGAAAGGATCTCCAATTGTCTATAAAACCTATGCCATTCGAAGGACACCACTCAGACGCCCAGCCATGGAGCGCCCACAGTCTACTGTGAGTCTCATCACCCCGGTAAGCGGGGAGGGGGCCAGAGTAAATTACTTTGTCTGATATCTTTTTGGCAGCTTCAAGCACCTCTTTAATATTAGTTTTGGTGATCTCGGACTGGCGAAGTCGGACATCATTAGTGCCGGCGTGAATAACTACCCTAGAATATTTACGTTTAGCATTAGCCAGCACTTTCAGACGCGATGTGATATCAGACACTCTGGCTCCTGGATGACACATTACAACTGTATTGGCTGGTGTCTCTAATCTCACGTTCCGCACTATGGAGTCTCCTATCACCAATGCACTTTCAGCAGGCGTCTCAGACGGTGCTGTTCTGAGCGGGGAAAGCCTCTTCGCAGTTAACAGCGGAACGGAGGAGGATGCCGCTTCGAATTGCGACTATTCCGCCTCACAGTCACCCAGTTGTCCTGCTGCTGGACCTCTCCGCTCGGAACCGAGGAATGTGCCTCAGCGCTAATGCTAACGGCATCCGGGACCGTCTCACTACTCTCACGCTGTCTGTCCTTCTCTAACGCCCGGATGAGTGTTTCTAACTCCTCAATTCTATCGGTTAGCCTTAAAACCTCTCTGCACTTAGCGCAAATAAATCCCTCGCCGCCAACCGATAGAGCTAAACTATACATGTAGCATGAGGTGCAGGCTACGGCCACCGGCGTACACATCTTACCCTTAGAGTTTTCCGGAGTACGAAGACGCTGAAAACTCGTTGAAACCGCGGCTTTACTCCGGGAGTTGAAAGAAAAGTTGTGGATCTAAGATCGCCGATTAGATGATTACGCCGAGTAATTAATGCAGAGTACTGATTATTTTAGTAACGATCTCAGCTTAGCAGCGAAGCTACAAACACAGCGTGCAACAGGAAGTGAGCGTGCAACAGGAGAACTCTGTCTATACATCATCAATGCTCTCAACATTGACATACGTATCGCAGTTCTTTGCTTGTCTCTGATCTGCCGGAGTCTGATGAGGTTGTTCTCACGAACTATATCTACAATGAGGGTTTCTTGTGCTGCTGTAAATATGGCAACCCTCTATGTGGCATTCTTTCAACTACAGTAACAACTGATTGAAACCAATAAACTACTTCATACAGGCTTGCAAAACTGTATTGTGACAAACAAAGCAATAGAGTACAATACCTGTTGTGTTGTCTGAATACCCTGATAATGGTGGCCACAGCGAACCTACTCAGGTTCAGCCATTGTCATGCCATGGTCAATGTTGCTCGCATCTCGTCTATAATGGTGGTGCGAGGTTGTCTTGCTCTTCCTCTTGGACCTTCTCCTCTGCCTTGTTGGCCTCCTTCTGTTCCTTGTTGGCCTGCACCTCTTCTTCTATGACCAGCTCTTCTCTCTCCGGTGACTCAAATTTCTCTTCCCCTGACTCTGCCTTCATTCATTGTGTTTGTTTGAAATCTTCAGCAAACTTTGCACTCTGAACTTGCTTTTATACATGTAGTCACAGCATTAGCAACAAGTGTCTTCAATTTTAAGTTGTTGTGTGTAGTGAATGACGACAGGTGTGTTCATTGTGTTCAAAAATTGCTGACTGTGTCAAGCATTTTGCATCACATGAGCTTTCATTTGAGAATATGAGCAGAGTTCTTTTGCAACTTATGTTTTAGCAAGGACAAATGTGTGTAGAGTTATGAGAACAGGCATGTGTTTTGTGAATTGTGTCGTCATGTGAAATGTGTTTATGGTATTGGAGAATGCTGGTTAGATTTGGTAAATGTGTTTAGATGACTGGTCATTTGGTTTAGGGGATTGGCTTTGTGTGTTTAGCATTTGAGAAAAACTGTAATACCAACAACAACAACAACATTATTGAAAATAAAAATGCTAAAAATAATTACAGACAAAACATTGAAACTGTATCACAATCTCAGAAGTCTAGCCATAGCAACCTTCTATTTTTGAACCATAGATAAAAAAAAGGTTCTTAATCATATTAAAACTTTCGTCTTTATGCAAGACTTTTTAAAAAAAAAAACAGTATTTAAAGCTTGCGCTCTTAAACATCAGATCCTTAGCATAAAATCTCTTATTATGAATGAAATTATTTTCTCACAGAAACATGGTTGACACTTAAAACAAAGCCAGACACTTTCACTAGCCTAAATGAATAATCTCCAACTAATTTCTCTTATGAACACGAGCCACGTTTAAACTCCAGAGGTGGAGGCGTCATTACCATTTCGGGAATCAATACTTATGTGACGGTTTTCAGATCGCCAAAGCACAATACTTACTTTTTAAATGAATTTGGGCAATTACTAGCAGAACTCATTATTAGAGCAGATAAAGTGATTTTAGATAAGATGATTACTTTTTAAGATTACTTTTTAAGATGATTACTAGAAAAGATATTACTTTTTAAAACGTCTTGCTGATCTTAGCACACTGATTTAAACCTCGGAAAGAACAGAAGAGCTTGAGGATATGACCGCAGCCTTAAATCTTACTCTGTCCAGTACTCTTGACTCTGTTGCCCCATCTTAAGGAAAAAAAGATTGAACACGGAAAACAAAGTTCTGTGGTATACAAATTAACTAAAAGCCCTTAAAATCTCCAGTAAGAAAATATAAAAGAAATGGAAAAAAAAAAACCAAACTCAAAGTTTTTCATGCGTTTATTATTAGATTACTGTAATGGTCTTCTGTGAGGTTCTCCTACTAAACTAATAAAACAACTCCAGTTAGTTCAGAATGCAGCTGCTAGATTACTCACCAGAATAAAAAAGAATAACCATATTAGTCCAGTGTTAATGTTGCTACACTGGTTACCTGTTAAATTTTGCATTCAGTTTAAAATTATTTTAGTCACTTATAAAGCATTACAGTTTTTCCTCAAATGCTAAAACACATTTCACAAATGATCCCTGCATGTTACCCAATGTCTAAACACAACACTCGCTTCTAAAGCTACATAAACACAACTACACCTTCTCACTTCAAAACTAAAACCTTCGTATCAAAAGAGCAGCTCGAAGCTTTAAAAATGTAAACACAATTCACATCATTGCACACTACAGCAAAACAACTGAAAACACAATTCTCGGTTGGTGAGAAGATTCCTTGATTTCACAACCGCCAATGCATATTCATAGAAATTTTGCAGTAATGGAAAGTTAGAAATCTTAGATTTCTGCAGAGGATTAGGCATTTCGATTTTTTAGTTTGACATGAGGAGTATATATCTGTAGAAAATACTGCATGTACACTACTGTAAAACTCAAAAACAGAATTTATGCGCACAACAGTACTCTTGAAAACATGATCAGGGTGTGAAGTCCTTTTATTTACGTTATTCACACACACACACACTGGGATGTCATCACTGGCAGCTCATTGCCATTAGAAGGTTCTCTCTATTGTATTGTCTGTCATAAACCTTCCATCTCCACAATGAGACGAGCTCCACTAAAGGGGAGTAGGGTGGCAGACAGACGTTTAAAAAGTGGTTACTGTTGGTGGTGAACCACTCTGACTTTGTTTGTTCTGATAACATAAATGCGAGTTGTGGTCCAGTGGTAGGAGACATGGACTCGTGTCCGAAATTTGCAGGTTCGAATCCCCTCGAAGCTGGTTATGCAACTTTTGGGCAAAATGCTCAAAATGCTTACCCCCCAGGCTACCCTCTGGGTTCAGTGAATTGCTGAATTGCCCTCTGATTGCCCCCCATGGCCAGGAACCTCAGTGACGGTTAGGGAGGTTACAGCCTCTTTGCCTTTGTTTCGTTGAAGCCAGGAAGAGGTCTGGTGAAATGTGAAAGTGTACAGGTGTTCAGAACAACAGTCAATCAGGTAGTAATTTCTAGTATAGAAGTAACGTTGACCACTGAGCCCACTAACTGTACTGTGAATATGGATGTATACTTACTTGTGTTGCGCAGAGTTGCGCTCAAAGGGAACCCTTAGACCTGTTTCATCCGCATCTTTTGGCGCCGGAGAACTCTGTCTATTGACATCATCAATGCTCTCAACATTGACATTACGTATCGGCAATTACTTTGCTTTGTCTCTGATCTGCCGGAGTCTGATGAGGTTGTTCTCATGAAACTATATCCACAACAAGGGTTTCTTGTGCCGCTGTAAATATGGCAACCCTCCCACCTCTAATATGGCATTCTTTCAACTACAGTGACAACTGATTTGAAACCAATAGACTACTTTCACAGGCTTGCAAAACTGTATTGTGACAAACAAAGCAATAGAGTACCATACATGTAGTGTTGTCTGAATACCCTGATAATGGTGGCCACAGTGAACCTACTCAGGTTCAACCATTGTCATGCCATGGACAACGACATGGTCAATGTTGCTCGCATCTCGTCTATAATGGCGGTGTGAGGTTGTCTTGCTCTTCCTCTTGGACCTTCTCCTCTTGTTGGCCTCCTTCTGTTCCTCATTGGCCTGCATCTCTTCTTCCATGACCAGCTCTTCTCTTTCCTGTGACTCGAATTTCTCTTCCCCTGATTCTGCCTTCATTCATTGTGTTTGTTTGGAATCTTCAGCAAACTTTGCACTTTGAACTTGCTTTTATACATGTAGTCACAGCATTAGCAACAAGTGTCTTCAATTTTGAGTTGTTGTGTGTAGTGAATGATGCCAGGTGTGTTCATTGTGTTCAAATATTGCTGACTGTGTCAAGCATTTTGCATCACATGAGCTTTCATTTGAGAATATGAGCAGAGTTATTTTGCAACTTGTGTTTTAGCAAGGACAAGTGTGTTTAGAGTTATGAGAACAGACATTGTGTTTTGTGAATTGTGTCTTCATGTGAAATGTGTTTTATGGTATTGGAGAATGATGGTTAGATTTGGTAAATGTGTTTAGATGACTGGTGATTTGGTTTAGGGGATTGGCTTTTGTGTTTTAGCATTTGAGAAAAACTGTAAACTGTTTAGCTCCTATATATCTCAGTGAGCTCATCACTTACTATGAGCCTACGACTGCTGCGCTCACAAAACTCCGGCAATCTTATATCGCAAATCTCCAAAATCTTCAAGGGAGGAATTTCTTTTGCATATTTTGCACCAAAACTATTGAATGCTGTGCCTAGCACAATTTGAGACTCAGTGAGTTAATTTAAGTCTCTAGACTGAAGACGCGTGTCTAATACGAAGCATATATTGACCTGTAATAATAACATATCGAATAAGTTAATATAATCGTATAGCAAAGCTGCCTAGTCTAGCTGCCCGGAACTGAATCACACCAGCACCTCATAAGACTCTCAAATCTTTAATTATGACACTCCATGTTATCCTTATGCTTTGATTTTTCTATGTTTCACTCCTCCGTTCGACCGCCTGGAGGAGTGGCAGTGTCATTTCACATTGTCATTTCACAAACAAAAATGTTCACACAAGCGCTGCCATTCCTGCATTTTACCAGAAAAGGACCATTCACAAAGCGTTTTCAAAATACTGGTATTTTTAGTGACATCATCAACTGGCGACACACTCTAAACAGCTTTGCCTTCATAAACATAACAGCGTTAATCTTTTCATATCTGATGGCGTCACTACTGTTCCTTGATAGTCTTCATCCACCCGAATTATTTGATTTGATTTTGCTGTCATTCCAGTTGGAGGACACTACCGACTGTGATTTCGAAGGAGTGAATATTCTGTGGCACAGAGTAGTGAGTGACGTCAGCGTGAACTTGTGTTCTTCTTCCGCTCCGCTTTCACACAGGGCACAATGCAGGCAAAATATCGGGAACGTTACAGGTAACTTTGCCGGCATTTGTCTGTTCACACATGTCATGAGAGCATGCAGGCAATATAATTTTGCCTGTGCATCTATCTATCTGGCATGGAACAACCAACTCACTGATGTTGTAGTGTTAGGATGCCAGAAGAGACTCCCCAAGGTTTTTTCTTTTTTTTTGTGCTTGCTCACTGCTGACTGGTCATAGTCATAGCCATAGCCATAGTCATTATCATGTACACCAACAAACAAATGAATAAAATGCATCAATCTTTTATTACATTTTCACAAAGGTTCTCTACAAATGCACTGAACTTGAATTTTGCGGGATGCCCCAAAAACAAAGAACCTGATTTGCACACATACAGAGATCTATACAGAGCAGTTTGTCACAAAACATTGAAAAAACATTAAAACGAGCAAAAGCTGAGCATGCAACCTCTTGCTGTGAGCACTCATTTTTAACTCTTTAAATCATAGACATTGGGACAGCTGATGACTTAAATATTAGCACAACGGAGGCACAGGTGAAACCAATTATCCACTACAGGCCCAAAACAACATTATTACTGTTGTTCTTCATTTAAACCAGACTAATTAAAATACCCACTGGGCATTTGTGAGAATTGCAGTGTTGTGTGAATTAGTAATGCAAAGATTGGCTTTGTTGATGATGATCTGATTCATGTGAACAGGATAGCAAAGCGTGTCAAAACCGTCAGATTTATCAGATTTATTGGCTCAAAATCATGATTAATTAATTTATATAGAGTTAGTTTGTGTTTGCTGCAATGATGTAAAAAAGATGAAGACCTGCTTCTTGACACGAGTTGGATTTGTCTTGTAAACAGCACGGTTCTGTTTATGTCCCATCTGGATGGCTGGCCTAGCTTCCTGTTCCAGATGCAGGGCTCCACAGATTGCTGCTGTGTTATTTGAAGCAAAGATTTATTCTAAATCCCTATGGCAGCGAACTTGCCGGCCTGAAGCAAATCAATAAACTCAATCAAAACAACTCCCATAAGAAAGGTGGATGAACATAAAAGCAGTATAGGATGCATGGTTTGTTTTTTTCTATTATTAATCACCCTTAGGCTATAACAATACTAAAACGATCAAGTAAAAGTGTTTGGATTCATTGAGATGGACAGTAGAAACAGTTAGATAAAGTCAATAAATTGTTAAATTAAACAACCTTCTTGTGCACAATGTGAACACATCTACTTTTTGAGACAAAAAAAATAAAAGGTTTTGTCTTTTCCGTCTGCCTCTTCCATCCATCCCTCCCTCCCTCCCTCCCTCCATTCATTGGACTTTTCACTCACCAGAGCAACTCAACTACTGGTGAAATATGAATATAGCAATTAAAATCTTGTCATCATCTTGTTTATCTACACAGCTTATTGATAAAACAAACCCTTTTAATGCCAATGAGTATACATCCTTGTATTTTGTGGAGCCAAATGTCTCTGACCACCAAGAGTCAAATATAGAGTCCCACAAAGCTCAGTTCTTTGACCAATTCTCAGTGTAGTGATGTCATCACATATTACTAGCCAACAAGACTGCTGCGCTGTCAAAACTCAGGCCAACTCATAAATTCTTCACAGAATGAAGAACTTTACTGGTTAGATCTACCACCAAAATTATGGAACAATTGAATCAGAATCATTTGATTTCATGATCATTGAATCATATTTATAACTGTATTAATATTATGTTCAATTACTAAAATTAGTGTTTATTTAACATGTTCAACCTCACCTGAACCAAAGCATCACTACTACTATTATTATTATCTTAGAGCCCTTTAAAGTGCTAATACAGTAGCTTTTGTTCTTGCTTGTTTTCCCCTGCTGAGGTCCTGAGTGAGGAAAAGCCAATTTTAAGTAAAGCCAATACAGAGTAATCAAATCAGAACATTTCAAAACAAATAGTATATACTTGATGAACGCACACAGCTACACCCGTGGATCATGCAGGGAATCTATTAATAGATCCCCCGAAGTTTGGGTCACTTACTCTTTTATACAGCCACTCTCTGTATGCCTTGGAATTATTTTGATGTAGTTTCATTTGTATACAGAAGGTATGAAAATGGGTTGGGCGTCACTATTAGTCTACACTACAGGTTTTTACCAAAATGTCTATGTGTATTTCAATTGTGGATCTCTTTACCTTGAACAGAGTGATTCCTTTTTTCACCTGCACCTGAGGCCATTCCAAAGATATAAAACATGACTGCAGTTTTGATGGCTTGATTGGACACATTTTAAATATGAAGTGTTTGGATGATGGATAGTGGATGGAGGGAGTGGGTTGCCGTGGGTGGGGGGACAGGCATTCAGATGTTGATTTAATCAGGCCATGATAAAATATGGAGGTGTCGGTTCACATGCAAAGAGTCTTACAACTATTACAAGTTTCATAATGCAAGTGTGGGTCTTTTGGCAGTATTACCAGATTTTCTTTAAAAATGTGTTGTTTGTCTTGTTCTTTTAAGAATTATTTGACATATATTTTAGTGTAAGACTGAAAACTGATATTGTTGTCTACTGCAGGTAAACGTTGCTTTTTATAGCCTTTATAAATACTATAATCTTTATTAAAGTAATGTCCTGATATGATGCTAAGAGTCAATTATCTTATTGGTGTCTTATCAAAGCTAATCATGATCAGAGCGGATCAAGCTCTGTCCTCAATCATGTGTCACTTTAGGCCATCTGTAATCTTCTAACCATGTTACATCATCCTTCTCGAACACAGCTGGAGCTTATTTCACAAACCTGACAAAGGACATAAATACAAAGTATACAGCATTTAGTGCCACATTTGATCTTCATGCTACGTATCATTATCATTATCTATGACAATCATATTCAAGGCATTCTCTCAACAATATACTTTTTATATTCTGCTTCCAAAATGTACTTGGTGATGCTGACCGAGTGATATCAATTTTAAGATTTTCATTGACAAATCTGCTGTAAAATTAATTTATTTTTCAGTCGTTGCTTAAGAAAAACATATAATGTAATATATTGTATAATGTAAAGAGACACACACTTAAAACTTTTTGTTGAATTTGTTCCCAACATATCATTTAAAAAAAAGAGTATTTACTGGTACGTAATTACTGGTACAATTACGTATACAATTCTCTTTAAGTTGTACTTAATCATTTTATTTTATTTTTGTTCTGTTTTTATTTATCTTTTTTGCTCTATAACTGCTTTGGTAAACATTCTGCATTAAATATGTGTAGGTTTTATTGGATACAATTTGTGCTAATAACTGCAAAGATTACTTATTTAGCATATGTATGTTTCTATTTGTTTATAATACGACAACTTCCAAACATTTTACCACTTATCTATTTCTGGGTCACAGGAAGCAGGAACCAGTCTGCACTGGCAGCATTGAAGGCAAGAAACACTAACTTGGAATAATTAAAGCACAAGCCATTACGTCCTCCTCACTGCTTTTCAAATTATTTGTATAATTTCATGTCAGCCTACCTCCAAACTTCCTCTTGGCACATGACGTGGACCAAGAGTACCAAAAATAATTAATTATTAATTTAAAAAACAATTATTAATTAATACATTATTATTAGCAGCACACGCATCGGTGAGCAGGTTATGAAAGCATTAAATGAATTACATTTTGCACACATTCCCCTGCTCAGAGTATTTTCAGACAAATACACGCACCTTTAGTTGCCTTGATATTAAAAACTTCCTTTGTTGGGTCTCGCCTATTTAATAGTTTGCATATGTTAAGCTCTGGTGTTAGAGAAGGAAAAACTGAAAGTATCATTGCATTAGTCTTTTTGTTACTCTGATAAAAATCAAATTTTGTTTTTGTTTTATTTTTTTACCCTAATTATCCCAACATTCACACATAACGAGAATATAAATTAGAAGAACATGTGGCTTTTAAAACACAAGGGGGAGACACAAGGCAATCCCACCTATAAAGTTTCCAGATGTTCTGAACCTTCAAGAAGTTGTTATTCCTTCTGCTGCTAAGCATTTCTATTCAAGGTTTGTTTTCTGTTGTAACTTTTTGGCTTTCTTTTCTAGCTGAGTAGTAAACGGTGTCTAGAGAATTCTGTGTCAGATCTCCTCTAAAGCCTCAACATTTACAACCTTGTTTGATATTGATTACAAATAAGATATGCAATACATATATAATTTCATTACCAATTAAACGCTCAAGCCCAGCAGCCCGATATTATTTGCATTGCATGGGCAGAATGCAAGATCATGTTATCCAGTTGTTTCCACAAACCTTAATAGATCGTCTGCTCTCAGGTTTACAGTCATTTCACATTACTGTCAAAAGCATCAGAACAACCCGAGAAGCTGGATTGTACAGCGGTTGTCCCACACACTTTCTCAAATTCTCTGGTCAAGAATGTGCCCTCCACATAACTGGAAAGACATTCAAATTAAAAGCCATGAAGAGATGAGCTTAACAGTGTCACTTACTGTATTTTTGAGATAATTGCAAACTGATAAGAGATCATTTTAATTGTAATTAAATTTCAGTTGTTTTTAGGAAAATTCATCTTGAATAAAGCACATGACTGCAATTTGATCATGTGGACTTCCTCTCTTACTCTAGTCTGTAGAGCTCCTGAAGGGACTTATTAAATTTATATTTCTCTAGCAGACGGTTTAAAAGTTTTACACAGGCTTGAACACCTGGCATCTATGTTGCCACAGTGGGTGTTACGTGTGACGTGAGAATCTATAACAGTATTATGTCCTCAAGGTCTGAAGTCTGAAATTCCATACTTCCATCATATACATTAAATGTGAAAACCAGGTTTTGTACATACGTGTCTTTGTCTAAAATATAGAATTTCTAAAATCTCTTCACTATGGTTCAGTTTCTCGGTTTGTGGTTTAATCGAACATTTTCCTTACAACTATATAATGACAACTTGGGGACAGTTGTGGTTCAGTGGTAGGGAGTGTTGACCTGGCACCTAAGTGATGCAGGTTCAAATTCCTGTCGGTTTCACAGCGGTTTCACTAATTACAAGAAATTACAAGTTCTCAATATACAAAACCTAAAAACACAAAAACTCTTTGCTGGCAGAACACACTAACACTTTCTAACTTCATTTATAAACAGCTTTTTTTCTTTTTTTTTTTGTATTAGTTAGCACTGTTTTCCATATAAAGGTAGTTTTGTGAAGCATTCCCGGGCCCAATTCTGTCAATATTATCTGACGGGCATTCTCTTACTCATTATTGAATACCGAGTACAGTATTTACGCAAAGATAAGTACCCCTCCCCCCACTGCCAAGTGTCTAGTATTTTGTTACTTTTGTTACTTAGTCAATAAAAACATTTATGCTTGTCTGCCTCCGGAACCATTATTTAAAGAAAGCAAAGAGGGCACAATGCAAAAACGCACTGCTGCATGAAGGTCTTCCTCTGACCACTGTCACAAGCTCTGCTTTATTTTGAATGTTGACACCATTTGCTTGAACCATCGCCACCAATTACCCGCTCACCACAATCCTCCCTCCCATAAGCAAATTAAAAAAACAAAGGAAAAAAAATTTCAAAAACTGTGCTGCTCATGTACAAACCAGAAGCCATCAAAATAAAAGTTTTACCATACAGCCCACTCTTAATTGGGGCAAAATTGTCATGTTCCAATGTCGCCCATTTGAGAGGAGTCGACTTAAGGCGAGGAGTCGACTTAAAACTTACCAGTTAAACATTAACAAATTATCTTTGAATGAAAACAAACAAGATTCATAGAAATCCATGTTTCATTCATAGTAGTGAAAAAGTGGTTGGAAAAGTATTTGATTTGATTTGATTTCAATGACAGTGGTCTTTTGTAAGGTCCTAGCACTATATGGCTTTAGCAAACGCTTGCAGGGTTTTATGTCCTCTACTCAGATTTCATCTGCATAGACATTTCAGGTGGTTAATACTTCTCAGGTCACTGTATATTTCACACATTTCCACATTCATTTTGTTTTACTAAAACTGTATCTACTTTTGGTGTTAGTAAAATAAATGTATATTTATATCATCATAATCATCATCATTATTATTATTATATATATTTTTTGTTTAATCTCATCTAGATGGAAAAAGCACAGACTTTTACAAACATCTGTATGATTAGATCCCACTATTTGAATCAAAGCAGATCTCTGGCCCCAGCGCTCTGTGCATGTCATCAACAAGACTGACAACTAATGATGAAATATAAGCAAGTGATGTCTTGCCGTCTGCCAGTGTGCAAGTCCTCAGACCTCGTGGTGTGGTGGTGGAACAGATGTGCAGCGAGATTTGTTACAGCTCGTAACTTGTCCACTGCCTCAGGCCGCGAGCACTGCTAGTCAGCTTTCCTCCCACAACCCCTGCAAGTAAGCTCTATTTCTTCACAGAGTGTGTGGGTCGATGCTGTTCTGACTGGCACCAGTATTTGTGATTGACTCCACTGCTGGGATTACACGCAACATACCTCTGTCCTTTGAGGGACTATTACATTGACTGTAACTTTAATTCATGTTAACTTTAATTCATGTTAATAAAGACAACATTTGGAGAGCATACTTAAGACAATTACTGCAATTGTGTTAAATAGAAGCTATATGTTCATTTTGATATTCTGAAACTAGACACATGAGTACATTTCTTGGAACTCTGCAAACAAAGACTAGATGTAATAAAAGTGCTCAACAAACTCTATGGAACATGTCAAAAAGAAAACTACCGTACATTGTAGACAGGTATAAAAATACAGTGTAAAGTACAGTAGTACAGTATTTGCTTTATAAAAATAATAATAATCTCATAAGTAGCAGTTTATAGAAAAGGCGAATCCAACATCCAATTATATGTTATTGTTAAATATGTTGTTATTATTATTTAAAAAAAAATGATTACATAATGTACTATACACCCAATACAATATCCCTAAATTCGTTATTCAATGTATTTCAAAATGGTTAAATTTTCTTACATAATTTATAAACAAAGCAGAGATAAACTGAATACTGTAGTTGGACAAACTAATTTTTATATATATATAACATTACTAGGACTAAAAATTGCTCTGAGATATGCTAGACTTGCACTCGTGTTGGTAACATTTTATAAATACAGGAAAATGCCAACATCAGCTTAGTGACTGTTGGTGAAACCCAAAAGTGTGTTCTACTCTACACAGAGCAGAGAAAATGAATTGGTTTTGGTAGTGACATGCCTCATGTTGGATTTCAATTCCGTGATTTACTTCTTCAGCGTGTATACATTCTGGACTGAGTCTGCTTTAGGCGAAAAGCCAACCACCATTAATCCCTCATGTAAATACTACAATATTATAAGTCGTTGTCAGTGTCAGGACAGCATGTTTCAAACATTAAGGTGCAAAACTGAGCAAAAAATATTACATGAATGCCAATATTCTTTAGTTAAGTTATCTTGGCAAAACATAATTAAAAAAACCAAAAGACTAAAGTGGAACTGGTGTTAGGAATACCAGTGTTGGAAGTGTTATTCACAAGGAAAGCATGACTCTGGTGCAAATTAAGTTGCTTGAGAAAAGCATTTTCCTAAATGCATAAACCCAGCTATCCATTTCCCAAGCAGCTTTTCCATTTTTGGGTCAGGTGAAGCTGAAGCAACTCTGGGCCTGAAGGCTGGACACACTCTGGATTAGTGAACAACCAATCATAGAGCGTGAAACACCGACACATACATTCACTCTCTCACTGACACATATTTTGAATTTCCCAGACTCCAATTTGCCTGCGTGCAATTGGACTGTGGGAAGAAACCGTAGACCCAGAGGACATCCTTTTATTAGTTAATTATCTATTTAAATAAATTAAACCAATTTATGCATACAAATACATTTCAATCACTGCTTATTATTTATAAATTATAAATTATATTTCTCCTATAATTTAATGAATGATTTACAATTTAGGTTGCCTTTTTTTTCTTTAAATTCTGATTTAAAGAGCTGAAAAAATATGCCACCCTTCACCATTAACCTGCTCCCTTTTCCTTGACCGCCAGAGCTGAACTCCACATGCATTAAATGCATACGACAGCCTAGAAATGCATTTTGACCATTCATTACATGCAGTGGAGCAGGGTTCTTTCTCTCGTCTAAAATTCCGAGTATGATGTTGCGTTGGATGTTTATTTGATGTGCAAAAAAACTCTCAAAACCATTGCTCATTTCTTATTAATGATGGCTTGTTTGCCTTGTCAAACTGTGGCCTTGCTTCCAGTGCCAGCAAATGCCCCTGTCCAGGTTTTTGCATCTCTGAGGGCAAACATATATTAATATTTTACATGGGCAACATACACTGGCCCAACACCAATTTGATAGGGTAAAAAAAATCTTATTCACATTATTGATGTATTGTTGAGGAGGATTGGTTGGACTGAGTAATATTTAAAGGCACACAAACCATTGATTCTGTGACTGAATTAAAGTAATTCTGGTTAGTTGATGATGTTTTCCTAACCACTGTCGCAATCTAGCTTGGTCTTCTGGTCATTGTCCATAGTCTGAACAACAATGGACAATGGACATTTTTCTTTACTTTTTTTTTACTCTTTTTCCCTAATTTTTAAACACAGATAAATAATGAACATTTTTCTTTTTAAAGACTTTTTCCCCCTAATTCGCATAGCGACTTTGGTTGGTCTCGGACTAAAAAACACGCTATATAAATAAACTTGAACTTGATAAAGGTAGCTTTGAGGCAAAGGTGCAAGTATGCATAAAGAATTCATCTGGAAAGATTTAAGTGATTTAAGCAAAAGTTGTGAATGTGTTATTGAGTGTGTGAGCTTGTATATGCGCATTACACTGAATGGTTCATAATTTTTTAGATTATATTATTAAGCTTAATAAAAAATAATTATTTTACAATCTGTATAATGTGCAGTTGTCAGGAGCAACTGCTGAGACAAAAAAATCCAGAATGATGTTTATTGCAACAAGGCAATCCGTAATCCAAGACAGGCAGAAGGTCGGGGCTACTAGCGGAGGGTCGAGAGACAAAGTCCAAAGCAAGGGTCAAAGCACAAAGGTAAATACGATCAAGTATCCAGAAGCAACGCTCGGTATATCCGCTATCTCCGCTTTGTGCGTGTCTTATAAGACGTCCCTAACCGGCTGCAGCTGTGTTCCTTAGTGCGTGCGGACTTCCGACGCGGGAATGTGCGGAAATATGCGCAAGGCCTTCCTGGGAGATGAAGTCCTTCTAGGTCGCATTCATGACAAAAGTTGTGTATTCTAGTATTATTCCTGCATTTTTCCGGCATTGCTGTGTGAACGGGGCTATAGGCGGAGGGATTGGCAACCATGGCTTTCAGATCTGGAAATAAGGGTGGCTGATAGCCAAAACTATATTCAAACATACAAGCCTGAAGATGAGGGTAACAAGTTACGCACATATTCCACCCAGGTGAGTAGCATTCTCCAGGTGATTGGGTTCTGAGAGAACAGACATAACAATTTTCACTGAATTTTCTGATTTGCTTGCTCTGCCTGACCTTTGGGGGTGAAACCTGGAAGCTAAGCTGACAGAGGCCCCAAGCGAGCAGCAAAAATCTTTCCAAAATTTGGAGACAAATTGAGGCCCCCTGTCAGAAGCCACATCTATAGGTAGACCGTGAATTCGAAAAACATGATTGATAACAGTGTCCGCGGCTTAAGTCGGCCACCTTATAGAACCAATCAACCATAGTGAGAATGACAGTGTTGCGAGTGACAAAGGCGCAATGTGAAAGAAAGAATTTGCAACGGTTGTAGAAGACCCATAGGAGAATTACAGAATGTCTTAATAACGGCACAGACAGAACAGGCCCACACAAAGGTGTCTCCCATCAGTGACCCAGCTCTTAAAATTCAACTTGTGTAAAACCCATTTTCCCTTCTGCGGGAACAATCTTATTCTCCTCACTTGCATAGGTTCCAGGTCACATGAGCAGTGGACAGTTAAAGGTGAGAACCACGACCAGCTGACGATGTTGGTGCAACCACAAAAAATTCCAGGAAAAAAAACTGTTGCAGTTGAATGAGAGATGAAAAAGTTATAATTTCTTGATGAGCAAATTAATTGTGGTGAACCACTAAAGATAAAATAAACAGCACTGAGGTAAATGTGGGAGCACTTGTCTTCTTCAGAGTTTGTATCAGGACTTGTCGGAGAAAAGGAAGTGAATAATTAACATTTGCTAGAGGCCACACTGTCAATCTTTCTAGTTGTCTGTGTTAGATAAAAATAGCATAAGGGACCACAACAGTAATAATTACTATCATGATAATTAAAGGTACAAAAGCATACCACATCCTTCCATTCATCCCCTCCATCTTTCCATTTTGTACTGTTTGTTCTGTTTCTTGGTCAGAAGGAGCATGTGAAAGGAAGCCAGAGCTTGTAAAATATCATGCAAAATAAACAAATTAACAATATCACTATAAATATACAACATGAATCCATAGTTAGCTTCTGTCTTGGAACCGTTGGTTCTACGTGATTGTGACTGACGCTGGAACTGGAACTGACGCTGAACTTTTCACTCAACGATATTAACTACAATGTGTTTGTCTCAACAGGGGAAAGGAGAGTTTTAAATGTGGAGAAATATCAAATCTAATCTGGGACTGTATTCAAAATGAACTAAAAAGTGACAAGAACAACAATGCGCCAGTTAAACACAGCTCACTGCTGTCTGCAGCGGATGTGAAGGAGGCTGTGGGAGCAGTGCTGGAGGAGCTTGTGAAGTGTGTGGAACAAATAGAGTAGGAATCCAGAACCAAACTCAACCTCTAACCAACAGTGAAGACCATAAAAAACCAATGGAAGACAATTTGTTGAGGAACATGTTGAAGAGGAACAGTTTTGTAGCAAGAAGAGGGCTGAAGAGGAAGGTTCTGCTCCATAGAAGAAGAACAGGAAAAAATGTGGAGAGCAACAGTGGCAGGACGTACTATTGCAGTGACGAGTAAAAATGCACGCTGGAAGATAGTAAGCTGTTTCTTAAGCTTCCAAAAAAATGAAAGATGAGTGAAGATGATGGACTTTTTTCTATATCACAGACAGTCTGAGCCGGCTTAAAAAAAGAGCAAAACAAATCTCTCTCTCTCTCTCTCTCTCTCTCTCTCTCTCTCTCTCTCTCTCTCTCTCTCTCTCTCTCTCTCTCTCTCTTTCTCTTTCTCTCTCTAATCCGGGTCCTTGGTTTTCTTTTCACATTCCAAAAACATTTGTTCAGGAGAAAGGAAGTCTGGGAAGTTGCTAATAGGTGTGAGTGAGAGTGAATGTATTTATCTATATTCCGCTCTATAAATGGCTGGCCACCAATGGCTGCAGCTGCAGCCCACAGTTGCTGGGATCCACATCCTTTCTGGAGGAGAGTCGGTGCCACCTAGATAGAGATGACGTAGGAGTGTCGATTTCACCTGGAGGGGGATGAGAATGCTCCAAGGAGTCTTCGGATGAGTTCTTTCCGCCTTCGGCCCTGGCTTCCTGGAGCATCCAACGAGTTCTTCGTCTCTCTCCGGTGAATACTCTCCAGAGGCCAAAATAAACGTTATTTTATAAGAGAAATGGGTTAAACCGAACGAGTAATATTATTTCTGTTCAACCCATTTGAACAATTGTTTTACAACAATTGAATAATTGTTTTACCGCTGATTACAAGCATGATTTAACACCCACAGACATACAAAATGATCCATTTCTGGCCATAAAACAATGCATTCAGAATCAGAGTTATTGCTCTCTGCATTGCATGTTTCTCTGAGCTTTGAGATTATTATCGTATCGTCTTGCTTATTTATGCTAATGTACTTCCTTGAAATAGGAATGAAAGGCTTAGTCAGTGTTGCTCATGCTTTCTCACTTGGTGGTCTACATTGGCTTTCTACATCATGCCTGGATTGTATATTATGTTTACCAAGAGGGCATGAGAAATGGTTTCCCAAGAGACTTTGGGAGGTGGTCTGTGAGCAGAAGTCAAGTTTCTGGTCAAATGAAGCCGCACGGCTTCTGCTAACAGGTCACCACAGGCTCAAACATTTTGACTGACATGTCAGGAAATGACTGATCTTCTATGTCTATTTGCCTTTTAATAGCAATAAATGTGTATACAGTGTATACAAATGTGTAGTTTCTCAACGCTTACTTTTAAATAGCACATACTTGATAAAATAATGTAATAAATGTTGAAAATTTCAGCCTGACACTATTAATTTAACAATTCTTAGTGGATTGTGCTTTTTAATTTGAGAAAAAAAAAAACAATTTTCTCAACTTTTTTGATTGTTGATAGTTTGAATGCTAAAGACTTGATTGACAGCAGCTCCAAATTATCAGATGAGCTTGTTCCTTGGGAGAGCCAGTGAGAAGCTTGCATGTGTTGCTTGCAGTTCTTTAACTCTTTTTAAACTTTAAAATAAAGCAACATTTTTGCATTAACTGTTACGTTATAACAAGAATAATTTGAAGTGATTTATCTTAAAAGATGATAATATATGTTAAATGTAAATAATGTAAATAACGGTCTCACCATCAATGTGTCTACTGCTCTTCAGATTGAGGCTCAAATATTTCACTCTGTTTAAATCTTTTTAAAACAGCCATGTGAGGCTGTTACTGCCTGACTGTTAAAGATCCTATGTTAAGTAAATAGCATGTCACATTTTTTACAGTGTACTTTTAAAACAGAGCCTCTTTTGTGTGAGCGGGGGGGTTGTAATTTTCTAGAAATTTTGTCCAGACAGAACAAGTGCAAAGTCATAGTGCTAAAACATTCCCAGAAGGTAAAGTTCATGATCTGATTGTAGGAAATGCAGTCAGCCCAGCTGTTGCAAGACGTTAGTCCTATTCACAAAACCCGTCCACGAGAAATGTTAAAAGAATCCCTGGATCGTTTACTCAAAATCAAATATGAGGTCTCTGAAGTGCCCCTGACCACTCAGATATTCTGAAGCAGTCCCAAGATCTGCTGATTGTTTAATGCTCAGTCAGTGTGTGGTCTGACAAATGATGGTTTGCAGAGGTCAAAGAGCGGAGCTCTGCTACCTATTAGCATGTTAAAACTGTTATTATGTTGAGTAAAGCTAGTTTGATTGACAGATGCTGACTGAAAAATGGGTGATTTGTGCATCAAAATCTCCTCTCAAGGGCTTGATGAACGAAATGCAGGATTAAGATATTTTTTTTAAATTTGTGAATTTTGCGGGCCACAATGATTACTGTTGTCATTATGTAATTATTAATTAGGTGTATACAGTACATGAAGAATTAATCAAGTTGGCAAAATGCTTCAAATTAAACTAATGATTGGTGGCTCACCATCTGTTGCTGGTTTTATTAGTTTGATGTCTGCATCAATTTTTCAGATACATAATTTACATAGTTTTTGGGTCGACATTTGTCACATTGATTAGCCTAGAAAGAAGATATATTGTCAGAATGTGACTTTATTTGAGGATTAGCTCTTCTCCTCAGAGAATATCTGATATCTAATATCAATTTATAGTGGCTTTTGTGGTCCAAGTGGTTGCAGGTTCATTTCCCGTTACACTGGTTCTGCAAGTGTTCTTGAGCAAGACCCCCACATGCCCCCCAGGTGTTATAGCTTGGGTAGCCCACTGCTCCAGGTTTGTGTGTGTTTACTTCACTAGATGGTATGACACTAGATGGAATGAAATGATCATTTATTACATTTTTAGCTGTTGTGAAAAGGTTTTCCCTGAAATTTGCAATCAAACAGATGTTGTTTTCATTCAGAAGACCCTGAATGAAGCTCACAGAATGCTGAGAATGCATTTTTTCCAAGTCTGTTTGTCCTGTGCACTTGTGAAACAGACACTAATTGCGATGATGTAGCCGAGATGCTGACTTTTTGATCATCATAAAGATACAGCTTTTAGTTTTGGTATTTAATTTCTTTCTTTTTTTCTTTGGCCAGTCAGGTTTTTTTTAAACATTGACCAGTCGGGTCAAGCTGCCCAAACAAAACGAGAGAATGGTGCTGATGGATGATTTAAATAAATGTTTAAGTGGTGACTTCTTGCACATGAGTGAAGCCTCTTTCTACACTTTCTTACACTCCTGGGGGCAGTTTTTGGGAAACCTTTAACCCTCAAAAGTTTAGGTCAACATTAGATTTTTTGGACATATTCACAAAACACTGGGGCTTAATGAAGAGATGGTAAAAGATGATCTGTAAAACACCTTATGGGTCCAGACAAATTAGCACTTCATAGGATTGTGAATGATTTATGTTTCGAAGAAATGTTAATATTTAAACCAAATATACTTGATTTTTTTTAAAGCATAATACACAGAAATAAATTGTGTTTTATATAAACACGGTCTAGTTCACGCATGCATAATTATGAATACTAGTAGAATATAAAATAGAAGTAATATTAAAAACAAGTATTATAATTTTGTGTGTGACAATAGCTATGGTGAAGTTAGATTCTGCTTGAATAAAACATTTTCTCTCTCTTAAGACACGACTTTATTAATTCCACAAAGGTTTTTTTTTTCTTCCAAACTGCTCGTTTGATTTCTTTAAATTTTTTCTTAGTAGAATTTGGAAAATCTGAAAACAATTTAGTTTAAAATAATAAGTTTGAAATTATTAGTTTATTGTTATAGCACTAAGTATTGTTACAACTGTGTTCTTTCACGTTGCAAATTAAATGAAACAACCATCCCTAAGCATGAAGTAAAGGCTTTTCTTTGTGAGCACAATTATTTAGTGAAAAGTTAAAAGAGACAGTGGAATAACAGAGAAATAAACCAACAAAATCAACTAAATCTGCTAAACTCGGGTCAGCGTGCCCCCAGTCTGGTAGTAATTTGATTGGACTGATGGTGTAATGGCGTTTGAAGTGAGAGGAGGCCCAGGCGAAGGCAGTGAGGCTGAAGTATAGCAAGACGTGTGGAGCTAACTGATGAAATGGACGCCTGGTGACTTAAGCAAAGGAGCGGCATATTAAAGCTTTGTGACCTATCGGCAAGCATCAGCTTAGGTCACTCAATGACAGACCCTATTAGACATACCGCTGTGCAAACCAAACATGCCCGACGGCATATTGAAATAGAGGAGGTTAGCCGACATCTTGGTGGGGCCGTGTCGCGAGGTTTCCATACCAGTGGCCAGGATCAAGGCCATCCGAATAGGTCCACTCCAATACTTTCTGTCACTCTATTATAGCAAAGGCGGCGTGCTTCATGCTTGGTAAATGAGGTGACAAGGGAAGACAGCTTGACCTTAAGTTGAAGGTTCCACCAAAATACAGGTTTTAATAATGGTTTGGAGAAAGCATTGAGCCTGTTTAATGTTCAATGTAAATTTCTACGTCACAATTTGTTGGCTTTAAGTGTAATAAAGAAGCCTTTTGGATAGCGACAAGAATAGTCTTGTTTCTCCTCACCAGTGTTTTTTTGGTTATGAGTTTTATATTCATTCACAATCTAAAATATAAATTGATATCAATATTTACATGCATTCAAAAATATAAATACATTATCGGTTTAGAAAATGTGTTATTGGACGTCGGCATGACGTGCAGATTAAGCTGATATCGCGTCCGTCGGTCCTCGACTTGATCTCCACGTCGCATCAACATGTAATGTTTGGCCGTCGAAAGATGACTTAATTTTAACGTCGGTACAACGATTCATTTATGACGTCACTGGTACGTGTTTTGCGCAACGTCTTGAAATATATTTATAAAATATACAGTAGTAATTTTTTTTAAACAAATATGGTTCTATGTCAATTTACATCACGAAAAAACTTCATTTTAGGTGATTTTGACATGGTTTAGGTTTCTTTCGTCCAATTTTGCTTATTTTCTAACAATGTGCCAATAGTCCACCCGGGCCACTAGGTGGCGCTAAGTAAACCATTTCTCGGTTTGTCAGCACACTATGCCATGAAGAATCCCAACGATCTTTTGAGCGCACTGCAGGTTTCGGTGTTTGAAACACGCCATAAAACCTAAAAGGTGAACTGCGTTCTACTCAATTTAATCCATCATATCAACGTTTGATTTGAAGTTTGGTTAATTATATGTGCCTAAAAGTGTTAACGTTTGAAATTACTGTTGTCATTTTAATATTTTTTTAATTCAACAAGTTCTTTGAGAGTTAGCATTGCAGCATTGCAAACGTGAACGATCACATAATCCTTGTTCCAATCGTTCCTCCAGGTCCTGGAGTCTTTCTTATTGTTTTTTATTAAAGGCCCATCCACGGTGAGTTTGTCAAGACGCAGATTTACACTCCGTACACTGCAATGTATTAAATTGCCTTAAATTGCTAAAAGTGTGTTATTAGCCTGTTCGTGACGCGAACCAAAGTTGTTTAAAATTGTCTTTTGGTAAAAAACTATGTTTTGTGACACAGGGGCTGCAGATGGAAGATGTTGCTCTGGACTGGTGAGTTTGCTTTATTCAGACTTTGTTTCTTCACTAACTCTCACTATCTTCTCAGACGCAGGAGCCACTGCTGTAGTAATGCTGAAGTGTGATTTCTCTCAGGTGAGAGTATGTACACGCTTTTTTCTCTTACACTACTGTGTAAAATAAAAACACTTAACCCATTTTCTCTAATGTTCATTCAGTGTCCCAGAAAAAATGTTTTAAATTACTGGAATTGCCTCCATCTTGAATGGCCTCAACAAACACTCAGAGGAATGGACACGATGGAGGATGGAGCTTCTCCTCTGTGTTACACCTGTTTCCTGGTAGGTTTTCATATTCTGCAAGTAATGAATGTATCAGCATAGTATTTGAGTTTCTGTGGGGAGTTTAGTAACTATTGTACATTTTTTTCAACAGGTTGAAAGGATTGGAGGAAAGACCACAAGTCGGCTCACAATCCTTGATTGGTACGTTTCTGTGTGCATTACAGTCGCTGTGTGTGTGCTGGTCTGCGCTATGTTTTTTGTTTTCTTGTCTACTCTTCTGTTTTCCAGAGCTCTGCTGGTCTTGTTTTTACAGGATTACGGATTTAATATTAATATTAGTCTCAAACAAATCTGAGCTTTTCACAGAGTTAATTACAATGTGAATATCTATTAACTTTTTAATATATATTTTTTTTTGTTTCGGCTCTTCAATGATGACATGATGGCGCATTTCAATATCAATAGGAGTATAAAGGCAAGAGGAGTAAAAGGTAAAACCCAAATGTGTAATTTCTACAAAGAAAAACTCTTTCAGTCTATAAAAGCCTTGGACGGGGACATTTTCAAATAGAACAGTAAACATTCAACAATATTTAAGAATAGGGTAAATTTAAATGAATAAAGTTTAATAATTGTCTTCCGTGGCAATAGTAACTTAAAATAATGGACTTAAAAAGAGAAATATGGACTTGGTGTATGACTGTGTATTGTCTGAGATTTTTAATTCTTTCTTTTTGTACCTGTGCAGGTCCAGTCATGAAGTTCCAGGTTGTACTGAGGACTTCATCAGGCCAACGGCTGCAGAAACACTTGCAACGTGCACCAGAGGATTCAGGACACCAACTGATTTTATTAATATCTATTGCATATAGATTAGATTTTTCTTTATTTACTGTATATCACTGAAATTGTATATGTTTGATAATGCAGAGTTCTACATAGGTTTTTTTTTAAACTGTTTAATTTGTTTTGATGTGATGAGTAAAGCAAGCTTTTTTTTTTTTTACACTGCTTTATAAAGTTGTATACACTGTATGATATATGTATGCTATTTGTAAATAATAAATTAATATTTTTTTATTTTGTTGTTCTTGTGTGTGCCTGTAGTGAAATACATAACAGTAGTGATCTACTGTAGTTAAAATATAGTATTGAATGAAGTTGGAAAAAAAACGTCCATAACGACCCAATTTCAACTATATTTAGACCTTGTATACGCGTCGCGTCGGCGTTAATACGTCACGTGGACGCGACGTCGGAAAAGTCACGTCGTCTGGAGTAA
The DNA here is from genome assembly GCA_028031935.1 of Paedocypris micromegethes. Classification (NCBI taxonomy): domain Eukaryota; kingdom Metazoa; phylum Chordata; class Actinopteri; order Cypriniformes; genus Paedocypris; species Paedocypris micromegethes. Next base: position 21,450,997 of record CM051497.1, on the reverse strand, counting down.
CATTCCTCACCATCTGAGCGACCTGATCGCGACGTCGAATAATAACTTAGTTTTCATGCCGCGTCAACGTGTTCTTGCGCAGTGGGAAGTCTGAAAATACAGAAAATTTAAATGTTATTTTAAAAGCACCAAGTTGACACATTTTACTGCAGAGTAGGATAAAATAAATAAGTAAAAACAATGAATTAAAAGTTATTTAATTAAAGTTTCTTCAAAACCGATAATGCCTATGAAAATATAACATCATCAGTGTAACAGGCTTATTAAAAATAATTTAGCAGGTTTTTGTTATTTTTTAGTTATTTATTCCACCAAACAAATTCTAATTTAAAAAGGTACTGAAAACTTTTTGGCAAGCAAATCTATTGTTATTATCGACTAAGTCCTTCCAATTTACTCTTTGACCGATTTTAGCTGCAATCTTCATAATTGTGTGGCTGTTTATTCAATATGTGTGGTCTGTTTGTGCTGACAGCCTGAGAGAGACGTGAACGCTGCTCAATCTGGCAGCACAAGCTCAAAGTTTGATTTGAAAGGGACAACAAGCAAATACATAGTTAATTTCATTAGAGCAATATTTGCTTTGGAGCCGGTGTGCGCAGCTTAAAGTACAGAAAATATTTCTGTGTGATGACGATGTCTTTCAATGTCTATACTCCTTATAGTTTAGATAATTGTATAAACTCATACCAAAAATGACCATAGTGGTTGCTATTTGGATTATTCCAATATTTACTAATACAACTCATATTCACGTTAATTTCCAGGAGAACTGGGTAAAAATGTTTTAAACTGCTTATTCATTTTTAGTGTTATGCGGAGCCAGAGCCAATCTCAGCTACTCTGGACCCGAGGCTGTATACACATTCTGGATTGGTGGCCAAGCATTCTCAGAGCTGGAAACACACACACACTGTCAATTTTACAGTTGTTACCAAAATACTGTCGGTTCATGTTCCAAGATGACATAAATCTCACTTAGTTTGCAGCAAATTTCCTTCCCCAAACAACCACTGGAACCAGCAGCCGTCCTCAGTTGTTGGAATCTGGCAAAGTATTCTTTACTTTGGTAGTGGCCGGTTATTTTGTCATGACGGGACTCTCCAAAATATCCAAAATATAACCAAGCTTTAATCAAGGAAACTAAGAGTAGATTACAAGATGTTGACACTCTAAAACATCATGGCGTTGTTTTGGAGCATGAATACAAAATTGAGATTCGTAACTTCAATGAATTGAATCTCCAAAGGTTTCTTGTGAAACCATATGGGAGTGCCACATATGGGAAAATTTGCCTCGGTCCGGCATGGCAGACAAACAGCTGCTCTGACAACCGAAAGAACTCGTTCTGTCCACATAGGCCTGTAAAACCCGCACCAGACAGACAGGGAACTCACCAGACCCAAAGGCCCTAATGGTGACCACCTGATCCCTGAACGGCGTGAACACGCCCTACAGTCTCCTCGCCGAAACGCAGACACTGTGGGCTGACCGAGAAAGCGTGAAGATGCCCCATTCTCCTGCCACACACCAGCGCCAGGAAAAGCAGTCCTCTCAGACAGCCACTTCCGGTCCATCCAGAGAATGACACATTCTGAACGCGTCCTGCAGCGCACGCGATCACACACTCCCATGATGGTTCAGGTGTTTAGCTCGCGCTACGCATCGAATCTGTGCTGAGCTGATTGTGCTGCTCGTCCGTAGAGCTATTCCACGCCGGCGTCTCGCCACAAAGTGCTCCCGCCGAGCGAGCCCTCCCGCTGTGTTACACGGCCTGCGGTTACCACACTCCGGCTGCCGCCACGGAGGCAGTGCCACACAGTTCTGCACAATTTCAGACACGGTCGAATCCGCCACTGGAGCAAATGCCCGTGAAAGAGGTGCCGTTAGATCGCATATCTCTTGTCGCCGCCGCCATTAATCCACCGCCGGAGCTCTACACAGAATACTTCCGGTTCAGCGTAAACAAAGCCGACTCGTTTACACGACCGAACACTGCTTCCGTGGGCGGGCCTTCGTCGACAGCGAATCCCACTCCACTCCGAGAAGGAAAGCGACGTAAGAGGGCGTAAACCTGTTATTGCGCAATTCACGCTCAGACATATGCTGCGCAGATGACCCAGGACCCATCCCCCTACGCTCTAAGCGTAACGGGGAATCGTGACGTCACAGCCACTGAACTCGAATTCCCATCAACCCCAGCGGTCCTTCAAGGCCTCCATTTTAAAAATGAAGCCTTCTGCTAATGCTAGCCAAGTAGCAGTACGCGCAAAACCCCGTTCTTAAACGAGAAGCGAGAAACCGCCTGTTTATGGGCGCGACACCAAAGACAGAAGGCGTTGCAAAGGTTGATTGTGACAAACACTCCCCCGTGCTGCACAAACCCCAGAGAATGCTTCATGGTTAGCATTTTTGAACGAGCGTTTCGCTAACGCTTTCTTAGCGTGCCGTCACGCTTCAGCCTTTTTAAATTAGAGCCTCAGCAGGGGCCTCGGCCTAGCAGCTCGCCGCGACAGATCGCGTTCATATTGCTAGCTACCAAGGGTACCGCACTAACCTGAGCCCGAGGCTGCACTGGAACTCCGCTGCTTCAGGAAAATCACACAAGCACGAGCCATAGTACAGAGCCTTTATTTGCACATTCATTGTAAACACAACTGCGCCGAACAGACTCTTCTTTTCGCCTCGTGAGTCCAAACCGCTCGGCGGGCCATAGACGTGGCTTGTAGTGTTGCACAGGGCCTCGGTCCGGTCACGTTCATGCTGCGTGCCAAGGCATCGGCTGCGCTGGAACTTTGCCGCTCCTGGGGAAAAACACACAAGGCACTGAATAACAGCACAAAGAGCCTTTGATTTCGCATTTGTTGAAAACACAACTGCGCCAAACAGACTCTTCATCTCGCCTTGTGAGCTAGAACCGCTCGGCGGGAATATGCCCTCGTCCGGGCCAGACATAGTCAGGAGCGCTGCACAGGCCCCACGGGGCCTCGGGTCGGTCGCATTCATGCAGCCGGTAGCAGCAGTAACCTGAGCCCGAGGCTGCGCTGAAACTCCGCTGGAGGAAGTTACACAAGCACATGTACACAGCCATTATTAGCACGTTCATCGTTGAACACAATCCGAACAGGCTCCCTTCCCGCCTAGTGAGCTAGAACCGCTTCATCGGGGAAAGTCTCCTATGGCCAGACGAAGTCTTGGGGCCTCGAGCTGGGCGTTGCAGTCCCCCGCCGCCTTGCTTCCTCCGCATCGCCGATCACGTCTGACAGGCGGCTCAGGCCTCGGCTCGGCTCGGCCTACCGTGCGCGCGGAGGATCTTCGCGTGTCCGAGCGTAGCGGCGAAACTCGGCATCGGTTAGTCATGTCGCCGCCTCCGGTTGCAACTCCCCATCGGGGAATTGCCGCGTTCGGCAGCGAGCGACACGCATCGTCCCGAAAGTCCACCAGGGCCACCAGAAATGCCTGTGGAGCACAACTAACCTGCTCATGGTCTTCTCCCAAGCTCTCCGCAATCCTGTGAGAGTATTCCAGGGCGTAGTCGGTGACGAGCGCCGTCCTCCTCAGCTCCACATATCCTCACGCTTTAGCGGGCTGGAACAGGACCAGCAAGAGGTCTGGCCGTGGAGGGGCACGATCGCGAGGGCCATTACCGCTAGTGCCGCTGTGGCGCGGCAAGGCTTTACCAGGAAGAATCTCAGCAGCTCCTCATAGGTGGCTACGCAGGCCGGTGGCATGCATGCCGAGTCCTCCCTGTCATCGCCGGCGTCGTCAGCCGACATCTCCTCGTCCGGCGTGCGCTCACGCGCGTCCAGTTCTGCCTGCAATCCCCAGGAAGAGACGACCGACACCCCGAGTCGAGGTAAGACCTCTGTAGGGGCCGGGTTGGACCGCACCTGCGGCCATGTCGCGTCGACTCTTGCTAATGGGATCTCGCGCCAGTCACGGTTCCGTCCGGTGTGCGCTCACGCGCGTCCAGCTCTGCCTGCGTTCCCCAAGAAGAGACGACCGCCGCTCCAGGTCGAGGTAAGACCTCTGTAGGGGACGGGTTGGACCGCACCTGCGGCCGTGTCGCGTCAACTCTTGCTGATGGGGATCTCGCGCCAGTTGCGGCACGCAACGTTTCTTCCAGCGCCGCCAGCGCATGCTCGTGGCCCAAGTCCCACAGCGTGTGCGAGTCAGTTGGCAGCCAAGGATCCGAGCACAATGCACAAGACCTGCGTGTTGATTTCTTGCTTGACATACCAGCGTCATGAAGAAAAAGGTTCTGAAGGCTGTGCTGACGGTTCCGCTTTTATAGAGACTCAGGGTGCTTCTCAATTCTTTATTTGTGCGTCCTCGCGTCCTTTCCTTGCTCCTTTCCTTGCTCCTTAGCTCCACCCCTTAAGGATGCGGGAGAAGGACGAGAGGAAAGGCCGAGAGGTCGGAGAAATCGAATCAAGAGAAATGATATGTCCTCGCTTCCTAACGCGTCACTTCAAAGCGTCGTCAATTAATGATGACACCACACCACACCAACCGCACGCACGTTAGGATTTTTTGATTAGAGATAATGATATATGTTGTAAAGGTTTCAAACTCTGCAAAATACCAAAGATGTCTTGTTTTTCATTTGATAAAAGTCAAACGTCTACACCAGTTCTTAACAAACATTTGTGTATTACAAGTGTACAATACACTGTACAAAAAACAACAGGCTACATACAATTGTATAATTAAATAAAAGTGATTTAAGGGATTTGAAGTTCATGAAGATTCATGCATCCTTTGTCTCCTCCACTGTCTCCTCATCAGTCCTATGTAGAAAGAATTTTACACAACAGTTATGAATGGCAATGTGTTTGTTTAATTTGAGCCCTAACTAAATACACCTAACGAAATCAATAGAGAAAAATTTTACCATGACAATAAAGGCATTCAAAAGAATGTTATAAAAAACATTCGTTTAGTGATTAAAAAGCAACAAGCCACTAAAATAAACACGTAAAAACGTGATTAAAGTATAAAATTAAAGTTTAAGAAAAGTTAAAGATTAAAGTACTAAAAATATATCGAAATTAAACGTAATCAAAACATAACCAGCAATTACAAAAATTTGCACTCAATCGCGGTTGGTGAAGATGTGAAGAGGGCGGAGAATTCAGACGCGCGTCACGCTAAGTCGGTAAAACACTTCCGCAAAGCATACACTAGTGTATCCTCGCTTATAACGCCTCCAGAAGCCTCCTCCACCCTCGCCTCCTCACGGTGCAATTAGAGAATTGAGATGTCCTTCAAGATGGCGACGCTCGATCGATTTCCGGGTCATAGGAAAAGGACGGAGGATCGAGGACATGAGGAGGCATATTGAGAAGCACCCTCAGTCTCTTTGGCGGGAACGTTGGCACAGCTGCAGTGAGTTACTGTGTGATTTGATTAGACTTCAGCGCTCGTGGGAAAATGTTCACATTTTTCCCATATTTTTCCCACATTTTTCCCATGGAGTGACCAATGAAAGGGAACTACTCTCTCCTAGTGCTGCCCTTACTGTAAGTACTGAGCCTGGATTGGCTTCAGGTGCAACATTAGCAGATTTCTGTCCAGGTGCTATAGATAATCCCATCACTTCCCTATACATAGTGGCCTGTACTATGAAGCTGGATTAGTTGGCTAGCCAGGTAAGTTTAGGGTTAGTTTGTGCCAATCCTAGGTTTTGGGTGCTATGAAAGTAGCTCAGCTGTGATCGGTGTTCATCGCCATAGTAACTGACGCTACACAGCTAACCTGCTCCGGGGCAGGCTATGTTCTGGATTTGAGATCGCAGACTGATAACTGACCAATTAGGTGCGAGTAAAGCGACATGTAGGTGACGCAAGTAAGTTTCAGTGTCTGTTACAATGGCTTGTCCTTTTCTTGCAAATCCTGTGGATATTGGCGCACAAATTGTTAGACGAGCACTTCGCAGAGAAAGAGTGTTTAGGGACAGGCAAAATCCCTTGGCTTTCCCTGATGCATATCTATATGAAAGATATAGATTTTCCACTGACGGAATCGCATATCTTTGCGAACTTCTCGAGCCACACATAACAAATGTTACACGTAGAAGTCACGCACTTACTGTACCGCTAATAGTATGTATTGCTTTGCGTTTTTTTGCGAGTGGTACATACTTGTATGCGGTTGGTGACGCAGAGAACATAGGAAAGAACACAGTTTGTAGAATGATCCGTAAGGTGGTTGGCGCACTGCAGATTTACACCAACAGCTTTATTGTGTTCCCTGAACATTTGGCAACCATGACCATTAAAGAGGGCTTCTACAAAATTGCTGGTGAGAATTGAATAGGGTGAACATGACCTAATTAAACCTTTTTGCATGTTCCTTTTAAATAAGCAGAAAATTTGTTTAACCATGCATTACATGCTCAAAGTGTTTATGTAATAATTCTCCTAAGGATTTCCTCGAGTCTTAGGAGCAATAGATTGCACACACGTTGCAATCTCCACATCACTTGGAGAACATGAGGCAGATTATGTGAATAGGAAGTCCTTTCACAGCCTCAATGTTCAGGTAGGCATGTGAGCAGACACTTTTAAACTGCAGAAAGTGTGAAAAACAATGTCTACATATAACATTGACCATCAGTAGATGACTTCTGACCATGACTGCCTCATTACCAGCTTCGATGCAAAATGGCCTGGCTCTGTGCATGACTCACGAATATTTACAACATAGCCACTATCAAAAAGGAGCGCGTACCACTGCATAACCAGTACCTTCCTGGTGAAATTGACCCCATAACACTTGACCATCCTCAAGGCACAGCTGTAAGAGATGCAGTAACAGCACAATACTTCACATAATAAAAAAGCACACTGAAACCACAGACATGTCAAATCTTTGTATTTGTTTCCACCATCAGGAGAAAGAGAGAGAGCGATATAGGAGAAAATAATTAAAAATAGTTTTGAATTATCTACTGAAATCTTATTTTGCTAAGTTTAACTTACTGAGTACTGTTTTTCCAGTTGTTTAATCTCAAGCTTTATTTTTTTAATTTGGAGTGTCCTCAGCTCACAATCTAGCTCCTTCAGTGTGCAGTCCAGTTCTAAGGATCTTTTGTAAAGAGCTCGGACAGAGTCAGTTTCAACCTGAAAAGCAACATACACATTCAGTAAGATTTCCACAAAATCATTAATAAGGTTTTTAATATATGTTGAACATTACATTGTTAACATTCCTGCGGCCCATGGAGATTGATGCCTCAGCTTCTTGTACAGGTTGTCCAAAATCCTGTAAAGAAAAGGTGTGTAAGGGCCAATAATTTTTAATGCTACACAAATGTGGGCCAATACAAAATGACCTGTGAACACACCTCAGCAACTGTCTCTGAACAGACAGACAGAGTTTCTTCATCATTTGCCTCAACCTATGAGGTAAAAATAGGGCTATGTAAAGGCTTCATCTTTTAGATTCAGTGTTCTTTCAGATGCATGCAGACCTCTGTGTGAGTGACCTCTGTGTGTATGAGTGCTGGCTTCAGTAAAGACACTGTATTTCCCTGTACTGTAGAACATACAGTCAGCTATATTTTAAACTTTACAATTATTCAATGCATTGCACACATACCCAGTGTCACTTGCTTAGAGGAGCCAGCACCAGGGTCGGATCTTGCAGCACCTTGTATCCCCTCCATAAGGGGCCTCCCCTTATTGTTGCTCAGAGCCAACTCCTCTGCCACAGTGAATTGTGCTGGAGGTGGGCTCCCCCTGTTCTTTTTATGTCACATTTCTTTCTATTGGCTGCCAAAAAATAAAAGATTAAATGATGTAACACACAAGTCAAGTCAAAGTTTATTTATATAGCACGATTTTAAAACCACCACAGTGGACCAAAGTGCTTCACAAGAAGGCGGAAGAAGAGGTAGAACAGAGGCAGATAAGATAAGAATAAGAAAGTAAAACAATAAAGATAGTAAGGTAAAGGGAGGAAGGCAGAAAAAAGAAACAGAGCGCTTAAGCGGCAGTGCATAGAGGGACAGTACTTATAGTGGCATTTCGAAGGCCTGGGAGAACAGGTGAGTTTTGAGTCTTGATTTGAATGTTAAGATGGACGGGGCAGCTTTTATGTGAGGAGGAAGAGTATTCCAAAGTTTCGGGCCGACCACAGTGAATGAGCGATCACCCCGACATTTAAGTCGAGTCCTGGGGATTTTGAGGAGCCCTTGGTCGTTTGAGCGCAGGGTTCGTGATGAGGATTGCGGAGATAAAAGTTCAGTCAGATAGAGAGGTGCTTGGTCATTGAGTGCCTTAAAGACAAAAAGTAGGATTTTGAAGTCAATCCGGTATTTGATGGGTAGCCAGTGTAAGGAGCGTAGAATAGGGGTGATGTGATCGTATTTGTGTTTGCCCGTCAGGAGTTTAACTGCAGCGTTTTGGACGAGCTGAAGGCGTCCGAGTGTTGATTGAGTGATGCCGGCGTAGAGTGAGTTACAGTAGTTTAAGCGTGTCGTGATGAAGGCATGGATTGCTATTTCCAGACAGTTTGGTGGTAGGAAAGACTTGGTCTTCGCTAGAAGTGGTGGAAAAAGCAGGTTTTGACCACTGAGTTGACTTGTTTGTCAAACCTGAGATGGCTGTCGAATAGGACTCCCAAGTTTCGAGCGCAGTTTGTCACAGAGGGCGATAGGTAGGAGGGAGCTAAGTTGCACACAGTTCTTTCGCTTGGGGTGAAGACCAGGACCTCAGTCTTGTCTTCATTGAGGCTCAGGAAGCTGATGTGTATAAGAGTATCTAACATTACATCATAAAATCTGAACAGAAGCATGTGTCTTAACCACTGAGGTGTATTAACAAATGATTCAAATAAGTTGCCTAACAAATAGTCTTCACTAAACATAAAATCTGTCAGCAAACACACTTCCCATTACGGGAACAGTAAAGAGGTAGAAATGCAGCTGAGTCTCTACTCACATAACAGACACATTGATGGTTGTTTACATAATTACCTTATTAAAACATCTATTATTTCCTTTAAAGACAAATCGCTTCAATTGATCCTTCTTACGACTGAACAAGAGGTAAATGTGTTTATGATTTATTTTAAAGTTTAAAAAAGTTATAAAAATGCGTAAAGCAAATGCAAGCTTCTCATTGGCTAATTGAATTCAATCCAAGAAACAAGGTCTTCTCTTCTCATCACCATTTGGCTCCAAAGCACATTTTTACTTTACTTCAAAGAAATGTATTTACTTTACACTACAAGAGTTACTTTTAATTTGGATGAAGCACAAATTTTACATTAAACTGATGGTTAGACAGAAAATTAAAAGCTTTGAGTTTATGATCAGGTATAAAAATGTATTCAAAGTAACGACACACCTTTGGCACTTTTTACAGTGTAGTTTGAATTAGATCAAGTATCAAAACTTCTTTAAAGTAACGACACCTCTTTGGCACTTATTACAGTGTAGAATCCTGTGTCAGTCTGATGTTATTCTAAGTTCCGTATTTCTATACTGAATATTATTTTGTGGAATATTTCCACATTTTAGTCCCTGGTGGCTCCTTTTTAAATAGCTGAATAAAGGCAAAAAAAAATTGGGCAAAACCAGTAAAATGTCCTAGTGAAAGAGTGCTACAGCAAGGTGCTACCATTTTGTGAACACATATTTTATGCTGAGGAGCTGAAAGATGGCACTCTCAGGACCAGAGTTGACCGCTTTCCACCTTGAACAAAAATTAAACCTTCACAACTTCTGTTTTCTACATGGAAAAAAAGCACAAAAGAGATGTTGAAACAGCAGAAAAGTGTTTATTTTATTTGGAACATTCCTGTGTTGAAAGATATTCCCCACGCACAAAACGGCTGTTACATTTCCCAACACGTATAATGTGACAAGATCTGCTCTTGTTTCCTGAGTCCCCACCTTCAACGTTACCACTCTCACAAGACCATTTGCTGATTCTGACAATTAACGTTCAATTATTTCTATGCCTAATTTGCATGTTCATGCACCACACAGATTTTTTTTTTCTTTTTCATGTATTGTCAAAATCTGACAAGTGTATTGAATCTTGTTTTTTTATACAACATGTCAAAATGTCAGCTTGCGACTATTCTTGATCTCCATTAAGGTCACCAGATTCTTAAAAAAAACTGTTTTCGTAATGTTATGCCAGATTGAATCTTTTTGCAGACGCATTGCTTTGCAAATGTAATCCAGTCTATGGCACTTGGCTGAATTCTGAGCATTCAGACTATTTTGGCACAGAACATGGTACGGTAAAAACGAATACATTTTAGATTGGACTTGTCACTCTACAATTCCAAGAGCCAATATATAACTATACAGGTCCCATAAGTCAATATTTAATTCATCAACCACCTCTGTAAGGAGGACAGAGATTTATCCAGCCAGAGTGGAGGTCAAAATATCTATAGTTTGCCAGGAAGCTCCTAGATAGCTCAGGCAAGCATGTGCTTGTGGCATATACTGAAGCTATAATATATTAGACGCTTATACAATTGCACAACTTGTACACAATGGCAGTGTGGGATAAATTTCCTGAACGGCGAAAGAACTCCACAATAGATGACAAAAATAAGCATTTGCGATGGAAAAAGTTTTGAAGGATGGTAAAGTGAAAATAATTTCCTAGCCATGAATCAATTCATAAAGCCAGCTGGAGGTGGCAGGCTGCCCCCCTATGTATTGTTTGAATACACTGTGCTAATTTAACAGACTCAGTGGACAACATGCTGGAAGTCTGCCCAAATTGCTGAACTATGTCCTGAATGGAACTCTCCCTCCTGGAATCATCTTTATTTGCTTCCCATACAATCCCATTTCTATCTCTCTAAAATCGCTGCTGCGTTGTGAGCTTATCTCAAGCAATTGTTTCCTCGAGTCTCCTCAAGACATTTCCGGCATTTTCCATAAGTGAAGTGCGCTGTGATTTCAGCTTTGATAAATACTGTGAACATAATACTTTTGTTCTATCTACGGATTTATCTGACAAGGTTTTAAAGTGAAAAAGGTATCTGACAAGGTTTTAAAGGTGGAAAAAACCCTGAAGTGAAAATAAACGGATTGAGGGCGTTAATAAAATTTGAAGCGATATTTTTTTTTAAATGATCGCCTGGACAGGCCGTTTTTCGAGCGTGATCGCCTTTTTTCTCTCGTGCATTGCGGAATAAAACACATTTTATACGTTTCTGCCCGATTTTAGTTCGCTTTCTCCCCGTTTCTCGTCCGTGATTCCTCTATACAATCGGCCGCGTGCTTTTTATACGTTTTTGTCCCATTCACAATATGTGCATATACATATTCAACCCATATACGGACGGAAATCAATCTTTTTAATTAAATCGTTTAAAAAGAATGCATGATTATAACTGTAATAACGCGAAGTTTAAACTTTGAAAGGTAGTAAACACGGAAGTACAAAATGCCCATTATGGCAATACTTGCTCCGCCCACTTCCGGCGCCTCAGACTGTCGTTCTGCGGTTCTGCAGTTGGTGGTTATTGGAGGAGACTGGCATGACCATGTTTTTTTCTCGCATTCGGCCAATGAGGATTTTTTACCTGGCCACTGTCGCTTGTGCTTGCTCATTGGTCATAGCCATAATCTTAAACATCCACGAACAATGGAATAAACGCAACAACATTCTATTTTCACAGTGGCTATTAGACAGTTGTAACCAGGGCCGGCCCAAGCCTTCAGGGGGCCCTAGGCAGAATTAGCTTGGGGGCCCCTTGCTAACTAGACAAAGCACTTAATAATAATATTAATAATAACAACAAAAACAACTACAACAATAATCAAGTACTTTTTTAAGGCACCTTTGAGACCCTATAAGAAGACAGCAGCAATCAAGCGGGTCACATCAGGCGTCTCTCCTGCAGTAGAGTGAAGTCTGAAGGGTTTTTTTTTAATGACAAAAGCAGCTTATAACAGCCGAGTCTGCACCTTTTTTGACCCAGAAGATTATCACCTATACAGTCCAGAAAAGATGTGTTCAATTCTTCCAGTTAATTCTTCCACTTGTTGTTTTTTCATGAAATAATGGATGCCAATACTAATATGATATTTATTGGTATATGGTTGTTGTTTTAAAGGATTGCAAAACTGCTTTTAATCAGAGCAAAACAGTAAAACGTAAACAGCTTTATTAGACATTTAACTGTCTAAAAAACTGATTTGCTTTGTTTTAAAGCAGATTTTTACAGAAACCTAAATGCTGAACTGAATATAGATACTGCCCCTAGCGGCTGTATTAACCAACTCGTGTTATTCCAAGTATTTTTGGCATTTTTTGTCATATTAATTAATAAATTAATATTGTATTGGTTTAATTTAACATTGTATTAATTATTTTGATCGAATTATGACAGTATTCAGTCAAAGAACAATCATAGATTAAGATAACAATTATTTTAGTTGTAAATTGTTTAATCTCAAACAAACGCAAAAAACGCAAGCAAGCAGCGTTTTCATTAGGAGAGCTCAGAAACAGAACAACAAACTCTTAGTTAGAAAAAAACTGTAATCTTTCTCTCTCTCTCTCTGTCTCTCTCGAGAACGTCGCAGCTTTAACTGTTTTGAACGAGCGCAAAGGCTTTTCTAACTTTCAAATATCGATCTGAAGCGCACCAGATGGATTGTACCACATTGTTAACTAGAGGAGGGGTGTTGAATGCTCGGAAAAGCGGTGTTTATGATGCTCCTAAAAGCTCTCTAACTTTCGCCCGCTTAACGACGTCCCATATAGAATAATATGTAAAATAAAAAAATCTCAGATATAATTAATGTACACTTGGGGGCCCCAGCTAGAGGCGTAGTTAGCGTATGCCTCGGGCCGGCTCTGGTTGTAACTATGAAAAGCCCCTTACAAACGCTTATAACTTGCCAATTTTTACATTTGGATTCTGGAATGTTCTTTCAACTGCGGGTTTATTGTCTGGTAAAATTGTGCCTCCAAACCAAATCTGTAAGTAACTTTTTCTCTCTTAAAAATGGTGACATAGCTAACCGTTCACTCACAGATGGCAGAGGAGGCAGATGGGCCTGAAGAATGAATGAAGGGAATGAAGCCCTGCTGACCACCAGATGCCAATTAGGACTTTCTAAACTTAAACTCCAATTGACACTACTTCACAAATATAAACACAGCATTAACATTTCAAGTTCACGTTTGTTTATATAGCGTTTTTCTTAGTTCAAGACCAACGCAAAAACGCTATTAAAAACACAGCGGCGACGGCTTCTCTAGCGTGGACGTGGCGGCGACTCCTGTCAAATGATTATTGTTTTAACCAATTAATTTGATTTGAATTTTGTAACTTTATTGTCATTGGCAAGTACAGGTACAAGACAACGAAATGCTGTTGGTCTAACCAGAAGTGCAGAAGTAGCGATAATGTATTATAAAGTGCATAATGGTGAGAAATGAAAGGTATAAACATGTGTATACATATGTGAGGCTATGACAGAGACTATAGGGGGAATATACAGAAGGGTGGTAGCAGAATATAAATATGTAATACAAAAACAGAAATATGGTGCAAATGAGCATGAATGATCAAAACAAAGTACATTAGTGCAGAGAAATGTAAACCGTTGTGTGCAAGATCAGCGGGTGGCCATCAGTGTGGTGTGGCCAATGTGCAAATAGACGCGTTGGGAGAGGGTGAGGGGGGCAGTGCAGTTAGTGCTTCAGAGTGTTCAAGAGTGACACAGTTCTGGGGAAGAAGTTGTTCCTCAGTCTGGTGGTCCTAGTCCTGAGACTCCTGAAACGTTTCCCTGACGGCAGGAGAGAGAAGAGTTTATGGGCAGGGTGGGAAGAGTCTTTGGTGATGCTGAGCGCATGCCGCACACAGCATTTGCTCTGGATGTCTTCAATGGTGAAGAGAGGTGAGCCGGTGATGTGTTGGGCGGTTTTGACCACCCGCTGCAGAGCCTTACGCTCCGCAACAGAGCAGCTTCCGTACCACACAGTGACGGAGTGGGTGAGGATGCTTTCTATTGAAGAGCAGGAATAGAAATTCACAAGTAAAGCGGAGGGAAGCAGGTTCTTCTTCAGAGTCTTCAGGAAGAAGAGTGGCTGGTGAGCCTTCTTCGTCAGGCTGGAAGTGTTGGTGGTCCAGGTAAGGTCTTCTGTGATGTGGGTGCCGAGGAACTGGAAAGAGGAGACTCGTTCGACGGCAACCCCGTGGATTCAACATTCGGCTATTAATCACACTTCCCCAACCAAATTAATTGCAATTAATCAAAAGTACATAACTGAACTGGCGATACGCAATAAACTCAACATTAAACAAACACTCATTTACATACTGTAATATAATTTAGCAGACTTTTATTTGTAATTTAGTAGATCTCAAAATTAACTGATGGTTTGAAAGACATAGCTCTTAAAACACAGACATGACAATTAAACTTCCAAAAAATCAATGACAATGAAAAACATTTTCATATTCAAGAGGATTCCAAATAAAGTCCACAATAAAGGCATGGTAAATATGTAAAGTAACAATTAGTAATGTAGACACAATTTAGCTTAGTCCGACCCTTACATTAGAATAGTTGCTGAGACTGACCATTCTGTTGCTTTCTGTCCAAAAGCAACTCGCTGTTCCACTAAGTCTCTATCTTCGGCTGGACTGTGATTAACGTGCCCAAAACAATCTTGCGATATTTCGCAACTTTAAATCTATCTGTCGTTAAAGGAAACCATAAAAGTTTGGTGCAAACTGTTTGCGGTGCAGACACATGTAAAAATGAAAGTATTCTCACGGTATGAGCACTGTCGACGTCCCTCCTTAACTTCCCATTCCATAAAATGATCGGCACATGCAGTCATTTGAGAAACTGTGCGAATGACTCAATTTTCCATCCTTTATTGACAAAGTGTGTCGTGACTTCAGCTTTGCAATATAATGTACGCATAATACTTTTCTTTTCCTCTCTAGGAATTAATCTGGCAAAGTTTTTAAATGAAACTCTCAATCTAAAAGTCTTTTTTATTCGTTGCTCTTATTTTTTGCATTTCGAACAAATGACGGCCCTCACAGGTGAATTGCGAGTAATCTTTAAAATTAATTAACTTAAAAAACTTGTTAATTTTGACAGCACTGTTAGGCACTGTTATTAGCATGGTAATTGATGCGATTAATTTTAAATGTTTAATCAAGTTATTTATTTTTAACGCACATTAAAAGGTTACTATTATTGGCTGGGCTGCTAGTGAGGAGTTGACTGGCTTGAGTGCACTTGGAGATCATTCTCTCACAACGACTGTTCTCCTGGGCCACGTGTCTTCGGCTAAAGCAGACCGGTGCTTGGCCTTCAGGTGGTATTGCAGAGTGGAAGAGCTTCGGCAATAACCTATTTTCAGTTTATTTTTCCGTGAAGCAAAGAAGAGTTTTTCGATTCTACGTCCATTCCGCTCCAGTGTACCTTGGCGTCTGCCACTCATTAGCTGCAGGTGGTGGCAATACCGGTACGGGGATTACGTGGGAGATCACGTAGAACTCCCGAGCAAGGCTTGCTGGAGGCCTAGCTTGTTTGAGTTGGGCAGACTGTGCCTGCCTTGAGAACAGATTAATCAGGGGGATTCCCTTGGATAGGATCTACTGTTGTCCCCCAGGATCTCTTCCCAGTCCGACTCTGACCATGTCATCAGCAGCAGGGCTGTTTTGCGTCCAGGGGACTCAAGGTGCTTGTAGTGCTCTTCCGCCTTCAGTTCACTTAGCTCTACCCACACTGGCTTCCTCTCTACTCTGGGACCTGAGGTCTTCGAACTATGGATCCAGAGCAGTCACTGGATTTGAGTTAATAAACAAGAAATGAGAAAAGAAAGAAAACTCCACATCTTCACTAGATGCGGTTTACCCCGGTCTCATGCACATTGAGTAATTCAAGGTTCAAGTTTTCCTTCCACTAAATCAGGTCCCTGACGAAAGCAGTATTGAACCAAAGGATGTAGGCAGAATCGTTGTCCGAGGTGTTCATGATGCTCTGGATGTGGCACAGGGTGGGTATTGCCACTGAACAGGAAAGCTTCGTGACATAACTAGCGGCAGACATAAGCACTTAATGACTTTACAGTCGTTGGTCAGAGCGCCATCAAAGCCACCTAAGTGTTGATTACATGCATATCCATCCTCTTAGCAAAGTCTACCATTATCTGCCCTTCTAGATTACTTTCTGTCACGAGCGACTGTCACTGGGACGAGGCAGGGTGGACTCACACACACTTCCTGGATGAGATCACGGCACACAAGGTGTTAAATGCTACAAAAAAGGGTTTAATCCAAGATCGTAGTCGGGAGCAGGCAATTGGTCGGTACACAAGGATATCCAAACGGCATGAACTTAACTAGACACGAGACACGACAAGAGGCGAGAGTGACAGGTAACATGACTGACAAACTGGCAATGATAGACAGACTGGGAAGAACTTAAATACACAGACTAACGAGTGACACACAACACCTGAGACAAGGGATGGGAAACACCTGGATGACAACATTGGATGACCACTATGACAACATACACGGGGACTAGAACTACAAAAAACATGGCAGGGAGGGAAGGTTCCAACATAAAAGTCTGTGGACACTTCAACTTAAGAGTCCTGCCTGGTTTTAAGCCAGGATCCATGACACTTTCCTTCACACAACCTGCCTCAACTTGCATCACCTCTGTTCCTCTCACCATCATGACCATTAAAGTCTGCTCCAACAACCAGTCTCTTTTCTCTGGGAATACTCTCTATGACCTCATCAAACTAGCTCCAGAATCTCTCCTTCTCTTCTAACTCACAGCCAATATGTGGAGCATACTCACTAACTACATTCACCATCACCTTTTCAATTTCCAGATTTAAGCCCATCCCCCTGTCTGAGACTTTTTTCACCTCTAGCACATTGCTCCACAGCTCCCCTTCAGGATTAAGTCTACCCCGTTTCTCATCCTATCCACACTATGGAAGTACAGTTTGTGTCCTCTCCAATACTACGTGCTTTGCTGCTCTTACGTGTCTGTGATGGTGTGAGAGTGAGGGGATAATCCCGCAACATTTAAGGTGATGAAAGTGAATAGGTCAAAACACACAGAGCAATAATTGTGAACAAAGTGAATTTATTATCAATCATGTGACAAAGGTGAAACGAAATGACAGTAATAAAACAGTGAATCAAAATACTAATAAAAAGTGGCGTCAAATAAAACAAAACGGGATTTCTAACTCACTATAACTAAACGAATAAACCCAAAGAAAACCTGTGATCTTCGGCGCGTACGGTGCCCTAACTAAACTACGCTAACTAACCAAAAATACAGAAGAGACGCTCACCTAAACCGAGTGTGTATAACAAAAAAAAAACCTACTGTATGGTGCACCCGCGGACCCGAACTCAAACGCGAAAGCAAACACGGAAGCACACAACAACAGACAGCAAGAAATAAGCACAACACACGCTGACCGGTACACAAACAAACAGCTAGAACATAGCAACAACAAAGTATGAAACAAACACAACCCACAATGACCGGTACACAAACAAACAGCTAGGAGCTAGCACGTAGCAAAAACAAAAGTATGAAACAAACACAACGAGCACAACAAGCACGAAGCTAAGCAAACATCAAGCCAAGCAGCGCTAAGTTTAAACAGCAAACCAACCACCAGAGCATACACCATCTCCTAACTCGCCCACACCATGATTTACGTGAGCACACTTTTATATAAGACAGAGACGCTGATGTTTGTGCTGCATGTCTGGTGTCCGATGATTAGGACCACGCCCCCTCCTCCTGAGTGACGCCGCGCTCATCCAATTAGCTGCTGACCTGGGAAAAACAGCTGTCCACAATGCGCCATAGTGTTGCACGTAACAGCTGCCTTCCACCTTGTCTTTTGCACACACCGTACATCGACATTCCTTCTCTCCTTCATGTCTGCCAGCTCTCTGCCTTTCCCTGTCATTGTGCCAACGTTTTTCTGGTCTATGCTCTCTCTCTGTCCATGCACATCTTGCCTCCTCTCCTTTTTCGACCAACAGTAGCTCAATTTCCACCGGCACCCTACAGTGGCGGTCGTTGTTAACCCAGGCCTCGACCAATCCGACTCGCATAATAAATGTTTGGAAGTTTTATGCCGGATGCCCTTTCTGACGCAACCCTCTCTATTTATCCAGGTTTGGAACTGGCACAGAAGTCACGGGCTTGCAACCCCTGTGTCTAGATTATGGCTAGACTGGCTTGCAACCACTAGCGTTCTATTAGAGGTATACCATAAAACCACCTCCAATAGAACGCCATCATGACAGAGGGTTGATAAATAGACTGCTACCACTTAGTATGCACATTGTGTGCTGATTTAATACTGATGGTTGATTTTATTAATTAACATGTGTATAAGAATGGCAAACACCATTACATACATTCTGAACAAAAGCTCATAGACCTTAACCATTCAGGTGAAATGTGGTGAAAAACCACATAACTTCTGCAGTCAATGGAGAATGTGTTCTCTAATAATAATGAGTATTTATAGGGCGCTTTTCACAGTTTTAACTGTCTCAAAGCGCACGTGTAAAAATGTAAGTGAAGTGTTGCTTTTTAATCAATTTATCGTCTGGATTGTTGGTGTTAAGTAAGTGGCTGCGGTTATGACAAGACAAAGACAAAAGTCAGTGAGCAAGCACATACGCTACAGTGGCACTATAGTTACGTCTTTTAAACATATTGTCTTCGTTAAGACAATATCACTCATCTCATCACTTCTCACCAGTGCAGTGTCCCATCGTGTTTCCTGTGTTTATCATTAAACCTCTGTACACAAATCCCTTTTGGTTTTCTCTTATTTCTTTTATTTATTGGTGGGAGAGGAGAATCATTTATTTCTAAAATACTGTATAATCATTGGACACAAACGCCTGCGTTGTAACGTCAGCAGAGTGCATAGAGTGCATTTTTCTAGTGTCATTTAGTCTTTAAATGGTGTTCTTGAGCAGTTTTTAGGGCTGTGGTTGTGTTTTTTTCTAGCCGCATAATGTTTGTCAATTGTCTAAAGTGTTTGACGGAAAAGAAAAACTAACCATTAATGAACAGTGTGTTTGAATTAAGTGATTCTCTAGTCTCCGCTCTGTCTTCATTAGTGTGTTTTAAAAGATAGTGCTTTGACTTAATAGTATCATGTGCTGTACAGACATTGTGAGATATTGAGTCCAACATATTAAAAACTATACTGTCACTCTCTAGTAGAACACCACCTCCAATAGAGCACCATCTAGATGGAAGAGATGAAAGTCAGACCCCCATGGTGTTCTATTAAGTTATGTAGTACACATTATATTGTACACAAATAATGTCACAGGGCATATTACATGCTAATTGTTTCTTTCACACTCTGTCGCTGTTTATGGCCTCTGTCAACACAAGTCTGCTTTCAAGCTTTGACACACAACAATAATTCCACGCACACACCAACAAATATCAGTATTGTTAAAAACAGACATAAACACACATCTCGGGAATGGTGAACAGTTGAACTCCAGCGTCAGCTAAAGTTAGGATAGAGCCCGAGGCAAAATGACATGACGCACAGCGAAATAGAGATATGTGGACATGCACACATATACACGCATGTTTTTTATACATCCAGCATATCATAAATTATTAGCACAATCATACTTTTTTTTCCACATATCCGAACTGACAATCTATTTTTGTTGAACTATAATCATTGAGGTTTATTTAGGGAACATAGAATTATGCAACCGTTTATGTTCGGGTCAAATTGATCTGTTTTCAAAGTTTACAAATATTTTTAAAATACTTAAAATTATTTTTTCACTTTGAA
The DNA here is from genome assembly GCA_028031935.1 of Paedocypris micromegethes. Classification (NCBI taxonomy): domain Eukaryota; kingdom Metazoa; phylum Chordata; class Actinopteri; order Cypriniformes; genus Paedocypris; species Paedocypris micromegethes. The sequence continues at coordinate 21,431,150 of CM051497.1, read as the reverse complement.
CTTCTGCTTGGTGTAATTATGTTGATGTAATCATCATATTAAAACATAATGATTCAGTTAAACATATTTCTAACAACATGCTACATGTTTATATTACAAATATTATGTTCAGGTCAAATTGACCTGTGTAAATGTTTAAAAATAAATGAAAAAACTTCTCCTGCTTGTCTTAGTTAGTGTAGTCTACATATAAACCAAAAATGGTTCAGTTTACATATTTCTAACGCACTTTACATGTTTCTGTTACAATTATAATGTTTGCGTTTTAATTGTAACAAAAAAAGATCAAATATTATTTGTTTCTTTACAACGAGACATAATACATCTGACACTCACACACTCTCTAATACACACACACACACACACACACACACACACACACACACACACTGTTCTGGGGGTCTTTTTGCTTTCTGACACTTAGAGGCATAATAAAAGGCCCCGCGGACATTATTGATGTTCCTCTGAAACAAACATAATAGGAGGGTTCACAAATTGAATCTCAGTATTAACTTTGATTCAGCAGTAGGTTAACCTACTCAAACGTTTTGAAAGTGCCTAAAGCTACTTCCCTTCACACGCCCTTCTTTTCACACAATGCCCATTCACATGGAGCACATCCCGCGTGCCCGTTTTAATCACAATATAAAGATAGGTAAGCTACTCCGTTTAAGCACAATATCGGATAACCGCAAGCTTTCGTTTAGTCCAGGCTACGCGCGCACTGTACAATAGCTCTTAGAACCTTCTGGGTTGTGAGTTAACAAAACCTGAACCGGCTGAATCTGGTGATGCCCGTGCAGTAGCACCAGGTACGAATTCGGGAGTTCACACGCGTGCATGCTGCATTTAGAAAGACATTTTCAATAGACTGACGACTTCACAAGTCACGGGATGGAAAATCGCGAGAATCCACAAGATTAAAAATATGTGGTACAAAAAAGGATATGATACGTATTGAATGGTGGCGAAGTCGGGAGTTTTAATTCTGCAATTTGACGAATTTTAAACGTGTACTGTAAATTAAACAAGCACAAGTACAGCTGGGAAAATATATTCCAAATTGTTTTCTCATAAGGTCTTGTTTTACAGTCAGAATTCAGACTTTATAACCCGCATTCCGAAATTAAATTTGCCAAACATTTATTTTTTAAGTGGTGGAAATGAACCTTTGAAGGATCCTCTTAGTGAAAATAATATGGCTTGGCAAAAAAATAACCAGACATACTAGCTGTCTACTCTGCGTGAGTATTAAATGTTATTGCATTGAAATTAAGTGCCTAAATTGTGATGGACCCAATCACAGAAACCCTGAAAAAAGAAGTACTATACAAGGGCACTTGTGTGTGCGCGTGTGCATGCGCAGTAGCTTTAATATGGTCGTTCATATTAGAATATGTTTCATAGAAATATCAAAGCTGAAATTTTCTACCTAATACGTACATTTTGCACACATATCAATGCGCACCGACCGTAGAACACACCAGTGGGAGTATAAATCCGCTAGTATTAAGCGGTTTACACACATTGCAGATTTACAGGTAAACTGTGAAGAAAATGCTACACATGATAGCACACCAAATTCACAAAGTCTGTAAAGCATTCCAAACCAAATATCATTGATACAAAAACTACTACAACAAGAACACAATAAAAGATATACAAATAATTAACCCAAAAGAGTTAACCCAAAAGACACTAAAACCGTGTCTTCACTTCACATGTCTTCAAACTAATATGACGCTTATAGTTAAAATACATGACATGATAAAATATCAGGAAGTGGCTTTATAACCCTGTCACAGAGGAGAAAAGTAGTATAATCTGTGTCTCCTCCTCCACGAGATCGTCGTTGAAAGGACACGCCGTGCTCAGAAGCGATCCTACAAAGAACTGAACTCCCGAGCGATCAAGTTGACTTTTAGTCACTTCGTTACTCCCACCGAACTGAAATCCGAGGTTAACCACATACTGACTCAGTAACTGAAGACTGAACCGGCCAGCTGAAATACACCCTTGAAAACTCCAGAACTTACTGTAGCCCTGTTTATGTAGGTAAGAAGCAGGCGAGACTAACGAGATTAACAAATTGGTTGATTCACCTCAACATTGCTCTAAACTGTTTTCAATAAATATTAAAATATGAACACTTTATGTGCTTTGTCATCAACGTGGGCTTTGGTTGGATTGGCACGTCTGGTGCTCCGACACGATCCGACAATCGGTTCTGCGTTTATGGGGAGTGAAGTGAAAGAAGACATGGACACAAAGATTGTTTGTGGTCTAGTCTTTTTGAATGTCACCAAAAGACTTTGATGATTTTGATGGTTTTGATGATTGAAATACAGTTTGTAGTTGAGGTACGCAGTTAATAGTAGTGGAAGTAATAAGTAATGGGAGTGTCATTGTCCACTTGACTTATCTACTCCGTATTAGCACACACTCCAAATATCTGCAAATTCGGTTCCGGTCACATATACGGAGTCATCTGTATATCCATTTAGATATTCTTCACTCTCAACCAGATCTTAGAAGTTGTGGGGCACAGTTTCAAGGTCACCAGAAGTGCCCATAGAGCTCAATTTAGGTATAAATAGTGGGGCCTTACATTGCCCTAACTGCTTGTACACATACACATACACAAGCACAAGCACGATTTTGTAGGCATGATAGAAGATTGACTTGGTTGTTGTTCTGTTGATTTATACAAACCAATTCAGTCATTACCACAAACTAATTCAGTCATTGACAATGTCGAATTGACTTATTACACAATAGAGAATGTGTCTAATAACACAGGAAAGATAAAGTGCGGTGGTACCAGTCATACTTATAAATGAAAAATTTATTTTAGGAAGAGCATAAGGAAACTGGAGACACGTAGAAAATGAAAACTTCATGCAGAAAGTCCCATCCAATCCTCAAACTTGCACCATGATGTCTCAACTGATTCCTTCTCACAGGAAGGTGAAAGTGCTTCTCACTGTGTCCTTTCTTGTAGTTCTCGTGTTATACAAATAATAAAAAAAAGTTTCATGTTTTTTAGGTTGTGGACATGTACTGTGAAAGTATGAAAGATTAACTCGGCAGAGGATGTCTCTGTTTTTTCTGGATTATTTTAAGGTTGCACATTTCATGCCATACCATTCTAAGGTGATAAACGTTTCAAGTCTGAATTTGACATTTCTTGTTTTAATATATGACTACTGTTGCTCAGCAGCCCTCAGAGTACCCTTTCTGAGATCTTACTGATGCTGTATTGTTACTTAATGGTTGTTTTTGAACGTAGATTTTAATTAAAAGTTCAAACATTTTTAACAGTAACAGACCATCACAAAACAATGAGTGTTCTTGGAAGAACCAAAATTGCAGAAGATCAAAACAATAGCAACCTGAATAGGCTAAATTCATAGGCCTGAATTTGTCCTTGAATAGGACAAACTTGAGTGACTGTCAGAGAACTGGGTTGTGTTGGACCCATGTGCACAGATAGGAGATGAAGCAGCAGGTATGAGTTCACAAGGCTTTAATCAGGGTCAGCAGGCAAAAGGTTGTCAACAGAAAAATCCAAAACAAGATCCAAATCGGCGGGCAGAGCAGTAGTCAAAACAACGAGAACAGGGTCGAGAAAATGGACAAGGCAACAAGACAAGACTTACGAGACCAGAGTTTAGGCTGGATGACTAGTACAAATACACAGACGATCTGGCCCCGAACCGCGGTGTGAATCACGCTTAAATACCTTGAATGATTGAATCATAATGAGCCAATTAACACCCAATACAAAACACCTGAGCATAGTATACCGGGATGAGCCAAAATGGCGGCGACGCGGGGCAATTCAATAATTGTCCTTAGCAAATAAATAACAGTCCTTTGCAAAATCAACATAAAAGTCAGTGATGTCCCGGGCTGTGATCCGTGACAGTGACAATGGATAGAGAAAACAAATTCTTTCAAATGGGGTAAAAAAAAACATATCTATCTGTCATATGCTACATATCGTCATTAAAGTGATGCTCTTGTGACCTTCAATTAGTCAGTATAACTTGTTAAAGAGTGAGTGTTTCTATCCTGTGTGTGTGTGTGTGTGTGTGTCATTTGTTCTTTATAATAATGTGCTTGTTTTGCATAGGATGTGGTGTTAACATCACCAAAGATAACATCATTTAATTTTCAAACACAAATAATATTTAATTACTTTACTCTGGCTTTGGGCAGCATCGTTGTGCTGAAATCGAGATTGTAGCCAACATAAGGATCACTAAAGTTTCCAGATGATCGCTTAGCCTCAGCCACAGACACAGCTGAAGTCTTGGCAAGGATTAAAAAGTGCCATTGATGTCTTCTGTCCTGTCCGCAACTGATACCAGAGGCCTGTACTATGAAGCTGGATTAGTTGGCTAGCCAGGTAAGTTTAGGGTTAGTTTGTGCCAATCCTAGGTTTTGGGTGCTATGAAAGTAGCTCAGCTGTGATCGGTGTTCATCGCCATAGTAACTGATGCTACACAGCTAACCTGCTCCGGGGCAGGCTATGTTCAGGATTTGAGATCGCAGACTGATAACTGACCAATTAGGTGTGAGTAAAGCGACATGTGACCTTTTTGCATGTTCCTTTTAAATAAGCAGAAAATGTATTTAACCATGCATTACATGCTCAAAGTGTTTATGTAATAATTCTCCTAAGGATTTCCTAGAGTCTTAGGAGCAATAGATTGCACACACGTTGCAATCTCCACATCACTTGGAGAACATGAGGCAGATTATGTGAATAGGAAGTCCTTTCACAGCCTCAATGTTCAGGTAGGCATGTGAGCAGACACCTTTAAACTGCAGAAAGTGTGAAAAACAATGTCTACATATAACATTGACCATCAGTTCACTTCATCTGTAGATGACTTCTGACCATGACTGCCTAATTACCAGCTTAGTATAATAATAATAATAATAATAATAATAATTGAACCTTTATTAGTCCCTCAGTGGGGAAATTTTTTCTCTGCATTTAACCCATCCAATCAGCCACGAACTCGGAGCAGATGCAAAATGGCCTGGCTCTGTGCATGACTCACGAATATTTCGTGAATCTGCATTGTGTCAACGCTTTGAGGAAGGCCAGTGACATTTTGAACACTGCATAAACCTTGTGTTATTTTTGTGATAACCTAACTTACACAACCATTTTCTTTTTCATTACAGGAGTTTTTGATGGCCCTTTTGGTAGGAGATAGGGGTTATGCATGCCAGAGGTTTTTGCTCACCCCTTATCCTGACCCTCAAACAGGTCCACAAAACCGCTTTAATGTGGCTCTTACCAAAACCAGGGTTAGGATTGAGATGACATTTGGCATCCTGAAGGCACGCTTCAACTGCCTTCGAAGTCTGCGAGTGTCACCAGAAAGAGCTTCACAGATAGTGGCTGCATGTGCTATTCTGCACAACATAGCCACTATCAAAAGGAGCGCGTACCACTTCCATAACCAGGCCAATAATTTTTAATGCTACACAAATGTGGGCCAATACAAAATGACCTGTGAACACACCTCAGCAACTGTCTCTGAACAGACAGACAGAGTGTCTTCATCATTTGCCTCAACCTATGAGGTAAAAATAGGGCTATGTAAAGGCTTCATCTTTTAGGTTCAGTGTTCTTTCAGATGCATACAGACCTCTGTGTGAGTGACCTCTGTGTGTATGAGTGCTGGCTTCAGTAAGGACACTGTATTTCCCTGTACTGTAGAACATACAGTCAGCTATATTTTAAACTTTACAATTATTCAATGCATTGCACACATACCCAGTGTCACTTGCTTAGAGGAGCCAGCACCAGGGTCGGATCTTGCAGCACCTTGTATCCCCTCCATAAGGGGCCTCCCCTTAATGTTGCCCAGAGCCAACTCCTCTGCCACAGTGAATTGTGCTGGAGGTGGGCCCCCCCTGTTCTTTTTAGGTCACATTTCTTTCTATTGGCTGCCAAAAAAAATCAAAGATTAAATGATGTAACACAACAAGAGATGATTTTGTTCAGTACTCACCACTTTGAATTATATTTTTATATTTTGTCTTCACTTGCTGCCATGACCGTTTGGAGTTGGGATTGCACCTAAACATAACATATCACATGGAATAATACAGTTAAACAGTTACACATCCTGACATAATGATGTGCACACACATGCACACAAACTATATATAGATATATACAGATATACAGACATAGATAGATCAACAGATATAGACAGATATAGAGATATATTGGTTAAATATACAGACACATAATGTGTATGTATATGTATCTAGATCTAAATTGCGCACGCATTGACGCTATCTGCAATTTTTCTCCAGCAAACTTCTCTTGCTTTGGCCGCAGAGACCGTGTTACTGCGTGCTTGAAATATACTTTTGTACTCGTCGTACTTTTGAATAATTATTTCCTGCTCCTCAGCAGAGAAATATACAGACCGCGTTCTCTCAATTTCAAACGCGATTGGATGCTCAGTGCAGACGTCACTCTTTTATGTGCACACGCGCGTGACCTAATCTTAGCCTAATGATCAAAGCCTGAGTCGACAGAGACAGTTGTTACGCCGCTTCATGGGACCAATAAAGCCTGATTGCGTAGGTGTGGTTTTGTCAACTCGACTTTGTTCAACCAGCTTCATAGTACAGGCCTCAGGATTAATCTCTTGTCATCATCGTCCGAAAAGGAGGAAATGTGTGTACAGTACGTGACACCTGTGATATAATTCAATTTTTTTTATCAGTTTTAGTCTCTGAGTGGCACAGTTTGTGAAAAAGTTTAAGACTAGTAAATTATATAATTTCCAATCCCCAACAAAATCCATTTGTTTGCAATTCCAAATATCTAAAATTGGCCAACGCATCAAATTTTGCCAATTATTCTGCCAAATACAAATCAATCAATGAATCAATCATGAATCAATCAATCATGATATTTATTATGTATTATTCATTTTATTAATTAAAAAAGGAACCTAATATTATTTTAACATTATTTTCTTAGGAAATACAATTTGTTATTTGTTTTAATTGTTTTTCACAGTGACATTTAAATTTTTTTTTGGTCATGGTTAGTTCAGAACTAACAAAATTGCACAGATAATCCATTGACAATGATTATCAGTGGCATAAATGTAGTATTTGTTTAATCTGGTGCAGAATAGGAGAGCCAGAGACAGTAGTGCACAAAAAAAACACATTTAATAGAGAAACTCACATGAACTCAGGAACAAACTCAGGGACACAGGCTGGTGCCACGCTATTGACAGAAAAGGTTACCTGCTTTACACCTGAGGAGACAAGCCTCTCTGCTCTGTCAATAAAAGGTCTGTTTCTCTGGCTAATCCAGTTCCTCTGTTTCTCTGAACGGAAACCCCCTCTGTACTGCGACCGCAAACAAAAATCCCAATATCTCAGTTTTATGCTCGCGTAATAGTATTAATATTTTGAACCTACAGCATTTGACTATGAAGACAAATCAAGGAAAATGCCCTTTATATAGATCCAAATGAAGCTCTATGGGCTCAAGCCCATAGAGGTTGAAATGAATGGTTGAAATTAGAAAGGTGACTGTATAGTCAGGCACAAAATACCTCAGGACTTTCTTACATGGAAGACACTTCAAAACAAAGAGAGCCTTGCAGAGAATCCAGAATGAGCTTGCCTTCCCTATGTTCTCTGTCCTCACCCCTTGCTTTTCTCTCTTCCTGTATATATCAGAGGTGACCTCATTCTAACTGCAGCATTTCACAGCCCGTGGGCCACAGACATGTGTTGCTGACACAACCCTGGCCAGTTTCCCCAGAGTCCCATCACACAACCTTAAATACCTATAGGGGACCAGTTTCATAGTTTGTTACAGACAAGAATTGGAAAACAAACCCTTGAAAAAGCCTTGATGTGGGCATTTACACAGGTGCAGCCCCATGCTGCCTAATACGTTTAAAAAAGGGAAAGTTGTGTGAAATGGAAACTGCCTATTCTTCAGTTTTTATTCTTTTAGTTTTCTTTATCCAAAGGCTCACAGCAAGATTGTTTCACCTGTAGGCATGGTGTCATTCTCTGTTCTGTCAAACTCGAATTGGTGTGGCATCCTGTGTGTTGAAAGAAACACATTTCCATGTTTTAAATCTAGTTGTCATTACATTTGTGCAATCGTGACTTGTCAGAAGCCAATTTCAAAAGATGGTTTTTCCTACGTCAGTGCAGTCAAGTGCAGCGCATGCACTCCTGTCTATTAAAAAGCAATGATAATGTCTGTTGTTTATTTTTAATAATATTTGATAACCTTAATATCAAATATTTCGTATTGTGATTTTATCATGACTCCTGTTTAATAACTGAAAAAATAATAAATGTTACATTGCCATGGGCTTGCAGTTATAATAATTTATTTTGACAGACAAGTTTGGGTAATAAGCAACAAGCCTATTTGTTTTTATATTTGAATTTCTCTGATCTTGAAAACACTGTGGTTAAAAGTGGCCAAAACCTATGGTTTGAACCTCTAAGCCTTAATGGAAAGAGCTTTTAATTTCCCCAGTGTTGGGTCTCTTGTTGATTCCCCAGCTGGGTCAAACCGAAAGCTTTGCACCAGTCATGGACCCTGTGGGACGGATATGGAAAATCTGCAGTATGATTTTAAAGCCACTGACTGGAAGAAATCCAAAAGTAAAAATGTGCTTTTTTTCCTCCTTGCCTCTGGTGCACAGTGGTTTGCAGCTTGTATTTAGGTAATTTATTCATTGCATTAGTATTGTCATTATTGCTTCAATTTAACAATTTAGATGTAAAAACTCAACACTTGCTGGAAAGCGACACCTCTTCCCCATAGACCATTGTTGCTTTTTGAATAGTTGTTTGGGAGAGGAGCTGGAAGCAATGAGCAGAGTCTCCCTAGATTTATTTTTTACTCTCACTCGTAAGAGAGATTTATTTTCCTTGCCACTGTTCTTGTTGTGGAACAGTGGCCAGGAAACTGTTTTAGCCATTGGTATATTAAGGTATAATAATTATTTACATTTGATACATTGTAAATAAAATACTTGTTTCTGCTTGGAACTGTTTGGACTGTCTGAAACTGTGCGAAGCTGCTTTCATAATAAACTAAAAACAAATTGCACAATGAATATGAAATGAATGTCTGGTCATTTAATACATTAAAAAAAAAATGACAAGAGATAAAATGAAAAATGGAAAAAAGGAAACATTTACAGGGGGATGGAGGGGGGGTGGACGTGACTTTGGAGAATAATTTAATTAAAGTGTCTTTGTTTTCACTGTGGCACACAACTTGTATTAGTGGCCAACCAATCACAGAGCGAGACACAGACTTGCACTATCACACTATAACTCACACCTAGGCGACAGGTACATTTTACAATGTGTTGTAGGTAATAGTAGCTTTTAAATTTTCCTCAAAAGCCATATCTGTTTTTCTTTTTATTGAACAGGCAACTGCAGCTGTTGTAATGTAAGTATAAAGAAAGTACAGTAAAAATCCAGTCTTGCAGCTTTTCTAAGTCAGTAAAATATAAAGAGAATGGGGGTCATTAGTTGAGCTGTAGGGAGGTTTTCAAATATGCATCAAGCTGTGAATTGACTTGATTAAATGCAACAGAACCGTTTTGATTTTTTTGTACCTAGGACATTCATAGCTCCTTTTAAAAATAGGAAACTATTTACTATGTTTCTTTAAATGAAATATTTACAATAATTACAATTATTGGAATTTGTAATGTAGATTATATAATATAGATAGATAGATAGATAGATAGATAGATAGATAGACAGACAGACAGACAGACAGACAGACGGAGGGAATGCTTGAACGGCAACATCACAATCAGCCAAACTGAGGTAAGAATTGTAAGTTGAATTGTAAGATTTGTCAATTGTACTCTTATCACGTAGAATAGTATTAGCAATTAACCTTAGAGACACCCGTCACTTCATGACAGCTTCAGCAGATTGTTAGGAGCATGAGCAATTTAGCTTCAGTTTGATTTCAAACAACGGTATATTGAAAATAGATAAATATCACGTTTGCACTATTACCCTCTATTAAATGTTCTGAGCCATTACCAGAAAGTTTTGCCATAAATGATTGTGTGAGGTTGCTTTGTGAATTTCAATTGTGTGAGAATTCAGGACTGCGCCTGGTCTTGATTCTTCACATGGCCCCAGTAATTTACTACTCTAACTATATATAAACTATAATTTTGAACCCAGTCTATTTGTTGTGGATCTTGTGTATGGACCATTGCCGTCTGAGGCTCCAGATGGCCTTGAAGAACTAATGTTTCTGGAGGGCTAAGGAGATCCCCGTGGGGGAAGTCAAAGGAAGAGCTGAAGTCCCTTAAGCACCTACTGTAAGGTCACCAAGTCACCAGACTTGACTGCGTCTCACACTCATTATTGTCAGCTGCTGCCAAACTGTCGCGCATGCATGTGCCTGATCACAATTAGCTGTCAGAAATCAGAATGTGTAATTGTTTTAAGATTTTGTTATGTGTTGTTATAGGTATAGAAGTGAATCAGTAGCCCCTTTCACACATACAGACATTCCCGGCAAAATACCATTATATTCCCTGCATGCACTTATGTGTGAACAGACAAACGTCTGCAAATTCATTCTGGAAATATGCCGGTGTAGGTTCGGTGTAGATCGGCTCGGGTCCTGCGACTGGTGATGACGTCACACTATAGTGACACAATTGGACAAACCACGTAGAATCGCAATGTTTTTGCCAATAACCACCAACTGCAGAACCGCAGAATGACAGTCTGAGACGCCGGAAGTTAGCGGAGCAAGTGTTGCCTTAATAGGCATTTTGTTCTTCCGTGTTTGCTACTTTTTACAGTTTAAACCTCGCATTATTAAAGTTATAATCATGCATTTATTTAACCGATTTAATTGAACGGATTGACCTCCGTCAGTATATGGGTGGAATATACACATGTTGTGAATGGGACACTTTGTTTTTAATTCACCGGAGATTAAAAAGTCTTTGTGTGAATTTGAATAAAATCAGAGTTAAAAATTACATCATCCTTACAACACAAATCATTTTACTACTATACACAATAGTTTGTGAATTGTAATAAGTTTGTAATAACTTATCCATGTGTTTTGTTGTCACAAATGATTAATAACAATATATTATTTAAAATAATAGTAACAACAACAACAACAAATGTTTCTGAACATTTTGTTTAATAAAAAAAAAAGAATCTAAAAAAAAAGATTGATTTTTATAAAGGGTATTGCACCTTTTCCAAAGAAATACAATAAATTGCAACAAAATCAAACAAACAACAACAAGCATTGCAGATTCAAGCATGATTTCTCAGCATAAAATTCCTTACTGCCAATCAAATGGTGTGACGTCATCACCAGTCACAGGTCCCCTAGCTGATTTTTTTGTACCTACACCGGCATGGGTACCTGTAACGTTCCCGGTATATTGCCTGTATTCTGCCCCGTGTGAAAGCGGATTGAAGATTGCGGGAATAAGGACGCAGAAGTTAATTATGCGCTGATGTCACCCACTGCTCTGAACCAATCAGAACATTCTGGCGTGAGTCATGCGCTCGCTGTTTACAGAAATCACAGTTGGAAATGTCCTCCAACTGGAACGACAGCGAAATCAAAAATAAATATTGTTAAAGTCGTTCTGGTATTTTTCCTGCATTGTTGTGTGAAAGGGGCTATTGTTTTTCGATCCCAACGTGTTCCCTGTTTCTGGTTTAATATCCCTTGTTTTGATCATTGCTTGTCTACTTGGTTTCTGTCTGTCTCTCCTCCCCTGATTTGACCCTGCTGACTGTATTTTAACACTCACCTTCAGTTACAAGATGAGTCTTAAAGAGCTCTTTATCAAGTCAAATTAGGCAGCTAAGTGTTAAAATTAATCAATAGCAATGTTGAAAACAATCATCAGTTTAAAAATTTTCAAAAAAATGCTTAAAAGCACACACTATGTGCATTGAGTTACAGGGCTGTAATTGCAGTGTTGTCTGTTGTTCGCCAAATCCTGCCAAAACAATGTTTGGTTTTGACCATTTCTCAGTGTGAAAGAGAGATGACATCCAGATGCCCTCCCTAGCTGTGATAGGTTGCTGCATTCCGTTGTAAAGGCATAAGCCAACATCCAACCAGTGATTTCTGGCTAGCAAGGGCTGGAGATGGGTGTCCTGGGAGCTGTTAATGTGGCAGGTGACTTTTCGTTCTGCTTTTTTGAGGACTAATGACACAATAACAGTGAAAGAGCTGGTCAGGCAGTTTAACTTAGCAACAAGGGAAGCTGTTGTACTGCTGCTAACAAACTTTCAAGACTGTCTGGAAAAGCACTCAAAAAGCTGTTCCAAGCAGCGTTTAACCATGAATGTCACTTTGTAAATCACTTTGAATAATATTTTAGCAGTGTTGTGCCTGAATTAAAAAATATTGTAAATGGGAGTTTAGTCTTAGTTTGGTCATTGTAACCCACATACTTTTGGTCTGATTTAAGTTTTGTCCTCTTCTTGTCGCTGGTTTACAAAAAATCGTCAGACTTGAACACCGGTTTTAAAAAGCCGTTCTACAGTAGTAGCCGGACCTCGGCACAAGCAGATGACTGATATTAAGATAACGGCGGAAAGGTGCAAAAAGTAAACAATTGCGTAAGAGCTAAGAAAGTGAGCAAAGAATTGCCTGAATTCTTGGCTGAAGTGAACGGCTAGACCCAATCAAAGCTGTCCTCTGTATATCACCAGATTTTTATTGGATGCGTAACATACACATTGCTGTGAGGTCAGAAGTAATTCCTTTTTTTAATCATGTAGTCCGCTAACTAAATGCAGAAACCCTTATATTAAACAAGATAGATTGAAGAAGGAAATATCAAGAGTACCTTTCAACATGAATGGGCAGAGGAATTCGCCTTTGATGGAGCGAGCAGGTTCTGTAATGAATCATATTAGTCTCAGAAATATCTTTTAAACACTGGGCCATCCGACTAACTTTTTTATGAATAACAAGAGCTCGGGGGCCACTTTTGAAAGATAGATGGTGTCACGGAGCCCAGCGCATGACGTCACAGACTCTTATTCTGATCGCTCCAGGGACATTTAGTTTGAAGTTCGCCACGTCGCCGCCATTTTGAATCTCCCGGGTCATGTTGTGATCGTCGCGGTACTCAGCTGTTTTGTATTGGTGATTATTAACTAATTATCTAATGTATATAAGCGCGATTCACCTCTGGTGCCTTTGCCAGATCGTCTGTGCTTTTTGCCAGTCTTTCCAGCGTTTATTCTATTGTCTAGTTTTGCCTTGTTGCCAATCCTGTTTACACCCCCGTCCCTCGTCTCTCGACTGCCGTTTTTGGACCTTGTTATTGACTCCCGATCTCTGGACTCTTCGCCTGTTTTACGGACTATTCTCTCTCCTGCCGTTCCTGCCTGTCTGACTGTGAGATTAAAACTGTTCATTACCATTTCTGCCTCATCTCATACTGTACATGTTGGCCCGTCATCCAGCAGCCGTGTCAGACGGTACAAAATTTTACATCTCATGATTTTTATAGAGTATTGTCTCAGTCTTCCAAATACACAAATGTTCTTTCATAGTTTCTACTCCAATAATTCCTACTCCATTTTTTTTACTTCGGGTCTGTGATTCACAGGCAGTAAATTTTCGGCAGATGAGAGAAAGTTCGAGTGCAAAGTTCCTTTGCAAAGGAATTAATAACGATTGCAGTTACCTGTATTAAACGACAGAAAACAGAGAGAGAGAGAGAGAGAGAGAGAGAGACAGGGAGACACCGACGACAGAAGAGAAAGTGAGAGATCTGTACAGACTAAAGTGGAGAGACAAATAAATAGAAAAAAAAACAGACTGTTCAAAAAATAGAAAGGCGAAGCAGGTGAGGGCCTGGAGAGACTGATAGGGCAGGTGAGACTGAAAAAGAAAGAGATACATATTAACCAGTCTCTCTCCAAAATGATGAAAGTGGACAGCGAAAATAGTGTTTCATCCGGAATGGACAGATTCCTTTCTGTTTATATCACGCACTGTGAGACTAAACCAGTGTGTCTGATATGTTCGGAAACTCAAAAAGAATATGAGCCTCTAAAACGGTTCAATTGTAAAAATATGTTAATATTTTTTTACCAGGACATTGGTTAAAACTTATGAGATGTAACTGAGGATTTTTAGATGCATTCATTTTGTTTGTTTTTTTAAGGTTAGGCACTTACATACATACATTGTATACGTATATACAGTATACAGTATGCTCAGTTTGATGTTAAATACCAATAAGTTTGTCTAAAGGTTTCTGAATTGCACTGAATTATTTGGTTGCAAATTAGACTCATTAAGAAGAAAAGATATATGTCACAGTTTAGCACTACTGTCACCAGGCACGGCAGGGTGGATCCACTTGCGCTTCGAGGATTAGATCAGACAGGAGCATCAAGGGTTTAAGTTTCTCCCAAGGTTTAATTCAACCATGTACAAGAACAAGAACGTGAACGAGACTCTATGGTGACAGGACACACTGCAACGAACCGACACCAAGACAATGACTGGACAAACTTAAATACACCGACTAACGAGTGACACAGAACAGCTGGGTAGAGACAAAAGCATGTGGATAACCTAAAACAAAATGACGGCGACACGGTGAACTTCAACATAAAAGTCTGTGACACTTCAACACAAAAGTCCTGACCGGCTTTCAGCCGGGATCTGTGACAGTACCCCGCCCTCTAAGGGCGTATTCCAGACGCCCAAGATCTCTGGAGGGTCGCAGCGAGGGTCCGGAGGGCGTGGCTTGACCGGAGCATGGCGAAACGTGACGCGAGCTGGGCGTGGCGCGACCAGAGCATGGCGTGGCTTGACGGCGACTGGGCGTGGCTTGACGGTGACAGGGCGTGGCTTGACGGCGACAGGGCGTGGCTTGACGGCGACAGGGCGTGGCTTGACGGCGACAGGGCGTGGCTTGACGGCGACAGGGCGTGGCTTGACGGCGACAGGGCGTGGCTTGGCTTGACCGGAGCATGGCGAGACGTGACGCGAGCTGGGCGTGGCGCGACCAGAGCATGGCGAGACGTGACGCGAGCTGGGCGTGGCGCGACCAGAGCATGGCGAGACGTGACGCGAGCTGGGCGTGGCGCGACCAGAGCATGGCGTGGCTTGACGGCGACTGGGCGTGGCGTGACCAGAGCATGGCGTGGCTTGATGGCGACTGGGCGTGGCTTGACGGCGACAGGGCGTGGCTCGGCGGCGACTGGGCGTGGCTCGACGGCTGGAGCTGGAACGTGACGTGGCTCGACGGCTGGAGCTGGAACGTGACGTGGCTCGACGGCTGGAGCTGGAACGTGACGTGGCTCGACGGCTGGAGCTGGAACGTGACGTGGCTCGACGGCTGGAGCTGGAACGTGACGTGGCTCGACGGCTGGAGCTGGAACGTGACGTGGCTCGACGGCTGGAGCTGGAAATACTCGCTTGGGCATCCCAAGCCTGACGAGCCACTTATCGGTGCGTGCGTCGGTGGCGGCGATTAGCGCAGACAAAGCATCCATCCGCTCCTGGTGAGCACGGGCCTTGTCTGACATCCATACTCGTCTGGTGCGAGGCATGACGTGGCTGGAGCGAGGCATGACGTGGCTGGAGCGAGGCATGACGTGGCTGGAGCGAGGCATGACGTGGCTGGAGCGAGGCATGACGTGGCTGGAGCGAGGCATGACGTGGCGACCGCTGCACATACTCGCTTTGGAGTCACAAGCCCGGCGAGCATCTTTTCGGTGCGTGCGTGAGTGGCGGTGACTCGTGCTGTGAGCTGTTCAAGGAGAGACTGCGTGCTGGCGGCACCCTGTCGTGATACCTCAGAATAACGATGTAGGCTCTCCTGCAGCTTCTCCAGACTGGTTGGTTTCATTTTCTGATCAGATTGTTCCTCCAGGAAGGCTGAATCCATCTTGGTCGGTTCGTTCTGTCACAGTTTAGCACTACTGTCACCAGGCACGGCAGGGTGGATCCACTTGCGCTTCGAGGATTAGATCAGACAGGAACATCAAGGGTTAAGTTTTCTCCCAAGGTTTAATTCAACCATGTACAAGAACAAGAACGTGAACGAGACTCTATGGTGACAGGACACACTGCAACGAACCGACACCAAGACAATGACTGGACAAACTTAAATACACCGACTAACGAGTGACACAGAACAGCTGGGTAGAGACAAAAGCATGTGGATAACCTAAAACAAGATGGCGGCGACACGGTGAACTTCAACATAAAAGTCTGTGACACTTCAACACAAAAGTCCTGACCGGCTTTCAGCCGGGATCTGTGACAATATATATATATATATATATATATATATATATATATATATATATATATATATATATATATATACAGTATATGTATATACCGTAATTACGTGAATATAAGCACCCCGCGAATATAAGCACCCCCCTGATTTTTCAATCATAAAAAAAATGACAAAATTAAATTTTTTTTTTATATTATTATTACGGGACTTTTAACTCAAACGAGAGGCGATGTATTGCTGCGAAGGTCAGTCAGTGGCAGTGACAACATGGCGAGAACACGTCTGAGTTGTGGGAAGCTTCAAAAAGACCAGCATTTCCAACGCACTGGACGGAACTGAAGAAATGAGAGAAGCTGAAGAGCGCAGCTCAGCCGATGACGTCAGCGCTGCGTCTTGTTCCTCTGAGAGAAACAGCGAAGACATAGAGTAAAACAGGTACGAAAATCATTTCTTATAAATCGGATGTTAAGTCACTTGTTGCAGCGGTTAAAAAAACAACGGTTCTTGTTGTTTCTAGACTACCGCTGTTTGTGCAATGTCTTGCGGAAAAAAATGAACGTACTCGTTTTCATTTCTTTTATTCGCAGGTGTAGACAAGTTTAAAACACGCCACCTGAAACATCTATGCATGTTCCTCGTTCGCACCGTTCACTTTAATGCTGTTGTGCTTGAAAAAATGGATACAAAAGTATTAGGAAGGACGAATGTTTTAATTTGCCGGTGTCAAGATAAAACGTAATCAGCGTATTAGTAGCGCAAGGGAAAAAGCAAGCGCGGATGAGAAGTCCGCGGTTTTCACAGGCGCGGCTGGCGAGACCGCAGTTTTTAACTGGCCATCTGAAAGATCTACGTGTGTTCCTCCTTCGCATCGTTCACTTTAACGCTTCTGTACTTGAAAATTGGTAATAAATAATATAAAGACTACATGTTTCCATTTAATTGTGACTGCTCCTTTTAAGAACGGCAAGCCTGCCGTGGCTGAGCCCTCGCGCACTCGGTGCACTCGCGCCGTCATTACACTCAGGACTTGAAATGTCGAAAAATGAGCGTCTTAAAATACGCTGATTTTTTAAATCGGCGATTATAAGCACCCTTCAAGTTTTTTATTTTCAAAAAATTGGAAATAGGGGGTGCTTATTTTCGCGTAAATACGTGTATTATATATATATATATATATATATATATATATATATATATATATATATATATATATATATACAGTGTTGGGAGTAACGCGTTACAAAAGTAACATATTACACTAATATATTACTTTTTGCTGTAACGCGGTAGTGTAACTTATTACTTTTAGTATTTTCAGTAATATATTACTCGTTACATGCAAGTAACGCTTGCGTTACATCAAATATTTCACTTTCAAGACAGTAAATCAAACATTTAACATTTCATGTTCGCAAATAGACACGTAAGTCATTCGTTCCGCCTTTCGCTGGTGGAGCGTTGTATTTTGTAACGCTCAGAGTTCGAGGTGTGCAGTGATTGGCTCTGAGCTCGAGATGTGCTCTGAGCGATTGGCTGTGCTCTGAGCTAGCGGCTGACAGCTGTGGCTCTGATTGGCGGCTGTGCACGGGCCAGAGTCGCGCACTCGCGCCTGCGGCACATTTGAACATTTAATAAACAACAGCCGAAGGTACATTCGCGAGATGGTCTTATGCGCATTGTTTCAGTTTTGTAAAAAACAAGAACATTGCGGTGAAATGCAACCGCTGAATTGTCGGCATCAAAAAAACAGCTATTTAAAAAAACACGTCGAACTGCCATTAGATCGCTCGACTGGGAAGAGAAAGAAAACAGCAACGACAGTGTTCTCTGCACTTTATGCCAGAAAGCAGGACAGTATTGTGTGGTGAGTCATTCAAAATGAATAAAACGCACTGAAGTTTACATACTCCTGTTGTGTCTGATATCAGATATACCCAAGTTATTCACTGATGTTGGAGGAAAATCGCTTTGTCTACCATACTTTTAACACTTTTTAAAGTTAATTATTAGTGTTGACAAGCGTCTTTTCCCCAGACATCCGGGCGGATTTTATAAATTCACGATAATGTCCGGTTTTCCCTATTCTTCAAACGACTAATACACGTGTACGCAGATTCACAACCCGTGCTTTAAATTATATGAGAAAGTAATATTTGAGAATGAAATTGCGCGTATCGTTTTGAAACAATGGGCCGACTTTTTTCTTGTATTATTATTTTTTTTTTAAAAACAATCACATTTTAAAAAACATTTTTCATTATTCAAAAAATTCTGACTAAAATAGTTACCTATTTAGGTTTTTACTGATTTTTTTTTTAAGTTAAGTGATTATTTTTACTAAGTTATAGTTTAGCAACATTGAAGCACATTAAAGCATGTTCATCAGCCTCCGAGAAGCCTGTCTGAATTTGTCTCGAGGCCGCGCTGATTGTCCTCTTTTTTGGAAAACAAAATATATGGTCACCCTACAATTATAGATTATGTATATTGTTATTTGTAGCTTGGAGAGGCCACAGTCATTACGCTACATAACTCTATGTCTTCCACTGGTTGTAACATAAATTACTGTACAAGTAAAAAGTACATTTTGTTATTTTAGGACGTTAATTTCTACTTCTGTAGTTATTTTGGTGAAAGTAACTTAAAAGTAATACAAAAGTAATGTAATATATTACATTTCTGAGAAAGTAATATTGTAATGTAACGTATTACTTTTTAATTTACGTATTTCAAAGTAACTTGCACAACACTGTATATATATATGTGAAGGGTCCAGCGTCGGCGTGATGAGGAACCAGGCAATATAACAAGAAGTCCAGGAGATGTGCTCAGGCGTGCATTTTATTCACCTTGAACAAATAAAATATATCGGTCACAGTCGCACGTGCTCCGAGTCTCCGCTGTAAACTAGAAACATAAAAAGCCGGGAAATGTTAGTCTTCCAACTTAAAAAGACGGGAGACATCTTCGGGCATCTTACCGTGACGACGATCACCTCTCTCTCTGAGGGGTGATCGGTAGACACGCCCAATAGTGTGCACGTCACACGCGCACGCACACACGCATTCACGCACACACACGCGATGACCGATACACAGTCCAATTTCTAGCATGAATTTAAACTAATCAAATAACCCCGTTACAAATATATTATATATATATAATATATATATATATATATATATATATATATATATATATATATATATATATATATTGTCTTAATAATATATTGCAATAAATAGTTAGTATAATCTTTTGGACCTTTGCTTCCAAAATAAATTGTGTATCCGGACCTCTTGAATAGCCCTCTAGGCCAGTGGTTCTCAACCGGTGTGCCGCGGCACTAAGGGGTGCCGTGAGATTTTTTGAGGGTGCCGCCAAAAATTCGGGGAAAAAAATTGCTATTTTTTTATTAAGGCAGAATGTGTAAACAGTATTCTCATATCATCTAGGACTAGGTATAAGGTGTTGTTGCATGCAAACTCTCGAAATGAAACAAATAAATAAATACCGTATTTTTCGCCGTACAAGACGCACTTTTTCTTCCCCAAAACTGAGGGTGAAAAGTTGGTGCGTCTGGCAAATACAGAGATCCGCGGAGCGCGTCACGCCATCTAGTGTGCAATACCGCGGTATTACATACGTTGTCTCGCTTTCTTTCTCACGCAGAATCTTGTGAAAGAATGAAACCACTATTTCCAAACGAAAACGAACTTCGATCAAAATAAAACAAGCAGATTTTCTCAAGTGCGTCTTTAAAACCAAAACAGTCGCTCTCTTAAAGGCACAGCGCAGAAAACGGAGCTTCACGCATTTGCGCGTGAAG
The DNA here is from genome assembly GCA_028031935.1 of Paedocypris micromegethes. Taxonomy (NCBI): domain Eukaryota; kingdom Metazoa; phylum Chordata; class Actinopteri; order Cypriniformes; genus Paedocypris; species Paedocypris micromegethes. The sequence continues at coordinate 21,410,978 of CM051497.1, read as the reverse complement.
TACAAACTGTATTTGATTAGCAATGTTCGTGCCGTCAGTGGCGGTTCTAGGCATGGGCGAACGGGGCAGTCGCCCAGGGCGGCATTTTTTCATGTCACGTGGGGGGGGGGGGCACGAGCGCGTCCGCTAAGCGATTTTCTATTATATATTCGCGGCGCCCCTGTTTGAGTTTACTGAAGGAGTCGTGCATATAAAATGTGAGAGAGGTGGAAAACAGAGGCTGAGATGCGGCGCACACGGAAACTCACGTTTCTCAAAAATAGAAGCCGGCGGCCGCACTAAACAAAGTCTGCGGCGCGCCCGAGGGGGATAATCTGTTGATTCGAATCTTTAAAGCTATCGGGTGCGGTGCACAATTTAGAAAACAGAGACATAATGCTTGCAGAGACATAAACAGAAAACGAGTAAAATGTAAAGGTGTGCAACAGCATTCTGTGTGTCCCTGTCTTCAATAAAGGACAGTAAATACAGTGTTCGATATACGGTGAAGAAATGTATCCGTGAAACATTGTACTAATATATTTTTTAAGTGAGTGAGATTATTTTCAAAATATATTCATCCAAATATATGGGCCATTTAAAACATGTTCTTAACATATTTTAAAAAATAGTTTTTTTTTTTGTCTTTATGCGGTATTCTAATAATTTAAATTAATAATGATTGCAAAATCCATATCGTGGCACATCTCAATACCGGTATACCGGCCACCCCTACTTTCACTGTTATACTGACTTTACTGACATACAATTGTTCTTAAACTGCTGTTAACTTTTATACAATTGATATAAAATATTTTACTACAGTATTCAGTTCAGAATCTTTTTTTTCTAGATTTTCCTCCTTTAAAATTGAGTGCGTCTTATATGCCGGTGCGTCTTATATGGCGAAAAATACGGTAATAATGTTTTTAAATATCTATTTCCTTATAAGGGTGCCGGGAACTTTTGAAAGGCTTTCCAAGGGTGCCTCAAACAAGAAAAGGTTGGGAACCACTGCTCTAGGCCATCTCTGCCCTGAACCAATAGAAGTTGTGGTTTCGATAATAGCATTATTAGCAGGGGCACAAAATACATTAATATTAATCTCCATAATCATCTTTTTACAAGAATTTATTCTCGTGTTTTCCTATCCGATGACATCATTCGTATCTGGGTGACATTTAGACTAAAAAAGAAAAATGAAAAGTGTGAAATGCTCTAAAATGTAAAATAATCAATTATTTTTATAGCCAAAAGAAAGATGTGTTGACAAAACAATGATAACGTTTTAAAATATGTCATTGCGCTGGATTCACGACTCCTCTAATATGCGCTGGTGTGGTCAGAAAACATGTGGCCATGACAGCATACAAGTGCCCAAAATGCACAAATCTATACATTTGATACACATAAATCTCATCTATCTTTTCTATAAAGGTTTTCCTATTGTGTGCATCAGAATTCAAAAATGGCCGCAAGCCTGTAAAGAGAGCAAATCGGAATAAAGGCATCAGCTGCTTATGTTGAGGTGGAACCCCACAAGGAGGGGCTGACAGACCAGAGCCTTGGGGTCTCTGCCACACTATGATTCATAGCTGGCTGGGAGACGCAGGAAGTTTAGCTCTGCTCCTATCCAAACACTAAGAAAATGGAACAGAGGAAGTGGGCTGAAAAGAAAACAGAAAGAGTGACAGAAAAAAGGGTGCAATAATTTTAATGAAAATGCCAGAAAACAGCTTTCACACAGATTTCAGACTTTGCACAACTTTAGTCTGTACAAGACTTTCTGTGCTGTAAATAAACAGAATAGAAAGAATGACGTGTTTGTCCAACTGCGTGTTGAAATAGAAATCTGAAACAGAGATTTGAGCAATACATTGCAAGGCCTAACCCTTACTATTCTGCAGTTCTTTAGGTTGGGTGTGTTTTTTTTTTTTTAAAGCAAATGTACTTTCAAACTCTGTGACAAGCGCAGAGAGCACACTACATGAATGATGAAAATGACCATCAAATTAAAAACTAAACTGTATACATGGTCAAGTCCACGTAAGTGCAAGTCGCCTAACTTTCACTTTATTGCACATCAGTTTTTGGTAGCGATTTTAATAGATAGATAAAGCTGCACCGTTTAAGCGCAACATCTGATAAAAGTGCTTGTTTGGTACGGGCTACAGAGACACATTAATTTGATTTTGAATAAGTGCAGGTTGCTGGGATGAGGTGCGCACACACACCCCGCCAAGGTCTTGTGCGTTTGTGTGTTAAACAGTCTTGTGCGTTTGTGAATGTTTAATGAGATGATGAGGGCCATCACCAAAACAGTTTAGTGTTTGGTGTTCACGTTTATTGATTTTGTTAGTTAGAATATACTTGGCAGTTCACCGTAGTATCCAAATCATAGGATAAAGAAATACATGCATTGAGGTTCAAATCATCTTATTAAAACAAGTTTAAAATCCAGCAAACTCACCCCTTCTTTTTGTTGAGAAAAAGAAAGGCATAGCCTTTCTATCAGCCAATTTAAAGGATTGGGCGGATTTCATTTTGGGTAGTGAGTAATGGCGGTTTTCATTTTCATTTTGTTTTGTTTATTGAAGATGTATGTATTGTGTATTGATTTGCCTAATTCAAATTCATTCCCAATTTATTTAGATTCAGGTTATTTTGCCTTTTTGTGTTGTTAATGTAAATTATGTAAGATTTAGTTTTCTTTTGTTGTTCCCCCTCCAGCTCCAACATGGGTTGGCCCAATTGGTTTAGACGTATAAACTGGCCTATAAAGGCCTGTTCATTTTGATTTTGAGGAGGTTTGGTTGGTTGCTCAGCTTGAGATCATGTGCTATAGATGGTTGAATCAAAGACACGTATTGTGAGTGTTCACCTTTCTTCTGCATCTTGGAGTTTTTTCGGGTTTGAACATAAGGCACATTGACCACACCGTTACTCCTGCTTTGAGATTTTTTTATTTCATTTCTGTACAAATTCTTGTAACTGAACTTGGTATGTGTATTGCTCCTACCACTCTCTGTCACACTCTGTCCATCATCGTTCCCGGCTCCGCCCTTTGACCCAGTTCCCACGCACACAGCTGGAGGCGATTCGAATCAACACCAGTATATAGGTGTGCCGGGTTATCTGTCCCGTGTCCAGCAACGTCTACACTACCCTGAGACTCTTGGACTTCCCGTGTGTTGGATTGTGTTTTCCCCGTGACTCTTCGTTTCCTCGTTTCCTTGTTCCTGTTCCCTGGTTGGTTCCCTCGTTTCCTGTTTCCTGTTTCCCGGAGTGTATCTACGTCAAGTTCATCGTGTTTCCAGTTTCCACCCACAGTGTTCGTATTTCAGTCTGTCATTTGGTTACCCGTCTGTCATTAAACCCACTGTGCACTTACCCCGTGTTTGTGTTCCATTGTCGCTCACGCTCGCCTTGGCTTCACGAGGGCGTGGGCGTGACAGATTGCTGGACCCGGACAGAATGGAGCAGGCTGGAAGCGCCGGAGCCATTCAGAACTTCGCGGAGTCATTCGACGAGTTGGTGAAAGCGGTGTGTGACGCGCTTACCACAGCTGGCGTTCTCAATCCACCCGCCGTCGTCGATGCCTCCGCACGAGCTCCGATTCCAGCTCCAGCGCCTCAGTTACCTCCAGCCGCTCCACACAGTGGGGGTAGTCCGGTAGCCAAACCCCAATGTTTTTCAGGTGAAGCCGGGGACTGCAACGGTTTCATTCTGCTGGCGCGATTGTATATATCATCACATCCCGTGGATTTTCCCAACGAAGCCGCCCGGGTTGCGTTTGTGGTGTCTCACCTGACCGGAAGAGCACTTCAGTGGGCGGTTCCTCTCTGGGAAAAACAAAACGCCGCCATGCTTTCTCTGAAATCATTGTGCACCGGGCTTCGCCAGACATTTGGACCAGAGAGTTCTTCGATCGCCACGCAAGAACAACTTTTCACTATTCGTCAAGGAAAACGTTCTCTGAATGAGTACATTATTGAATTTCGAACCCTCGCTAATGCTAGCGGCTGGGGTGAGAAAGCATTGATTGCCGCTTTTCGCCGCGGTTTGAAACCGAAGATTAAACAAGCTTTGGTATTATGGAGTGATGCAATGTCGCTAGATGCATTTATTACCAAAACTCAAGAAGTGGTTCAGAATTTATCGGTTTACGATGCAGCCGCGGCCGCAGCTTATGGCCGTTCATCTGAGAGAGTGAACCGCCCCACTGAAGAACCCATGGAGATCAACTTCTGCCGTCTCACCCCCACTGAACGTGAACGACGCATGCGGAATCGATTGTGTCTGTACTGTGCTGGTCCTGGACATCAACGGGAGGCTTGTCCAACACGTCCAGCCATCTCTCCGGTATGTGGTCTACATTCCATTCACGTTAGAACTCTGATTTCCATGTCGGTGATACTCCGTTCTGACACGTCATGTATTACAGCCCAAGCCTTAGTGGATTCCGGATCAGCAGGCAACTTTATCAGTCGCAACCTGCTGATACGTCTGAACTTGTCCCCGTGTCCCAGTCCAGAAAAATACCGTGTTCACACCATACAAGGTCGCCCCATGGCTCACGGGCGTATCCGGTTACAGTCTCCCATGCTGCAGCTACAGGTGGGCCAACTCCACACAGAAGTCATACAATTTATGATTTTAGAAGGATCCACGGCGGATTTGGTGCTCGGACTGCCATGGTTACAACTCCATCATCCAGTTCTCGACTGGGACCGGGCAGAAGTAGCACAATGGGGTGAGACGTGCAGGGAGAAGTGCCTCACCGCCGCGCTCAAGAGATTCCACAAGTCACATCCTTTCCACACCACAAACGTGACCCTCTCCGCCACAGCTGTTGAACCCATCATCCCGTCATCCAACATCCCCTCCGAGTATCAGCAATTCCGGGATGTGTTCAGTCCCCGGCTCGCCTCCCGGCTACCCTCACACAAATCCTGGGATTGTGCCGTCGAGTTACTGCCGGGTGCTAAGCTACCTAAGGGTAAGGTCTACCCTCTGTCCATCCCAGAGAGACAAGCACTGAACGTGTACCTGAAAGAGGCTCTCGAGCAGGGTTTCATTCGACCATCGACTTCCCCTGCCGCGTCCAGCTTCTTCTTCGTGGGCAAGAAGGATGGAGGTCTCCGGCCCTGCATCGACTACCGACACCTTAACGAAGGGACTCGCAAGTTTCGGTACCCATTGCCTCTGGTACCAGCAGCACTAGAGCAACTTCGTAATGCCCGTGTATACTCCAAGTTGGATCTGCGTAGTGCTTATCTCATCAGAATCCGGGCCGGAGACGAATGGCAGACGGCCTTCATTACTCCAGAGGCTCACTATGAGTACCTCGTGATGCCCTTTGGCCTCTCCAACGCTCCCTCCGTGTTCCAGGCCATGATGAACGAGCTGTTCCGGGATTTCATCCACCAGTTCGTTGTCATCTATATCGACGATATTCTGATCTACTCTCCAGACATCACAACCCATGTACAACATGTTTCCCGAGTTATGCAAAGACTGAGAGAAAATGACCTGTTCCTGAAGGAAGAAACGTGTGAGTTCCATGTAAAGAAGATACATTTCCTTGGTTATGTGATTTCCCCACAGGGAGTAGAGATGGATAAAATGAAAGTGGACGCCGTTCGTGACTGGCCCACTCCTCGACAACAGTGAGAGATCTCCAGAGATTCCTCGGCTTCGCCAACTTCTACCGCCGCTTCATACAAGGTTTCAGTTCCTTAAGTTCCCCGTTAACATCTCTCCTGAAGGACAAACCCCGGAAGCTGGCTTGGGATGACAAAGCCGACCACGCCTTCGAACAACTCAAAGCCGCTTTTACCACAGCGCCCCTGCTGGTTCACCCTGACCCGGAGCAGCCGTTCATTGTGGAGGTGGACGCCTCGAACACGGGGGTAGGAGTCATACTCTCCCAGCGGCAGGGGAAGTCCTCCTTGAGACCCTGCGCCTACTTCTCTCGGAAGATGTCCACCGCCGAGAGGAATTATGACATCGGCAATCGGGAGCTTCTGCCGATCAAACTGGCGTTAGAGGAGTGGAGGCACTGGCTGGAGGGTGCTCGGCACCCGTTTGAAGTGATCACCGATCATAAGAATCTTGAGTATCTACGAGAAGCTAAACGGCTCAATCCTCGTCAAGCCAGGTGGGCTTTGTTCTTCACTCGTTTCCGATTCACAGTGACATTCCGTCCCGGGTCCAAGAATGGGAAAGCCGACGCATTATCTCGTATCCATGAAGATCAAAATGAGCAAAAGGACCAACTTCCTGAACCAGTTCTTCCGCCATCACTTCTGGTAAGCCCCATCCAATGGGAAGTTGATAGGCAGATAGCGGCCACTACTGGTCAGGAGGAGGTACCTCCCGGATGTCCTCCAGGTCGCACTTTCGTGCCTGCTCCTCTATGCCAGCAACTCATCAGTACGGTACACTTCTCTCTGGGCTCTGGACATCCCGGCAGCTCGCGTACCCTCTCGCTCCTGCAACCGCGCTACTGGTGGCCCTCCATGGCTCAGGACGTGGCTACGTTTGTGGGACAGTGTGCAGTCTGTGCTTCCACCAATGTTCCTCGCAGGTTACCCCAAGGAAAGTTGATGCCACTGCCCATACCGCTGCGCCCCTGGTCACATCTGGCTGTAGACTTTATAACCGACTTGCCTCGTTCACAAGGATGTACATGTATCTATGTGATCGTCGATCGATTTTCTAAAGCTTGTAAGCTTATTCCCCTGAAGGGTCTCCCGACCGCCATGGAAGCCGCAGACTCTGTTTCAGAATGTGTTCTGGAATTATGGTATCCCGGAGGATATCGTCTCTGACCGGGGGCCGCAGTTCGTGTCCCGAGTGTGGAGGGCCTTCTTTGCCAGGATGGGGGTAACCGTCAGCTTAACATCAGGCTTTCATCCACAGTCCAACGGCCAGGCAGAGAGGAAGGTCCAGGAGGTTAGCCGGTACTTAAGGACTTATTGTGCTCGGCGACAGCACGATTGGGCCCGCTTCCTTCTGTGGGCAGAGTATGCCCAGAACTCGCTACGGCAAGCCAGTACCAGTCTAACCCCCTTCCAGTGTGTTCTAGGTCGTCAACCTCCTCTCTTCCCCTGGTCCGAGGTGGAAACAGCTGTACCGACTGTGGATGAATGGTTCAAGACGAGCGAGAGGGTATGGGACTCAGCACACCAACACCTACAAAGGGCCAGTCGGAGGTACCAACATCATGCAGATCGCCGAAGAGGACCGACGCCAGTCTTCCGACCTGGACAGCGACTCTGGCTGTCCACCCGCGACATAAACCTCCGACTGCCCTGCAAGAAGCTGAGTCCACGGTACATCGGACCCTTCAAAATCGTCCGCCAGGTTAACCCGGTCACCTATCGCCTCCAGCTGCCACCTCAGTATCGGATTTCCTCGTCGTTTCACGTGTCTTTGTTAAAACCTCACCCACCTTCTGTTTGTCCTCCGTCCACAGATCCCGGGGACGGTGACGATCTCCCCCCTCCCGAGGTGCACGGCGAGGAGTATTGTATGCAATACGAGACATCCTGAACTCCAGAAGGAGAAACGGAGTATTACAATACCTCATATAGGAACGGGATGGTGAATGTAATCAGAGGGTATGCTCCACAAGTTGGCTGTGAGTTAGAAGAGAAGGGGAGATTCTGAAGTGAGTTTAATGAGGTCATAGAGAGTATTCTGGGAGGTGAGAGACTGGTGGAGCAGATTTCGATGGTCATCTTGGTGAGGGGAACAGAGGCGATGAGGAGGTGATGGGCAGGTTTGATGTGAAGGAAAGGAATCTAGAAAGACAGATGGTGGTAGACTTTGCTAATTAGATGGATATGGCTGTAGACTCACAATGAATGGCTACAACTCACACATCAAAGCTGTGGGAAAGAGTAGTGGAAGTCAAGCTTAGGAAGGTGTTAGAGATTTGAAAGACACAGTGTGGTTTTATGCCCTGCAAGAGCACCACTGATGCCGGTTTAGCTTTGAGATTGTTGACGAAAATGTTTAAGTACTTGGAATCAACCTCACATTCAGTGCAATGGGGAGTGTGGAAAAGAGGTGAAGAGGCAAAAGCAGACAGGGTGGAGCGGGTGAAGGAAAGTGTCAGGAGTGTTGTGTGACAGAAGACTGTCAGCAAGACTCAAAGGAAAGGTGTACAGTGATGACAGTGATGATACCAGCTCTGCTCTATAGGCTAGAGACTGTAGCTGTAAGAAAGAGACAAGAGGCAGAGATGGAGGCAGCAGAGATGAAGATGTTGAGGTTCTAAATAGGAGTGACGAGGTTGGACAGAATAAGGAACGAGCACATCAAAGCGACAGCTCGAGTTACCTGTGTTAGCAAAAAAGTAAGAGAGGCCAGACTGAAATTGGTCTTGTGCAGAGGAGGGATAATGAATATATTGGTAGAAGGAGATGGCAAGAGGCTGATCAAAGAGGTATATGGATATGTAAGAGAGGTCATGAGGTTTTCTGGGGTCAGGGTGGAAAATGCCCAGGATAGAATGATGTGGAAAAGGATGACTGGCTGTGGCAACCCCTGACAAGGGAAAAGCCGTAAGAGAAGTAGTAGTTGTGCTGTCAAACAATATTAAATTATTGTAAACAGATCACTGAATAAACACTTGTTTAAATACCGTAATATAATTCTGCAGATATTTTAGTAGTAGTAATTTTTAAACAATTTTAACGTAGAAACAAGTACGTATGCAGCAACACGCGGTCAGCGCCTCTCGTTCTAGACTCCGCATTCTTTTGCAATAACCAGATAATGTTTATCCCAGTGCGAATGAGAGCATTTAAAGTGAAGCTCTTCGTCTTAAAGTCCTTCCTTGCTCTTATTCATTGAACTTTGAAAAAATTGGCGGACATCACAGGAAGTGAAAAAAGAACTGCAACTGCGATTAACGCACAGAAATAATGCGATTAAGCATTTTAAATTCATCGCCAAATGATTTAACGCGTTAATTTTGACAGGACTAATATCCCTGTAAGACCCAAATTTAGAAAAAAAAGGGAAAAAAATGTTTTGACCTCACTGATATTGTTTTAGGGGGCCTCTGATGTAGAAAGTAAAGAGTTTTGACATTTTTATATTTTGGTAAGGTTTTAGAAAATTGTTGTAATTGTACAACATTGGGCCTATGTGGAAGCAGAATTTCTGCATTTGTCGTCACTTTGTCTGAACAGGTATTTGAAATGTAAGCATAAACTCGCTGGGTTCATTGCAGATAATACATCTACACAACAATCTTATATTTTACAGTTATTTATTCATGCATAATGTCAATGATAATCTTGAAAACAGTTTTTCAAATCATTGAAACACAGCCGAACATTTCACCTGCTACACAGATTCTTGTTTCACCCACAGTTTTAGCCCCCGGGGTTTAGCTTGCTACACATATATTGTTTAATATTACTAAATCCTTTTAGAAGGAATCATCATTTCATTCACAGAGTTGTGCTCTTCAGGAACCGCCTGATGGCATCTCTCACTGAATTAATTTAGCCATGGCCTCAGACTTAATAGTTTGTCCCTTTTGTCCATCTCAGACAGAGTCAGGTTGTCGATGAAGTTTAGTGATGTCAATAGAGTCTGAAATCTGTTGTGGGACGTCACTTCAGAATCAGGGCCGTACAGTGTATCTGTCTCCCAATACATACAGACTTTTGCACTAAGCACATCTTCAAATACATGTCATACAACATCTCAATTTCCCACAGATGTTCCGTGCTTTTGCAAGCTGTATTCATTGGTGTCTTGGAGTCCTCATGACTTGAGCCTCAAAGGGTTTTTGGTTTTCTTTCTCCACTTTATCTGGAACTTCTGGAATTCCACCTTGAGTAGCTTGCATCAGTGCTATTTGACTCCATGTCAAAACCACTCTCTCCATTTTGAAAAGATTATTTTCAATATACTCGCATTCTGAAATCAGAGAAGTGTTTATATTTTTTGTTTACATGGTAAATAATACATTTATCTTTACATTGCAATTGATAAACTGAGAGAATAGGCATGGTAATACTGGATGTAAAGGATAGAGATCAAAGTACAATGTGCCAGTCAATCCTTCAATGCAAATGCTGTACAAAAGTCTCTTCAAATAATCAAAACAATATAATTTTTCAAAACAAAAGAGACACATTAACTCCCAAGGAACTTACAGATTTACAACAATACTGTCTGAGTGGCCAATTACATCTCCATTTACATACTAAAAAGCAATTGGTCCCACCCGTGAGCACTTTGCTGACCATTCACACCAGTCCCTGAGGAACAAAAAACGCTACCCCTTCTGCCCAATGTTGTATATTTACTTCAAAGACTTAAGAAGCTCTAAATCACTTTTGAATATAGTTTTCTAAAGTAATTCAATTCAGTTGTGTTTAAGACATTCCAATAAACACAGAAAAAAAAGGATTTTACTTTTTTTTTACTGTTTTGATAAATCCAGTCGTAAAAACAAGGGGATCAGCTTGATGGAAAATTTTCAGGTAGAACGAGTTCAGGGACGGAAAAACTGGATCTATGAACATTTTTCGAGCTAATAGCATTTATGTGGCATATAATAAGACCAAATTAATATCTTAATGTAGGTTAGAAGGAAGAAAAACAATGTTGGCCATTTTTAAGAATTTTTGAAAGAAATGTAATTTTACAACCACGGGTCTTACATGGATATATACGTCTATTAGGGTTTGGGTATATGTTAGGGTTGGGTCGATAAAAAAAAATCCACCGTGTTAATCTATTCTCAAGGCAGGCACAGTCCGGCAGGCTCCGACTAGTGAGGCCTCCAGCAAACCTTACTCGGGCAGGCTCAGGAGTCCCACGTGAACTTGCACGTATTCCCCGTACCGGGAAGAATTGCCAGCACCTGCAGTTAATCAGGGGCAGATGCCAAGCGAAATGGAGGCAGTGTCGAAAAGCTCTTCTCTGGTTCACGGAAAATTCAACTATAAGTTGCTACCCAACAGAACTTTCGACAAGCGAAAGGTCATTTACACTCTGTGTGGATTGAAGTTTGCTTACTGACAAAGCTCTTCCAGTCTGCAATACCACCTGAAGGCCAATCACCGGTCAGCTTTAGCCAAAAAGATTAGGACGCGCACCGGGGGCCCAGGGGAAGCAGAAGTGTGTGCGAAGCAGTTCATCAATGTGGCTAAAGAGTGATGGATTGTCAACAAAGTCAGCACTGTTGGAACAGACAGTGCTCAGAGTATGGTGGCTGCGGGGATGCTACTACCATTTTACAAAAAAATCCACATGTCCGTCAGGATCGAACCAGCCAGTCGTTAATTAGGGCTCTGCTTTTGTCTGCCGCTAAGTACATCACAGAGTTCCTTGGTCGTTTATGTACATCACAGAGCTCCGTGGCACTACCCACCCTGTGCCACCTACAGCGCACCACAGAGATTTCGGACGACAGTCCCGCCTACTTCGGCCGGTTCAAAGCCGCTTTCGTCATGAACGTGACCCAGCGGATGGAGAACTTGAACCTGGAATGTGGGTGTGACTGACACGAGGATAATGACCTCCATTGAAGATGTGGAACTTTTCTTTCATTTCTCTTTTATTCACCCAAGGTTGCCACTGCTCTGGATCCACGTTTCAAGGACCTGAGGTGGTTGCCTAGAGCAGAGAGGAAGAAAGTGTATCTTGGCAAAAGTGAGCTGGTGAAGGTGAAAGAACTGGCCCTGCAAACACCTGTGGAGGATATCCCAGAGTCCTCCAGACCCAAAACAGCCCTGCTGCTGATGACACAGACAGACTTGAACTTGTAAGAGATCCGGATGATAACACTCTTGTGCTTCTGTTTATGTACCACTGTTCATCTGGTGATTCCTCACGTCCACTTACCAGCGCTTTGCAGCAGTCGCACGCAAGTACTTGGGCACTCCTGACAAGCACCTGGTTTTTGGTCATTGTCATAGTCATAGTGATAATCATAAACATATTTTTAACACCCACTAATAATGAATAAAAAAAAAACTATTCTCTTACATTTTCACACATGCGCTTTGAAACTGTAAAAAGCGCCTTACAAATGCTCAGAACTTGAACTCCTGCCACAAACGTCATATGCGAGAGACTTTTTGTGTGAACAGACTGGTCGGCCTGGTAGGAGTGACTGGTGGAAGAGCATGGAGTGACTGTGTGACAATAAATCAGTGTGCGCAAAAAGACGAGCCCCTGTTCATTTTTTCCAATAAAGATTTAATCCAATGTAGATGAACGCACATCAATTCCAAGAGAACAGTAAGATTAATCCTGATCAGAAAATTTGATCTTTGCCCATCCCTAATATAATGCTATTAAAACTTCTAATAGCACGGCACCTACAATAGAACAGCATCATGACGGAAAGGTTGAAAAATAGATCGCCACCCTTAAATATGCATATATTCACATCCTGTGTTCTTTGGAGCTGGTCTTCTAGTACAGTTGAATTTGACCAATAATAATGTGTATAAGAGAACCAAACACCAAACACAAAATGGGACAGAAGCCCATGAGTTTTGACCATTGAGGTGAAATGTGGTGGTAAAACCACCTCAAAGCTGGAGATCCTGGGCCTCAGCCCATCACTGCACCTGTGGATCTCTGACTTCCTGACCAACAGACCACAAGCCGTGAGGATGGGAAAACACCTCATCCTCCCTCACCCTCAGCACTGGAGCTTCTCAGGGATGTATACTGAGCCCCCTGCTATACTCACTGTACATGTTACTTGTACATGTCACTGTACCTATGACTGTGTGGCCACTTCAACCTGCTCCTGAACATCATCAAAACCATGGAGTTGGTAGTGGACATCAGCAAGGTGCAGGAGCGCTCACACCACCCAGTCATCATCAACGGAGCCCCAGTAGAGAGATTGGACAGTTTCCGGCATCTTGGTGTTCACATCGCGCAGGATTTCTTTTGGTCCTGCCACATCAACACACTGGTGAAGAAGGCCCGGCAGTGTCTATACCACCTAAGGCGCTTAAAATACTTCAGACTCCCCTCTCAGGTGCTCAGTAACTTTCACACCTGCACCATTGAGAGCGTCTTGACGGGAAACATCACTAATAATAATAAATATAGCCGCAAGCGGCAACGCCCGGCACTCGCCGCCCGCTCCCCGTCTGTTGCCACTCCTCATACCCACCAAAAGCCCGTGCCGCTGCCCGCACCGTCTTCTGCAATTCATAGCAATTGCTGCCATTAAGAATGAATAGTGTATTTCTGCCATTAAGAATGAATGGTGGTTTTTTGCCGTTGTCACGCCCACAGGGATAAAAATACAACATGGCTGTCATTGGCTTTTATGCTTTTCATGTATGGCCTGCTTGAATTATCCAGAAAGTTTGGTATGCCTGTGACAAACTAATTTTGGCCCCTCCCATGCAAAATTTCTAATCGTTATACAGGGGGCGCTATAGGTGCGATTTGAAAATGTCCTTCACTTTTGGATTTAAAACGCCGGGGCCTACATTTCAATAAGAGACTTTGATTGCGTCCGATGTAGGGTGTGCAAATTGGAGCAATTTTAAAATTTGTTTTTTAAAAACGCAAACGCTATATTCACGGCTGTCTTGCGCTCGAACCGTAACCGTAGTAATATATCGCAGAATAACCTTTTGTCACCCACATCTCTGGATGTGTCTGGCAAATTTTCAGCCCATTCGGTCAAACGCCCTATGACTAGTTTGTTCAAATGCGTGTCACGCAAAAGCGCAGAATTTTCTAAAGTGGGACTTTGAGCCACAATGGCCGACTTCCTGTTGGTTTGGCGGAGTCGACCCGATAGGCTTTTTTGCTTGCCCCAACATGGTTAATATGTGTACCGGTCTTCGTTAACGAGTCTGTGATGAAAAAAGGGCCAATTGGGTTCCCATAAGCCCAATGTATATTCATTTTCAAGGTGGCGCTGTTCAGTAATCGTTTTTTGGTCGGTCAAAAAAACCTTCATTTTTTTCAAAGTTACACACTTCTCTGAATTTTGGGTCAAATAAAATAATGTTATTTGACATGTTCAAGGGGTGCTATTTGGCCTTGTTTTTGGCCAAAAACGAATAATAATAGTCACTCACCTATGGTAAGGCGAGAGCCTAATCACCTTTGGTAAGGCGAGTGCCTAAAAATAAGGGCAGCACGGTGGCGTGGTATCATCAGCCGTATTAGGCGGAATGGCTTTGGAAAATAACATACCCTCGCAGAATTAATTTTTTTCTTAATTAATTTATTTCTTGGCTATTTTTCAAAGATTATGAATGAGAACACAAAAACATTTTTCAACTCATGGTTAGTGTATGGGGGAAGTCATTTATTGTCAAAATATTGTGTTTACTCTTTTAAATCACAATGACACAGAAACTTCCCAAATGGCCCTGATCAAATGTTTACATACCCTGGTGATTTTTGCCTGATAACATGCACAAAAGCTGGAAGTTTCTGATTTAAAAAAAAGGGTTTTTGTGTTCTCATTCATATTGGCCAAAAAATAGTAAATTCTGCCAGTGTATGTAAACTTTTGAGCACAACTGTAGGTTTATGTGAGTGTGTGAATGTGTTTGTATGTGTGTCCCGCTTTGCAAATGGTTGCCACCAATCCAAAGTGTGTATTCTGCCTCCGGCCTACTTAGCTGAGTTAGGTGGACACAGTATTTTACTTTTTTACCTTTTTTATCTTTTAAAAAGCTAAACAATCAATTTTGTATTCTGTATATCAAATATGTGTATTGTAAGTTTGTATTCAATAATATAAAAAAAAATATATATAAATAAATAAAAAAAACAAAGATGAGAAACATAATGCATAGGTGAGAATTATCATAAGACAATGACGAAAATAACAACACTCATCTTCCTCTCTTCTCTTCCTTGTGAAGGTTGTTCCTCTTTTTCTCTGCAAAACCAGCAGAGGAATACATTTGGAATAATTGCAGCCAAAGTGCCTGCCTTGCACCACAGCAGCTTCAGGGAATGAGGAAAAATCGTCTGCCGCCTTTTTCCTCCTCCAAGCTCTCAGCTCACTAGTTCCCTTGTCATTGCGGAGCAGAAGTCTTGGCGGTTTAAAACAGGCGTAATTAAACCTCTCTGCTCTCATTAAATATACAGCTGTCTGCAGCAGAGCTCCCCAGCATCTCTAAGTGAATGTAAATTTCCATTTCATGGTAGGTGAAAAAGCATCGAGCGAAGACAGTCGTTCTAGTAAGCCCAACTATTCGACACTGCTGGCAGCACTTAAAAATTACCGCACCTCTAAAATAATTTCCCCTTTGTTTCCTGTGAAACCATGTATAGAATAGCCCTGGCGTTATATAATTCATGCATTATGTGCAGTTGCAGGTCTCAGAGTTGTAGAAAAAAAATGATACGAGTAAAAGTGTGGTGAATGAGGAATGGCTGAAATTTAACAGACTTTTTAATGACTTCCTCTGAAATTCCAGTCGTTAGGCAATAATTTTTACGATTAAACGACTTTGGAGTATTTGCAAGGTTAATGCCAAATCAGAAGGTTAATTAACCGTTTTGCAGTATGTATTCATAGACTAGCAAAATAATACCAACTTTTCTCTGAATTAAAATGCATTTGTTTTCATACAATACTGAACTATTACAGTGACAGGTATAGTCTGAAAAAATAATAATGTACGTCGATTTCAGTTCTTGTAAATGCCAATATAGACATACTAAGGTTTGACACATTTATGTCATGTTTGCAGAAACATTGCAATTTAAATCAAATATACAGAACAGCTTTATTTTTTTCAAAACATATTGTCAAAACATTGCTGTCATGTTCTTGGCCCGATTGAAGAGAGTGGGGTAAGAGCGGAAGGAAAAAAGAAGCACAGATGGGTACATTTTCAATACAACAGGCTTTAATGCACACAGCGTGAACATAGCAAAAATGAGACGAGGAGTGATGATGAAGTTCATTTTGGGCGGCACGGTGGCGCAGTGGGTAGCGCTGGTGCCTCACAAGAATGTTCCGATTGTGACTCGTGGTGTGAGTTCGAGGCCGGTCGGGGCCTTTATGTGTGGAGTTTGCATGTTCACAATGAGAAAAACATGCATTTCAGGTTAATCTGGCTGTGTGAATTTGTGAGCGTGTGTGGTGTGTATGCCCGAGTAAAGTGGACCCGCTATTTCACCGGGCAATTGGTATGTGTGTGAATGTTGTTGTGTTTCTGTAAGGCGACCTTGAGTGTCTTGAAAGGCGCCAATGAATAAGAAATTGAAGGAATTATTATTATAAATTATTATAAGCAGAGAAATGTCAGGGATCGTAAGGATACTTTGACCGGAGTGGTGGCAAGGTGAGCTTAAATAGTGCTCATGACGGCCTGTTCAGGGGTTTGAATGATATTAGATCTGATGAGGGGAATCCACCGGTGAAGATGTAACAATTGCATTTACAATAAAAACATTGGTAATCATTTTTCTACCATCTTAATATTCCGTCTAATCTATTGGAGACATAATCCATTCTAGCTTTGTGTTTCGAAACTTCAACTTCATGTTACCTACATAGTGACATAATAAATCTACATTTAATTCAAGCTTATTTGCATCTTCAGTATGAGAACACAAGCCATTTGTTACAGTGTACTATGCAACATTCACACTAAAATATCAAGAATAAAGAATTGTGCCTAAGAATACAGATTGTGTTTAGTTGCAGGCAAATCCAAATGTGCATGCTGTTCATTAAGTGGTTAATGCAATGGGAGATTGACAAGCATATATGAAGAGCAATAACTCCAGCACTGCTCCCTGGAACTCAGCAGCTCAACCCTGAGAAGGTCTTGGAACTTAAAGCATTTCTGACAAATAAAGGAATGTGCTGCAATCCAGGAGACACACAATAATGAGCGGGTGACCAATTGTAGGAACTCCAGGGCCTTAACTCTTCAGCTCATCGCTGGAACTTGAGGTCTAAAGATCTCACTTCCTGCTCACACTCTGGCAAGGCACATCTATAATTCAACTGCAAAAGCCCTCATACAATTCATAGAGTCCGCAGTGAAGGAAAAGAGACACCCTGTCCTTAATATTCCATCTCCTCTTTCATCGGATCCTGTAGCGCTTACTTTTTAATTTAACGGCTGAGGCCAGCGCCCTGACATCCTGACCACCTGCCCGTTTCCTCAGCGTGAAAGGTCACATCACCCTCACTCACAAATTCAATTACCTTTCTTTGTTGTGCCTGTATCGTTTATGCAGCTATCTGCATTTTATGTAAAGCTCTCTTATTAATATATATATATGTGTGTGTGTGTGTGTGTGTGTGTGTGGGTGGGTGGGTGTATATGTCTCAGATATTTAATAACTATAAAATAAAAAGTATATTTAAAAAATTATACTGTTAAAAAATAAAAAACAACAATGTGACTATTTATTGTTTTAGTGACCAATAATTAGTACAGAATAAAATACAACAACATCATGTAATATTTATTCTCATTCATTTTACATTTTTTATAGTCAATTTATCACAAATCACAGTAATCGTTGAAAGACATTTTTGATTTTAAAGCACAACTCTTTTGAGTTCCATTTCTGATATTTTGTTCAAACAAAAATATCCTGAATTTTCACGTGAATTACTTGTTCCAGAAAGGAATGATAATTCATACATATATACATTATGCAAATGTAAAGTGCTACATCCTCCTCTCAGCATGAGTGTGGTGGGTTCAAACAATCATGATGGCCCATGAAGATGCAGGAGTCTGAAAGAGCTCAGCAGGGCTAACTCCCAGGAGACAGCCATCTCAATAAGGACTGTCACTCTTACAGATAAAAAAAAAAGTCAAGTTTGTCAACGTGGCCACTAGGGCCATATCAAAATTGTGCTCTGTATTTAATCCAGGATTAAGGTGGGTGCGGGAAGTCAGTGTTTTGGCCAAGGACACTCGAAACGAGATTCGGACCTACACTCAAAAAAACCATCTAGGTTACGTATGTAACCCTTCGTTCCCTGAGAGATAAGGGAACGGAAGACATTACACCGGGGAAATCCTGTTTCCTCCAGAAATCACTGAAGTCATATTGAATAACGCAGAGACATCTGCTGCCAGCCGCGCAGGCGCGCCTGCCTTGGAGGCGTGGCCCTCCTCTTAATTGGGCGCGCCGTGCGTTGGTTTGTCAGAATCGTTCCTGAACAAGAACAACTCCGCTCTCTTTTCTCGCACGGCGTCCTGTGTACATACGTAACCTAGATAGTTCCCTTTCCAGAACGTTCACTTTGACATTACACCTGGGAACGCAATAAAACCCCGCCATGCGGAAAAAAAACACCTTCTGCCGCCAACAAGACGGCCTAAGCCGGCAGCACAAACAACGCGACCTAGCGCCACAGCAAATGAATGACGAGCTGCACTGCGAGCAACGCCATCATTCTCATGCAAATCCTGACCCACCGAGAGTATTCAATCCTCATCCCGGTCATCGGCTGTTCACCGACACACCTTCGCCGCCAACGTGATGGCCCAACGAAGGAACATCCAGAAACTGTGAAAACCTGTCCAACCTGTTGTGGGACATCCACCTCGACCCCCACCGGTCTTACATATATGACGTACATACATCACACATATATACAGATCTCACATATCTGCTGCCACCTAGGACAGCGAATGTGATTGTCTATATAGCCACTAGGGACCGCCATATCGAAACCGTACACATACACCCCCAGTGAAGTGAACACACACAAACCCGGAGCAGTGGGCAGCCTAAGCTGGCACCCGGGGCATGTGGGGTTCAGTGTCTTGCCCCAGGACACTCTGCTACAGAACCAGCCGTAGGCGGATTCGACACGAGTGCCACCGCTCAGACACGAAACTTTGCGCGACACCTGCCCGCATGCGATTGGCCCATCCTGGACGGGGCTGGCCCATAAAAGACGCCCCGGAACAGCTGTCGCGGAGCTCATTATGTTTGTGTAAACCTGCGGTTGAGAGCTCCCGGTACTCGCTCCTGTCTGATGCAGTGTAACTCGGTGTACGTATGTGAGTGTAATTTGTGAAGTTGAAAAGTGGTGTGTCCTGCCCTTTTGTTTTTTGTAAACCGTTTGCCATTGTTTCTCATCAGGGAGTTAGGTTAGTTATCCTGTTTTTATTTTGTTGCGGGTCGGTTCAGGGTATTTAGTTACATTTATTTTCCAGTGTGTTTTGTTTGTTATTTTGGCAATTGAACACTTTTCCTTGGTTTTTGCGTTAATACTCAGGTGGAAAAATAAACCACTGTTTATCACAAAAACGTTTTTGTCTCACCAGCCACGTTCACACACAACCCCTAGGCGAACGAACATAACAACATTATACGCAATCAAAAAACGTTTTCGGTATGCAACCTGCCTGAAGAAGCAGGAGCTTGTGCCGAACCACCAACCCGAAAACACTCACTGAAAAAGCATGTAGATCATCTACACTTTCCTCACACGCAAACGCCAGGGGAAACGGCGTTAATACAAAGCACTTCCACATCACACTCCTTCAGGGCCCCAAACGGCCCCGTCAAGCCTCCAAGACCAAGACCGGCCCCACACCAGCGAGCGGCACAGGCTGAGAGAGAGAGAGAGGGACACTCTGGTGCGTCTCACCCGGAGACTCAGGGAAAAGGCTGATCATCAGCGCTCCGTGTGCAGCATGCGGAGCTACTTCACCAACTCATCCGTACCCTCAGAGGCGTGATGCTGACGCGCGCACATGTGTACAGACAGATAGCACATCATATGTGACGTAATCCCTGACACATACTCTCTTCAGAAATATATGATAATTTTATCATATATGTAATATATACCTTCAGGTAATTCATCAGACGCTTTTAACAAGCAATTTTCCTTTTTTTTTATTGTGGCTTCGAGGGAGTTAAACTGTGAAAAGCACCTTACAAATTCTCAGAACTTGAGTTTTCATTACAATGTTCATAACAATTCAACACACTCCCACTTTCCTTGGAATCGAACCCATTGTCCCGTGTTTCAAACACCAACACTCTACAGCCTAAACCACTGGGAAAACAGTATACAAGAACAATTCTTGATTGTAAAACAAGGCTGATGACCCATCTAAACCAATCCTAGTCCCGAGGCCATAAACAGAGTGCCGGCCGAGCGTGCGTTCCAGGTGATGACCCTGGTGTTGTACAGATCTCCAGATCACGATCATGAGAGAGATGCTTAGTCTCATCATAAGATCATGCAGGGAAACCTTGCGCACTCGCTTGACGGAAATGTTTCCTACAGCAACCTGCTATACGCAGAGCTAACAAGCAATAAGACTAAGAACATATACTGTATAAGCTTATGCACAGCGTTCATAAAAACATTTTGACGTCACATTGTACGGCATATTCAAAAACTGGACAATTAGCTTGTCATGGTGCCCCTCTCAGAAAGTTGCAGAAACAGCAGGTTCATGCCAATTTCTTCTTTGTTCCTCCAACAGTGTGTGATCTGAAATTAGTGGAAAACACGTGCAAACTCAGTGTAAACTCAAAGACATGCCGTGTGCAGAATACATGTACAAACACTGGAGAGACAGAACAGTGCGGTATGCCACAATGATTTAATGACGGTATAAAGCAACAACCATTGATGTTATTATGCTTCATAATCCATATGCGTGACCAAACAATTATTGTAACCGGCAAAACTACCGGCACACAGCTCGTTGGACCAGCAACTGCCGCTGTGTTATATCAGGCATGTATAGAAACACGTCAATTTAAACCCTGTAAAGCCCTTCCGGTGGGGAAGAACACACAACCTCGCCGATGCTGGATGCACAGAGTGCCAGTGAAACACGGATTATCTGCATTATCTGTTATGCCGTGACGCATGTGCGCACCACCTACAGCACCGTTTCACGCGCTCCCTGAGGACAGTCGCGTAACCATTAGCGACGTGTCGTTCATGAATAATTCAGTCACCATGAATGGAAGCTTATATGGCTCGAGCTGAGCGCGTCTCCTCAGAGAATGATCCGCTCACCCTGAAATAAGGCTTTTGTGGCACAGGACTAACGCGCCGCGACTCCTCGGTGACAAACTTCTGACAAGGTACTTCTGACAAACCAGCGCAAATTAAGAGGAGGGCCACGCCTCCAAGGTTATTCAATATGACTTCAGTGATTTCTGGAGGAAACGGGATTTCCCAGGTGTAATGTCGAAGTGAACGTTCTCGAAAGGGAACATGTATTTGGTGTTTGTTACATTAACATAAATGTATCACAAATCGTTTTTGTTTGTGTTTGAACATCACCAAAAGTGAAAAGCTTTTAGATCTTTCACTTAATATTCTTTTTAGAGAGCAAACTCTAAACTAACTCTTTTGAAAGTCACCTGCACAACGTCTGTAAAACTGCCTTTTATCACCTCAGGAATATCTCAAAGCTGCGTCACATGCTCTCCCGTCCGGATGCAGAAAAACTGATACATGCGTTTATAACATCACGGTTAGATTACTGTAATGGTCTTCTGGGAGGTTCTCCTGCTAAACTAATAGATAAACTTCAGTTATCTCAAAATGCAGCTGCTAGATTACTAACCAGAATAAAAAAGTATAGCCATATTAGTCCAGTGTTAATGTCGCTACGCTGGTTACCTGTTAAATATCGCATCCAGTTTAAAATTCTCTTAATCACTTACAAAGCACTAAACGGTTTAGCTCCTCTATATCTCAGTGAGCTCATCACTTACTACGAGCCTACACGACTGCTGCGCTCTCAAAACTCCGACCAGCTTATACAGTTTTTGCCCATTGCTTGAACACTATAGACACATGCGTAAACCAAAGTAACATAACTTTACGTTTTTGTTACTATACCTTAAACAAAGTGTAACCATACCTTAAACAAAAGTGCTGCTTTGCACTTTAGTTGCAATTCTGTAACACACTTTCTCCTTTCTGTAACACACTTGCTCCTAGACACTACACACTATTTCATACATAAGACACTTAGTTCAAAAATGAAATCTCAGGGTACCATTGGGAAAACACATCTATTAAAAATACAACACACATTGCTTAATTGAAAAGACGCTGACACACACCTGAAAACACTTACTTACAAAACTGAACACCAATCAGTCAGCTACAAAAAGACCTCAGTTAAGCCATATTGAGAACTTTGCAAACATGGAGGCAGAGAGAGCTAGAGGCAGAGGAAGACGAGGAGAGAGAGGAGGACGTGGTCGAAGAGGCCACAAAAGGACCATTATTTCGGATGATATAAGAGCAACTTTGGTGGACCATGTCAGAAAACCATGGCCTGACTATGAGGGAAGCTGGTCAGAGAGTCCATCCAAATCTAAGCCGTTTCACAGTTTCATCCATAATAAGGACATTCCGACTGGACAACAGGTATGTCTTCAACTCTCTACTGTACTCAGACTGTATCTACAGTATTTACAGTACTGTACCATATCATATTTACATGTATTGTATTCCAGGGTGGCTAATGCTCCTTTTCCAATAAAGTGGTAGTTTTGTGAAACATACCGTGATAACGTGTTGAGATGTTCCAGTACTGTGTATGGTAAATACAGTAAAGTTCAGTATACACAGTACTGGAAAAAGCAAATGAGAACAATTTGTGCTTGCATTTTTCTACAGAATGGCTAGAAGACCTAATGGGGGTGGACGCCAACGCCTGTTCACCCAACAGCAGGAACTTGCCATTGTGAACCTAGTCAGGGCAAACAATGCAATCCGTCTTCACCAGCTACAGCAACAAATACTTGCAGATAGGCAAGTATTCAACAATATAAATCGAGTAAGCATTACAACAATCAGGCGCATCTTGGTAAAGCACAACATGACCATGAAGCAGTTGTACAGAGTCTCATTTGAGAGGAACAGCGTCAGAGTCAAAGAACTTCGACATGAATATGTACAGGTAAGTGTTTCAGTCCTTTACATTTGCAATAAAGAATGAGTGCAGTCACACACTACAACATACCGGTTTCTTGTATTGACTTGGACGATATGAGCTTGGACAATGCAGGCAACGTATTTTTCACCACAACAGATAACAACTTTTAGAAAACGTGGACAATTCATGAATGTCATATACTATGAACTGGGGTAAACAACATGCGTACACAATGAAATTCTGGTTACACACCTGTTGTCCTGTCTAGAGGTCCAGACGACAGAGACGACTGTGAAAAGGTTTGCTGCTCTCTCTGACCAGCCTCACGCATGGTCAGCCCATGGTTGATGGATGATCCCCAATGTGGCTTGAATTTCATTTGAAAGTGCTTGTCTTTGTCTGTGATGTCCTCTACCTCTTCCACAACATCTCACTCTTCTTCCCCCTCTTCTTTCTCAACCTCACTCTTCCTCTCTCTGCAATGTCTTCCAGTGTGTTTGTAAAAGTGTGTTACAGAAAGGAGAAAGTGTGTTACAGAATTGCAACTAAAGTGGAAAGCAGCACTTTTGTTTAAGGTATGGTTACACTTTGTTTAAGGTATAGTAACAAAAACGTAAAGTTATTTTTTTAAGTAAGTTACTTTGGTTTACGCATGTGTCTATAGTGTTCAAGCAATGGGCAAAAACTGTATTATTATTATTATTATTATTATTATTTATTATTATTATTATTGTTACACTGTGGCAAGCATCACTAGGACATTTCGAAATGAGCTACTTTTTGTAGATGAGGCCGATTACAACCTGAGTAAAACCAGGAGACGTGGCAGGAACATTGGTCACTGTGCCATCATCAATGTCCCAGGACAACGTGTTGGTAACATGACAATGTTTGCAGCTATACGCCAAAATGCTGTTGTTCACCATCAAGCAACCATAGGCCCAGACAACACTGACACCTTACATGACATACTCACAGTTCAGAGACCAGAACATACCCAACATGTCATCATGTGGGACAATATCAGCTTCTATAGGGCTGCTTTGGTCCACAACTGGTGTACAGACCACCCATCCTCCACTCCTCCAATCCCATCCAGGAGTTCTTCTCTCCCTGGTGCTGGAAAGTGTACGACTATCATCCTCATTTCACAGGAAAAAGAGGAGGCATGTGGAGATATTGACCATGCATCATGTCAGGCCTGGATACGGCATACTAGGAGATATTTTTCCCGGTGACTTAGATTGAAGGATATCGCATGCAATGTGGACGAAATTTTGTGGCCGGACCCAGAATGTAGGATGATTGTCTTTTGTTCCTTTTTTTGGTGAAATTACTATGTTGTGTTCAGACTTTGTCTTGGTTTTGATGAGTGTGAATAAACACCAATACTTGAAGTTTGGATCCTTGTATGTTTAGATGACACTATGACAAAATTATGACCTCAAATTTACATAAAGACAGAAAGCAAAAGCCAGATGTGTTTTGTATTTATACCATCAGTGTGCAGTTGTTGCGTTGTGTGCTTAGTAGACGATGGCTTGTGTGTACTGATTGACACGAAAACACCATTTTTACGAAGGTGTGAAGAGTTAATCTAGCTGTGATCGCTTTTGCAAGAGAATTACAATGCTTTTATAATTGGGTGAAAGATTTTGTTATTTGTGTGCAGAGTTTTGCAAATATAGCCAATAGTTACAAAAAATGTGCCTAAGCAATCAGAAAAAACTGTAATAGTTTTAGAAATTGTGCTACAAGAATCACAGTTTGGGTTTACAGTTTTTTCTGATTGCTTAAACCCAAACTGTGATTCTTGTAGCACTATTTCTAAAACTATTAATGATTATAGCAAAACCACTCACCGAGTTTGCAAAACTAAAAGCACAAAACTGCTTCACACTCAGTTTGCAATTTTGTAAGACACACTTTTTTTGCACAACACTCATTTTGCAAAACTTTAAACACAATTCACTGCTTACACTCAATTACCAAATTTCCAACACACTCCTAGCAAAATTATACACATGTATTGCTATCATTAACACTATTTGGTCAACTTTCTGGCACACTTTCACATGTGAAAACTGTTTTAGTTTATTAGTTCACTTTGCAATCAGCCTAAGCACTACACATAAGCCACAGGTAAGCTGTCTGTGTGGAGTAGAATAGAGGAGCAGTAAGAGTGAGAAGAGTGAGAATCAGAGGAGGCCGAGGGAGAAGACGTGGAGGTGAAGAAGTTGGAGCAAGAGGACGTTTAGTTGAAGAAGTGAGAGGGTTAGAGGAAGAGGACAAGGAGAACCAAGAAGAGGTAGAGGAGGGTGAAAGAGGACGGGTAAGAAGAGTAAGAAATAGAATATTTGATGACATCAGCGCTACTATAGTGGACCATGTCATCAACCATGGGGTGACCCTCAGGGAAGCTGGCCAATGGATTCAGCCCAATTTGAGTCGCTACATTGTGGCAAACATCACTAGGACATTTCCAAATGAGCTACTTTTTGTAGATGAGGCCGATTACAACCCGAGTAAAACCAGGAGACGTGGCAGGAACATTATTGGACACTGTGCCATCATCAATGTCCCAGGACAACGGGGTGGTAACATAACAATGTGTGCAGCTATACACCAAAATGGTGTTGTTCACCATCAAGCAATCATAGACCCTTACATGACATACTCACTGTTCAGAGAGCAGAACATACCCCACATGTCATCATGTGGGACAATGTAAGCTTCTATAGAGCTGCTTTGGTCCACAACTGGTTTACAGACACCCATCCTCCATCACACTCAACCTCCCTTCGTACTCTCCACTCCTCCAATCCCATCCAGGAGTTCTTCTCTCCCTGCTGCTAGAAAGTGTACGACTGTCATCCTCATCAACAAGTTGCCCTTGTACAGGCAATTTTGAAGGCATGTGGAGATATTGACCAGGTATCATGTCAGGCCTGGATACGGCATTCAAGGAGATATTTTCCTGGTGACTTTGATTGAAGAATATTGTATGTAATGTGGAGGAAATTTAGTGGCCGGACCCAGAAAGATGACATGATGTAGGCCTGATTGTGTTTTTTTCCCTTTTTTGTGAAATTACTATGTTGTGTTCAGACTTTCTCTTGGTTTTTATGAGTGTGAATAAACACTAATGCTTGAAGTTTGGATCCTTGTATGTTTACATGACACTGACAAAATTATGACCTGAAATTGACATGAAGACAGAAAGCAAAAGCCAGATGTGTTTTGTATTTTTACCATCAGTGTGCAGTTGTTGCGTTGTGTGCTTAGTAGATGATGGCTTGTGTGTACTGATTGATACGAAAACACCATTTTTACGAATGTGTGAAGAGTTAATCTAGCTGTGATCGCTTTTGCAAGAGAATTACAATGTTTTTATAATTGGGTGAAAGATTTTGTTGTTTGTGTGTAGAGTTTTGCAAAAATAGCCAATATTTGCAAAAAATGTGCCTAAGCAATCAGAAAAAACTGTAAGCAATCAGAAAAAACTGTAATATTGTCAGGCTGAATTTTTCAATATTCTTTACATTATTTTATCGAGTATGTTCTACTTAAAAGTAAGCTCTGATAAACTACTTAAATATAATTTTTGTAATATGTTACCAAACTTTTTTTACGTAAATAGCACGTCACATTTTTACAGTGTATGTGGCAGAAGAGATTGGACCAGATTGGATGACCAGTGTCCCTTGTACTTTGTGAGTCACATTTAGTTTAGCAAAGTTTAGTTTGCAATTCTTCAATACAAAAAGCACAATGTGGTGATGTGCTACAATATATTACTTTGCTCCTTCATACTAACTGAACAAAGGCATCAAACCTACGTATACAAAAAAGTGCACCAACAACAAATCTGAACTAACAGTAAAATGACTAAATGGCTAATGTATACATTGTATTTATTTAGTAATAAAAATTAATGACTAATTATCAACCACAAGAAAAAAGTAAATTACAAAGTTATAGCCTGAAGACGTGTAGCCATTACACATTTACTGGAAATATGTGTTAGGTCACAAAAGATTAGAAGTCCATTACATCATTCAGCGAAAAACAGCCGTGCTGAGTGTTGAGGAACATAAACAATCAGGATTGTGTTGTTGCAGAAGGTTGGTCATTCTGAGTCATCTGTGACCGTCTCCCTCCGGTAGCATTTATAATAACTATACCGTATTTAACATTAACTAATCATGAATAAGAACTTTGTTCATTATTAACAAAGTATGAGTTAGGCATGACCAATATTTAGTTACGGGTTTGTTAATGAGGATCATCTAATGAAAAAGCTCATGAACAAGCTGCTTTGGAGAGTGTAAACGTATTATTAAATGGATTATGGTCTATATCTCAAGAGTGTTGGTTTTGATCTTTAATTTAAATTTGGTTTCCACAGCTCAACAAGACCATTTCTGGATTTTCTTTACATTAACATTAAATAATACTTAATAAACCATAAACATAGAAACCATAAACTTTAGAAGAAGTAACTAACTATTACCTACCTATTAACAAGCTTCTGAACTCTTCATGAATTACCAGTATGGGGTAATCATATCTTCATGCATTGTTGAATATTAATTAACAATGACTCAGCAGCTTGTTCATGTGCTTTTTCATTAGATGTTCATCATTAACAAACATGTTACTAAGTATGGATCATGCCAAACTCATACTTTGTTAATAATGAATACAGTTCTTATTCATGCTTAGTTAATACTAAACAAAGTGTAGTTATTATAAAGTGCTACCCAATCTGCTTATAAAAAAGATGTTTTTCTTTGCATTTTATATTTTTACTCCAGGGCCTATTGGAAGGGTGAAGCAAGAAACACAAAACCACGGGTAGAAGCAAAAAAACAAGAACGGCTGTACTTTAGTAAAGCGTGTAATCTTAAAACACAAATATCAAAACAAAGCCACTCCATTCCCTTCCCATGAGCACTCGTCCTGGGTTACAGCATCACCCACTTACAGCCTTACAATAACAGTGGGAGCCTCTGGGATATTTTCAGCTTTCCCAGATTTCCTTGCAGGAGAAGAACAAATACTTAGCGGTTTCTCTCTGACCTTTCACACTGCTGTCGCCTCACACCATTCCGTCTTCTCTCACAGTTTTTGTTAGCTTAGATTAGAGTTTTATTAAGCTAAGGCTGATTGGTGAATACAAATCTGAGATGTTATCCTTAGTCTAAATCAGTTTGATCCCCTCTTTAAAGAAGTAGAGCCACTTTTTTTGTTTGTTTGCTTGTGTGATTGGTGAGAATGGTAAATATAATGGGTTTGCCAAATATTAAGGCAAATATGATTATCCATTCTTGAAAGGCAGCTTTTTTGATAGTGAACCTTTTCTTTGCTTGCGTTCTTTTAAATCAGACAACAGGCACTGACTGAGAAGACTTCCATTCAGTAAGGCCGCAGAGGGTGAAATGTGATCTTTGGACCTTGTCGATGCTTCTAGCACAGGTGTTCTTACAATGGCAATGACAGGTTTTCTTAACAGGCCTTAAAGAAGAGGTCAGAAAAATACGTATTGAGAATTCCTCTGCGAAGCCAAGCTGAAAAAGCATTTAACAGCAATGCAATTCCTCAACATCACAACATTTCAACTGCAATGTAAAGCGAACTTGGCAGTTCCAACTCCCTACCTCTGGACCACAACTGCCACAAAATATAAATTTAGATACATACATTTCCAAAAGTATTCACTCAGCCATCCAAATACTTGTAGATGTTCCAATCACTTTCACAGCTGCAAATGTATAAAACCAAGTAGCAAAGCGTGCAGACTGTATTTACAAACATTTGTATACAAACAAGTCCCTTTCCAGAACTCACTAACATAAAATGAGGAACTCTGGTAAGTAGTCTAATAGTGAAATTGATTAATGCCATTTCAGGAATCAGTGAATCCACATTCCAAGATAAAACTTGCAATACATTTGTTTTTTAAGTGGCGAAATGAGCCTATGAAGGATCCTCTTCTTGGTGAAATAATATGGCTTGGAAAAAAATAACCTGAGTAGCTGTCTACTCTGCGTGAGTATTTAATGTTATAGCATTGAAATTACAAAAAGCCTGCAAATGAAAATACTGTACAAAGGGAAATTGTGTGTGTGAGTGTGTGTGTGTGTGGGCACGTGCAGTGATCTTAAAATGTTCGTTCATATTAAAATATGATTCATAGATATGTCAAAGCTGAATTGTTTCTTCCTGTAAAACACACATTTTTGACAGTGAGCGGTTCAAACTAGAAACAATGTTTTGGTAATGTTGGCACAGCGCTACATAATAATGAACTTGGGCGGAGAAAGAACGCACACATATCAGTGCGCACCAGGCGTAGAACACACCAGCGGGAGTATCACACATTACAGATTTACAGTTTTCTGTGGGATTTATTACACACCAGCGAATTGTTAGGGTTGGAAGAAAATATTACTTCTTTTAAAAAAATCCAAAACAAAATTGGAATCAAGATTGTATTATGATTTCAGAATTAAGAATTAAGAAGCTAAACAGACTCTAAACAGCTTCACTTCACATACATTTTTCTCAGAATATACAATATCTAGCTCCAGCCCAAAGAATCTCCCCACTCACTTATACAAACACAGCCCTTTCAGTCCAGGGGGGAGTTCCAGCTGGCAGGTTCTTCTGGGTTGTGGGTTACCAAAACCTGAACCGGCTGAATCTGGTGACGCCGGTTTCGTAGCACCTGGTACGAGTTTGGTTCACTGAGCTAGAACTGGTGAACAGGAGTTGACGCGCGCACGCTGCATTTAGAAAGATTAAAAATATGCGGTACAAAAAAGGACATGATACGTATTGAATGGAAGCGGAGTCTGAGGTTTTAATGCTGCAATTTGACGAATTTTAAACGTTTACTCTACATTAAAAAAGCAATACAGCTGGTAAAAGGTATTCCGAATTGTTTTCTCATAAGATCTTGTTTTACAGTCAGAATTCGGACTTTATAACCCGCATTCCGAGATAAAACTTGCAAAACATTTGAAACGGAAACACCCTGAAATGGAAAATACTGTACAAGGGAATTCTGCGATTAGTTAGGGTTGGAAAAAAATGCTACAAAAAGTTTGTAATTTTGTAAAAAGTAAATAATTTTGTAGAAAATCATCGATACAAATACCACTACAACAGTGGTTCCCAACCTTTTCTTGTTTGAGGCACCCTTGGAAAGCCTTTCAAAAGTTCCCGGCACCCTTATAAGGAAATAGATATTTAAAAACATTATTACCGTATTTTTCGCCATATAAGACGCACCGGCATATAAGACGCACTCAATTTTAAAGGAGGAAAATCTAGAAAAAAAAGATTCTGAACTGAATACTGTAGTAAAATATTTTATATCAATTGTATAAAAGTTAACAGCAGTTTAAGAACAATTGTATGTCAGTAAAGTCAGTATAACAGTGAAAGTAGGGGTGGCCGGTATACCGGTATTGAGATGTGCCACGATATGGATTTTGCAATCATTATTAATTTAAATTATTAGAATACCGCATAAAGACAAAAAAAAAACTATTTTTTAAAATATGTTAAGAACATGTTTTAAATGGCCCGTATATTTGGATGAATATATTTTGAAAATAATCTCACTCACTTAAAATATATTAGTACAATGTTTCACGGATACATTTCTTCACCGTATATCGAACACTGCATTTACTGTCCTTTATTGAAGACAGGGACACACAGAATGCTGTTGCACACCTTTACATTTTACTCGTTTTCTGTTTATGTCTCTGCAAGCATTATGTCTCTGTTTTCTAAATTGTGCACCGCACCCGATAGCTTTAAAGATTCGAATCAACAGATCCCCCTCGGGCGCGCCGCAGACTTTGCAATTTTTTTCCCCGAATTTTTGGCGGCACCCTCAAAAAATCTCACGGCACCCCTTAGTGCCGCGGCACACCGGTTGAGAACCACTGCACTACAACAATAAAAGATACAAATAAAACAAATACTATATATATATATATATATATATATATATATATATATATATATACATACATACTGTATATAAATGCAAGAGCAAGCAACAGTTCATGCAGAATGGCCCAAACCAGGTCTTGAATGAATCCTTGATGAGAGGCTGGACTACCACTATGCTGACCTCCATAGCAAAGTTTGTTGTTTGAAGCGAGTTATTTGAGTGGTTTGACTGAGAAAATAATGGATTTCTGGTGTAAACGGCCAGATGGTTAAACTGTAAAGCATTAAGTATTAGTGGTAAACCACATCACCACCACAGCTTGACAAGAAAAACGAGTATGATGCAGTTTCAGTAAGTGCAGCTGAAATTTTAGATGTTTCATGCAATGGCTGGCCAATATGACAGAATTATTTGAAGAGCATTGGTAAAATGACTTGTTTAATTACTAGAAAGGTTTATGGATTTAAGACAGAAGTTTCTTGTTTTAGATTTTTACTTTGAAGTTTTACAAATAACAAAAACAAGGTAGATATAGTGTGACTGACAATGTATTTCAAAACTCAGGATGAAAATCATATGTACGTAATATAAATGATAGCAACAAATATTTGTCCCAGAAGTCAACATTCTTGAAGTAGTGTTTTGAAAGGCAAAGCTCTTAATTTATCGTTCAATCTATGGTCTTACCCTCACCTACTCAGCTATGGTCATGAGCTTTTGGTCCTTATAGGAGCTTTTGTACTGAAGAGACAGGGTCACGGATACAAGTAACTGAAATTAGTTTCCTTAACTTGATGGAAGGACGCATCCTAAGAAATAGGATGAGGCGCTCCTGTCACCCGGGAGTCAGTGAAAGTGGCTGGGGCAATATCGGATGCCACTGGCCTGATTGGAAAAAAATGAAATGAAAATGAATTTAAAATGCCCGAGCATGGTTAGCTGGACTTGGGTTTGATTCACATGTAGTGTGAGCTCTAATTGTGCCCGAGGACGAAACGGGGGGCATGTGTCTCACTTGAGATGCTCCAAAACAGGAAGATGAAAGCCTCATCATACCAGCTGCACAATTTTGTGCAAATTTTCGTTCAACAAAATGATAAAATGTAACAATGTTAAACAACCAACTGTGCAGTGGCAGTGTTATTAGTGCAGTGGCTCCAAATTATAAGCCACAAACTAAATAGACTTCATTGTTTCAGTGAACGAGCCGCTCTTCTCGTTTATCCTGAAACTGCTGCATCACAATAATGTATGTTATGTCCGCAATGTGCTTAATAACCAGTGATTGGACTAACAGTGTTACTTTTTTCTGTAAAGAGTAATCTAAAATGCCATAAAACCTCTAATAGAGTACCACCACTTGTAGAACTAGACAGAACAATTGAAAAATAGACCTCCACCCGATTATAAGATTATACTCATATCCTGTGTTCTTTGGGGTTTGTGTACGAACACGGAAGGTTGAATTTAAATAACAACAATTTGAACAGACCCATGTCGTTGAGCTTGGTCTGTTGTCTTGTCTGACCTCATTGTCAGCTGCTGCTTCTCTCAGTGTTGCCCAAAGCCAAGAGTTGAGTTGTAACCATGCGTTTGGCTTTGCTTTTGGTTAAGGGAGTCAGGTTAATTATTTGTCAGATATATTTATCAACGGAGGATCATTTCGTTTCTAAAACCCTATATTATCATTGGACAAGAACGCCTGCGCGATGACATCAGCAGTACGTCCCACACATGGCATGTACTTTTCATTCTTATTAGTCTTTAGTCGTTGAAAAGTGCTTTTTGTGCAGTTTTTTTGAAGTTATTGTTTTGTTTTTTTCTGGCAGCGTAATGTTTGTCAATGGTCTAAAATGTTTGCTGGAAAAGAAAAACTCACCATTAATGAACAGTGTGTCTGAATTAAGCTAGCCTGCGTACTGATCATTGTGTTTGTGAAAGCAGTTATTTGAAGTCATTAAATAATAAGACAAAGTATCATTGTACACCATTGTTCCCAACATACTGAGAAGGACTGCCATGGCTTTCTATTAGAGGCTTCTATGAGGTTTTACGATAACAACTTTTTCCTCTGTTACAACACCATTACAAAAATGCTGTGGAGTTACAGTAAAGTGCAGATGTTTAAATCTCAGAGGGAGGCGTTTCAGATAAGCCACTTTTTATCTGCTATACATGCAAATCCTGCTTAGACATGCAGAACCGACATGGAATGTTTTAAGTTATTGTGAATACGTTTTGTGACTTACATTTTACAGTCTTTGAAGACCCTCTCTCAGAATATTTAAAATAATTGGAGGACATGGAATAGTATTCCAATTACTATCGTGGGGGAGCCAAACTTAACTACTGGGTCCTTGAAGGCATCCGACAGAGACTAATGACACTGAAGTCAATCAAATCTGTGGCAAAAGTTTTTCTTTGGATTATTTTAGGTTTTGGTGGAAAGTAAAATACATGAAAATTATTTAGTTAAATGTTGTTAATTTATATAGTCTCTTGTAATTACTAACACATAAATGCGTTAACTCATCTTTTTCATTCATACAGTTTTTTTTTTCATATCTTCCTGGGTTACAGGAAGCTGAAACAATCTTAGGCACTCATGGCCTCTAGACAGGACATAGTGGAGTGTAGTACAATATAGTATGATGTAGTGTAGTATATGCTCTGCATTGGTGGCCATCCATTTGCAAAAACAAAAAAACAGAAACACACACACACACACACACACACACACACACACACACACACACACACACACACATACAGATGTATGCATACACACGATATTCATGCACCAACTTTCTAAACTGCTTTTCTATTTCTGAGTCGCTGGAGACAATCCCAGCAACTTTGAAGGCGGGCCACACCCTATATTTATGGCCAAACCAATCACAGAACAGGACATAAATTTACTCTCAATCACAGCTGTGCTAGATTAACCCAACTCCAACATTCCTGAAAGCATCATTTTGACTGCAGAAGTCAAGTGCGACTCTCGAATGGGCCGTTCTTGCTGTAAGACAGCAGCTCTATGACGGAGAAATTACTTCATGGACAAAACTTCAGGGTCATAAAGTTTCATGAACTGGTTTTGTGCTTCCAATGGTTTGCATGTTTGCATATTGCACCTACATTTGCAATTTACTACTTGCGACATTTTATAAGAATGTAATAAATCAGCAGTAAGATATTCCATTCTTCGAAATGGTCTTCACTCTCTCCAGCTTCTCAGATGGCTTCAAAGAGCAGGTATCCCACAAGACCCCAGGGGGCCCATGATTGAAAGCTTGGAAGGACAGACTGACTGCCAAAATCTTATAAAGAATGTAACAGAAGATACATACATTATTCATATAAAATATTAATGCCTGAGGTACATTCACAAACACATGGGGAATAGGGTGGAGGAAATAAAGTGAAAGAGACTTATTGAAAAATTTCACAGGCCTTGTAGGGACTTAAAAATTTGTTATGCCAACAAAAACCTGTTTGCATAAAGCACCTATTAAATACTGTCAGGTTTTCTCTGTGCTTTTTGACTTTTAATATGGAAATTAGGTAGAGAGAGATGAGAGGACACAGCGGTTCATGAGGGCCAAAGGTGCATTAGCACACTTCTAACTGCTTTACCCAGTCACAGTTTGTCAGTCAGACAGAGAGGAAGACGAATCTTATTTGAAATGATCCTGCTTATTTAAATATATTTCAGTCCTATAGATTTGGTGTGACAATTTCACAAATTGAGCTACACATGGCATGAGTGAATTTGCCTTCCACTGAGAACATTCTAATGTCTGAACAGCAAACGATTAGCATGGCACGCGCATTAAGTGCAGGAGAAAGATGCATATGCCAGGGCCGTGAGAAAAGAAGCATTTCCCCGCAGGCTTGCTTGACCCAGCTCTGCGATCCACTCTCTACAAGCCTGGAAAATCAGTTTTCTTTGCTGTGCCTTGCTGCCTCAAAGATGTCTCCACATAAACTGATATCAAACTGGCTTGTCAGAATTCATAACTCACTGTCTCAGTAGAACGGATAAACAGCAAATTTTAATTAACTGATTCTAGTATGAGTCTTGTGCCTTTATATATACAAAAAAAGCAAAAAAATGCAACTATTTTAAACATCTTTTTACTTATTATTACTACAATTTGCATAATTTGCATAAAACTACTAGTCTTATCCAATTGGTGGAGGATTGTCTAAAGGTATTACCCATATTTTGTGGATTGTAAGGTGCACTTAAAATCTCTAAAAATGGTTGGGAAATTCAATGTGCACTCTATAATCCAGGAAAAAACTGGTGAATGAAACATGTGTGGTGGATGTAACGTGTGGGAAATGCCAAACATTTTCTGGTGCACTTTATATTCCGAAGAATATCGTATGTTGATTCGTGTCGTAAGCAAGCTCAAACAATTATTAGAATCACACCTTTCTATAAGAAATTCGGTGTGCTGCTTGAATGTTCTCCCCATGAATGCATGGGTTTCTTCTGGGTCTCCGATTTCTTCTCACCGGCCAAAATTATGCGTTTAAATTGGAATTGGAATAATCCATCGGTGGTGTGAATAAGAGTGTGAATGTGTGTGTCTGGTTGTCTCACTCTGCAATTGGATGGCCAGCCAGCAGTGTGTATTCCATCTCAGTCCCAGAGTTACTGAGAGCTATATTTCTAATTCCTAAACAATTTGTGTGGGTAGGTTGAATAGTGTTGTAAGCAAGTTGCATAAATAATTTTTACACCTACATGAATATATATAACAATAATAATAAGTTTTACATTTTTTTGACAGTGTGTTTAAAAGTTTGACAGCATGTGTGACATGTAGCTTCCTAGCTACTCAGCTTCTCTATAACTCAGCAGGTGTGGGGATTAAATTTAGGGATCATGTCAAGGCCAGTGACAGGCCTCAAAGGAGGAGCTAGGCTGTTGCCTCCGATCCCTGTTATTACAGCACAGGGGAGATGTTCGATCGCTCTCTGTTAACAATCAAGATGCACTCCAGTAAGATGATGTAATCATTTCTGCTTAGGCCTGTGTCAGTCATTCTCAGCTTTGGCCCTGATTGTGTCACTACTGGGTAAATTTAAATTTGCAGATGTTCAGGTTTTTTTTCTGCATTTTTTGCTAGGAGGTCATAATATGAATTTATAATGTTTAAATGCAAGTTTTTATAGCTTACTAGCTAAACTACTTCCCTTATAAATAATAAGATGTGCTTTCATCTTATTATTTAACAGGTTCGAATGTGAATTTTTAAAGTATAGTGAACGATTTGTTTTGAGTCATTCGCATCACTATATTCAAAATGCCTCCGTTTGTAAAAGGGAAGACAGCATGACACCTAAAAAGACACAATTCAAAAGGTCCCAGAGTTTTTCCAGGTTCCAGATTTAATATATAGTAGGTTTAATGGGTGCGCGACCAAAAAAGTATGAGAACCAATGTCATAGACAATCAGCCGATAATAATGACTGACAAAATATAATTCATGCCTGAGACAAATCCGTTCTTGTTTTTACCGTACTTCTCTCGAGCATATAGTTGCACAAACCGCAATGATAATTATACAATTTCTTGCCTTTTCAAAGCTATGTTTTGTGTTTGATAGTGTATGCCCAGGTTTGGTTATTGACAGGTGCTTGTGATCAATATGTGCGCGCTCCTACTCGCTGATGAGCGCATGCATGCGATGATACCGCGGAGTCTGGAGACATGCATATAGATTTTAATCACTACCCATGTATACTTGTTACTGTTTTGTCTATCTCTGTCTGCCTTGCCTGGAATGTTTGCCTGCTAATTGACTTCACCTTAGGCCTGAAGGACATTAAATGCTAACTTGTACATGAGTCTCGAATAGCTTTTCTGCTAATCAATTATATGAGATTTTTGTGGGCTTTTGTTTTTGCTGAGCGGCTCTGTCCTTTCTTTAAAAGGCTTTGCTTCGCTCAGTGGTTCTTAACAAGTAGATCATCGATATAAAGTTATGTTAACTTTTTGCTAACATAAGATGTGTGTACAATTTTAAGTATAGTTGTAAAGTAAAGTGACGTTGTGACTTTGCATTGGTCTGGAACTAAGAAAAGCGCTATATAAATAAACTTGAACTTAAAGTGAGTGTCTTTCCAATGTAGAGTGTCCATCCACCTTCAGGCCCAGAGATTCTGAGATTGAATCCAGCTCCCATGACCTAAAATTGACCTACTAAAATTGAGTAGTCTGTAGAAAATGAATTTATGAATGGAAACAGAAGAACAGTAAAAGTGGGTCATGAGAATGAAGCACAATTAATAAAACGAAGAAACTATTGATGAGACAGTTAAAACTGTGAAAAGCGCCTTACAAATGCTCAGAACTTGAACTTAAACTTGATGACTATCATCTATCTGGTTGTAACGTAGTAACACAGCGGCACAAACTAGAGTAATCACTCAGCCATGATGCTGCATTTTTATCAAAATTAAACAATATCTGACACAATGAAATGCTCTGACACAATGTTATACCATTTTTTACTTCTAGTCAATATTTATGGAAAGGACAAATAAATAGACTACAAAGCAAATTGAGAAGATTTGCAAAGTGCAAATCTTTTTATTGTTTGAGAACAATGACCTTTATGGCAAATGATGGAGAATCTTTTCTCAAGAAAATTAGATCCCTACTTTCTCTAAAGAAATCAATTGAAAAAAGTGTGTGTAAGGTTAATGACGTGCACATCAGTTTGTAGCAAACAGATGGTTTGACAAGCCTTAAAGTCATTCACCTCAGGGTCACTTGGTCTGGAGATCTCGGGGCAATGCAGATTGTTAGAATGGTAAATATAGTTTGAAGAGACTAATATAAATATAAATTAGTTTGAAATTGTAATTTAGTATCATGACAAAATGGCAAATTTGATCTAAAATGAAAGCATGTTTCATTTTATGCATTTTTTGCCACAAAATTTCTTTCTGAATCGGGTAATGTCGCAAACCAACAGCGGCTGAAAATGATTATTATTATTTTTTTTTTACATTTGTGTAGATTTGTTTAAATGCATTTACAATTATCACATTACATGCGTAACAGTTTGTATGCTTTCATATGTTTCAGATTTTACTAGCCTAACTAAAAAGTTTAAAACTAAAACTGTCTGCAGCATTTATTATTAAGAAACAGAGCATATTTAAAGAGCATAGAGAACCTACTACTGCAAGGTAGAAAAAAATGTGCTGGTAATAATGCTAATGCCGTTCAATTAGACAGAAATCCTAATCCTCTAGTGTTTTTTTAAAAGACTTTACCTTCAAATCGATACAGTTGCATTCCGTGCAAATCTGAAGAAAGCTGATGGCTTCCTGTGGTCCATCCACTGACCACTTAAAAGTCATTTTGAATCTCAACAGTGTAACCCCAGCCTATAATAAATGAGGGATATTGACTTTTTCCTTAAAAGAAAAACGGAAAGCCAGCAAATCCCACTTAGATGACACGTTAAAAAAGGAGAAAGTGCATTAATTGGATTTCAAATGAGACTAGCTCCCACTCTCCCTGGCTAGTGTTGAGGGCCCCTTTAGCTTTCATGCATGAGGGAGCCACTGCACCTTCCTCGTCTGCGTTCTCCTCGAGTTTTCCTTCTGTGCCAAAGCACACAATGAGCTAGCTGTGTCCTCAATAGACAAGGGTCTGGCCTGAGAGATCGCACCCATTGCTCTGGGGGCAGAGGGACAATTCAGTAGAAGTAGAGGGAGGGGGCTGGCACACTGTGGGAATAGCCCTGTAGTCGGCCGAGGGACAGCAGAGAGGCTAAAGCCACTCATTTGCAATTCAGATTACGAGCAGCCAGTTCGGGAATCAATGGGGCTGTATCAATCTGTCGACAGCAAAAGTCATCTGCATTTCGATTCTTGACCTCCTTTACTGATGCTCCTGACACTGGGGCCTTTGTCCTGTGGGGGCCACCACATCTTATGTTCTTTTTTCCAGCCCAAAGTCCCACGTTAGCCAGGCAAAACCCACAAGTGACACTGGTTTTTACACCAGACCCGGTCTGTGTTATTTAGCTGTGTTTCACAGGTTGCTCACAGGACCATAAAGGAATTAGGGGTGGAACAAAGTTGGAATACCAGTCACTATTTAAAAAGTCAAATGACACCGACCTTTATAGTCATTGTGACCACGTTACAATTTGTGTCACAAATCTAATTAGAATGTGATGGTGAATAAGAACAAAACACAAAAAAGGCAAAAGTCACAAGTGTTGAAGCAATGTTGTGACATATAGGGGGAAAATTACATGAGAATGAAAGTGCAAATGAAACTAATTATTTACATTTAAGTGTGTGTGTGTGTGTGTGTGTGTGTGTGTGTGTGGGTGTGCGTGTGTGTGTGTGTGTGTGGGTGTGTGTGTGTGGTGGCCGTGGTCCAGTGGTAGGGACTTGGACTTGTGTTAATGAGGCTTCAGCTTTGAATCCAGCTGGGTGTACAACTTCTTGGGCAAAAAACTGAAATCCACTGGCTCCGCAAACACCATGGCATAAGGTTGCCCACTAAATTCTTTACGTATATAGTTTGAGTAATCATAAAGTGAGTATTCGATATTAAAATTCTAAAAAATATTTCAATATTCAAAAAATAAATTAACAACTGAATGAAGGTGTGTATAAATCAGGGATTTAGTGCTGTTACCTTTTCTCACTGCTGTCGGCAAAGCATACAGTACCTCAATGTCAGACATTTCCTGTATGGAAATAGTACACAGTGTCTTAACTCAGTCTGAAAGGCTTAATTTGGTAGGTTGTGGGCCCCGTCTTCTTATGTTTCCTTCACAGTAAAGCTATGCCTGGGCCCAAGCTCAGAGAGAAGCAGACTTGTGTTTATTTATGAGTTTCTTGCTTCATTCGCTCTCAATCATTCATGAGGCTGGAGTGGACGGCCAACTCAACCTCAGTCCAATTCAACCCTCGGCTGAGAAAAGAAAGCGGAACACACACACATATATATATATACTGTATATATGCATTATTCTTTCCCGCCCAAATCTAAATGGCCCCTCAAGATAATGACATCAGTAGTATGAACTGCTAGATGTGTGGTGTGCTTTCGCTCTTTCTTTGAGCTAAATATAAAACCAAAATAAAAAATAAATAAAGACAAGTGATTATTAAATATAAATACTAAAATTGCTGCTTTCATAAGTGATTTATGACTTATTTATGTAATTTTGTTTTTAATTTCTTGGAGGATTGTGTGGGTTAGTCTTTAAGAATTATATTCTTATACACAGTTCAGCAATAATTTGATCAATCCTGCTCATCCACACTGTTTCAAATACTATATCATAAGAAGGCCTTATTCACTACTAATAAAACTGTACTATTTTCTATAAATAGAACTGTAAAATTATAGTTTTTCATTTTCACATTTTGCACATAGTGAGCTGTTGATTTCACATTATTTCCTATTTCAATTCTTCTAGAGGAGAAATTCAAGAAAATAATTAAAAACAATTATCAGTCAATGAAATTTGCCCCATTAAGAAACGTTTTAGATTTAAGTCAAACCACTAGCTAATTCAACTGAATTTTGCCTTATTAACTAATGAACACTTGAGCATTTAATTTGTACTCTGAGCATGAATTTGTATCTTGTTAACCAACTAGGATATATACAAATTCAAAAGAAATTAGTTTTGACTTGAGTAAGGGACATGTGAACTTTAATAAATATTGATATTGTAGAAATATCTACAATATCTACAAACAGTAGAAATATAACACTGGCTTATCAAAGTATGCTCTAGGATTATCAGGAAGTTTAATGAGACATAAAAAGATGGATTTCATTTAAATGAAAACATACGCAAAACGTAAAAATAAGTAGTTAAAAAACAAGACATTGCGCATATTTATAAGACAAGGCAAAACATCCTAAAAAATTACATATTACAAATACATTATACATTCTTGACCTACTTAACAGCAAATAATAATAATAATAATAATAATAATAATAATGAGTATTTGTAAGGCGCTTTTCACAGTTTTAACTGTCTCAAAGCGCACATGTAAATATGTAAGGGAAATGATGCTTTTTATTCAATTTGTCGTCTGGATTGTTGGTGTTGACTAAGTGGCTGCGGTTATGACAAGACAAAGACAAAGACCAGCGAGCAAGCACATACGC
This sequence comes from Paedocypris micromegethes, assembly GCA_028031935.1. NCBI lineage: Eukaryota > Metazoa > Chordata > Actinopteri > Cypriniformes > Paedocypris > Paedocypris micromegethes. The sequence goes on along the minus strand of CM051497.1, from coordinate 21,369,949 downwards.
AACAGTGGCCAGGTAAAAAAGCCTCTTTAACGAGGAAAAACCCTGGGGAGAACCCGGCTCACTGGTGCCAGTCTCCTCCGGCATTCTAACACTACACAATCAGTGCGTTGGTTGTTCCGCGTCATTTTTAATGATGATTCTGGAACGATGTTTCCCTCCTCAATGGGGAAAGAGGCGGCTCCACTGCTCCAAGCCAACAGCGTCATCAGGTCCACAGAGGTCGAGGAAGCACCACCGATGATTCCGAAGCTCTAGGAGATTCCGGTCGTACGACGGCACTCAGGAGAGGAGGGGAAAAAAAAAAAAAATACAAGGCAATTAGAAAAATTCAAGTACTATAGATTTTGACAATTTTCTGAAGGTGCAGGTGTAATTCGGTTCCGAGCACTAACTAGGCAGCCTTTCTATACGATATATTAATATTTTCTGTAAGTTATTATAACAGGTCAATATATGCTTCGTTGAAGAGATGCGTCTTCAGTCTAGACTTAAATTGACTCACTGATTCTGAGTCTCGAATTGGACTAGGCAGAGCATTCCATAGTTTGGGTGCTAAGTATGAAAAGGATCTTCCTCCCTGGTAGATTTTAGAGATTCGCGGTATTATAAGCTGGCCGGAGTTTTGAGAGCGCAGCAGTCGTGTAGGCTCGTAGTAAGTGATGAGCTCACTGAGATATAGAGGAGCTAAACCGTTTAGTGCTTTATAAGTGATTAAGAGAATTTTAAACTGGATGCGATATTTAACAGGTAACCAGTGTAGCGACATTAACACTGGACTAATATGGCTATACTTTTTTGTTCTGGTTAGTAATCTAGCAGCTGCATTCTGAACCAACTGAAGTTTATCTATTAGTTTAGCAGGAGAACCTCCCAGAAGACCATTACAGTAATCTAACCGTGATGTCATAAACCCATGTATCAGTTTTACTGCATCCGGTCGGGAGAGCATGTGACGCAGCTTTGAGATATTCCTGAGGTGAAAAAAGGCAGTTTTACAGACGTTGTGCACAAATGATGAAGGTTTCCTGGGAAAGCATCATTGAACAATCTAGTATTGACAATATCAAAAGAACATTGTTGTAAAAATTGAAACAAGTCATTTATTATAAAAGCTTTTACATTTGCTGAAATTTGGGGGGCTGATGTAAGCCAGAATGGAGACCCCACTCACCACATGTTGAGTACTTAAGCCCCGAGAGGGTCGTGCGGCTGTCCTTCCAATAAGACTGCACTGTGCCTTGTAATTAGACTGGGATTCTGGAAGGTTGCTTCCGCCACTTGAAGACAAGACTTGACAAATAGAAGTCACAGCTGCACACACAAGTTTTGGAAATAATCCACAGTGTAGCACTGCCAAGTCCAGTTCATTTAAGGAGCAACTACATCTGTCCTGTGGCACATTTCCGACACCAGAGATTGAGTTTGTCAAAAGCTTTATATATAAGATCTCTAAATTTTATGTAAAGTGTGGACTAATGTTTAGTTTCACAATAGATAAAAATCTATTGCAATATACTAATTTCAATATTTAGAATTCTGCAAGAAACACAATCTACCTCTGCATTGTTAGATGTGTAGCGGTGGTCACATTGTCTCAATAGGCCCTTTCACACAGAAATGCCGGTAAAATACCAGTAAAGTCGTTCTGCTTTTTTTCCTGCAAAGACTGTTCACACAAGCGTTGCCATTCCTGCATTTTTACGGATAACAAGCTTTCACATGGCGGTTTCAAAATCCGGTACTTTCGGTGACATCATCAACTGGCGACACGCTTTAAACAGCTGCGCCTTTGTAAACATGAATAACGTGGGTAATTGTTTCATAAGAGACGGCGTCACTAACTGTTCCTTTAATGTGGTGACAAATGTCTTCATCCAACCAATGTCTTATAGGTGCTTTGATTTCACTGTCATTTCAGTTGGACGACTTTTCCGACTGTGATTTCTGTAAACAGCGACGAGTGAATGTTTTGTGACATCATCAACCGGCGGAACCTTTTGAACGGCTAGACCCGCGAAAGCGCGAAATGACCGCGCGAAAATACGAACACGTGACCCACGCCAGAATGTTCGTATTGGCTGAGAGCAGTGAGTGACGTCAGCACGCTCGGAACTTCGGCGCGCTTTCCCGGAAATGTTCCGTTTCGCTTTCACACAGAGGAGAATACCAGCTAGGTACCGGGTACGTTACCTCTATCCGTTCCGGAAGATTTCCGGAACGAATTTTCCGGCATTTGTCTGTTCACACATACGTGTGTGCAGGATAAATACCGGTATTTTTCCGGGAATGTCAGTATGTGTGAAAGGGCCTATTGAGACATCAGAACAACAGAAAGCAGTGATTAGGAGTAAGATGGATTGATGGCTCTTAAGGTCAGCTATGTTTGAGTGTTTGCGGTCATTGTTTTCTCAAGAAAACATTCTGCTTCCCAATCTTTTCATGCCATCTGTGTGATGCTAAGAAAGAGGATTTATTATCCAAACAGGAACCTTCAGTGAGTGATCACCCCACCAATGCCCAAACCCACTAATGAACAAACTCTAAAGTGAAATCACGATGAATCTTGTCGCTAGGGTCGAATCAACCCTAAAACAAACACACTAATATCTCAAGTACATATGGAGAAAATAAATAAAACCTATTTGGTCTCTAAATGTGTTTCAACATTTTGACATTCCTTCACTCAAAACAATTCTGTTTGCAAACTTTGCAAGGATTATGACCAATTAGCTGCAGAAAACCCACAGTGGCTACGTAACAAAACCTTCTGAGAAATGTCGATTGTGAGTTGAAATTTTTGTCAATATGGCCTCTACAGACGATATCAAAATGGTGCATTACATTCAATCATCCAGTCAAGGGACACACACACACACACA
>CM051497.1:21297023-21358616 GCA_028031935.1 Paedocypris micromegethes | reverse complement strand
CAAAAAAAAAAAAAAAGCAAACGTAAATGTTCACTTTTGTTTTGCATTTATGTTCATTTATTAGACATTTACGTTATTATTATTTAATATTTTTGGCACTAATCTGATTCCATACACTACCAATGTCAGACGTTAACAGTTTTGGCAAACAGTTTGTTAAATTGACGTTTAATAGAACGAACTGAAGAAGATGACTGAGCCATCGAAACAACAAAACACAGAGCTAAGGCGGCCAAGCCACAGGATCGTAACATCTAGCTTTTTATAACATAAATGTTGTACTCTTTTACTTTTTAATACATTTTTGGCTTGGCGTAGAGAGATCCTGTGCAATCTTCCCTGACGCATTCTCCTCACGCACTGATTCTGAATAAAGTCATCACAGAAATCGAAAAGGCAAATTGGTTTTAGCAGATATTCTAAGTAGACTAAGATTGACACGTCTATGATCATGAATGACTGGACCAATTTACCCCGAATATTCTCCGGAGGAATCCTTGGATGTGTATTCCCCTCTCTAAATAGCAGAGACATACACGCCGTCACAAAATTATGTGCATTTTCGCAGAATTCTAATCTTAATGCTGACAATTTATTACACATTTTTTTCATCTACCTTTAAATTTGGCCCAGTAAAGCAGTTTTTTGCCCAGATAAAGAGGCAGAAGGGACTTTATGACTAGGCCCAATAAAGCGGCTGCCCCGATTAAACGACTGCCAAATTAAGCGGAGTCAACTGTATATATATATTAGTGACTCTTAGAATTAAATTTAGATCCTGTGAGACAAATTTTCATTGTATGATGTTGTCACCAACATGTTGAAAACGGTATCGCCACCCTCTAGTCTAGTAGAACGCCCTCTGACGGAGGAGTTGAAAATTAGACCGCAATGGCGGATATACACCATAAATTATATATACCCATCTAAGTGAAGTGCGCATCTGGTGAAGTGAACACACACAAACCCGGAGCAGTGGGCAGTCTAAGCTGTAGTGACCGAGTAATTAATTTCTTGATATGTTTTCAAGTTAAATGTTATTTAAAGTTTCCTGGGACGTAAAGTGCACACACACACACACACCCACTCACACTGATTATGGCTGTACACTTCTTAAAACATCTTTCTTCTATTCGCCAGTTATAACCCAATCATAACAAATCAAGCACTATAAAAGCACGTAACAAAACGAAAGATGCTTCTATTTTTAACCTTGAGTATTTTCACAAGACCCAAAAGGAGAGTTGTGGTGAGACATTGACAAAAGTTTGCTCAGGCAGACAGACACGCACAGGGTCGTTCCTTTCTCACAGCAGTATGGAAATTATCCAGAGCGCATAACAATGTTTAAACTCTGACCTCAAGACTGTGGCAGCATGCATTTTCCCAGTTCAGCCTGTTTCACCTCTGTGACCTTCCACACCAAGCCATGGAGCTATCAGTCAAACCCTGCCTATCCTTAGAACCACTCAAAGACACACACGCACACACACACACACACACACACACACACACACACCCACGCACACACACACACGCACGCACGCACGCACGCACACACACACACACACAGAGCAGAGTATTCAATTTAAGAATGACATTCACATAATGCATACACAAGACATTGTATAATTGAATAATTAAACGATCAATTAGTATGACTTAAAAAGTGTTAATTGAAATTTTAGCTTTGAATGTCTTTTCAACTTGGCAATATCAGATTTTAATATTACGCAATTGAAAAAAAAAATTGAAAAAAGAGAAAAACATTTTAAAAAAAGATCTTCATCCCCATCTTTCTTTATCAAGAAAATGTTCATCTAAACAAACTAAATAAATTAGAAAATGAGAAAAGTCTTTGTACTCTTTTGTCTGTCCACTTTTCATTAAAATTATTTTTTGTACATTTTTTTTTTTACTTTTTTAGTTGAATACACCAAATTTTGAAGAGAAGAAAAAAACGCTGGTGTCCTTAACACTTGTAGTCCTGAATTTGTGTAGCTGGAAGTGTTCTGCAGCTGGACTTGTTTTGTTTAGGGTTCACTCTGGGACATGTAGGAATTTGCACCAGTTAGAGCGGGGCTAATGAGTGACAAATGGCTTAATTATGGGTCACTTCCTCTGAGGTCGTCTATCTGGGACTCATCTTCCACTCTAATCAATCTACTGGTCTTCTGCAGGTGACCTTGTAATTGTGGTAGTGTAAGTCCTGTCATTCCTGACAAAGCGTTCAGACAATGAAACTTTTTGTGGTTTCTTGTAGTAACTGACAAAAATGTAGAATTTGGCCTTTCTTGTTTTGCTGAGAACAGCTGTGGGCTAGTCTGACAATCAGGTTGCAGGTTTGAATCTCGGACCCCAGGTACCTCAGCATTCTTGAGCAAGACATTGGACCCAAGCTGCTCATTTTGTGAGTCTGCCAAACACTTCTAAAGTAAATGTATAGCTCAGGGGCCCTGCCGGGAAATTCTTAATTCTTGTAGCGTAAAGGTCTACAAGATCTAAAGGTCTATGCAATAAGGTTAGGTCAAAATTTGTGAACATTACTGTTTTATGTTAGAAAAATTTTAAAGAGTATACACAAATGTAGTTCAGCTTTTGGCTTGTAGCTTTTCTTTGCACAGCCGCTGTGTGCGTGCGTGTGTGTGTGTGTGTGTGTGTGTGTGTGTGTGTGAGAGAGAGAGACTGAGTAGGACGGCCCCCCTACAGACACCTCCTGATGTGATGACAAGTTCCGAAGGCCTCTTGCACAGCGTGAAGCCCCTAGCTCCAGACATCTGAAACATCTATTGCCCCATCTGAGAGAGAAAAACCTACACTGCTAAACGTTTTGTACTCTGCCAAAATGCACCTTCTCTTTCGCTTGTTCTTATGTCTTAATAGGACCACCGCTGTAGATTTATTCAGACCGTATATTCATTTAAAAGATTTAGATCTATATATATCAATATATATAAATCAATACATATATTAGTGCTGTCAAACAATACATTTTTTAACCTAGTTTCCCCAACCAAAGTAATCGTAATTAATCACAAATAATAATGACAATTTATTGTTTATAATTCTTTATTTCTGACAATTATTAATAACAAGAACAAGTATATAATTGTGTAATATTGAATATTGAAGTGTAAAATGTCAATTAATATCTCATTATATTAATTGCGGTGCAATATACGGTGCAAAATACTGTGCAGTGCAATATACCGTTTGGACTAAAGAAAACAATGGTCAGACATAATAATAAAAAAAAGGAAAAGAGACAACGGATATGTATTTGTATATTTGTGTGGCAAAAGTATGGCACTGATAATTAGTCTAGCTGAAAACGCTGAACACATTTTTAACTATAGGAACAAAACGGCAAACATATTCATATCAAAAGGAGCGCTGATCACACTGATCACCTTTGTCAAGAAAAAAAACAAAGTTGAAAGTCGTCTTAAACATTGCTGTCCTCGTTTCCCTTACAGTATTCATCATCGTGCTGCTGTGCACAACAAGTAACATATGAGCATTTTACCAACTTTGATCGTAGCTGTTGTTGCTGAGTACAATACTATTGAAGAGGCTGAGCAGGCATTGCAGCCTTTTCCATAGTATTTATCGCCGGACGTGACAACTTCCAGCTTAAACATGAGGGCTGTGCGCACTGCGAGACTGCGAATAATTGAATTGCACTCTATTCTTTCTATAAGTGCAAAAAACTGTGCACATAATACTGAATGGTTTTGAAGTGACACTCAAAAACTGAAAAAACCCGGCAAAACCGGAAAACCTGGATGACACGGCGTGTAGTCCACGGATCCACATTCAACAGGTCAGAGACTTCGAGAATCGGTTGCAAGGGCTTTATTCGTGGTCGTACGGGCAAAGGTCAAAAATGCAGGCGTTCGGGGCAATAAGGGCTAGATTCAAGATTCAAGATTCAAAAAACTTTATTCATCCCCAGGGGGAAATTGCTTTCTCGGTTACAGTTGCTCAACCGAACAAAAAAAATAAAATACACAAAAGGAGAAATATAATAATAATAATAAAAGAAGCAAAAAATAGAAATGTACATCTGCATAAAAAATCTCTGTATAATAATAGGCGAGAGAACGGTCAAAACAAGCAAAGTCCAGCAGCGAGATATCCAAAACAATCCAAAAATCGGTAGGCGGGAAAACGAGGTCGAGAAGCAAAGCAAGGTCAGAACACGGACTAGACTAGGCAAAATACAAACGCTGGGATGACTGACGTGAAACGCACAGACAAACTGACGACGAGACAAAGACTAAACAAGGCTTAAATACACGACATGATTACACAAAGAAACAGGAAACACCTGGTTGCTATGACAACCGACGAGGACACAGAACACGGAACATGGCGGCGCGCTGAGGTGCATGTCAAAACAAAAGTCAGAGAACTAAAACACATAAAAGTCCGTGAACTCAGACGTCAGAATCCATGACACTGGAAGTGCGATTAATGGCGTTAATAAAACTTGAGTCTCTTAATAAAACTTGACTCGATTAAACAAATTTAATTAATCGCATGAGTTAACGTTAACTTTGATAGCCCTCATATATAGATATAATATATAATTATATCTATATATAAGATATAATGACATTATATATAAATATATATTTAAATATGTCATTAGTTCTTTAGACCACGTTTAGTTTTATAATCATCCCCCAAAGAATCTGCAGTTCAGATTGTGGAAATATTGAAATGAAACCATGAAACACAAAACATGTCTTTAGTTGTACAGTAATTCCTCGTTTATCGCGGTAGATACGTTCCAAGCCCGACCGCAATAGGTGAATTTCGGGAAAAAAAGAATCCGCGAATATACGTAATAAAGAAAAAGAAATCCGCGATGCAGTAAATACATTAAATTCTGCTGTGAAAACACTGTTCCATCCAGAGTGGTACGGCATTTCGCTAATAACAAGCCGTGGGTCACCTCTGAGATTAAAGTCCTCTTAAAGGAGAAGAAGAGAGCGTTCAGATCCGGGAACAGGGAAAACTCAGGCGTGTACAGAAGGAGCTGAGGAGGAAAATTCGAGAGGGAAAGGCCAGATACAGGAGGAAGATGGAGAAGCAGCTTCAGCGAAACAACACCAGGGAAGTGTGGAAAAGCCTGAAAACCATCTCTGGCTTTAAAGCACCGCACCCTCAGGTGGAGGGGGACATGAACTGGGCCAATGACCTGAACCATCACTTTAATCGATTCGACCAAGCAGCCCCCCCTCCCACCCCGCAGCAGCTGCTTTCCACACCATCAGCACCTCCTGCAGAACCAGCCCATCAAGACCCTCTACTCACTGATACTGCAACACCACCACAACCCCTGTCTTTCTCCAGTATACAGGTGAGAAACCAGCTTAAAAGAATCAACGGTAGGAAGGCAGCCGGACCAGATGGCATCAGCTCCAGACTCCTCAAGTCCTGCGCAGATGAACTGTGTGAAGTCCTGGAACTAGTCTTCAATCTGAGCCTCAAGCTGAGGAAGGTCCCACAGCTCTGGAAGACCTCCTGTGTGGTACCAGTGCCTAAGACACCGCAGGCCAAAGACCTCAACAGCTTCAGACCGGTGGCTCTCACGTCCCATCTAATGAAGACACTGGAGAGACTAGTCCTGGGTCACCTCAGATCTGCTGTGGGAACCTACCTTGACCCACTGCAGTTTGCCTACAGACATGGCACGGGAGTGGAAGACGCTGTCATCTTTCTTCTGCACCGAGCTCTTTCTCACCTTGAGAAGCCCGACAGTAGCGTGAGGATCATGTTTTTTGATTTCTCCAGCGCCTTCAACACCATCCAGCCGGTGCTTCTGGAACACAAACTGGAGGAGGCTGGTGTGGACCTCTATCTGACGGAGTGGATCATGGACTATCTGACAAACAGGCCACAGTTTGTGAGAGCCAAGGACTGTGTGTCTGACACTCTGAGCTGCAGTGTGGGGGCTCCACAGGGGACTGTACTGGCTCCTTTCCTCTTCACTCTCTACACCTCAGACTTCAGACACAACACGGACGGCTGTGTTCTGCAGAAGTTCTCTGATGACTCAGCAATTGTTGGGTTGATCACAGGAGCTAACGATGCTGAGTACAGAGGACTCACTCAGGACTTTGTGGACTGGTGTCGGCGGAACCACCTCCTGATCAACGCAGGGAAAACTAAGGAGATGGTGGTGGATTTTCGCCGGCGACAGTCTACTGTCATCCCACCGATGCACATCCAGGGAATGGACATTGAGAGAGTGGAGTCTTATAAATACCTGGGTGTGCATCTGAACAACAAACTGGACTGGACTCACAACACAGACGCACTGTACAGGAAGGGTCAGAGCAGACTCTACCTCCTGAGGAGACTGCGGTCTTTTGGAGTGAGAGGGTCACTCCTGAAGATCTTCTATGACTCTGTGGTGGCATCAGCAATCCTGTACGGTGTGGTCTGCTGGAGCAGCAGCATCTCAGGCAAAGACAGGAAGAGACTGGACAGGATCATCAAAAAGTCCAGCTCTGTCCTGGGATGCACTCTGGACACAGTGCAGGAGGTGGGTGAGAGAAGAGTCCTGGATAAACTATCATCCATCCTGGACCTGGACTCTCACCCACTGGTGGACTCACTGTCTGCTCTGGAGAGCAGCTTCAGTGGCAGACTGATTCACCCCCGCTGTGTGAAGGAGAGATATCGCAGATCTTTCCTACCTGCTGCGATTAGACTCTACAATTTGAACTTAAATTTAAACTGGTGACTGGAACTATGCTTATGACGGGCAGGTTCATTTATGGTCTGTGTTTTGTTTGTTTGTTTGTCTATTATGATGTGTGCAGTGCGTTATGGTGATGTTTGCTTATTTATTTGCTTGGATTTGTTGTTGCTGTTGTGACGTGAAATTTCCCCGCTGTGGGACTAATAAAGGATTTTTCAATTCAATTCAATTTCAATTCAGTGAATCTGCGATAGTAGAACCGCGAAGTAGCGAGGGATTACTGTATTGCGCCACACTAAATATATAATTAGAAGTAAAATTATATGTAAAAATATATATACAATTTGCATGCATGATCTTGACCTAATATACAGTATATACGTACATATTTAAATGTATGTGTATGTGTGTGTGTGTGTATCAAATGTCAAATCAGCAAATGGAGTCGTCTTCTCACATCTCCTCACTCTCGACCCTTTGAATGGAAATGGTGCGTATTTAATTGTTTGCTTTAAGTGCTGAGGATGGTGCACAAACCTGGTTTGGCTACTAATCCAGGTCTATTTGTGTTTAGAGTGGATTGCTCAGGTAGACTGACCGGCTGGAGCCATCCACCAACAAGATAGAGTCGTAGCAATATCACTGATTAGAACCTGATAAAGCTTGTGCTTGCTCGTTGTCTTCCAAATCTTTTAAATGAGCATTGTTAACAAACTGAAACTGAATTCCAGCATTTTTCTAATACATTGGATTAGTCGATGAAGATTTGGAGTGTTGTTCTCCAAAAGTAGGCTTTTTGTGTGTGGAATTGCATGGTGAATTTCACTGTTCTAACTATTTCAACTGTTTTCTAACTGTTCTAACGGTTTTTCATGCTCGGCCTGCAGATACACCTCTATGCTTGGACCACAGGGAGAATTCTGGGACTTAGCCAGACCACAGATATGATCGAATACGATTACATTTTATTTTTATGTCGGTGTGGCAAATGGGCAGTTATTGTCTAATTGGTCTCTTGGTCAACATTTGATTGTTGACAGTTGATTATACCATCACTGTACTGGATTTTTGTTGTGTGGTTGTGTGGAACTGTGTGGTTATAAGGATTGATGGACAGAACCTGTCAATGACAAGCAAACTAAAAAAGAAAAAGAAAGAAAGTGACAGAGTATGGCTAGGGATTATACTGGCAACAATTGTGCTGAGCTTTTAACCATCCAGTGAAGTTACACACACATAGTGAAGTGAGCAAACAAACCCGGAGTGGTGGGTAACCTTATGCCTGGGGAGCACGTGGGATGTGTTTTACACATATGTGTGAAAACTAACTTGTGAACTAAAGCACGACGCAAATTCCGCCTTTCAATCAACATTAAAAAATGCAGAGGACAGAAGTTTAAACAACATTTCTGCCCAAGTGCTGTTTTTATGACAGTGTTCAAAGACTATGCTTTCTACAAGTTTATAGATGACTTGATTTGTTTCAGAATTTTGACGAAGAGGAAATAATGGTGGCCAAAGTAACGATAACCATCACCCGCTGGAAATGTAATTGACTAAACTCATTTTTATTGTGTTGAGAGAACATGACATACTGTGGTAATTTGTAAAAGCTGTTTCAATGGCATGATGTTGTTATGTTCAAACCCAAACAAAAAAGAATTATGTTACATTTACATATTACATTTATGTTAATGTAACAAGCACCCAATACACGTTTTTTGAGTGCAGATAACCTAATCATTCATTTCTTCATTACTTTTGACTGCCAAGGTGTAATCCAGAGAATATCAATGCGGTTTTTAGATCGCCATGTAAAGTGATCTGAAAGAGTACGTAAAGCCTCTGGCGGTGTAATTATAAGAGGATTGTATATTTAAGTATGGTTAAGGCATGCCTCGCAGCAAAAAGAATAACTCAATTCTATTTACACCAAAAAGCTGATATTCCGAGATTTGCTACTCAAAGAAGACACTTTAGGCATCAATAACGGCAAGAACCATCTTTAAACAAAGGAGAATTATAGAAATTATAGAGTTAAAGAATTATAGAATTTTGTCAAATCAACAGTTTTTTTTAGCAAAAAAGTAGAGGTAGTGTCACATAACGACCGAAAGTCATGCTGCAGATCTAGGGCGTCGCTGCAAACATCTGTCAAAAGTTGCATCAAACTCTCCTTGGCCAATTAGGAAAAATTGACATGTAGATTGCCGAGCTGTCGTAGTCGACTGCTTTCTGTCTAGCCTGAAAAATCACAGTAACTTTTGTACATATTTGTGCTATTTAGAGGACGTTCATCAAGGGTATTTTTGGTAGTATCTTTTTTTTTTGCCAAAGCCTACTATAAACATGCAATGTGATGACAATACAACACTGTGAAGCGGTGTGAAAAAAGACAAGTGCAGGATTTATTCTGGCAAAACATTCTGTACAAAAACTACAGCAAGACACAACATAGTTGTGCATAGAACATATAAAAATATTCATGCATTTTTTTGTACAGTTGCAATACTAATTCAAAACAGGCAGCAATTAGTCAACCACTATAATATTCTCATATTAATAATCTATTGTTAAGATAGAAGTAAAATTTGATGCATCGTGTAGCCTTCCTTGTTTTTATGAAATTTAGTCTTTACACTGTCCCCATCCATAATTTATTCTTTGAAACACAGTTGGTTGTTTTTAGGGAATTGAATTTTAACATTTTAGAAACCATGAACTATTTAACAGAACAACAAATTATTAAACACGCAGCTCGTATTGACCATCACAACTTTCTGTGCATCCATGAACACCCAACACAAAGACATTCCTTTTAAACAAAAAAAAAAAAAAACATTGATTATTTTTTTATATGAACGTGTATTAAAAAACATAATTAAAAAATCTCAAAAAGGTTATCAAAGTTCTATCAGTATAGCATAAACTTTGATTTTATGTCCTTGTTGAATTGCGCATCAATAATTCATTTTACAAGTCAGGCTGAACTTCATATTTAAGGATTGATTTTTTACTTTACATCTTTCATAAACAATTCTGCTACAAACTCACAATTCCATGTAATATTAATGATTGTTTAATAATTTAAACTGCTTTGCATTATAATTGACTTTCCACATGAATGAAAAGCATCTGTTTAATGTTAGATTGGAGGTTTTTATGCACGTAAATTATTTTACTATTTTCATTTTTTACAGCGTCATAAAGAAGTTGAGGTAGCAAAAAAATGGCTGTGGTCAGTATTTCTGTGTGCTTGATTTTTTTCTGGCTGCAGCACCTTACACGCTATTTTAAGACGCCGCGGTGGTGAGATGCTCTCTTTAATAATGCATTACTCGCCTAATACCCTTGGGTTACCTCTGCCTGTCTGTCAGACGGACACGCGTGTGTGTGTGTGTGTGTGTGTAGGTGTGTGTGTGTGTGTAGGTGTGTGTGTGTGTGTGTGTGTGTGTTCGGGGGTCCACGGTTGTGAAAGGGTTCTATTGATTAATGAAAAAGAAATTGTCAGCAACTAACAGTCTGAAAACAACAAAACTACACTGGAACTTTTACACACACACACACACACACACACACACACACACACACACACACACACACACACGCACACACACGCACACACACACACACACATGCAGGACCCCAGGACAAAGTGTGTGTTTGTCAAAAAGGCCAATAGGGACCAAATCAAAATTGCATTTAAACATACGTACAGTGAAGTGTCCACAAACCCGGAGTGGTAGAACAGTCTTCAACGGAGCAGTCTTGCTCAAGAACACTTAGTTGAGAAAGCTTGCAACGCATCTCTATCACTTAATCACAACTGGTTAAACGCACTCTGACATCCTGACACCAGTTTGTCTTTATTGTGCCAGTTTATTGTGTCAAATATCTTGAGCTACACTCAAGTTGGCCAATCACTGAAAGGAAATACCTAATGCTCTTCTAAACTGACTCTTCCAACCAGATGGAAAATGAGTGGGAATTGTTCAAAACCAACAATCTGTTCTTTACAATTTAGTTTCCAGCTGTTCATCTTGAGAAAGTACTTTTCTTTTTCTTTAACCACTTGTGGTATATGTCCATGTCTGTTTGCTTTAAGGTCATCAATTCTGTAGCATGTCTTGTCTTTTAAAGAACTTAAAGAATTTTATGTTGAACATTACTAATTTTATGATGTGCCTACAGGTATAGGAACTCTTCATTAAAAGTATCTTTATGACAACTTTTACCACTACCAACAATTTTTCGTATTAAGTTATAATAAACAAGTAAATAAATAAATAATAAATAAGCTATTTTGAAAGGCGAGTAAAGTACTTCAAAACATAATGAAGGAATCTGGGATAGAACAAGTAGTGGACAAATAAAGCTAAAATTGTTCAGCTCAAATCACAGAAGAACAAGGAAGTTAGCGAGCATTAGGAAATCAGCTGGTCTGGTCGGATTTGGAATTTGTGTTTTGGGTTTAGTGCTGTGACTTTCACAAGATAATTCACTTTTCACAAGTGTGATGTTTTTGCAGTTAGTGTCAGCACAAATTATATGATAAAGGCCTCCATGTATGCTAGTGATAGAAGATTTCAAAACCAAGCTTCAAACCTAGACCTTCTTGATACAAATGCAACAGTGTCTCTACACCAGCTGTAATTTGGAAAATATATTATAACTTGTAAATGAGCGTTAACGAAATAATTTTAATGGCAGTCCATTCCTCCATGTCAAGCCTAAATGTTCATTGCCTAAATGGAACTTACTTTGTACACTAATGGTCATTCATGTTGGAAAAAGAAGAGAGCTATTCTAAAACATATCCCAAAAAGTTGAAAGTGTGAAATTGTCCAAAACGTCTCAGACAAAACATCGGTGAACCGAAACATTATTATTTTAGACAGAAGCTTAGGCGGCCAAGTTCATTTTCTGACAAACAGCCCCATACTATTCTCACTCTTAACCATGAACTTTAGACTTAGCTCAATGCATGGATGCACTGTTTACCTGGATACTGCCAAACATAGACTTGTTAACCGAACTGCTAGACAAAGTCATCCGTCATTCCAGAGAGCATGTCTCCACTGCACCCGATTACACTCAGTGAGGTAATACTTGAGGGAAGCTTCTCTGCTGTTCTTCATGCTTGTTCTTGAGCTATTCTGTAGGTCACATAAAGTTTAGTGATCTTCAGCTATTGACTGCAGTAATATAACAGCTCAGTTGCGCTGTGCATCCTGTTCTGATCCTGCTCTGTAGATTTTAGATGTTTGTTACTATGTGACACTTGATTTGAAGCAAGTCATTGATTTGGTGGAATGTCCTGAAATTTAATGAATGAATGAATGAAACTTTATTTATCCCACTAGGGGAAATTTCTGTGTTTTGCAGCAGCAACATACATTGAAACAACAAAAAAAAAACATGTTGATGACAGGGTAAATAGTAATATTAAGTAATAGTATGGAAATAAGTACAAGATCTACTACTACTTCTCTTTCGGCTATTCCCTTATCAGGGGTCGCCACAGCGCACAGCACCACTCTCCCTCCTCTGCACATGTCCAAACCATCTCAGTCTGGCCTCTCTGACTTTGTTGCTAACACAAGTAACAGGAGCTGTTCCTCTGATGTGCTCGTTCCTTATTCTGTCCAACCTCGTCACTCCTAAGGAGAACCTCAACATATTCATCTCTGCTGCCTCCATCTCTGCCTCCTGCCTCTTTCTCACTGCCACTGTCTCTAAGCCGTAGAGCATAACTGGTCTCACCACCACTGTCTTGTACACCTTTCCTTTGAGTCTCGCTGACACTCTTCTGTCACACAACACTCCTGACACTTTCCTCCACCCGCTCCACCCTGCCTGCACTCGCCTCTTCACCTCTTTTCCACACTCCCCATCACACTGCACTGTTGATCCCAAGTACTTAAACTCCTGCACCTTCTTCACCCCCACCCCCTGTAACTTCACTCCTCCACCCTGCCCCCTCTCATTTATACACATGTACTCTGTCTTACTGCGAGTGACTTTCATGCCTCTTCTTTCCAGAGCAAACCTCCACATCTCTAGCTCTTCCTCCACCTGCTCTCTACTCTCGCTGCCAATTACAATGTCATCTGCAAACATCATTGTCCAGGGAGATTTCTGTCTGACTTCATCTGTCAACCTGTCCATCAGCATAGCAAACAAAAAGGGACTCAAAGCTGATCCTTGGTGTAATAAGTGAAATAAGTGATTGGTGAAATAAGTACAAGATAAAAAATATAAAAATAAATAAGAGGTGCAAAAACTACAAGCAGTAAAAGTACAAAGTGCAACTGTGCAGCAACGATGAGTGACAAATGTGTGTCACTGCATTCACAAATTGTACATTGCCGTGGGGAATTATCTATATAATCTATGCAATTGAAAGGCTTTCTAATTGAAATGACCTGAACTGAAACTCCCTTTGAAGTATTAAACCTGTTTAAAGAACTTTGTTATCCAAATATTTTTCTATTTTCACTCTCCTCCTGAGAGCTTCAGGAGGGAAATGGCATCACTCCGGAATGCTGGAAGTACCTAGATGGTGTCCTCTGTGTCATCTGTGAGTGGAATGGAGCAGCTTCAGGACCAAACAGGAGAGAGTTTTAGGGACCACCATCACAAAGAGAAGATCTTCATGGGGGGAACCATCTTCACCAATGACTTTGTAATGTTATCATGCCAGGTAGACTGGCACCAGAGTTGGGTTCTCCCTAGGATTTTTTCCCATTTGTTTTCCTAGCCGCGATCTAGCTTGCTCTTCTAGTCTAGTCTCTGCTACTCTGAACACCAATGAACAATGGACATTTTTCTCCTAAAGACAATTTTTTCCCTAATTCCGCATAGTGACTAGTGAATCTTGAGCGTCTACAATTCAAAATAAAGGGGTACTTGTTCAAGAAATATTACCAATTTCAAAGCTGTAAATATTACATTCAAAAACCCAAGCTCTCAAGCTCATCAAACCATGCTACTGTGGAACTTATGAACAGAAACATCATCACAGAAAATTCATATTTTGCCAAATTGTAAAAAAAAACACCTGTAATGTTAACAATTTGGTTCTCATGCATCAAACCTTTGTTTTCGCCAGTGCATGCTTTTAATATTTCACTAGAAATAAATCACACTAATATTAGCGTTTTTGTCTTGTGGTGCCTTTGCCAACCTTTTGCCAGTACAAAAGTTTTATCCAGGAATAGATTGTAAATAACTCATGTCTCGTCTGACCACGCTTGGAGCGCGCTGATGTTTTAAGGCCACGTATTCTGATGCGGCGCTTCATGTGTTTTAAATTTAGAGCTTACAGGATCTATCGAACCACAAAATTGCAGCCTTTTCTAACTTAACAAACCATGACTTATTTTAGCCTTTCCAATAAGAGGTTTTGGGAACATGGTCGAAGATGAACACACTGGTTGGTAGCTACTATTGAAAAAATGTGAAGCTTATAAATTAAAAGTAATACAAACTTCATCAGTAAAGAAAAAATGACACAAATGAGTCCTTAACAGGACTGTTATGGACCTCGAGCAGTCTTACTAAATTAAGATTGGATATTATTATTTATGTTGATAATCAACATTAATGTCTTAATCAATGCATGTGCTTTCATTGAGTGTGTGACATCGAGGGACCAAGAGACGGTGTAGAATCCATTTGTGGTTCCTTTAATGAAGGTAAACAGCACAAACACTCGTAGCGTGAAGTCACGTTTGAAACGCTATGAAATGGTAAAATGCAAAATACTTTTCACATGAGCAGCACCTTTTCAAACAAGTGATTTTGTAAGGCTGTTGAGCTCCGCAGACCAAACGATTTAAAATGATAAACCACAAACTAACCAGAGCGACAGAATCCATTGCTTCAAAGCAAGCGCTGCTCTTCCCGTTTTTCTTGAAACCGTTGCACCATAATAATGAATGTTATGTCCGCATCTATACTCATTTGAATTCCAAGAAAACGCACAAATCGGTTTTTATTTCATTTATATTTGTAACTTTTCCAACATTATATCAGGGACAAAGCATCATGGAAACCTACTCCGTCTACCGGCAACTACCAGTATTACTTTTAATACATCGCAATGTTTCAGGCTAATTGGAATTGGAATATTGACCACATAGGTATGAGTGAGTGTGTGAATGTGTATGTCTGTGTGTCCCTGCGAATGGTTGGCCACCAATCCAGAGTGTGTATCCTGCCTCCGGCCCTAAGACGTGATAGGCGTCAGCTCCCTGCGACCCTGTAAAGGATGAAGTGGTAGAAGATGAATTAATGAATGAATTACATTTTGTGTTCGCTAACATACTGAGGTACTAAAGAAAAAAATGAATCCTAAAAAAGATGGAGAATAAATTATCCAAGAAGTTGTACTATCAACATTTGTTTTGAAGTTGAAACAACAATGATTTGAAATGTAACATACGCATTAATGACCATTATAAAAATAATCTCAAGAAATGACAAGTATGGAATTTTGAGTAAAAAAAATTAATCGGGTAATGAACCACAGACCACACAGCCAGGCAATGAGGTGGAGGATTGGCAGCCGATCTGGTCAGTTTGAGGTAGGCCAGGGCCGATCCTGGCAGCCGATCTGGTCAGCAAACATTAGCCTGACCAGGTCGCCAATGAAAACTTCAGCGGTGTAATACCCTAAACTTTCAAGACTGTTATAGCGAATCATCCCGGGTTTATTTAATTAGGGAAGCATTTCTACATGCTCTCACATACTGTGCATTTAGAAATGAATTTAAATGATGTCTTGAGCAACATTCATGTTTAAAAATGGCTGAAAGTTTGTTTCTGGATTTTTGCCCAGGTCAGAGAGCAGGCGGCATCACTTAACCAGCCGTCTGCGTACTGCTCAGTCACCCAGTGCATTTAGATACAATCCTAACAATAATAAAAAATAATAATAATAAGAAGAAGAATAGCAGCTCTATTAAAACCAATAACAACAACAACAATATTGATAATAAAAATGCTAAAAGTAATAACAGACACAACAGAGAAACTGTATCACTATCTCAGAAGCCTAGCCATAGAAACCGGTCATTAGATAAAGAAAAAATGGCACTTAATCATATTAAACAGAGCAAGACTACTACAAACAAAAATTTAAAGCTAGGTCTCTTAAACATTAGATCCTTCAGCACAAAAATCCCTTATCATAAACAAAATGATTTTGGATAACAAGCTTGATGTTTTAGCGCTCACAGAGACATGGCTAAAGCCAGACACCTACACTAGCCTAAATGAACTCCACCTAATTGATCTTACGAACATGAGGCACGTGTAAACTCCAGAGGTGGAGGCGTCGCTACCATTTATAATAATAATTTCAAGATGAATAGAAAATCAAACTTTAAATTCTGCTCTTTTGAACTGTTAGTACTACATATGGAGCCAGATATAAATTGGGAATCAATACTTATTGTGACAGTTTACAGACCGCCAAAGCACAATACTGACTTTATAAATGAATTTGGGCAACTACTAGCAGAACTCATTTTTAGAGCAGATAAAGTGATTATACTCGGAGACTTTAACATTCACCTAGATGATGTTAGTGACTCTCTAACTCGCTCTTTTAATGATATTCTAAATTCCACCAGCTTTAAGCAAAACGTTATTGGCTCCACTCACAAGTTTAACCATACATTAGATTTGATTCTTTCTTACGGCGTTGTAGTTCATGATGTAGATATTGTTTCGGTGAGTGACTGCATTTCTGATCACTCTCTAGTTTCCTGCTTAATAAATATAGACATCCCAGCTGTGATCTCACCGCAATATCGCTCTTGTAGACTCATTAATTCTAGCACGAAAGATAATTTTATTAGACGTCTTCCTGATCTTACCATTTATACCCCTGAAAGAACAGAAGAGCTTGAGGATTTGACTGCAGCCTTAAATCTAACTTTGTCAAGTACCCATGACTCTATTGCTCCTCTTAGGGAAAAAAGACTAAACACAAAAAACAAAGTTTTATTGTACACTAATGACTTAAAAGCCTTAAAATCATCAAGTAGAAAGTTAGAATGGAAATGGAGAAAAACTAAACTCGATGTTTTTCGCAGTGCCTGGAAAGATAGTATAATCGCATATAAACAGACCCTAATATCCACACGATCTACATATTTTAGTAAACTTATCTCTGCAAATCAAAATAATCCTCGTTATCTGTTTAAAACTGTAGCTCAGTTAACAAAGAAAAAGGGCACAGTAGACTCCGCAATCCCCCCACAGCTCACTAGTATCGACTTTATCAACTTCTTTAATGACAAAATTACTAGTATCAGAATAAAAATTGTATCCACAAATACTAGCCCACAACTGGTTATACCAGAAATAAACCCACCCGCTGTCAAGCATAGCACATTCAAACAGGTCAGCCCTGATGAGCTCACTGAGATTATAGCTAAGACCAAGACGACCTCCTGCTTACTTGACCCTATACCAACTTTTTTACTTAAAGAAGTCCAACCATTAGTTATCGAACCAATCTTGAATATTATAAATTCGTCACTAGTTCTTGGTCACGTGCCACAAGCGTTCAAACAGGCCGTCATAAAACCGCTTATTAAGAAGCCACATCTTGATGCCGACGTGATTGCTAATTATAGACCAATTTCAAACTTATATTTTCAAATTTATATCTAAAATTCTTGAAAAAGTTATTTCGGGACAACTCTGTAAATTTCTGGAACAGAACGATAGATTTGAAAAATTTCAATCCGGCTTTAGATCGCACCACAGCACAGAAATGGCACTAATCCGAGTCACCAACGATCTTCTAATGGCATCAGATAAAGGGAACGTTTCACTCTTAGTTCTGTTAGATCTTAGTGCTGCTTTCGACACTGTTGACCATGCTATTTTAATACATAGACTTGATCATTACGTTGGGGTTTCTGGACACGCGTTAGAGTGGTTTAGATCCTATCTGTCTGATCGCTCTCATTTCGTCCATGTAAATGGAGTCTCATCACCCAGATTTAGTGTTAAATATGGAGTTCCACAAGGCTCCGTGCTTGGCCCAATCCTGTTTGTACTTTATATGCTTCCACTAGGGGACATAATCAGAAAGCATGGTCATTGCTTCCACTGTTACGCAGATGATACACAAATGTATATCTCGGCACGGCCTAATGAAATCTCAAAATTTGCAAATATACTAGATTGCTTCAGCGACATTAGTGATTGGATGACAACTAATTTTCTCATGCTGAACTCAGACAAAACCCAATTATTACTTGTTGACTCAAACTTAAAGTCTGATGCACCCGAATACAGAATGAATCTTAACTTGAGCTTGAAATCTCATCCTCACCAAAAGTGAAAAGCTTAGGTGTCATTTTAGATATCAAACTCTCTTTTGAAAATCACGTGCACAACGTCTGTAAAACTGCCTATTTTCACCTCAGGAATATCTCAATGCTGCGTCACATGCTCTCCCGACCGGATGCAGAAAAACTGATACATGCGTTTATGACATCACGGTTAGATTACTGTAATGGTCTTCTGGGAGGTTCTCCTGCTAAACTAATAGATAAACTTCAGTTAGTTCAGAATGCAGCTGCTAGATTACTAACCAGAACAAAAAAGTATAGCCATATAAGTCCAGTGTTAATGTCGCTACAATGGTTACCTGTTAAATATTGCATCAAGTTTAAAATTCTCTTAATCACCTACAAAGCACTAAACGATTTAGCTCCTCTATATCTCAGTGAGCTCATCACTTACTACGAGCCTACACGACTGCTGCACTCTCAAAACTCCGGCCATCTTATAATACCGCGAATCTCTAAAATCTACCAGGGAGGAAGATCCTTTTCATATTTAGCACCCAAGCTATGGAATGCTCTGCCTAGTCCAATTAGAGACTCAGAATCAGTAAGTCAATTTAAGTCTAGACTGAAGACGCGTCTCTTCAACGAAGCATATATTCACCTGTTATAATAACTTACAGAAAATATTTATATATCGTATAGAAAGGCTGCCTAGTTAGTGCTCGGAACCGAATTACACCTGCACCTTCAGAAAATTGTCAAAATCCATGGTACTTGAAGTTTTTCTAATTGCTTTGTTTCTTTTTTTTTTTTTTTTTTCTCCCCTCCTCTCCTGAGCGCCAAGTGTCGTACGACCGGAATCTTGTAGGAGTTTTGGGATCATCGTTGGTGCTTTCTGGACCTCTGTGGACCTCTGTGGACCTGACGACGCTGTTGGCGTGGAGAAGTGGAGCCGCCTCTTTCCCCACTGAGGAGGGAAACATCGTTCCGGAATCATTATTAAAAATGGCGCGGAACAACCAACGCATTGATTTTGTAGTGTTAGAATGCCGGAGGAGACTGGCACCAGTGAGCCGGGTTCTCCCCAGGGTTTTTTTTTTTTCCTCGTTAAAGAGGTTTTTTTTTTTTACCTGGCCATTGTCGCGTATGTGCTTGCTCACTGGTCTTTGTCTTGTCATAACCGCAGCCACTTACTTAACACCAACAATCCAGACGATAAATTGAATAAAAAGCAACACTTGCTTTACATATTTACACGTGTTAAAACTGTGAAAAGCGCCCTACAAATACTCATTATTATTATTATTATTATTATTATTATTTCAAGTAAAAGAAGCTTTTATTGTCATTTCAACTACATACAGCAAAGCGATACCCAGTGAAATGAGACAATGTTTCTTCAGGTCCCAGGTGCTACAGAGAACAGAACACAGTATACACATAACAGAAACACCACGTACCACAAGGCGGGGGAGGCACCAAGGACAAGACACAAAGACAGGACAGACTCTGACGAGACTAGATCCACCAACTAGTGCACAGGGAGTGAGGAACAGGAGTCAGGATGTTCAATGGTTGCCTCATCTTCACTTGAGGAAGAGTGGTCCATTGTTCTTAATGGTACCACTAAAGAGAAGCAGGAACAGAGTGACTGGAGTGGATAAATTATCAATGCAGAATGTGTTCTGAGCTACAGCCCTGAAGTGAGCCCCCGTGAGGGTCCGAATGCCCGACGGCAGGAGACTGAAAAAAGGGTGAGAAAAGGGGTGTGTGTGTGGTCATCTACAGTGCTGTTCACCTTGCGGATGCAGCGCGTAATGTAGATGTCCATGACGGATGGAAGAGAGACACTGATGATCTTCTCAGCTGTCTTCACTGTCCTCTGCAGGGTCTCTGCAGTTCCCAAACCATGCAGTGAACCAAGGTGGTCAGGATGGGTGAAGAGAGGCGTGATCTCTTCAGCTTCCTCAGCTGAAGGGTGGGCTTTTTTAGTAAATGTGTACCTCAGTAAAGGTGCTGCTGGGCTTTTTTAGTGATTGAGCTGAGGTTGAGTGACCAGCTGAGGTTTTCCTCCAGATGAACACCAAGGACTTTGGTGCTCCTGATTATCTTCTGGTCTTCGTCAATATCCAGCGTCGAGCGGTCACTCTGTGATCTCCTAAAGTCAACAACCATCTCTTGGTCTTTGCAATGTTGAGAGACAGGATGTTGGCACCAAGAAGTCAGATGTTCCACCTCTTCTCCGTAAGCTGACTCGTCGTTCCTGCTGATTAGACCCACCACAGCCGTGCCATCAGCAGATGATGTGATTTGAACTGTGCATCGCTACCACAGATCCGAGATTCGGTTGGCCCGAACTACAGTAAGCCCTGCAAGCTGGCCCGAACTACAGTAAGCCCTGTGTCCGGAACTCTGCCGCTGAGCCATGCTTACGTAAAAATGTAATCTCACTCAGTGAAGATTGCTGCATTGTGATGTAGTCTATCTTATTTCCCAGGGAGGAGACGTGAGCCAGTGTGATTGAGGGGACCGCCAGCTGGTTGGGGTTTGTTTTTAGTTGCCCCCATGCTTCTGCTTCCTCGCATTGATTCCCCGATTTTGACGATGCCTTTCTCGGCCCCGGGTGTAAGGCAACTCCAAGGTCTGGGACCGCAGAAGTCTGAGATCACGCAGCAAGTCCTCTCTGTCATCGTGCAAGTCAGATGGTTCTTCACAGTTGCAAGTCGATAACTCAAAAGTTCTTCACAGTTGTAGAACTGAACACCAGAGGCTTTGGCGCCCATGCAGAAGTGTACTTCGAAAAAATAATGTAAAATACTTAAAAAAAAAAGAACCAATTTGGTGAAACACGGAACAAACCGGTATTTAGTATGTAAGTCCAAAGGCTTTAAAATGATTCATTAAAATTAATATGCATTACATGGCATTATGCAATTGAAAAAAAGTGTCAAAGTGTATTATGCAATTTGTTGTTTTTAATTCAAAACTTTGTAGTATTTCAGAATGCCATTTCATTTGTTTAATTAGAAATGTTTAATTACATAAAAATGGATAGATTAGGTAGATGTAGATTAGGTAGATTCAGCAATGTCATTATGACTATGCTGAATCTACATATTACGGAAAAAATACATGTAATGCCTGGAACAAATTCCTAACAGGGACCCTAAGAACTGTGAATGAGACTGTCACGTTCTTGGTCTGGCTCATGGTCTACAAAGGCCAGGATTCTTGTTGTTGTTTCACTTAATATTTCAATATTTCATTATTTGTGTTCAATTGAGATGTGTTTAATTTGAACAAAACTTTGTTAAAAACAGTACATTTATTTACAATTTTCTCAAAAACTTGAGATATACTGTATCTAGTTGTATCAAATGTGTTGATTTGCTTGTCCAATTTGTTTGTCAAAATTTTCCAATTATAAATTACACTTTAACTTCTAAATCATTTCTATTTAAAATGTCTCATTATTCTGTTGAACCTTTGTAACATACTGTACACTTTAGCAACATGTGTCAAGTTAACTTTCTAAAAACAAAAACTTTTATCATTTTCCATGTTATAATTGAAGTGAAAAAGCAACTGAAAAAAGAAGCAGAAAAAAAGTGAGCAGCTGTTAACAAACTTCAATGTCGATTGAAGTTATCATAAAACCTTGAAAGATCATAATTTATTTAATACAAACACCAAAGAAGAGAGGGATCATTTTTCAAGGCTCTGAAGAAAAATTATCTGTCTCTACATGTTGCACCTAAAGTAAAAACACAGAGCCTGAAGCTTTGCGTCCCGTTTCTATCTTCGCCATCCTGGCCCGGTTTCTGCCATTTGTTCTGAAGTTTGAGGTTAAAACCCCTTTCTGAAAGAACAGGATGCGGAGAATTTAGCTGACATTCTCAGAGATTATTCATCTTTAATTCCATTACGTATAGTTTGTCTGCATGGTCGCTTTCCTTGGTTACCATTGACATTTTGTCTTTTGTGGCGGTATTGTCAAGTTGTACTTCAATTATGTTTTAGTAACCAGGATTGAAAATGAAGAATTTGAAAATTATCTTTTGATAAGGAATACTGTGTATAATATTTGGGCTGAATAGAACCTGAAAAGGCGTCATTTCTGTCTAAAGTCATGCCCTTGGTTCTCCTCTTGTAAAATATTGTTCTGCAAGTTTTCCATGAATTTATTATTTTTATTTTTTTAATTGAAATGTTTATTGTATACAAATGTATATACAATTTCTACTATACATGTAACTGTTATTAGTAACATTGCAAAACAAGTTTTTTATTCTCTTAGAAACCCGAAAACCTTGCAAAATGTCTGAATGGTGGCATTGCTAAGTATCAAGCGTTTTCTGCAAAAACAAACTTCCTTAAACATGTCAGGCATAATATTTTATGGTCAAATTGAAACAGACTCTGTGAGCTATTCTGTTGAAGACTGCCTTTCTGGAAGATAGTCTACAAACAAAATATTGCATTACACTATTAATTTAGATGTGGTTAACCTTAAAAAAATAGTGTTAAAAATTCGTAGCTATTAAAAAATAGCACACCTGATTATCTCAAATAACAGTAGTTACAGATGTTTATTTTCAGCGTGTTGCATTACTACAGTAGCTCTACTAGTGAAGTTAGTCCTGATAACTAAATAAATGGAAATTGAGAGGATTTCAAATGCATTTGCAGTGACAGCTAATATTGGATGTGCGTTAAGAGGTGCGATGATCTTCTGGTAGTTATATTGCTCGCACCAAGTGGGAAAACAATATTGGAAGTTGGCTTGAACTTCGGTTCCCTTATCTGAGGGGGAACAGCCGAAGGGAGAGTTGGTAGACAACCAAACATTAGTCACCACATGACTCCAGTGCTCTGAAATATGCTTCCTGTCAAAGTTTGGATAGATATTATGAAGAGAGGTCTTGCTCAGCTAGGCAGGAATCAATCACTTGGAGACTCGTAAAGAAATTGCAGATTTTCAGCAGTGGCTATTGCTGGCAGACACAATGCATTGTTGGTCTTTTTTCAACTCATACTGTATGAGCTGGAGAGTAAAATTAGTTGAGTTTGATTGCACGGTCAAATTGAGACACTTGGGAAAAGTGTTTTCTATCACATTTTCTAAAGTTTGTATATGTATATTATATATATTTTCTTCATTCATTCATTCATCTTCTGTTGCTTAGTCCATTACAGGGTCGCGGGGAGCTGTAACCTATCTCAGTGTAGCCTGAAACTTGTTTTTGGACTGTAGGAGGAAACCGGAGCACCCGGAGGAAACTGACGCATGCGCGGGGAGAACATGCAAACTACACACAGAACGGCCCTGGCCTACCTCAAGCTTAAAATAAGACAATAGATGTTTAAAAAGAAATTATGTAAAGTAATCGTCAATGTACATCGTTGTGTGAACAAAGAGTCAGCTGCATCTCTTCCTGTTTGCCAATCCCACGATGGGAGGCGGTGTTCTTTCCTACACTGACTGATGTCTCGCTATGTGGCAACTTATGTGATTATGCCACTACATTTCACCACAAGAGTCAAGACACATTCGTGCCTGTTCATATTCTATGAAACGGTGTTTGATGCTCTCATGCACATTTTTATTATTTAAATATAACTGTCTGTGTTAGTAATCAAACCCCAAAGAACTAGTCCTGGAAACAAGCCCGAAATGCCCAATACCCACTTTGGGAATCAGGTAGTAACATTGCGTGTTCATCAATTAGGACTATCGTCAGTTGTGCCTGACGTGTGGTATTCTATTATTTATGCCAAACTGAGAGATTCAGACACTGAGAAGCTTTCTGTCTGTTTTCGAAGACAGCATAAAAGAAATGCTGTCTCCACGCCGACTCACTCACAGTGATAACTATTGCACATCACATTCTGTAAGATCTCTGGCCACTAAGCATTATAGCCTGCTCATATTGTTACATCCTCTAGGGCTATGACAAGGGAGTCTTCCTCTCAGTGGTCTCTGCCTGGACCAGGCATAACCTATTTCTTGTACATGTAAAAATATTAGTCTTTTGTTAGACATTTTTTAAATAATATCCAGACATCCAGGAGAAAAGTCAACACACACAAATGTCTCCAGTAGTCCTGAGTTAAGAGAGCAAGACTGACCCTAACAGGCTCCCGTTGCATCATTGCTCCGGCTTTGTGTGTTCACTTTACTGTGTGTGTGTGTGTGTGTGTGCGTGTGTCTGTGTGTGCGTGTGTGTGTGTGTGTGTGTGTGTGTGTGAGTGCGTGTGTGTAACTTCACTGGATGGTTAAATACACAGCGCAATTCAGACACATTTCTTAAATGCTGCTCTCCTTAAACTCTAAAAACAAACCCCACTTTCCTAGCTACATTCACAAAATGTTACACTCCTCTAACAAAACCAAACTTTCACCTCAAAACAGTTAAATCTGAGCTAAAAAATGAACTTTGTGGTCAAATCGTGTCCCGAGTCCGTCAGAAAGAAAAGTACTAGTGAACAGTGTTGGGAGTAACGCGTTACAAAAGTAACATATTACACTAATATATTACTTTTTGCTGTAACGCGGTAGTGTAACTTATTACTTATTGTATTTTCAGTAATATATTACTCGTTACATGCAAGTAATACATCAAATATTTCACTTTTAAAACAATAAATCAAACATTTAATATTTCCTGTTCGTAAATAGACATGTAAGTCATTGTCTCGCTTTTCGCTGGTAAAGCGTTGTATTTTGTAACGCTGCGCTGAGCTCGAGGTGTGCGGCTATTGGCTCTGAGCTCGAGGTGCGCTGTTATTGGCTTTGAGCTCGAGGTGTGCAGCAGGCTATTGGCTCCGACTGGCTTACGCAACTGCGAACGTGCGCGGAGCCACGGACTCGCGGCAAATCCGAAGGTACATTCGCGAGATGGTCTTATGCGCATTATTTCAGTTTTGTAAAAAACAAGAGCATTGTGGTGAAATGCGACCGCTGTGTAAACGCAAAACAATCATAATAAAAAACATAAACATAAAAAACAGCGGTGCCATTAGACCGCTCAACCTGAAGAGAAAGAAAACAGCAACGACAATGTCCTCTGCACTTTATGGTCAGAAAGCAGGACAGAATTGTGTGGTAAGTCATTAAAAATGAATAAAATGCACTGAAGTTTACATAGTCATGTTGTGTCTGATATCAAATATACCCAGGTTATTCACAGATATTGTAGGAAAATCGTTATGTCTACCATACTTTTAACACGTATTAATGTTAATTATTAGTGTTCCCAAGCGTCTTTTCCCCAGACATCCGGTCGGATTTTATTAACTCAAGATAATGTCCGTTTTTTCATCTTTTTCAAAGGATTTTCCATGTAGGTTCGCCACCCGTGCTTAAATTATTTGAGAACGGAAAATTAACTAATGCATTTAAACTTCAATGTATATTATGTATGCTCAATTTTTAAATTATCTGTAAAATAAAAACGTTTTAATGACAACTGCCCACTAATATTGTTCACTAATAGAGACATTATAGATATTATTAGATATATTGTTGAAGCTGGATTTTCAAACAAAAGTGTTGATATATAAAACTTTATTTCATATTATTAATTTATTGTGAAAAAAGTCAGACTAAAATTGTTACATATTTAAGTTTTTACTTTTCATCAACCTGTCTAAAATGTGTTGAGGCCATGCCGATTTTCCTCTTTTTTGAAAATCAAAATATATGGTCACTCTACAAGTATAGACTATGTATATTGTGGCTTGGATAGGCCACAGTCATTAGGCTACATAACTAAGCCTTCTACTGGATGTAACAAACTACTGTACAAGTAAAAAGTACACTTTGTTATTTTAGGTTCATTTTTTAGTTAGTTTCTGCTTGGTGAAAGTAACTTAAAAGTAATACAGAAGTAATGTAATATATTACATTTATGAGACAGTAATATTGTAATGTAACTTATTACTTTTTTTAAACAGTAATAAGTAATATGTAATATTTTACAAATTTGAAGTAACTTGCACAACACTGCTAGTGAACAGTCACTTAACACTACACAGAAAAATGCAACACAACGCTCAAAACAGGAAGCTGTAGAAATAAACATTTATTGAACACTGTTCCACGTTCTAAAGCATAAACCTGTGCAATTAGCACTTGTGCAAAGTCAAAACTTGAGTAAAACATTCACACATAGCATTTGTGGAAAAAAAAAAAAATTGCCACTTGTGTACAGTAATCCCATGTACGTAAAAGTATAGTACAAAAATCTACAAACACACAAGTAAGTGTATTACTCAGCTACAGCATGTCTCCCTACTGGGTCAGGTCACAGGACTTTGACGTCACAGGCCACATTTTGTCTGGCCAGGCATCGGGGGAAAAACCCCTTGCATGCCGTATCCAGGCTTGGCAGGCCTCTACACCCATGTCACCACAGGCCAGTTCCATGGCTTGCAGGAGATTTACCGTTGTGTAAGGTTGGCGGTGTATACCGTCCACTGTCATGAGGAGAAAAATTCCTCAATGGGGTTTAGGAAAGGAGAGTATGGAGGAAGGCAAAGGTTTATAAAACCTTGGTTCATATTGAACCACTCTCTGACCTGCAGGGCTCTGTGAAAGCTCACATTGTCCCAAACTACAACATAGACATGATGCTCATCCTGCTGCTCTAGTAACAGGGCATCTCGCGTGTGAGCAAAGAAAACAAGGAGCTGGTGAGTGTTGTAGGGCCCCAGGTTGGCATGATGGTGCCCATGATTGCTGATGGCAGCACTTAATGTGACATTGCCAACTCGCTACCCAGGGACACCAATTCACATTACGACCCCTTTTTCTTTTGGTGATACTTAAACCAGCTTCATCCATGT
Organism: Paedocypris micromegethes; assembly: GCA_028031935.1. Classification (NCBI taxonomy): domain Eukaryota; kingdom Metazoa; phylum Chordata; class Actinopteri; order Cypriniformes; genus Paedocypris; species Paedocypris micromegethes. Next base: position 21,331,739 of record CM051497.1, on the reverse strand, counting down.
AGATCTATTCATGGGGCCTTTCCATTGCATCCAGTTGAAAAACCCTCTGTAGAAATAGATATAGCTTTGTAAGTGACACAAAACAAGTGATTTTGGCCACTGCAGTACTATACAGTGAATCCCTATTTAGAATAATCAACATTTAATGTGTGTAGATATACCGTATACCAACCTGTACATACTGGAATCTTTGCTCTTTGACATGATCGGAGTTGCGCTCCAAGGGCACTCTGTACACCTGCTTCATGCAGTTTGTTGTGCGTGAGGACCCAATTGACAGTAGAGAGCCTGACGCTGTTGATCCCCTCAAAATTTACATGGTCGTTGATAGTTTTTTTGCTGAATTTCACCGAATTTTTATTGTATTTTTCTCACGGTCCATGTCAACAATTGGTGTGGGGAGAACATACGTGTTCTTCCACCCCCATGTGGCTGTTTTTAAATTCTACAAAAAGAGAACATGAAATTACCAAAAAATATTTGCATGATGTATGTACTGTGCCTGGACAAACCCTACATTGCAGTACTATACATAGTACAGCAGCACACCGATGTAATGAAGCATACACAGCTGGCAACATTTACAGTGTAATGTCAAATACAGAAATCTACCTGTGCTCTTCTCGGATCAATCTGCTAAGATTGGGTTGGACCCTTTGTCCAGCCTCCCTCATGCTCATGCCATGGATAAGAACATGGTCAATCACAGTTTGTCTGATTTCATTCGATATGACCTCCTCTCACACAAACTCTTTCTCTCAGATTTCTATCCATTCACAAGAAAGTTATCTTTGACCTGACTAACTTTATATGCCCCTCACATCATTAGACAAAGGTGTTATCAATTTTGAGTAATAGTCTTCAGACGGTGACAGCAGTGCTATAGTTGAGGTTGACTTGTGTCACCTGTGTTCAACATCATGCAGCACAGGTGAATCTCAATGAAAATCTCGGTTCAATTATTATTATTATTATTATTATTGGCTAGTTGTGTTTAAGTACACTCAAAAAACGAGTATTTGGTGCTTGTTACATTAACATAAATGTAATACGTCAATGTAACATAATTCTTTTAAGTTTGTGTTTGAACATAACAAAATCATGTCAATGAAACAGCTTTTACAAATTACCAAAGTATGTCATGTTCTTTCTACACAATAAAAATGCATTTAGTCGATTACAAGATTTCCAGCAGGCGACGGTTACTTGGTCCAGAATGATTTCGTCTTCGTTATAATTCTCAGACAAATCAAGTTATTTCTTCACATGTAAGAAAGCATAATCTTTGAACACTCTTTAATAACAGCAGCACTAAAAATGTTGTTTAAACTTTGGTCCTCAATTTTTAACGTAGAGAAGGCAGAATTTGTGTCATGTTTTCTTCCATGTTTGTGTGAAACATGTTATTTTCCTCCCACTTGTACACACGTTCAGTTCACATAACATATACACATAAGTTGCTCACTTCACTTGGGAGATTCATCTCTATAAGTTCATATAACAGACAAGCAGCAAAAGCGCCGCCTGTCTAAAGTGTTGATAAGTTTTAGAAATATAGCAAGCCCCATTCTGAAGTCAAATACACACATTGACGGTGAGATGCTCATTTACCTCATTTAAACATATAATGTGTCCTTTTAAGACAAATTGCTTTAATTGCTCCTTGTTACAACGCAACAGGCTCCTGTAAGCATGTGTATGCTTTATTTTAAAGTTTAAAAAGAGATTAAAAGAAAACTTCCAAAACTGCCAAATGCAAACTTCTCATTGGCTCTCCCAAGAAACGTCGGCTCTCATTGGACACGCCCGTGATGCTTTATAAAAGATATTTTTAGTTGCTTAAGAATTATTTTTGTGCAGGTTTTTTGTGCTATTGTTTTGTGTTTTTCTGGCAGCAAAATGTTTGTCAACATTGTCTTTGTCAACAATGTTGTCTGAAATTTTTTTTCAGGCTGCTTGTTTTTTTTTTTTTTTTTTTTTTTTTTTTTCCCTCCTCTCCTGAGCGGCAAGTGTCGTACGACCGGAATCTCCTAGAGCTTCGGAATCATCGGTGGTGCTTCCTCGACCTCTGTGGACCTGATGACGCTGTTGGCTTGGAGCAGTGGAGCCGCCTCTTTCCCCACTCAGGAGGGAAACATCGTTCCAGAATCATCATTAAAAATGACGCGGAACAACCAACGCACTGATTGCGTAGTGTTAGAATGCCGGAGGAGACTGGCACCAGTGAGCCGGGTTCTCCCCCGGGTTTTTCCTCGTTAAAGAGGTTTTTTTACCTGGCCACTGTTGCGTATGTGCTTGCTCGCTGGTCTTTGTCTTTGTCTTGTCATAACCGCAGCCACTTAGTCAACACCAACAATCCAGACGACAAATTGAATAAAAAGCATCATTTCCCTTACATATTTACATGTGCGCTTTGAGACAGTTAAAACTGTGAAAAGCGCCTTACAAATACTCATTATTATTATTATTATTATTAAATGTTTGACGGAAAAACAAAACTTACCATTTATGATCTCTGAGTCTGAATTAATGCGGTCTCGAGTCTTCAAGCAAATCAGACTTTTAATAAAACTGGTGCTGTTAATGTTGAGAATGTTGTCTTGTTTCACAGTTTTGGCTATTTTGTCACGGCTCTCTTAAAAAAGCTTAAAGTAAATAAAATCATGTTGTATATAAAACATTTAAGAATAAGTATATAAATTAATTGGAGGGCGTTATTGTCATGCAATTTCAAGCAACCTAAGAAAATTATGTTAGTGCAAAAAAAAAAAAACTAGCTGAGCTGAAGCAATGTCATCAGGCCAAATTAACAAGAAAAAAATTATGTTGCTCCATCTAACTTGTTAAAAACGTGTTTGATCAACCCAAAATAATCTACTTGAACTGAAGAAAGATCAGCAAGTACCATTAACCATAAAAAACCATGTTACCTCATTTTATCAGGTAGAAATGCTTTCCATAATTTTATTATGTTAATTCAGCAAATCTTTTTTTTCAGTGTAGGTGAAAAGAGTGACTGATTTGATCAGTGTGTTCAAGCAATTGAGAATTTGTTTCAGACAATAGAGTTTAATGTCTTAGCATTTGAGAACTCACCTCACTTGAAGTCTTCTTGCTGGCGTGATTGGACCATGGATGCAAGCCCCCTTTTTGTGTTGTGTTATTTTGTGTTACGTCTTGTTTCTTTCTATTGACAGTTACATAAACAAAAGTTAAGTAACTAATATGTTTTTTATACAAAAAGAGCAATATGCGTGATGTATCTTAATCTGAAGAAAATTGTGCCCATTAGCTGAAAGAAAGAAAAATAAACAGAAGAACACATAGAAGCTTATTAAAACGTCTTACACATACATACTTTCCCCCCATTTTTTTGAAAACGACTTTTGAAAGTAAACATCTTTTACTTAGCACATTTACATGTAGAGAAATTGTCTTTTAGAAAGCAAAAAATTAAGCCTACATGTGTGCGTAAGGGTGTGCATGCTGTGTGCATGTAGCTTAGTTAAGTTGCATGTTCTGACATGTGCCCTGAAAAGAGCACTTGATGATTTAGGCAATGGAGTGTAAATGACAGGCTGACAAAGTAAAAGAAATAAAGTTTTTAAAATGCAGAAGTCAGGCTTACTCTGTCACCATCTCTCTTCCCCTCCTTAAAGAAAACTTTGGCTCCACTCACTTCCTCCTATTCATGTTAAGATTTCATGGATGACATGTGCTGACCAAACACACACAGAGGGAGCACATCTGTTAAAAGTGTGTAACCTATGAGACTGGCTACAACAAGAGACCTAAACATGCTATTTCTTCTGACTTTCTCCTCTTAAACGTAAAAATTCTAAAAAAAATTAGAAAAATAAATTATAAACAATCATATGATTTTATTTTATAATCTTCCATTAAACCAAGACTTTTCACAACTTCTACTAATATTTCTACGACAGAAATGACAGAATCCACTTCCATTTTTATTAGCAAAAAAATCAAACATGAAACATTGTCTAGGTTTATAAATTATGATACATAATTTTTTTTAAATTTAGTACTCTAAATAACAACAGTGGCAAGTTAAATATAATTACCATATTTATGCAAATATAAGCACCCCCCCACACTTGGTTTTTCTGGCACAAAAAAAAAAATAAAATAAAAAAAATAAAAAAATTCTATTAATATGCAAACATAAGAACTTTCTTGGTGTTATGACTTTCCGGAAACCTAATATTCTGGCAAAAAATCTCTTAACAATACATTACCTGTTTTAACAAACCTAACTTGAGACTTTTTTAATTGAAAAAAGATAGAAAAAAACGTAAAATATTATTTGTAAATCTAGTAGAGCACATCTCCAGTGGTGGTGCTATAATTCCACTTGCTATGTCCATATTATGGGCATATTTCGGTATTCCAGAGTTCAGACAGACAGAGAACAGAGTTCTCCATATTATTTTTTTGTCTAATTTAATTTATTCCTTCCAGTGTTATCTGCGTGGATATGGTTTCTTCATATCTGTTATTCAGGTAATATGTATAAAAATATGTGCATGTCTGCCTCCAGAACCATTATTTAAAGAAAGAATAGAAGACATAACGCAGAAGCGCACCTACGGTGTATTGCAATATATTTGTGATTGTGTCTTCCGCCTATCTACTGGTCAGCCGTTATTACAAGTTCATTTTTTATTAGTTTTTTATTTATTTCATTCTGTCAAAAAGTACAGAAACATCATGTGTTCTATCACAGATGCTTGCACGTAATAACGTGTTGTTTCAGCGTCCTCAGTTTCTGTTGAACGCATCAGCCATGTTCATGTTAATTTTCTGACAGTGAGGGATATTGTAAAAAATATATTTATATTAATTATGTATTTATTATTATTATTATTATTGTTGTTGTTGTTGTTTTAATAATAATAATAATAATAATAATAAATATATTTACACACACATATGTATACATACATATATACATACATACAGTATATATGTATATGTATATGTATGTATGTATGTATGTGTTTTTGTGTTTTGTTTTGTTTGTTCTTTTTTATTTTTAAGTTCCTTTTATATTTATCTTTGGCAAGGGCTGGGAAACTCATTTGTATTCTCCTCATTGTTACAAGTTAGTCAATAAAATAAAAATGTCAATAAAAAAAAAAAAATGAACAGTGTGATTATAAAGTTCTGTGGAAGTCCCACAGAAAAAAAGCATTTTTGTCTCATGCTCTTTCTCCAAGATTTGGCAGGTTTATTTTGGTCAGGCCGTGACTCCATCCACAGCATAATGCAGCTGGCAGGAGATGGGGGAGAAAAACAGACCAAGCATGCTGTTTTCATCACAACCCCCAAGCCATCGATCTATCTGAGACGCGTTCACCCAAACATACAGATGTACAGATGAAAGCCTGTACACCTACACCCATTCCTTCATGAACGTCAGAACGAGTGACTTTTAATTACCAGAAAGTTCCATATTTGCGTGATGAGTCGTAATGCGTTTGACACCTTGCAAGCTGTAGTGATGAAAACCTGTCCTACTTTCCCTCGCCTCCACTCCAAGAAAAATAATCATGAGTGCAAGGCTGTTTGGTTAGACCCACTCTTCACAGAAGGCTGGCCGTGGCATCAAAACAGTGCTTTAAATCACATGCAATTCTCAAGACATTTTATTAAGAAAATAAAACTAAACATGAGACACTTTATTCAATAGGGAAAAAATAACACTGGAAGAAGCAAGACAATACTTTACAATAATTAACAATATTGTTCTGATTTACATCTAACAAAAACCGAGCTCAGCTTTGGTCTGGCTGGCGGCTGCACGGGATACTCATGGGAGCTTAAGGCTTCAACGGAGGATTATGGGAGCTGGAGTTTTAAAGACTAGTATAGATTTTTAAAATCTGTATTTAAGTAAAATGATATTGAAGTGATACAAGTCACAAGGTAGGTTTGTTAAATAAAGAAAGAATAGTATTTTTATCGTAATTTTTCACTATATCACTTTATAAGTATAATCACTTTTGGTGAGGATGAGATTTCAAGCCCGTTAAGATTCATACTGTATTCGGGTGCATCAGACTTTAAGTTTGAGTCAACAAGTAATAATTCGGTTTTGTCTGAGTTCAGCATGAGAAAATTATTTGTCATCCAATCACTAATGTCGCTGAAGCAATCTAGTATATTTGCAAATTTTGAGATTTCATTAGGCTGTGCCGAGATATAAATTTGTGTATCATCTGCGTAACAGTGGAAGCTATGTCCATGCTTTCTGATTATGTCCCCTAGTGGAAGCATATAAAGTGCAAATAGGATTGGGCCGAGCACGGAGTCTTGTGGAACTCCATATTTAACACTAAATCTGGGTGATGAGACTCCATTTACATGGACGAAATGAGAACGATTAGACAGATAGGACCTAAACCACTCTAATGCATGTCCAGAAACCCCAACGTAATGATCAAGTCTATGTATTAAAATATCATGGTCCATAATGTACATTTGCCAATTGTACATAATGCTATTCTTTGGAATGTTTATTTTTATTACGTTTGTGATTTATTAATGGTGATTATTTTTTTCCTTTGACATTACTTTTACATTACATTAAAGTTTTCATTCCATTTATTTAAATTTAAAGCAAAGAGTAATATGTGTTACTATATCGCTGTTTGACAAGCTGATTTTCAGGGTTGAATATTTAAAATAATAAATTATCCAGAAAGAATCGTGATCTTTATTTTAAGCAAAAAAATTGTGATTCTCATTTTATCCAGAATCGTGCAGCTCTACAGCACATTATAGAAATAGTTGATTATCAGTTTCGAATCAAAAATTTGTAAAATAGTGGTGCTTATGTACAAGTAAATACGTTATATCAAAACAGCATATCGGAATTCATCAAGACCTCTCCTTTTCATTCAACTTTGCTTTTCCATCTTTCTTCTCTTTCTTCTGCCCTGCTTTTCTGTTTCACATGCTTTTACAGTGAGGTGCACTGAAAGCGTTCTTTGTTGATACGGTCTACGGCATCTGAATAGGACCAAACAAATAGGCCTGTCCGCCAAGAACTGCAAAAAAGGTTTTGAAAAGAATTCCTCCCCTGACTTCTCCTTCATATGCCCCACAATGACAGACTACTCTTTTCTTTCCGTGCTCCCACTAATGGATAAGACAATATTTGCAGGAGAGTGAGGTGGGGGTCTCCTATGCTTGAATTTTCAGCATCTATCTATTCCAGCCAATTCCATTCCCTTCATCCCCTATATGAAGGGCCCGTTTCTCTTTGATTTACTTAGGCCTTTTGTTCTTTGACGAAATGTTTGTTTCCCACTTCTTACATACGCCAAAAATGTATATATAAATTTTTAATTAAATTAAATAAAAAAGTTAAAAAAAAGGGAGGAGGGGCTATGGTGAAATGCAATTCCAATGTCAGCTGCAATTCAAATAGACAAATAATTAATAAGAAATAATAATAATTTATAAGAACAATAATTTTTTTGAAAAACAGTAACATAGAGAAAACTACAACAGCTCTATAAATCAATGAAAAATGCAGAATATTAAAAAAAAACCTGGATTATTCTGCATTTAATCCAAAATATAAACACCAGAATGAGATTACATTGGGATCGTTTACACCTGTATTTATTTTAAAGTAACAACATTTTCATAAAGTTGTCCATAACGTCTGCAATCAGCAAAACCAGAACAATACGATTAGACAGACAAAACATATTTCAACATACGGATAGAGCAGCACAAAAAACATGAATGAGATTCAAATGTGTTGTAATTGAACAAATATCTGTACTCATCCCTGTTTTAAAAATGTTACTTCGAGTAATTGAAACAAAAACGCCAACGCAAACAAAGCAAACTCAGATCACGTCCACGGCTTCGCTTTTGAGCTGTTTTGCCTTTCACATATGCGCTGCAAACGCGTGCGCGCGAGTACTTTTGGGGCTGTAATATTTACAGCATTTGAGATAATATGTCGACAAGCAAGCTTGTAATAATCATCAACTATAGTCCTTAAATAACATAAATCACTTGAATAAAGACTTTATTAGAAAACTATCAGAAGCTCAACTATCAACAGCCCAAATGTGAGCGTTTCCAACGATTCTGCTATTTAAGTTGAGCTACACTTACTAATACAAAGAAAATACTAATATAAAAATATATAGACATATTATACACTAAAAAATGTCAAAAATCGACTCGATATATCGAACGGTCAATATATCAGTCGACCCCTACTCTGAATTATGATGAGTGGTTCTGACAGTTGTGTAGGATGACATGTATTTATCTTACATGAGTAACACAATACAAACACAAGTAAACACTATTTAATATTTATACACTGTATTCACGCAAATATAAGCGCCCATTGTTCCAAAAAGTTAAGGGATGCTTATAATTGTGGTGTGTTGGACAATAAACAGTTTTTATTTCTATTTCTAATGGCCAGTTTTAATCAATCACGGACAAATAACCCGTTTTCAAAGTTAATTTTTTTTTTAACTATTTAAAAGTATTTTTTTTACTTCGAAACTTCTCCTGCTTGGCTTATTTGGTGTAATTATCAAATTAAAAATATAACGATTCTGTTCACATATTTGTAACACCACGTTACATATTTTTGTTACAAAGATACTGTTTGGGTCAAATTGAAAAATAAAGTAAAAGAAAACGTTCCCTTTCATAGTCAGGTCACTTCGACGTCAGTCAGAGACCTGACTATGGGACATCGGATGCTTTAGCCATTCGCGTTCATTCTTACGAACCGGCCAATGAACAGTCAAGTTCAATGGCTGCATGAATTTGCATGCCACCTCTGACCCGTACCAGCTGGTATAAAAGGGCGGTGGCGTGCCACATGCAAATACCTTTCAGATGATTGAAGCCAGGTCGTTGTTTCATCTCTGCAACCAACTCGATAAGGCTCTTCGTTGGAACCAGCAGTACTCCTGGCTGGCTTCGATCTCCCGAAAACACCCGAAGCAGACGGAGCTCCCAGCTACATCGACGAGGGTCTTATCTGAGAAGCTCCTAAACGGTAGATACGTTCTTTTTCTTTTACGAATCCCGTTTGTAGATGGCGGCTGCCGGCGGGCGGGCACGGTTGCGTTCCCTTGTGCAGGTGGGCGACGGGAAACGCGCGCCCGTGAGGAGCTCCGTTTGTAAACAAACAAAATGGCGGCGCCGCGTAGTGATCTCCGCGGATTCTCCACGGAAGATCGCCCCTTCCCCGGTCTCCCAGCAGGTTTCGGACAGCTTCGCTCCGCACCACGGCAGGTTGAGACGCAGGGGCTGAATCTAGAGGTATTTCCATCTCGATTTCTACGCATGCGTGAGCTCCAGCGGAGTCCTGATCGCGGGCGCACTACCGGATCCGCTCGGCGGTTAGCGGCCATCAGTGTTGACATCGGTGAACGCCGCACACTGAGGACGCTGGTGTGCTCTGAGGTAAGAGCGCATGCTTGTGTGTGGTTATGTTTTCTCGGTCCGCACGTGCGTTAGGACTTAGTGAGTAGTCCGTTGACGTCACGTTGTAGCGTTAGATCCTTGGGGTGCTGACGGCCCCAATGTTGATCCCGAGATTTCATAAGTAGCTGTTGAGAACGTTGCGCTTGCTAGAGTGCACACGATTCTCCAGCGAAAGTTCTAGCTTCCAAGTGCGGTGGGCTTAGTTCTCCAGTTGTAAGTATCTGCCACTATGGTGGACAGAACTGATACTGGTGGGACCGTAGTTAGCCGGCCGGGGTGAGTAGAGTGAGATCATCTCCCACCCACTTACCGGTCAGACCGCCACCACACTTCACGCTGTGACCTTTATATTTTTACAGGCAAGCTGTCGAAGGAGGGGTAAAGGAAGCGCGCCCCAGCTAGGTTAGCTGGTGAGGCCCGATGTCGACTATGGTGGCCTGGAGCACCACCACTGGCTCGACCTAGCAGACTCACAAGACTCTCGGTCGGGCCTCTTCGGCGATACGGTGGATCAACTGTGGTACAGTTTTCCACCCTCCAGCTGCAGACTTGGCTATTTCGCATGTCTTTTCTAGGCCCATGGCGAGAGCATCCAGCTGGAAGACGCCGGCGACGCCCAGTGACAGCGGCTGAGAACCCTCAGCCCCGGGTCTCCCTCCTTCAACGGAGGAAGCTCCCTGCGCCCGTGCCGACAATGCACGACCGCAAGTAGAGGAGCAGATCTCGCCGCAAGAGGGCGGCGCACTCCGAATCCAGATCAGCAGGGGACGCCAAACGGCCTCCCTTGCGATCCTGATGTGTTCGGGGTGGAGGGAGCAGAGCAGGGAGTATGGTTGAGCTCCGACGATGGAGCCACCACTGTCGAATCCATCTACAGGTGGACACAGAAGTGTGGCTACCACCTATGGTGCTAGCCAACTTAACGTAAAAGGCAGATGCACCCACACTCACACTCACACTCCCTCCACTCCTACCGAGGAACAGAGGCCTCCTCTGTTCCCTCGCGGGTCGAGTTGTCCGCTAACACCGGATACTCCCTGCGCGGTAGAAAGACCGGAGGGCCTCGGCCCGATGGAGTTCCAGGTTGGGGGTCATGCTCTCCTCTGTCATGGGGGAGAGAGACCCCCAACTCACCAAGTGGTCGAGGAGCAGGCTCCGGCCGGCACCTCCCGACATGGTGAGAGGGGTCGGTTGTCAGGCGGCCTCCGGCTGCCTGCAGACTCAGACGGGATGCAGAACTCCCTCCCTCACGGCCAGGAGTCACCTGCCTCAAGCTCTCCCCAGTGGAGACTCCCGTCAGAGCCCGGCCCCCCCAGACCCCAGTCTCGGGGACCCCACGGCCTCGTTGATTCCCCTCAGACGGTACTTGACGGAATGGTGCGCCCTTCCTCGTCCGTCCCCCTGGGTGATCCGAACCGTGAGACTCGGCTACGCTTTGCAGTTCGCCCGCCGGCCTCCGGTATTCCGAGGCGTCCTCACCACTCACGTGGGTTGAGAGACGCTCTCGTATTAAGGGCAGAGGTTTCCTCGCTGCTAGCGAAGGGCGCCATCGAGGTGGTGCCCCAGCCGAGACGAGGAGCGGGCTTTACCACCCGTACTTCGTGGTCCCCAAGAAGACCGGCGGTATGCGGCCCATATTGGATCTGAGGTCCCTGAACGACTATCTTCACAGGTTTTCGTTCAGGATGTTAACCCAGAGGGACATTCTGAGGGCAGTTCAGCCCCAGGACTGGTTCGCCGCTATCGACCTTCAAGACGCGTACTTTCATGTCTCGATCTTGCCCCGGCACAAGCCTTTTCTGCGCTTTGCTTTCGAGGGCCGAGCGTATCAGTACAAGGTCCTGCCCTTCGGCCTCTCTCTGTCGCCGCTAGTCTTTACGAAGATAGCGCAGGCTGCCCTCTCTCCCCTGAGAGTGCGCGGCTTCAGGATCCTGAATTACCTAGACGACTGGCTACTACTAGCCAGATCGCGGGCTCAGTTGATCGCGCAGAGAGACGCAGTGCTCAGGCACTGAGCCGGCTGGGGTTACGCGTCAACAGAAAGAAGAGCAGCTGACCCCGTGTCAGCAGATCTCCTTTCTCGGGCTCGGCCTAGACTCCGTTCTGATGTGCGGCAGGCTGCCCTCTCGGAGAGCCGCCAATATCCGGAGTCAGCTGGAAGTGTTCACACCCGGGGTCCGGGTTCAGTGCAAACACTTCCAGAGGATCCAAGGCCACATGGCGTCTGCCTCCGCGGTGACTCCGCTAGGCAAGTTACACATGCGGCCCCTTCAGTTCTGGATCCGGGACGAGGTCCCAAAACGAGCCTGGCGGCTGGGGAGATACCGGGTATTAGTCACACCCGAGTGTCTCCACCTGCTCCACCCTTGGTCAGAGACGAGTTTCCTACGGACAGGTGTCCCATGAGGAACGGTCTCCCGTCGTGTTGTGGTATCCACGGATGCATCCAACACGGGGTGGGGAGCAGTGGGCAACGGCCGCGGAGTTTCCGGCCGTCGGTCGGGTTCTCGCCTCCAGTGGCACGTCAACATGCTCGAGCTATCGGCCGTGCACCTCGGGTTGAAACACTTGCTCGGGCAAGGCCGAGGGTAGCATGTGCTGGTCAAGTCAGACAGCGTAGTTGCAGCAGCTATCAACCGTCAAGGCGGTTTGAGCTCGCACCGCTGAACAGGCTCGCACGTTGCCTCTGGCTGTGGTGTCTGTCGAGACTCAGGTCTCTGGTGGCAGTCCACATTCCAGGCATCCTCAACACAGCCGCGGATGCACTGTCGAGGCAGGGCCCCGCCCCTGGCGAATGGAGGCTGAACCCTCAAGTGGTGACAGAGGTGTGGGAGGAATTCGGTCTGGTCACAGATAGATCTCTTTGCCTCAGACGAATCGACCCACTGTCCACTCTGGTTTGCGCTAACCGAGGCGCCACTCGGTGTAAACGCGTTTGCCCACCCATGGCCTCACCACATGAGGAAGTACGCCTTCCCGCCATTACCCTGACTCCCCAGCTACTGGGTCGAGTCAGGAAGGAGGGTCATCAGGTTCTCTTGATCGCCCCTTTTTGGCCCGACAAGACCTGGACGTCAGATCTCTTGGATCTCGTCACGTCCCCTCTGAGGCAGTTACCCCTGAGAGCGGACCTCTCTCACAGGCAGGACCCTAATGTCTCAGGCTGCTCACACTGGCCTCAGTGAGACGGGTCGGGGACCTAGAGGCGTTCTCTGCAAACAACGTTTGCCCCCTTCGGCCTCTCTCTGCTGCCGCGAGTCTTTACGAAGATAGCGCAGGCTGCCCTCTCTTCCTGAGAGTGCGCGGCTTCAGGATCCTGAAATACCTGGTCGACTAACCTCGGTTAGCCAATCCACGGAGTCAGTTGATCGCACAGAGGAATGCAGTGCTCAGGCACTTAGGCCGGTGAGGGCATTCTTTGCAGACCCTCAGTGACTCACCTTGGCCCTGGAGACTCGCACCTAGTGCTGAGACCCAGGCCTGGTTACGTGCCCAAGTGCCCACTACCCCCTTCAGGGATCAGGTAGTGACGTTGCAGGCCCTCCCCACGGGGAGCAAGACCTGGCCGGTCACCCACTGTGCCCAGTCCGCGCTATACGCACTTACTTACGGCGCACAGAGAGCTTCAGAAGCTCGCAACAGCTCTTTGTCTGCTATGGTGGTCGACAGAAAGGGAATGCCGTCACCAAGCAGAGACTCTCGCACTGGATCGTTGACGCGATTAAGTCGCGTATCACGTCCGTAAGCTGCCTTGCCCGCTGAACGTGAGAGCCCACTCTACCAGGAGCGTGGCCTCGTCGATCGCAGTGGCAAGGGGAGTCTCTCTAGCAGACATTTGCAGAGCTGCCGGCTGGGCTACACCCAACACCTTTATCCGGTTCTACGAGCTGGATAAGGCGTCGGTATCCACGCAGGTGCTATCCGCGTGGAGGGCAATACCGACACGGTGTAGGCCTGCGGGAGCAAACCCCAGTTTGGGGCCCAGTCTCCCGCCTTAGTGTTTCCTCTACCCTTGACAGGCTAGGAACACGCCCAGTCCGCTCTACACACCAGGGGTCCCTGGAGCCCCGGCCTCTGTTTCCCCTGACGGGCAATCAGGCGAAATGAGGGGTTCCTTGGTGCCACCGAGTCCAGACTAGCGAAGAGTCCTAGTTCTGACTGCGTGTGTGTTTTCTTCCTCAGGCGATACTCACCGAGTTATTACGCCTGTGTTTCCCGCAAGGGATGAGGTCGAGTAGTAGGGCTACGCTCTCCTCCCTCTCCCGAGCCCACTCTGTCCCCGACAGACAATAGGCTTCTTTCGAAGAGTGACGTGGTGCGTCGACTCTACGCAACACTTCACACGAGGTGGGAAGTGTTCTCCGTCAACCCTGGCGAGGGTCCCCCACGCACGGGTCGAGAGCCAACAAGTTCCTTGGTTGCCCCGGTGGAGGTGAGTGCTATTACCCTTCGGGCTAGGCCCACCTCTAGATGCTGTGGAAGATCCACCAATTGGCTCCTCGGCTAAGGAGCCGGAGGGGTCTTTTCGGAGGATGCTGCCCTGGATGTGGCCTGTTGTATTGTCCCATAGTCAGGTCTCTGACTGACGTCGAAGTGACCTGACTATGAAAGGGAACGTCTTGGTTACTTGCGTAACCTCTGTTCCCTGAATAAGTCAGGGAACGAGACGTCACTTTCCGCCGCCACATTCAGGGTATGCCGCTGGAAGTCTGCGTTGGCCCGACCGGCTTCAATCAGCGAAAGGTATTTGCATGTGGCACGCCACCGCCCTTTTATACCAGCTGGTACGGGTCAGAGGTGGCATGCAAATTCATGCAGCCATTGAACTTGACTGTTCATTGGCCGGTTCGTAAGAATGAACGCGAATGGCTAAAGCATCCGATGTCCCATAGTCAGGTCTCTGACTGACGTCTCGTTCCCTGACTTATTCAGGGAACAGAGGTTACGCAAGTAACCAAGACGTTTTTATTAGCTCAATAACAGAAATAAAGAAATGTTTGTCACGCAGGGGCTAAATAACCTTAGAACAAAAATACAAATAATATTGGAACGCACAGAGCATCTGGTAAATCAGCGGTAACGGCAAACGGCTGGAAACTAAGTCCAAACCCTGTGGGACAGAATGAAAACAGTAAAAAAATTAAGAACACAAACATCGATCCTAGTGAACAAACACAAATAAAACGCTCAATCGTCTTCACACGGCGTTGGATAAACTGAGAGCTCAAAATGGCCTCCCACAGTTGCTCTGCGCATGTGCGGACAGGAGGGCAATTCCTTCCAGAATTCTGGGAGATGGAGTTCCTATCACTTTTTTTATTTAATTATTCATGTTAAACAATATTGAAATGAAACAAGTCAAAGGTTACGTTTGTTAAAAGAAGAAAGACTAGTATTTTAAGAGAACTATTTAGCCAGCATTTTTTATTTTTTTTTTTTTCGGAACTTTTTCGAGTTTTTTTTTCTTTCGAGTTTTTATTTTGTGATTGAAACATAAGGGGGGGTGCTCCAAATGGTCCCGTGTCTAATAATTAAGTCACTTTATTTTACAGCTGAAACAGGCAGATACAACATTCCAGTATATAGAGAACTACTCACTCTGTGAGTCAACATGGCACAATGACAAAGAGAAACAGAGGCTCAGATCATTATGGTTTAAATGGTTGTATTGGACGTTTGCCAGTTGTTTTCAGTCTCCAAACAGACTTGTGGTCTCTGAATTCACACAGGCGCACACACATAGGCATGCAATATTTTTAGTTCACTGAGCAGAATTGTTTTCACAGTGCAAACTTTGACAAGTTGTTTCCACAGTGCAAACTTTGACAAGTTTGATTTTGATAACACATATTTCAGCGGAGTTAGTATTATCCAGTGATTAAAAAAAACATTTGTTTATTTCTTCATAGTCAGACGGTGTCAATCAGAAAGACCTCTAGTTAAGATAATTTAGTTTAGACTTTAGACTAACATTAGTTAGTCTGACCACTAATCCAAGAACTCTCCATTTATAGGTATAATTTGCTTGTTGTGGTTTTGTTTTTAATTGTCAGTTATATTTCTCCATTCATGTCCTTTTTCCATCTCTTTCTTTTATTTTTGAGGGTTTTTTGAGGGTTTTCACTTTTGAAGAATAGATATTTAAAATTATTTCTTATTAAAAAAAAAAAAAAAAAAAAACCTGTAAAAAGCAGCAATCTGGCAGCTGTGGTTTTCTAAAGCCTATTCTAAAAGTATGAAGAGCTGTCGTTTTTTTCCTCCAATTTACATCATAGTATGGTTTTTTTGTTTCTTTTACGTTACAATACTCAGGTTAACAAGTCTTCCAGTTGATGGATTGTATTAATGGATATAAATTTACAGGATTTGTTTATGTGTACATAGTACATTGGGTTCAGACACGGAGCAATTTTAATTAACATACGGTTTAATTGTTGGATTAAAGAATGTTATTTGTTAGACTTTATTTAGCTTGTTTTTACTTCTGTCAGCTATGGATGTGTTGGGGCGGTCAATAAAAATAAGCAAAAAAGGTACTACGTCCGGGATAAGTGCTGTTTTCAGCTAACTGGAATTGAGAGGCAAATTTTTTTTTCTAGAGTGTTCCGTAATTTTGGTGATAGATAGCAAAAGATCTTCCCACGGTGAAGGTTTTAGTGATTTTGGTATTACGAGTTGGCCTGAGTTTTGAGAGGGCAGCGGTCTTGTTAGTGAGCTCACTGAGATACAGAGAAGCTAAACCGTATAGTGCGTATAAAGTTAAGAGAATTTTAAATAGAATTCTACATTTTACAGTTAACCAGTGAAACATTAATAATGCACTAATATGGCCAAACTTTTTGTTCCGGTGAGTAATCATCACTGTATCAGCCTTTCTGCATCCGGTCGGGAGAGCATATAACGCAGATTTGAGATATTCCAGAGGTGGAAAAATGCAGTTCTACAGATGTTGTTGACATGGTTTTCAAATGAAAGTTTATTATCCAATGTAACATCTAAAATTTTCACTGTTGATGTGGTTGAAAGTTTAGGTCCATTTAGATTTAGATAATATTCCGGGTTGTCACAACGACTGTCACTGGGACAAGGCAGGGTGGACTCACATGCACTTCCTGGACGATAACACGGCACACAAGGAGTTAAATGTCCAATATAAGGGGTTTATTCCAAGAATCGTGGTCAAAGCAGGCAAAGGATCGGTATACGAGGTAATCCAAAACTCATGAACATGAACAAGACGAGACTAGAACTTGAGGCGAGAATGACAGGTAAAATGACTGACAAACTGGCCAAGAAACAGAGACAGGGACGAACTTAAATACACAGACTTGTACACACAGAGTGACACACCACACCTGGGACAAGTGACACAAAACTAGGTCACAGACAGGGACACAAAAACTTCAAAATAAGAGTCCTGCCTGGTTTTAAGCCAGGATCCATGATAGAAATAAAAGTTCCACCTGGCTTTAAGCCAGGATCCATGACACGGGTCCTTTTTTAAAGATGAGAGTCAATAAGCAATAATTCGGTTTTGTCCAAGTTAAGCATTAGTTTGTTATTAATCATCCAGTCACTAACATTACTGAAACATTTTTACTACAGTATTTTTCATAATACTGAAATATTTTAGTAAATAGCGAGGTTTCATTGGGTCTTGTGGAAATATAGATTTGCGTGTCATCAGCATAGCTGTGTCCATGCCTTCTGATAATAAATCCTAGAGAAAGCATATATAAAGAAAATAGAGTTGGTCAGAGAACTGAGCCTTGTGGGATTCCGTATTTCTCTATGTCTTGGTGACGAGACTCCATTTACAAGTACAAAATGAAAAGTCCCTATAATACAGTCTAGTTTTTCCAGAACGCAGAACGGTATATGTCAATCAACTTAAGTAAGTCACATAACTTTATTATGAACTTATCCATAATAAAGTTTAGTAACATTAGTTACAAACTAAATGTTTGTAGTTATTTATCACTGAAGCTGGAAAGATAAAATAATGTACAAAAAATAGCAATTCATTTGTTTACAAATAAAAAGCTGAATACTATTTCAATTTAAATAAATATAGATTTTTATTTCTCAACTGTACACTTCTTCATAAAAGCTCATATAAATGAGTAGGCAACAGTTTCTTGAATTCCAATTAATTATAAACCAAAACTTTCAATTGGATAATAGACAGAAAAGCCAGTATCCACTGACCTACCAAATACCACTCCCACACCCCGTCCACCCGAAAAATCCCCTAAAGTCAAAGTTTCATTCAGTCTATATTAAAAACCATAACTGCTCTGCATATCTGATTAGTAGTCGGGAGTACTGGACAGTCAGCGAGATGTGTGTTGAGTTGCTGTTGCCTCACTTTCCCTCTTGCCTCAAGTCAAATTCAGCCCCGGTCTGACTGCAGTGTAATGAATAACTGCAGGCAATATCTTAGCCTGTCTATCCATCTTGTCTGGACACCTGGCCTTTCGAGGATTACTTTTGAACGCATTCAGTCCAGCAGCAGGAGATGACTACCACACGAGGAAGTCCTCACCCTTGTCCATCTGCAGAATTAACAAGATGACTGCCATCCCATCACATATATATATATATATATATATATACACTGGCGGGCAAAATTAGAGAACAATGTATGAACAACTACACAATTCTGAAATAATGTTATCTTCACTGCTCAACAGTTGAAGGATTATTTGTCCTGTCTATACCGTGCTACCAGAACACTTTTTCCAGAAAATAACTAAGGCATTTCAACAAAAACCTTTATTTTGCAGAAAACACACTGATCAAAATTAGAGAACACTTTCAGATACCCCCCAGTTATTGGTGTTAATCTGCCAGGTGTAACCAGGTGTAATTTTCTGCATTATTTGTCAATCCCTATTTAATTGGCAGCCTAACTCCCAGTTTCACTGACTCTACAAGATGGTGGGCTGTTCAAACGTGACTGAAAGCCTCCGACCGCAGTTTGTCCAGATGAAGGTCAAATGGATGTCTTTATCAGCAATAACAAGACACGTTGGTCGTTCCAAATCTGTGATTTTCAGAATATTGAAACTTTATGACATGACAAACTCATTTAATTCCCCAAAGAAGGCTGGTCATCCACGAAAGACAAAAACAAAAAAAGGACAGGATACTGCGGAGGATCTCAATGGGCGATCGTTTCCACACTGCAGCTGGAATTGCTCAGCAGTTCTGCACTGAACATGGTAAAGATCTGTCTCGACATACAGTGTCTCGATGTTAAAGAGCATTTGGACTAAAAGCCCACTTTGCAGTGACCAAACCTTTCATTAGACAATAGAATCAAAAGGCTACACTAAGCTTTGTTGAGGAGCATGTTGTGTGGACAGAGAACTGGTCCAAAGTTCACTTCAGGGATGAAAGTATGTTTAATTTATTTGGCTCTGATGGGAAATGTTATGTTCGGCGACAAACTGGAGAAAGACTGAACCCAAAGAGTGTAAAGAAGTGGGTGAAAGGTGGTGGAGGAAGTGTGATGGTTTGGGGCATGTTTTCTGCAGCAGGTGTTGGGCGTCTTATACAGATACATGGCAGAGTGAAGGCAAATGTTAATCAGAACATTCTGAAACAACAAATGATTCTTTCCATGAGTTCATCACCCAATCAGCCCACAGTGTTCATGCAGGACAATGCTCCATGTCACACAGCTACACGGGTAAAGCCATTCCTTGAAACTGAGAACGTTGAAATAATGTCATGGCCTGCAGAGTCCTGATCTCAAACCAATAGAGAACCTCTAGAAGAATCTTAGCGACAAAGTCATGGCCAACAAACCCACTACAGTCAGTGAACTGTGGAGGAGACTGAAAGAAGAGTGGACCAACATCCCACCAGAGCAGTGTGAGAGACCAGTGCTGTCCTGTGGCCGCAGATGTGCTGAAGTCCTTCAGAGCAGAGGCCTGCACACTTCCTACTAATTGTTGACTGTTGTAACCTTCAGAATATTTTATTATAATCTTTTTCCATGCAACAGTCATTGTTGTTCTCTAATTTTGCTCAGTGTGGATTTTGCAAAAAATAGTTTTTTTTTTAAATGCCTTAGTTATTTTCTGGAAAAAGTGTTCTGGTAGCACGGTATAGACAGGACACTGACTCCTTAAAAAATTTTGAGCAGTGAAAGACATTATTTCAGAATTGTGTAGTTGTTTATACATTGTTCTCTAATTTTGCCCGCCAGTGTATATATATATATATATATATATATATATATATATATATATATATATATATATATATATATATAAACCTCTTCCTCAGTGACAGCTCCGGGCTGATCTGTATGCCAAGTCTGTCCGGCACAGAGTATGGCTGAACAGAAGGAGTATAGAGCAAGTACAGTCACTAGTCCATCAAGTAATGGCAGTTATTGAAACTTTACAAACTGAGATTGAAGGCTAATTGACGCCACGGAGATGGTTATATTTCATTTGTGTTTTTTTTAGGTCTGTAAAAGAATGTGTGACATTCCTTGCAAATATGTTAAATTGTCCTCCCTTCCTAAATAATAATTCTCCAGACATTTCTTTCCCTGTGGAACGGTTATTTGGCTTGGTTTAATACTCGGATTCACCTGCTGTAGAGTTAAACTTAAACTGTCGAAGACCTACCTATAGACTATAGCCCAAGCTCTCCACACGTCTCTGAGCTGAGAATTATGGTGCCACCACAGTCATTTTCACAATGCTATGTTATTACTATGCTAATGCTATTACTATGGCTCTGTCTGTTTGCTGGTTCTTGTTGTAGAGCAGAATAGGCAAAAATGTGGCTTGTGCCCAGCAGAATATGAATTTTAAATGAAGCTAAAAAAGATTTTGTTTGTTTTTTCTTACAAGAGACAGTTTCAGTGCAAAAAAATTGAATGAATGAATGCAAAAGGCTCTGTGTGCGGGTGATCTCAGGGTCAAAGGTTACCATGGTAATAAGGTCAGAGGGGATGTGGCTTTAGTTTTCAACTAGCGAAAGGTCTGAGCCAGTGTCCATCTGTCATACAAGCGATACACATTCACACAGACTCTGGTCTTTCAACCACACTCTCTCTCTCTCACACACACACACACACACACACACAAACAAGCACTTGCGCACGCACACACACAAAAACAGCGTTTTCCCACACAAGAACATTGCTTTACAGAAGGTTGCATGCTAATCTTTGTCTTTGTTTTTTCAACACTATTTTGTGATTGCAAACAGGACAGATGCATAACAACTTACTACAGTCACATTGAAAATTTTCGATTTTTCTCAAAGTTCTCCTGAATCCCAACATTCTTGGGCTCTAAATGGAAATTCTTATGTGAGGACTATTAAAAGCGAAATATAACCTTAATCTGAAAAGCAATACTGCTGGTCAGAAGTTTAGGATAACTAATAGAGCCTCAGGCAATTCCAGAGGCCTCTCTGCATTCTATTTCCATCACAATCTGATAGTAAAACCTTACTTGATTTTGTGAGGGAAACACTGGTGCTGAAGAACGATATGGATTTCTCTGACTACCGGCGCCACTGAGATAGGAGGCCACTTTAATCTTCTACTCTGGATTCAGAGTTCGGTTACAGATGCCTCTCTCCTGCTCACATTTACTCTGCGTCTACCTGTGGCTTAGGACTGGACATTTGCAGCATCGTAATTGGTGGGTGCAGAGGTCATGTAGGAGACTATTCTATGAAAACAAAACGTATGTGTACTTTGAGAACATCTTGAACATTTCGAAACTGGAACATTTAGCATTTTAGTTCTAAATGTTCATGAAAAGGGATAAAATGTTTCATGGATTCCATGAATGTTTTTTAACCCGATTTAAAAATAATTACTTTTATGATGTGGAAAAGTAAAAAAAAAGTGAACGTAAAAAAGTTTAATGTTTTAACAGCAAAAAATGTGGACTTATCTATTTATTTGTCAGGTATTTTTTGTTCCTTAAACTACGCAGCTTGTTTTCAGAATTTTAAGTATTATTTTGTAACTTTATAAAGAGACTTTAGATTGATTGATGGATGGATGGAGAGAGAGAGAGAGAGAGAGAGAGAGAGAGAGAGAGAGAGAGAGAGAGAAGAGGGAGTGAAGGATGGATGGACAGACAGACAGACAGACAGATTGTCTTACACATTATTATATAGGTAGAAGCAAGATGGAGATTATAAAATTGTTAATAAAAATCCAAGCAATGCATAATTAAGTTGTGTGAATGCTTTGGATCAGTCAGTGTTTCTATAGTTGAAAAGAGGCACTTGCTGAGACAAGGCTCAGCAAGGGACATTGTGTTTGTGTGGATGGTGAGGAGCATGGTGGTCCTGGCCCACAGACAATGGCTCCCATCCTATTAGCGCTGGGTAAGAAGGCCTGCTGAGAGAGGACATGCTGAATTAGCCCCGCCATGTTCAACTCATCTGTCATTGCTGCCAGGCCATACGACATGGAGGACACAGTTGTAAAGAGACAATAGAAATGACTTAAGCTTCTTGTTGAGCACCAGAGATTGACAGAAATGGCGGTGTCCTTCACAGCCCAGCAATCGAATGTTTGTTCAGTCTTGTATTTTAAGAAGTTTCAGATGGTAGCGCATGCAAATAGACATGACGCTACCTGTACTTCTTTTAAACTGCCATTGTTATTGTAAAATTGACAAACCAATATATAATATATGCAACAGTTTGGAATTAGTTTACCACAAAATCACTACGAAAATAAAATACACATCTGTATTTTTGAGTACAGGAGTTTGCACATGGAATACAGTGGATGCATATTAAGTGCATATTTCTTTACAAAGCTCATCTGCTTACCATAATTGCTGTAAACCTTCGTGTGTGTCCAGCAATGATATTGCTGAACACTTTAGCCTCAAGCATACAACACACACACACACACACACACACTCACACACACACACACACACACACACACACACACACACACACACACACACACACACACACACACACACACACTTTAGCTTTACAATTATTTGGACGACTCTTTTAACCAAACTAACTATCAGAATGAACTAAGTATTAGTTCCACGTGTGTGTGTGTGTGTGTGTGTGCGTGTGTGTGTGTGTGTGTGTGCACGTGTGTCCATCAGTAAACAAGAGATCGATTCAGTGTTTTTTTTTGTTTTTTGAAACACTTCTGCATTGTTTGCTTTATTCGGCCACTGAGCTTTTAGAGTGTGCAGCCATTGCTAATGAGTTTAAACTCAAGGTCCACAAACTCATTCCTTTCAATAAACCTGTCTTTGCAGTGAGGTGACTTTGTCAGAAAGGTGTCTTTACACAAGCACAGTGTGATAATCATCCAATTAGTTATAATTGGTTTGGAGTTCACCCGGGATATTGGTTTCCTGTTTTAGCTACTACCAACCAATTTCCCATGCAACTGTATAAAAAATAAATTTGCCTTTTCTACGAACAATCCCAATTACGGCTAAGCCAAAGATAAACACACATACACAAAACGCCCTCGTCAGGTGGACATGGCGCACGGAAAGTTCACGATCCAGAGTTTGCTTTGGTGGGATTGAATATTTAACGATCAGTGCAGTTAAACAGTAACAAACGCTGGTGCAATGACAGACTTATTAATGTTTAACCTCTTACCCTGCAGAAAATGATTTTGCAAAACACATTACAATTAGAACTAGAAAATTCTTTTCTTAATTGGCGACAAAACAATAACAGAACGTTTCACCACAGTGCTTTATTTTATTTATATTATTTTACATTGATAGAACCACTGGAACATGTTTCTTTTCAATACAACTTGCGGTTTTGATCTTTACATCTTTAACAAATGCAGTTGTTTATGGCACAGCTTTTTTTCAGAGGTCCTTCACAAAAAAGCAGATGAGATATATACCTGATCTACATTTTATACCTGAAATTTGACTCTGTTTTAATGCACTCAATGTAAAGCTCAAAAAACTATTTACGTAAAAATTATAGCTATACAGTAAATTGCTCAATAATTATACGTATATGAATCATGAAAGTACTGCATTCTGGGACATGCAGTTTGTGGTTCTGGCACTTCAAGAACAGCACAATACTAAAGATGCTGGCAGGCCTGGTATAACTGTATCCCTGGCCCTTGAGTTTGACATGTTATGTAAAGATAGTATGTAAAGTGTTTCAACTTAAATTTAAAAAGGCCATGTGGACCAATATATGGCTTGTTCAGTCATTGTTTCTGTAGTATTTGTATTTGATAACAGCTCTGTGGACTTATTGGTCAACTCATACAAAACTCAGTGAGATGGTTTAGAGCTCCAGTGGTCAGCCTGCCAAGAGTTGCCTGGGAACCCTGGGGCTCTATTGTCATGTTGTGCCATATGCATTAAACATATAATCTACTGTGATGGTCAGCTTGTGTCTGGCTCTCCCAGATTTATTGTGGCAGGGCCCGGAGGCAACTATGGTCCATTTACCTGGTTGTTCTTCTTATCATTTTGTACCATATGCACGCTGAAGCCTGGAATCCCATGTGGATTGTTCTGTGTATGGGAACAGAATAGTTTGTGCCATTGTGCTTTATGTTTATTTCAAACTCTGCATTAACTTGCCAACCAGCAGGCCAGTGTTGTGTGTGTGTGTGTGTGTGTGTGTGTGTGTGTGTGTGTTTTGCTTGTCTGTTTACACACACTAATTGTTTTTTTTTTTCAGATATTATGCAGTCTTGATCTGATCTGATTGGAGTGGAGTTCATGTCCTTTCTCAATGAAGGATTAATTGTCTGTAATTTGAATGCATTTTGGTTTTCTATATATGCATTTACAAATTTTATAAATGACTACAGGGTGTACGGTATGCCGCCCTGACCGTACTAGAGGAGACAAACCTCGTGCCCATTTACAGAACATGGCCTCAAGAGTCTTAAGATGGCAAGAACAATTATATACAATAAACGTTGTTCTTGTGGAGTATCAGGCTATAAAGCAACAGTCAAGTCAAGTCAAGATTTATTTATACAGCACATTTAAACACCAACAAGGTGAACCAAATCTAGGAATGTAAATCAAACACAGCACTCCAAATCACGAGATTACTACACACATAAACAGTTGGGAGCTTAAAAACAGCTGAAGAGAGTCAGCAAACCATTGGTGCACATGCCCCTAATGCCAACCAATGGCAAACCCCAAAAGGCACAAGGACATGCATGCGCACTCCTCTACACAGCCTGTTACAATTAATTGAGCCATATTGGAACTCCCAGAATTAATGTGATTTAGACTTTGTTTACTGAGAATTAAATACAATTTCCTCTAAATAGACACAGAGATCAACATCTCAAGATTTAACAAACTTATCTAGTGCTTTGTGTTTTGTTGACACAAACAGTTAGAGCAGCAATTGTCGCATTGTAATCGTTTGATATTTTGTCACATTGTAAACGTTTGATATTGTTTGGCACTAATCTGATTACATACATTTTCTCAATTTTTCTAACATTCTTTGGCAATAATAAAGAGTCATTTTGGCCCGCATAAGCAAACATCATGGGTCTTATGTATTGCAATTTATTAAATGCTTGGGCTTGATTAACTGGTGATATCTTTTAACTTGAATTGTTAATTGTGTAAGATAAAAATACAACACACCCTAAAACAAACACATAAATCCTTAAGCATATAAATGTAATATATTTTAATGACCTAAGCGAATAAGTGAATTTTGAACATATATGGCATAACATTTCAAAGTTATGTTTCAAATGGGAGGACATTAATAACAAATGTAAAAAGCTTGACCATGACTAAATTAAAATAGTGTGTCAGTAACTGATACGATACACAACGCTCATAAACTGGTTGTGACAAGAGACACACAAGTCAATTATTTCCTCTCTGCAAATAATTTGACTTAGAGCCACATAATGATTAGCACCTGCACACAACAATAGAGGGTGTCCAACAAGGGTAAGTCATGTGACCCAAGCAAAATACACATCTGTTGTGTGAAGAGCATTGTTTTCTCCTGGAATACACATTTGTGAGAGATTTCTGTCATTACAAGAAAATGAATAAAAAGAGAAACAAATAAGGTGTGAAAATACTGTATGTGCTGCCTCACGCAAGGAAACATTCTAGAAACCTCTAGACTTGGGATCCAAGCATCATTAACTAACATTTAACACTGGCATACATCCAAAGGTCTTGCTGCTGAAGAAAGGGAATGTGCGCTTTAAATCAGGACCTAGCTAATGCAGAAAATGACTTGAGATTTATTTAGAATTTTTTTTTTTTATTACATTTTTATACATTTTAAGATAATTCTAGAATAATTTAAAATAAGAAAATCTATCACCATCACTATTTCAAAGAAAAAAATATTGATATTGCAACTCAAAAGTAAAAGATATATAAACCATATTGTGTTGTGTGAGGTGTGTCAGGAAAGTTCCGGATGTACTAGACGTCCACAAAAGGGCAGTGATATGTCTGTTCAATGAGTCGTGCAGCAGAGGCGCTGGGAAACAGCTCTGTGGTCAATGTTTGAAACCAGAGACCAACAGCAGATCCGTCAGAGCAATGAGACATGATACCATCGTCTTTCAGACTTGATACAGACCGGCCAACAATGCAAAGGATGTAGACTCTTCCTCTCACCTGGTTTCGTCTACTTTAGTGCTGAATAGAGAAAGAGACAGATGTTTCGCAGCAGAAACGTAAAAGTGAAGGGTGTGGGTTAAACTACCAAAACATTTTATATCTTCAAAATACTTTCAGTTGTTGTTTTTTTAAGCTTTCGACTCTAGAACACAATAAAGCTCTTTAAAATGTATCTGTATAGACTGTATTGTTTTATTCTTATCTAGTGTGTGAGTGTGTGTTTTGTGTATTTTGAATTTCAAAACATTATTTGGTTTATTTGACACAAGATTCTAAAGTTGTAAGAAATAGTTATTCATGATACTTGATAACTACTAAAATCGTATCATAGTTATATCATATCGTTATAGTTGGTACAATTCACTTCATACTTTTTGTTATTATTAGGAGCAAAAATCTCCTAATAATTTTCATCAAGCCACAAATCCAAGCACAATAAACTAAATTAAGCCAGCGGACAGGAAGCTGCAATTTTAGAAGCCTAATATAAACAACATGAAATTACAAGTTAATTCTGAATTTCAGTTACTCAGACTTTATATATAAACAAGCTGTGAAACCAAAAGTTTGTTCAACTGAGAGAAAGCGACACAAGAACTAAGTTAATCTGCAGTGTTAGCATTCAGTGGAATTCAACTTCACATGGAATTTTACAGGAAAAAGTGGAAAAGCTCTAGGGGAATTACAACCATTGCAACCATTACAGTATTAATCAAGTGTGCATTGTTGTGTATTGCTTTGATTGATTAGGTTTTATCCACTTAAAATGCGGATTTTAATGAGTTTGAGTGTAGTAGTCATGTTTTGAAAGAAACCAAACATCCAATAGTAATCCAAGCCATGCAACCATAAAATAAATTATAATTTATTTATATTCTGATATACAAAATTAACCAAAGCAATACCTAAAAACCTGAATCAGAATAAAAAAGTTTTGAAAGAAGTTAAACTAGAAACTTGGCCTTCTCTCTGTGCAGATTTTACACCTTGTTTGCTTGTTCCGTTCTTGTGTGGTTTTCCTTCCAAAGATTTCCCATAGAGTGTGAGTTGGAGTGACGGTGTCAACTGCTCTGTAATTAGCTGTCCACCAGTCCAGTGTTTTGACTTCTTGTTACATAGTCCTTAGCACTGTAAACGTTTAGGTGAGGAGGCGGGGCTTTATGACTTGTTTCTTTCCTCCTGAAATATTAAATCTGATAAACATGTCAAAATTCCAAACAGTGTGTGTGTGTGTGTGTGTGTGTGTTTTTCCATTTCATGTAAGTACAACATTTATTAAAACAGTGTACGTATATTTCTAGCCATTTGCTTTTTTTGTTTGTTTTTATGCATGAATCGGCAGGTAGTTTGCCTAAATTGGGAGGTGAAAAGCTATAAAGAGAGCTGGGATTGTGCCCTGCCTGGGTTGCCCTAAACGAAAGCACGTCTGCAAGCATTCCTTGTGTCCCTGACAATGAGCTGACATCCTCTGTGCCTAATGGCTGCTGAGCTTCTGCCTTTGTCCCTTGATTAACCGCTCTATTCAGGGTTCAGCCTGCTAATTGCATAGCCTGTATAGCTCCTCTGCATTACTGTAAGAATTAATGAGACACAATTACTGCACCCAGCAAATCTCTGACCAGTCAATCCCAAAGCGCCCCCCACTCCTTCAACACAGCGTCAATGTTGAAAAAAGACAACTCTGCGGGGTTGTTTTGTAAAATAAATGTATTTATTTCAAGCTAGTTCATAATTAGGCCCCAGAGTGAGAGTATACCACTCGCAGAGATCCGAAGATCGAATATAATGTAGTAAAGGAAATAGGGACATAGCTCATTTTAAATTACAAATGGTCCCATAATTAAGCCAACATACACTAAAATACATTTTGAACAAGACTTTTGATGGTTTGGTTTTGCATAGAGATGGCACATTGATACAAAAGTCAGTCAGTCATCTTCTACCGCTTCATCCTTTACAGGGTCGCGGGGAGCTGGCGCCTATCTCAGCGTCTTAGGGCCGGAGGCGGGGTACACACTCTGGATTGGTGGCCAACCATTCGCAGAGCGGGACACACAGACAAACACATCACACACTCACTCATACCTATGTGGTCAATTTTCCAATTCCAATTAGCCTGAAGCGCATGTTTTTGGACTGTGGGAGGAAACCGGAGGAAACCCACGCAAGCACGGGGAGAACATGCAAACTCCACACAGAACGGCCCCGACCGGCCTTGAACTCACACCTCAAGTGTCAAACAGAACCATCTTACTGTGAGGCGACAGCGCTAACCACTGCGCCACCGTGCCGCCCCCTGATACAAAAGTGAATTTGATTAACTTTAGTTCTGTACTTTTCTTGTTCGTACAGTTTTTCTTTTACTGGATAGATTTAACTTTTCCTTCATTTGAAAATCAATAATAATTTGTCTTTATTTTGTTTTTACTTTTTTGCACGTGCAAAAAACAATAGTGTAGATTCCTGCATTTATTATTGTACATTTTGTCAAATGTCATGAATTTATTACAAAGTCTGGGTAATGGTACTCTCCAAACAGTGAAAATATGATGAGGTGTGTCAGTTTTCCATTTTGTGTAAAAGACTGAAACGAGAGTATAATCACAAAGTATAATTTATTCCAAAAATGTTAATAGTACATCTCCGCACATAAATGGTATATTTCAGACATGAATCAGTCAGTGTTACTTTGGCTTTATTGTCAACAGGTATAGCACGTTTTACACAAAACTGCACAAAAACGTCTATATTTAAATAACTTTTCACAATTCACAATGATCTTAATACGTTTAGATAAGATGTTCCAATATAAGCAACACACACCTTTTATATTTTTTTTGTTCTTGTCTGTTCTACGTCCTGTAGATAAGGAAAAGTCCAACTATAGAAAAGTCTTGGACTACAGAATAGTCCAAGATATGTTGCAAGATTAGTTTACATATGTAAAAAGTTCTATTCACTGTCGCAAAGCAGCTGTAACAAATCAGTCCATAGAATATAATTTACCTATGACTACTGTTCAACATGATTATAACCACTGAGCAAGCAAAAAAAAAAAAAAAAAACAATGACCAGGAAAACTCTTTGTGAGAGAACAAGAAAAAGATAAAATCTATGGGAAAAACAGATCCCTGGTGCCAGTCTTGCCGGGCATTCTAGCATTACAGAGCCCTTTGTGTGATAGTGGTTCTGGAGGCTGAATGACGTTGTTGCTCTCGAACAAAGTGACCCCATCCCTCTCACAACTGACACAGAGTAAAGCCAACCCCTTTCCGGCAGTCTAGTGCAGATCGTCTCCCCCGTGACGTTCCAGAAATGACACTTTCCCTTATCTGAGAAGTGTAAATCACGTACCTCAAAAGGAGAGTGAAAATCAATTCTATTATCAAGACAAAGTTCCCAATTAATTTAACTGGACCTTAAGGTGGATGTGCAGCATAATTTAGTGGGGGACTATTTCATTAAGATTTCAGGAGAATTTTGAATTAAACACTATATTTAAATAGTAAGCTACTGTTTAAATAAAAATAAAAATAAAAAGCTACTGTAGAACTGTTTCAATTTGGATCATTTATTTGCTTTTGTGAATAATTTAGCAGCCACATCCCTTTCCACCTCATTCTATCCTGAGTGTCTTCCACCCTGACCCCAGCCAACCTCATGTCCTCTCTTACAACATCCATATATCTCCTCCTCGGTCATCCTCTTGCCCTCTTTCCTGGCAGCTCCATCTCCAACATCCTTCTACCAATATATTCACTATCCCTCCCTTATACATGTCCAAACCATCTCAGTCTGGCCTCTCTGGCTTTGTTTTTTACACAGGTAATTAGAGCTGTTCCTGTGATGTGCTCGTCCCATATTCTTTCTAACCTCGTCACTCCGAAGGAGAACTTCAACATCTTCATCTCTTCGTTTCATCTTTGGGTGCACGGTTGCCTCACTGCAAGAAGGTTCTGTTGTGACTTGAGGTGTGAGTTTGAGGCCGGCCGGGGCCTTTCTGTGTGGAATTTGCATGTTCTCTCCATGCACGCGTGGTTTTCCACCGGGTGCTCCGGTTTCTCCCACAGGCCAAAACCATGCAATGTGTTGGTGAATATGGCCGTGTGCGAGGGTCTGTTGTGGTAATGCCCAAATGTAAGTGGACGCTGGCGCATTTGGCTGTCGCTAGTGCGTCAGGCAAATGGTGTGCATGTGAATGTTGTTCTCTTTTGTAAGGCGACCTTGAGGCGCCAAATAAATTAAATGTATTATTTTAATCATCTCTGCTGCCTCTATCTCTGCCTCCTGTCTCTTTCTCACTGCTACGGTCTCATCACTGTCTTGTGCACCTTTCCTTTGAGTCTAGCTGACACTCTTCTGTCACACAACACTCCTGACACTTTCCTCCACCCGCTCCAACCTGCCTGCACTCGCCTCCTTACCTTTTCTCCACACTCCCCATCACACTGCACTGTTGATCTTAAGTAATAATAATAATAATAATAATAATAATAATAATAATAATAATAATAATAATAATAATAATAATAATGAGTATTTGTAAGGCGCTTTTCACAGTTTTAACTGTCTCACAGCGCACATGTAAATATGTAAGGGAAATGATGCTTTTTATTCAATTTGTCATCTGGGTTGTTGGTGTTAACTAAGTGGCTGCAGTTATGACAAGACAAAGACCAGCGAGCAAGCACATACGCGACAGTGGCCAGGTAAAAAAACCTCTTTAACGAGGAAAAACCCTGGGAGAACCCGGCTCACTGGTGCCAGTCTCCTCCGGCATTCTAACACTACACAATCAGTGCGTTGGTTGTTCCGTGTCATTTTTAATGATGATTCTGGAACGATGTTTCCCTCCTAGTGGGGAAAGGGCGGCTCCACTTCTCCACGCCAACAGCGTCATCAGGTCCACAGAGGTCGAGGAAGCACCACCGATGATTCCGAAGCTCCTAGGAGATTCCGGTCGTACGACACTTGGCGCTCAGGAGAGGAGGGGAGAAAAAAAAAAAAAATACAAGGCAATTAGAATAACTTCAAGAACTATATATTTTGACAATTTTCTGAAGGTGCAGGTGTAATTCGGTTCGAGCACTAACTAGGCAGCCTTTCTATACGATATATTAATATTTTCTGTAAGTTATTATAACAGGTCAATATATGCTTCATTGAAGAGACGCGTCTTCAGTCTAGACTTAAATTGACTCACTGATTCTGAGTCTCGAATTGGACTAGGCAGAGCATTCCATAGTTTGGTGCTAAGTATGAAAAGGATCTTCCTCCCTGGTAGATTTTAGAGATTCGCGGTATTATAAGCTGGCCGGAGTTTTGAGAGCGCAGCAGTCGTGTAGGCTCGTAGTAAGTGATGAGCTCACTGAGATATAGAGGAGCAGTGCTTTATAAGTGATAAGAGAATTTTAAACTGGATGCGATATTTAACAGGTAACCAGTGTAGCGACATTAACACTGGACTAATATGGCTAAATTTTTTAATCTAGCAGCTGCATTCTGAACCAACTGAAGTTTATCTATTAGTTTAGCAGGAGAACCTCCCAGAAGACCATTACAGTAATCTAACCGTGATGTCATAAACGCATGTATCAATTTTTCCGCATCCGGTCGGGAGAGCATGTGACGCAGCTTTGAGATATTCCTGAGGTGAAAAAAGGCAGTTTTACAGACGTTGTGCACGTGACTTTCAAAAGAGAGTTTGCTATCTAAAATGACACCTAAGCTTTTCACTTTAGGTGAGGATGAGATTTCAAGCCCGTTAAGATTCATACTGTAATCGGGTGCATCAGACTTTAAGTTTGAATCAACAAGTAATAATTCGGTTTTGTCTGAGTTCAGCATGAGAAAATTACTTGTCATCCAATCACTAATGTCGCTGAAGCAATCTAATATATTTGCAAATTTTGAGATTTCATTTGGCCGTGCCGAGATATAAATTTGTGTGTCATCTGCGTAACAGTGGAAGCTATGACCATGCTTTCTGATTATGTCCCCTAGTGGAAGCATATAAAGTGCAAATAGGATTGGGCCGAGCACGGATCCTTGTGGAACTCCATATTTAACACTAAATCTGGGTGATGAGACTCCATTTACATGGACGAAATGAGAGCGATCAGACAGATAGGACCTAAACCATTCTAACGCGTGTCCAGAAATACCAACGTAATGATCAAGTCTATGTATTAAAATATCATGGTCAACAGTGTCGAAAGCAGCGCTAAGATCTAACAGAACTAAGAGTGAAACGTTCCCTTTATCTGACGCCATTAGAAGATCGTTGGTGACTCGGATTAGTGCCGTTTCTGTGCTGTGGTGCGATCTAAAGCCGGATTGAAATTTTTCAAATCTATCGTTTTTACCTAGCGGTGCGGTTAGGTACCTTTAAAGTACCTACACTCCTGCACTCTCAGCCCCCTGTTACCTCACTCCTCCACCCTGCTTCTTCTCATTTAGACACATGTATTCTGACACATTCTGACATAACTGAAGTTTATCTACTAGTAGGCAGAAGAAACTCCCAGAAGAACATTACATTAATCTAACCTTGAGGTCATACAGCATGTATGAGCTGTTCTGCATTGACTATGCAGTACGGTAAATTTGCTGTACGGTAAATTTTTGAGGTGAAAGAACTTGGTTCTGTATATATTATTAACGTGGCTTTCAAAGGAAGATCAATATCAACCATGACTTTCTTTAAGTAATTCCATTGGTATGGGATTCAAGTAGATACAAAGTTGCTTGGTTATAACATCAGTGAGTAAGTAACTGGGTGAATGATTGTTTTGGCGCGTTATATCACTGACTCTATGCATGGATATTATTCATTTTTCGGGTGTTGTTATTTTTTCCTTCAATTTGGTCATAAAAGCATTCGTTATATGCTATGAGGAGTCATTTGTGTTTTTTTTTGTTAAATATTTTCAGTTTTAAACAAATATCCTGTGTTGTTTTGGCTTTCTACAAACGATTTACTTACATAAATACACTGACCTGCACAATTTTCAGAGCTGTTAATAAGAGATTCCATACACAGCATTCCATTATTTTTTTTTTTCAGTTGGAGATTTTCAGTGAAATTCTTTAGGGTGTTTTTTATTCAATTATTAGTTGTATGCACTACTTTCACATTTTGTTTCCACATTTTTGTTACATATTATTTTACTTTTCTCTAATCTGAAATTTGGCACCATGAGAAAAAATCTCTCTGTTTAAACAGAGCTTCATGATTATAACAATATTTCGAGTAGGGCAAATACATCTAACTAAATATCTACACTCTAAATGTAAGTTTTTTTAAATGTAACAGATCTGAACGCTTTTAAAAGTTCACCTTTTAAAAAACGATTTGGCCCATGTCCATTTCCAACCAGCCTGTGTTTTCCCTTCAGTGGCTGTGGGTGTCACAGACTGCAAAGCTTGAAAGGAGTTAGTGGTATTCCGGTCTTACCTGAGCTGGGCGTCAAAACCTCATCACTCAATGTAAGAATTAGAATGGTTCCTCTGGAGCCATATGACTCGGTGGTTCACTCTGAAAAGCTAATCTGATTCTTTTGTGTAACCGGATATGTACAAACTAATCCTAGGTTTCTTTGACTACACCCTGAGTGAAAAACAAACTACACGGAAATGCATTTGAACAACAGTGGGTCACTCAGAGCTAACACATTTTTTAATTTTTATTTTTTTAATTAACAAGTAATTTTCTGTGTGTGTGTTTGTGTGCAAGGGGGGGGTGTGAGAGGGAAAAGTTCCTCTTGTTTTGAAAACTTTTACGAATCCCACTTGTTGAAAGGTTGAATTGTTGCAAAATGAGAAGTGAATTAGCATGAGGTTGTCAGACACAAAAGAGGATTATTGGTGCTGCGTATGACATTTTCTCAATACTGTTCGCAATTTCTGGAATGTCTCTTCGGATTTGGAGTGTTTACTCACCCTGTCAATCACCTCCATCACCCTTTTTCCAAAGCCGAAAAAAGCCCCTTCGCTCCATTCATCCTTGTCCTCAATGCTAACAATGCAAACTCTTGTACATTAGCCTCTTCGCCCCGTCTTATCAGGCTGGGAGAGCGTCTCGCTCTGTACCTGAATGGTCTTTGTTTCTCTGTGACCCTCTCTAGTGCAGGTCACCGCCTGCAGCCATTCCAAGCTGGATTTGGCCATCATCAAGTTTCAGGCTCTCACACTGAGCGGGTCAGGGGCCCATGGGTGGATCCGTTGTGTTCTGTGTCAATCAGCTTTCTATTGCCGTGCTGACGTTCCGTGTTCCTGCGGTTTTACAATCTCACTTAAGCATGAGACCCGACAGGAACTGGACCATGCTCTAGCTAGAAATGAGAAGCGCACATCGTTAAATTAGTGCTAGGCGGCTAAAGCAAGCATGTCCGGAGACAGGCCCCGGCCTGCAGGTGTCTGTCAGCACTGCTGAACACCAAATGCACATGTACAGGAAAACGATTTTATAAATTAGTGACTCTCACCTGTCTGAGTTTCCTGGGAATCCGCATGTCTGTGTGTGTGTGTGTGTGTGTGTGTGTGTGTGTGTGTGTGTGTGTGTGTG
>CM051497.1:21286545-21297007 GCA_028031935.1 Paedocypris micromegethes | reverse complement strand
GTGTGTGTGTGTGTGTGTGTGTATGCGTGTGAGTGTGTTACCACAGACGCTAATAAGCTTCACCTTTTTCTGTCAATCTTGTTAAATTCTGAAGAACATACGTAAAAACACAAACTTGTGACTTTTTATTCTTTAAGCATCTTTTGTCGCTTCAGGAAAGGTCTAACAGGGTCATTCTGTAATTCCTGTCTCTTGTCTGATAATCATATCATGTTTAAATGAGATCACTGTCCTTTATCCGAAGTGAAATTAACTAATTATCAACTGTCAAGTAACAATTGGAGTATGTACAAATAATCTCATTTAATCTAAAATGCCCCCCCCACACACACACACTCAAGTAAGTGAGTTTGTCATTTGGGCACTAAATACCAAATCAAAATGGTGCTCTGCATTTAACCATCCATTAAGTGGTTACACACACACTTGCTCCACATCAGCATCACATGAAGCATCTACTGCATTCTACATCTTATGCAGCTGGATGAGCAGAGCCTCTCTCACTGGTTGAGCAGGGATGAACAGTGTGCGTGTGTACAATTCATGAAGATCTTCAATCTTTCAGTTGTGTGGTTCTTATTTCACTTCGTTTATTCTCATGTAATTATAAGAAAAATGCTAGATTGTTCATATTTATTAGAAGCAAATAAACGTTGTTGTTGTTGTTGTTGTTAAAATCAAATCTCTATGTACATTTATTTTACTTTTTTTACAATTCAGTTCTTAGTTATGCATTATTTCCAGTTAAAGGTTAGTTTTAGTTTTAGAAACTACTAGAAACTATTTTAGAAAATTGGAAACAATTTAGTTGAGTGTGACGTCTTCAATAAACTTTACAATATTACTGTTGTGTGTTACAGTTGAGTGTTACTGTTGAGTGTGTTTACAAACAATACAGAGATAGAGATTGTTAGCCCAGTATAAATATCGTCAAGTTCTATTTTGCCTGATTTCTGTCTTCAGCTATCACAGCTACATGTTCCCCATTAAAAATGGTCTAAAATAGCATTAAAGAGTGGGTGAGAAATATGTTAATTCAACGCACTTAATTTGATGTTTTCTTTCATTCAAGTATTATACATTTAACAAAGACACAAAAACATTTGCCTGGTTTGTTGTTTTAGGCTGTTCTATCTAAATCTATCAAAAGTTCCATCTGTCTATTTCTGAAGGTCAAGTTTTATTGTTACTGCTGTTTAAAGGTTGAAATATATTCAACACGAGCCATAAACTCCACTTTGGCAACTGTTATTGCCCTTTTCTTCCTCCTTTCACACCTTTAATCAGTAACCTTCACACAGTCAGCGATACTATAGAGTAAATCTATAATCCTTCCTTTTATCTAATGCTTCTCCTTATTGTAAGGAAAGATGCAACAACCAACAATTAGCAAAAAGAAAAAAAATCATAACAACAATAGCTGAACTGGTCTTTGAGCAAATCATTACCTGCATGATTTATTCAAAAGATGCCAGATTCATCTAGAAGCATCCATTTTGAAAGAATGTGGGCGACAGAAAAAAAAATGACGTGAAATAAAAACCCCAAACGGAAAGGCAGGGGTGAAGCGGCACATAATGGTAGCTGATTACGGGTCTCTCAGGGACGGGCTCGTCTGGACCCCCCTGCCTTTGTGTTGCTGGAATCGCTACTTTGCCTCCATCACCACGCAGTCGCACGGCACCTCAACCTCTGCAGATATCCTCATGCAGACTTCAAACGTAGCCTGCGTACTCGCATCAATTCCCTGTTATCCAGCCTGTCAAGTGCACTCAACGTTAAGGGTAAATTAATAAATAACCCCCGATGTTTACCCCCTCACTCTTTTAACGTGTAAATAAACACGTCTTAATCTTCTTACTAATGAGCTTTAGAGGGGCCCAGAGTGGATTTGCCCGTGGAGTAGGAAGAGTTTGACAGAATGAAGCAATCCAACCAAAACGCCTGCATCTGCATGGTTGGAGTCTGCCAGACTTCATGTTTCGTGAACCCATGCTGCTTCAACTTGTACTGGCTTCCTCTCTGCTCCGCTTTCATTTTTTTGTTCCATTTTATTGTATATGAACTAAATTTAGTATTGTAATTAAGTCAATAGAACGTAATGCATATTGGTTGTATAAAGCATATTATATATTATTACATATTATTATTATTGTTGTTGTTTTATTTGTTTGTTTCTTTTTTTTATTATATTTTTCTTTTGTGTGAGCAACTGTTACCGGAAAGGCAATTTCCCCCCTGGGGATGAAGAAAGTTTTTTTAATTTGAATTTGAATTGTAATATTGAACAATTTTTAATAGTACTATAAAAGAACTGTGATAACAAAAAACAAAAGCTTATGGTAATGAACAAATCCACCTTTCCCTGATTTTTGATACTGGATCAATGATTTTTGGACATGTGTTGTTTTTTCATTTTGATGTGTTGTGTTGCTATTCTTTACCCATTATAATCTAAATACTCTGTCCCACAGACTATTAAGCAGAAGAGTGTATTGTTTAATATTATTTTAATATGTACATCATACATCAATAAAACATTGTTTACAGTGAGTCAACATATTTAGTAATAAAAAGGTTTAACAAACAATGACATTGGTTAGAAATTTCCAGCGTTCAGTCAGAACATGGAGACTCTCTCTCAGTGTGAAAGAGAGTTGGACCTGCCACCAGTGTTGCAGGTTCAAATCCCAGTCCAGTGAGCTTCACAACTGAGTGCCCTTGGACCACTGGACCCATGGACGCCATGGCTTACGGCTGCTCGTGTGTGTGTGTGCATGTGTGCAGATATGTGTGTAGTTTGTGTGTGTGTGTGTGTGTGTGTGTGTGTGTGTGTGTGTGTGTGTGTGTGTATGTGCGTGTCTTCACTGGAGGGATAAATGCAGAGCACAATTTTGATAAGGTCCCTAGTGCCCATATTAACACACTTTACTTTACACAAAAATCAGATCTTGCAGCCTCTTTCAAAACCAGACTCTCCATTTATGTGTTTTTTAATTAATCTGTTCAGAAGCAGTAGTATTTCTATACATCGGATATTTTCAATCCTATTTTTCACTTTTAATGTAACCTTATTCTACATTTCAGATGTAAACCATTTTGAAATTCCTTTGTGTATTAATTGTGAGGTTAAAACAATCATAAATCTTACAAAATAAAGACTTAAGTGTGATGTGTTAATGTCAATTTCATTGTCATGTTTTTGTATTGCAATTTCATAATTTGGAGAAATTGTAAAACAAATGCAAGTTTGTGATAGGTACTTTAGCCAGCGCCCAAAACTCTCATTTGTTAAAACTCAAACTACCCCCCCCCACTGTGTGACCATGTGACTACACCTTTAACAGTATGAGAGCAACACAAATGCATGTCCTGTGAGAGGAAACTGGAGATGCCAGATAAGAACTTTGCTCCCTCTTGTTCACTCAGCCCTCCGAAAAATTTTAACTAAGATTTGTAAAAAAAAAAAAAACATTTTTAGCATTTGAGAAAAAAATGCATTCACCCTCTGTCCAACTTTTTGTCCCTCACGAATTTGTGTGTGTCTTCCTGGCACAGGCTCTGCTGTGTGAAATAACCTGCTGGTTGGAGGTACACAGACACAGCGAGTGGATCTGTGAGGAGGATGTCGTATCTTGTGTGCTCTCAGCGGTGGATTGATTAGCAGGGCCAGTCCTGTTTGTCAAGGTAATGAGGTGAAGGTGAGGGGACACCCAGAGAGCACGCTCCACCACCTCAGGGGACCAGAGAGGGGCTCCAGCCCCACCTGCATCTGATTAGTTGCCAAGCCCAAAGAAAACACAAGCTGATGAGGATGGGGGGCTGGGTCACCCTCCCCCAACGTCTTTCTCTATCTCTCAATAGAGAAATCTGGAGGCCTGGGCAAAGTCAAAGAACAAACATAGCTAAGCAATTCCTAAACAAAGCTTTGGTTTCTTAAAACCAGGATGTTAATTGATTTAGTGGCGGGTACATTAGCCCTTCCGCTAATAGCGCTGTGCTGTCCTTTAGCATTGCAAAAAAATAGTTTCTGCCTCTTGATGTCTTCCGGCAAACCCTCTGAATAATACGTAATATTGGACGGTCACTATTAGCTTGCTGTTAGCATGAAATTATCTTAGCTAGATTCCTTTGTTTTCACGGGTTTGTTTTACTGTAATATTATTTCTGCAATATATTTTATTTTAAACCAATCTTGTTTTGAGTTTTATTTTAAATGGTTTGAACTGAGGATAATATGAATGTGCTTTAATAATTTAGAATTATAGACTGACGGCTACAGACGTCTTACGTTTCCAGCTAGTTACTCGTCTTGACCCTCTATAAATCGTGAATTGATGAATACCCTTGAAGAACAGTTTTCACATGCTCTCTGTCACTCAATAACCGAAGCATGAACCATAAATTCGGGTATAGCCGTGGTTCGCGGTGAATCATTACCTGTCCAGGTCATTAATGGCTGACTTTCTGGCTCATTCCTTATTCTCTCTTGGTCTTTATAGCCATGATAGACTTAAGATGGATGTTTCTCTTGTGTACCAAAGTGTGCTAAAGTGCACTCGTTATTGACGTGAGCTTTGTCACAAGGTAAATACACATTTAGCCCTGTAAGCCTGGCTGAAAGCCTTAATGAAATGTAAACACCGCTGATAAGATTCCTGGAAATGTAATCAGAGCGCGTCCAATCAATACGCACCATACTAATGGATTATACACACATAGACAGAGCTTCATTAACATGTTCAATGTCGTTAGGATTAATATACAGAGGTAATTACTACAAATTTCATTAGATGGTAACTGGAAAACTATAATGGTTATTACTTAAAGACTTATTCCAGGCTGAAAGCAAGTTTCTCCAAACTTTACAGTATTCTATTACTTTATTTAGTCATTCAACAATATATGTTCATGTTCTCGGAAGATTTAAATATCTGCACATAGGTTTAATATATTATAATATTTATTTAATATACACATTATTATTATTATTATTATTATTATTATTATTATTATTATAACTTTTTTCGGACTTTTGCGATAGAAGTAAGTTCTTAGTAATCTTTAATATTAGAATTCCATTACTGTGTTTTTATTAGAATGTGCATTGTGTAATTGCGGTTACAGGCTTCAATGATATTACAACATAGCAGATGTTTTTATCTGTCTTTCCAATTTTTAAGAAGAAAAAAAATTAAATCTAGAATAAAAAGAATAAAAAATAAAATGTTAAATTCATTTAAATAAAAAAAATATTTAAAAAAATGTATGCAATTATGGAATGTATGGATTATATATAACCCAGTGAAATAATATCAAAATACTATGAAAGTTGTTTTGCTGGTAAAACGTAATTTTCTTTTTAAGCTTTATAATCCACACTTGAGAAATAATTAAATCCAAAGGCCCCCACTGACACATGAGAAGGCACGTTATACTGGATGATGGCCACCGGCCACCATTTCAGCTCCTTCCAAAGCCTCATTCACTGGTGACTTGAAAATTAACTTTCGAACAGATGCACTAATTCCATTTGTACTCTGGAATGCCCGGGCACTATGTAACTCAAGCCTGGCCGGAGCTGGGGTAGAGCCGGGGTAAAAGGTTACGCTCCAACTGCCGGAGACTGGAGTGTGCTCTATCTCTCTGTTAATCAATGAGGCTCTGGGAATAATGGCCATAATAAGAGAAAGTAATTCTACTTTTCATCTGTCCCATCTGTACAAGCCGCAGATGACACACCTGTTTCTAAATCCCTGCAAAATGTATTTTAGAAGAAAGAGCAATATACCGTAGCCATTGACATTTTAGAAGGAAATACAAAATTAAACAAAGATGTAAATCAAAATCCTTAGCTGAATAAACTGCTTTATGCATAATAAAATAAGATACGTAAATGCCATTGCACAAGATGAATGTTTTTTCACAAGAAAACTGAAATATCGCTCAAAGAGATCACAGATAATCTCACCCGATTGAGCTCAAACGTATAAGTGAAAGAATTTATAA
The DNA here is from genome assembly GCA_028031935.1 of Paedocypris micromegethes. Classification (NCBI taxonomy): domain Eukaryota; kingdom Metazoa; phylum Chordata; class Actinopteri; order Cypriniformes; genus Paedocypris; species Paedocypris micromegethes. The sequence continues at coordinate 21,290,998 of CM051497.1, read as the reverse complement.
TGTTGGTTTTCCTCTTTAATTTTAAAGTTACGTTTACGTCACCTCGGCACTGAGTTGGGGGTGGCTTTCTTGTCCACTGCCACTGTTTAACAAACTGCTTTGCTTGTTCTTGAGTTTGCAGTAATTACATCCTCTGCAGGAGCTCTGAGCATCCACACCTCTATTAAAACATCAACTCCCTGCTCTGCCAGCAAGACAACCCCCCGCCAGGCCATATCATTCACAAATTAACCCCAATACCTTAGGGGGCCCGAAAAGGCAGACTGCTGCTGGATTGTATACTTTTCCATTGTTTCGGATTTTAAAATGCATACTTTTTACAAATGTTTTTTTTTTCACGAATAAATAAGTCAACACAAAAAAATAAACATTTTTAAAATATCAACTTTTAATAAATCTTACTATTGTGTCTTGTCTTGTTTTAAACACGTTTTAGAGAATGCAACTGACATTTGTTGAGAAACAAGTTGATTTTCAGTCACTTTTTAGTCTTTTTTTTTTTTTTTTTTTTTTTTTTCAAATTAACAGTAGAGCTAAAATCTGGGGTGATTTTTATTTACTTTTTTCCCCATCAGAACCATTTTTTTCCTGCTTCTACTCATTACTTTCATTCAGTCAGATTCATGTGCAAGGCCTCGCAAAAGAGGTTGCATGCAATTGTGCGCCTTAAGAAAGGTTGATTGACACGTCTCCGTGACCCAGCTCCCACTATTCACTGATTGGTTGAACGAGCACGGTGGGCGTGTTAGACCGGCTGTCTTTTATATTCAGCGCGTCCGACTCCACAGCACTGATTTGTATGAGAAAGCGCATTGAGGACAACACGGATTCTGATTAAATGTATTTACACCGAGGTAGTTTTAACGCAAACCGAGAGCTTTGGGGTTGTTGTTTTTTTTTCGTTTTTTTTTTTTTTAAAGCAAAGCGGGTTTTGTCTCAACGTAGGAGGACAACGAACAGTAAACACGAGACGGCTGCATATATTTTCTCAGCCATTTTGCCTGCGCTCGCCCGAGGGCTATTTATTCTCGGTATGCAACCCAATCGCGACTCCGTGCCAAGCAAGTGAAGCAGAGATGGGTTTGCAGTTCAACATCTGAACTGAGCTGTTTCCAGAGCGGCATTGCTTGCATCGACGGGGGAAATGATGGAGCGCTACCTGTTGGGGATTTACCTGTTCCTCGCGCTCACGCTGCTGCCCCGGTCCAGCGGCACCACAGCGAAGGAGATCACCTGTCAGGAGATAGCAGTGCCTCTGTGCAAAGGCATCGGCTACAACTACACCTACATGCCGAACCAGTTCAACCACGACACGCAGGATGAAGCCGGCTTGGAGGTGCACCAGTTCTGGCCTCTCGTGGAGATCCAGTGCTCCCCGGATCTCAAGTTCTTTCTGTGCAGCATGTACACCCCCATATGCCTGGAGGACTACAAGAAACCACTGCCGCCATGTCGGAGCGTCTGCGAGAGAGCGAAGGCGGGTTGCGCTCCGCTCATGCGGCAGTACGGCTTCCCGTGGCCGGACAGGATGAGGTGCGATTTGCTGCCCGTGCAAGGGACTCCGGACACGCTCTGCATGGACTACAACAGAACCGACTCCACCACCGTGTCGCCGGTGCTGTCGAAGCCCACCAACTACCCCAGCAAAGCGTTTAATCCACACAAAAAGAAGAGCGGGCGCCTGGGTGTCGGGTCCAAAGCGAGTAAGCCGTGCGAGCCGGGCTGCCAGTGTCGCGCGCCGATGGTGTCGGTAAACAGCGACCGACACCCGCTCTACAACCGCGTGAAGACGGGGCAGATCCCGAACTGCGCCATGCCGTGTCACAACCCCTATTTCACTCAGGACGAGCGGACCTTCACTGCCTTCTGGATCGGACTGTGGTCGGTGTTGTGCTTCATATCCACCTTCGCGACGGTCGCGACGTTTCTGATCGACATGGAGCGCTTTAAGTACCCCGAGCGCCCCATCATCTTTCTCTCGGCGTGTTACATGTTCGTGTCGGTTGGCTACATCGTACGGCTCATCGCCGGCCACGAAAAAGTCGCGTGCAACCGGGAGTTCGACGTGGAGCACATCCTTTACGAAACCACCGGCCCGGCGCTGTGCACCGTGGTGTTTTTGTTGATTTATTTTTTCGGCATGGCCAGCTCCATATGGTGGGTGATTCTCTCGCTCACCTGGTTCCTCGCTGCCGGGATGAAGTGGGGGAACGAGGCGATCGCCGGCTACTCTCAGTACTTCCACCTGGCCGCCTGGCTCATCCCGTCCATGAAGTCCATAGCCGTGCTCGCGCTGAGTTCGGTGGACGGGGACCCGGTGGCCGGGATCTGCTACGTGGGCAATCAGAATCTGGACAATCTGCGCGGGTTCGTGCTGGCACCGCTAGTGATCTATTTATTCATCGGCACGATGTTCCTTCTAGCCGGATTTGTGTCTTTATTCCGGATCAGAAGCGTCATCAAGCAAGGTGGCACCAAGACTGACAAACTGGAGAAGCTGATGATCAGAATTGGGATTTTCACTGTGCTCTACACTGTTCCAGCCACCATCATTGTCGCTTGTTATTTCTACGAGCAGCACAACAGACAAAGTTGGGAGATCACCCATAACTGCTCGTGTTTATTGGAACAGGAGATCAAGAGACCGGACTATGCTGTCTTCATGCTGAAGTACTTCATGTGCCTTCTGGTGGGCATCACCTCTGGAGTTTGGACCTGGTCTGGGAAAACTCTGGAGTCCTGGAGGAGCTTCTGCACGCGCTGCTGCTGGGGCAGCAAGGGCTCTGGTGGGTCTATGTACAGTGATGTCAGCACAGGATTAACATGGAGGTCCGGTACCGCCAGCTCAGTGTCTTGCCCCAAGCAAATGCCTTTGTCCCAGGTCTAAGCTGGTTGTTTAGAGGTATTTTCTGTAGGCCATTTGCATACAGATTAACTTGTTGATGGTTTCTATTAGCCGGAGAACTGGTTGAAACAATGCAGCGGTGGAGAAACAATTACCTGTTGCTAATTCCATTCTATTGATATGGACATGACATGCAATCATTCATTCTTACGGAAAGTTCGGGCTTCATTGTTCCTAATGGAGTAACACATGTCCCCAACTGACAGCATTTTGTGTCGTTTGCTTTTCTACCGTGTCTTGAGACAAATTTCAAATTGTCAACAATCAAAGGTGGTTTCGATGAGCCTTAACTTCTTAGTGCCCAATAATTATTATTATTATTATTGTTGTTGTTGTTGCTGTTATATACGGGTTTTTTAATCACACAGTGTATTTATACAGTCATGTACAAATGTGTAAATTGTGTAAAAAAGATTTCTATAATTATTGTACATTTGTAAATAATGTAGATGCCACATGGAAAGCAAATATGGCTTTTATTTTGACAATAAAATCTTTTTTGGAGAATCAGAACTTCTGCTTGACTATTGAGGGACGTTGAGTAATGAGTGCCGGGCATCAGGTCTTTGTGATCATTCTCATTGAAGATGCTTTGCAAAAGATGCTTTTGTGAGAGAAATTCTTTTTAGCTGTCTGAGGCCTAATTAGAGACAAGGGCCTTGTGTTGGAGATTCTCAGTAATTGTTGAACTCTTCACGTGCTTGCTACTTAATTTACTAAAAGAGGGCTTGGGAATGGGGTTTAAATGCAGGAAACGGGGCCTTTTCATCTAGAAAAACTTTGATCTAGCTTGTAAAGTCTAGTATAAAGGTGCCATGATGGAACCTTTACACTGATGCCCAAAGTTTTTTTTCTGTCTAATTTGAGGCTGTTGTGCTTTGATCGACATTATAGATTTTTTTCCCCCATCCTTTAAAAACGCAGAGGCCTGTTTGTTACTCCAGACTTTTGAGATTCTAACCGGCTGTGACAGTTCAATATATTATATTGAATTTTTTAAATTTACATTACAGTAATATAGCAGACAATACTATCCAAAACTACTTAGATTTCATTTCAGTTTTTCAATTTGGAATGCTTTCGATCCCATGATTTGATATTTCAAACCAGTGAACCAGCACCAGTTTCTTTTTAACTGTAATAGTTTTATTTTAACTGTAATAGTTGAATTTTAATTGTAATAGTTGTTACTTTGAGAATGAATGGGGCAAACAGGTGGTCTTTTACATAAAACACACACACACACACACACACCAGTTTTTTTTCATGCAAGAGTGTGGGTGAAAACCGTGGTGAAGACTTTTTCATTTGGTGTTCCTAAATGAATCCACAATTTATTTTGTTTTCATTTGTAATTGTAACCAACATGTCTAAATTCTCACACTTCAAACTAAATCTTAACACCATTCGTTTGATCTTCACATATTCAGATGTATATGTGTGTACGTATACAGATTTATAGATTACAACACAACATGTATAGAAATGCTGCATTTCATGCTGCATGTCACCATCTTGTGGTCAACAGCTGAATTGAAAAAAAAAAAA
>CM051497.1:21269471-21280602 GCA_028031935.1 Paedocypris micromegethes | reverse complement strand
ACACACACACACACACACACATACGGCAGGTTCAACTCCCTGGTTTGTGTTGGTTGTGTGGTTTTGTGTCGCCGGAGGAATAGGGTCACTTCTTGACCACTGGACCAGAAGTCGTCCAGTCAATCTTCTGAACCTAACAGCACACAGTGGTAGTGCTAGTACGGGATAGTACTGTAGTGTAAACAAACTCCAGGTAACAGCTTTTCCTTCAAGTTTTTTTTTTCTTTCTTTTGCCGAATTAATTGTCCTAGCATGCTGATCTTGATCTGTCTGTTCATATTTTGTACAGCTGCTTTGAAACTCTCTGCAACTCGGTATATACATTGAACTTGAAGAACAGAAGGAAATTGAAAATAATAGCAAACAAATGATTATAAAAAAAGATTAGTTACAAACTAAAAATGTTCTATCTTCTGGACACATACGCTTTGCCCGGCCAGGGAGTCCACAAGCTGAGGAAGAATGTCTCCCTTGACGATGGCCTCAGCCAGTTCATCGTTATAGTTGGCCAGTCTTCCAAGAGCCAAAGCTGCCTTGTGTTGAATAGTTTGAACTTCATCCAAAAGCAAAGGCCTCAAAAGGGATATTACACCTAGACCAATGACAGCGAGAACACTTGCACAGTGGAAAACGAAACCAAAAAGTCGTCCAGGAGAATACAAAACATCAACAATATTCTAGAACTTTTGTTCTTAGAAGTCCCATCTCCAGAAAAAAAAGACACAGTGGACATACATGTATATATACACACCTATATACCTTTTTAAGGAAAAATTAAATAAAACTAGCTCTGGCCCTGCTTTTTTAAATCTTATTTGCTTTAACTCTTGATACATTTGTTTCAAATCATCACTGCTAGTAATTACAATAGCAAAGGCTTTTGAACTGCTAAATATAAGCTAAATGTAGACGTGGAAAATAACTTAGTATAAATACAAAGGGATATATAAGTTGATATAGACTAACCTGCATTTTGAAGTGTGTCAATATTTTGTGGTTTTGTTGCAAGATCTGCGACAGTTTGGACAAACTTTGATCTTGCCTTTTGATATTGATCAAAAACTGCATGAAAAAGAGCAAAAATGGAAAATGCAATACTCAAATCAATAATGACAATAAAAATAAATGAAATCTTATCTATAATATATATATATATATATATATATATATATATATATATATATATATATATATATATATATATATATATATATATATATATACTGAATGTATAACAAAACATACATTCCTACTAGAAATTGCGCTCTTACCTTGTAACACCTGTTTTTGACTCATAATTGTATGGAAAAAAGTTGATAGTATAACTCGAAATGGGATAAAATATGGCTCTCACCCAGTACACTGCGCTTGTTGTTACTGAAGGTGTCTAGGCAACAAACAGGAAGTGATACGTATCAGCGAGGCCACCAGAGCGTGCGGAGAAACGACACTTTAAAAGTTGTCAAAACCGCCGGGAACTTTCTTTGAAACAGCAAAGAGAAGAAATAACACATTCAAAACGCAATCGTATAAAATAAACGCATGAAACAATCGTGTTTGATGAACGTTTACATTTTAGATACCTCACGCAGACAAAGAAACGTGTGTGTAAGCGCGAAGATTAGAACGGTGTCTCCCTCTAGTGGCAACCTCGAAGGATGTATGTAAAAATGTAACCAGTAATCACAGTAATCTAGACAAGCACGTTTGTATTTACAGTAGTTGCATAGTTTTTTCCTTTTTATTCATATTTTTATCAAATCCTTCTATTTATTTATTTTGTGTTTTATTGCTTTATTATGTCTTAGCTTTATTGTATCTCTTTCCCGCACGCACCCCCCCACCCCATGTTTAAATCTGGACATTGTAAAATACATTACATTGCATGTTGTACCATGTATAATGTGTGTAAGACAATCAAAATTTGAATTTGAAATAATGATATAAACATGAAAACTGTCAGAATAGCATACAAACACGCTAACACTTCTGTAGTTAGCAGTTAGTTCTGAAGTGTTGGTTGTGTCAAAAATGTTCAGAAAGTTGTACCTGTGATTGCGTGCATGCATCCATGCCTCTTCAAACTTGACAAACTGTTACACAAGTAACAGGAACATAGCCCCAAATAAATTTAGTTTTGCATGTTTTGAGGAAATTATTTAATTAATAATTTGTTTGCAAGGTTGGATCTAGTCTTTTATCTCAAAATTAAATTCCATTAATTTTTTTGCCAGAATATTTACTATAGAAGAATACCATACTACAACAAAAGAAAGGAAACGGTGTAGGTACAGAAGTGCTCGGCCTGCAAAAACCGCTCGGGGTCCTGCGACTGGTGATGACTCACACAGTTTGATTGGCCGTAAGTTGGAATGACGTCGAACGGATTTTGCGCTGACAAATCACGCTCGAAACTCAAAAAGTCTTTAGTCATGGATAACCTTTACGTGGAAATTTCCCACTATTTTCAAAGGGACGTATTATAGAGATTTCTTGTGCACTGTTTTTTTTAAATAATTACCAGGGAATATAACTATTGCATTACGTTTTTTTTTTTTTATATGTCAAATAACTTGGCTGCTCTCCTTTTTAACTATGTTAAAGAACGAAATTATAAAGCATTGTAGCATATCAATGCATTGTAAAATGATTGTAAAGCATTGACATTAATATACACTTATTATATAAATATTGTGTTTAATTTTTGTAAATATTGTGAATAATAAAGCACAATAGAACTTTTAATATTTATTGCACAGACCACAAATGGCCAACAAAAAAGTGTAAATATAAATTACATTTAACAAGCGACAATTTAATTTAATTCAGTAAATATAACTTGCTGTAGGGCGCAATTGTCCAAATTCTTTTGGTTCATAGGTTCTGAATCCAGCTAAGAAAGAGTTGTTTTTTGCTGGATTCGCTCAATCCAGACGGCTTTGGCGACAGTTGTTTCCACACCCTCTTTAGGTTTTGTAACATAAGTCGCCCTGTTCTGTGGCTTGTTCAGTTTGGGATTTTTTTTTTTAATTCACAGTATTCCATCATGCAGGTACAGAAACATATTGGACCAATCTGGCAAATGACAAGATTTTAATTTTAAACTGCTTCATCTATCAGGTCTGCTTTGAAATAGTATGAATTGCAATATTTGGTTAGCCCAAAGCCTTGTTCAAAGTGTGTGTTTTTTTTTTTTTAAGTTTTGCCTCGTTCTAAGGCTGGTTTTTAAAGTTTTGCCTCGTTCAAGGCTGGTTTTTAAAGTTTAGCCTCGTTCCAAGGCATTGTTTTTTAATTTACCTTGTTCTAAGGCTGTTTTTTTAATTTAGCCACGTTTTAAGGCTATTATTTTTTTATTTTTTTAGTTGTGTTCAGTTGCTATTCATTCACACCAGCAACCACTATGAGGTGAATCTTTGTTTTCTTATCATTTATAGTTTGTAGTAAATCATTTGTAGTAAAATTATTTTGTTGGAAGGATGGCGTAATTGTTAACTCTGATTTTATATAAATTCACACATAAAGACTTTAATCTCTGGTGAATTAGAAACAAAGTGTCACACTCACAATATGTGTATATACATATTCAACCCATATACGGACAGAAGTCAATCTTTTCAATTAAACCGTTTAAAAAGAATGCATGATTATAACTTTAATTTTTAGGTTTAAACTGTAAAAAGTACAACATGCCTATTAAGGCACCACTTGCTCCGCTAACTTCCGGCGTCTCAGACTGTCATTCTGCGGTTCTGCAGTTGGTGGTTATTGGCAAAAACATCGCGATTTACAAGGTTTGTCCAAGTGGTTTCACCGTAGTGTGACGTCATCGCCAGTCGAAGGACCCCGAGCGGTTTTTGCAGGCCGAGCACTTTTGTACCTACAACGGAACCAGGCCAAAATAAAATGAGGAGTCCGGGCAATTTGCCTTTGAAATATTTGCAATACTTTTAAAAAGTAGATTTCAGAGTAGATTACAACAAACAACTATTAAAGTACAGCATCTTTAAAATTTTGTATTCCCTTACATTCGTTATACATGATGTACAATAAAAATAAATGTCTATTCTATTCTACCCTATTGTATTCTATTCATGCAGGCCCACTAGATGTCAGTTGTTATTATTATTCTTATAATTTAGTCATTATTGTTATTTTTTATTAAATGATAAATTATACATTAAAATTTATATTACAGCTAAAATTTCAATATAAAATTATGGATAATTAGAAAAAAAAATAAAAACATAAACACATCAAATCACATTTAAATTACACCACATTACATATTTTCAACGTTACATGGTAGAAACATAAGACAAGTTATATTGCGAGAGGTAGTCAACCACATATTGACTTTTCTAATCAGCTCTCAAACAAGTAAAACAATTGTTTGAACAATCCATTAAAATACTCATATTTATTTATTTATTTAAAAACAAAAAGACAAGTAAACATAACAAACAAACAAAACATTTTACAAAACATGAACTAATGCAAATTTACAGACACAAATTGTACTAAACGCAGAGTAAATTAAAAAAGGAGTCAATCCTCCGAACCCCGCGCTTAACGTGACAGACAATGTGAGGACAGAGCTGCTGGAAATCCTTGCCGTCCAGAGCTAAACTGTTCCGCCGTTTACAAACAGCGACAGGGTTTTGAGTCTGAAAGCCTTCATCATCATCTCGTGTTACATATGAGATTACAGGCTCTATTATTAACTAATGCTCCAAACCAAAGTGGTGACTTGAAATTGTGTTGCAACTGCTTTCACAAACCTAAAATAAGCCAGAAGGTAATCGCTTTCTAATGTGGTGTTATTAAACGTGTCCCTTAGACTTGAAAAACTGGAAATCTACCAAAACACCACTGTTCGGTGGCCAGTCCAAGCAGAAACATGTCAACTTTTTAGGTTATGACCACCAACAATAGTAGTAGAAACATGTCTCCTGAGCTTGTTACAGGTACGTAAGGTCAAGGCCTGTCAGATTGACAAAGCCACGAGAGAGCACAAAAGGCAAGATGTTTGAAGGACCTGGATGAACCGAGTGCTGGCATGCAGCAGTGACGTAGACATCCTCTAAAAATACCTCTTTCTCTAAGCAGAGCCATTCCAAATGAAGCAGGTTTCCTTTACGGCACATAGCTTCCATGATCTTCAAAACCCATGGTGTGGAAACAGACAAACAGGTGAGTAGAACCATCTGTGTGGATGTTTCAGCCTACTCAGACAATCAAACCCACTCAGACCTTTTCTCCTGGCCATCTCCAGTGGGTGCTTCTTCACTTGCGGTCAACTGGACCAGTGTGTACTGCCCTACTCTTCTAGTACACAATGCTCCGGGAACTTCGAGTGGACCTTGAGAGGTGAGCTTATCCTTTCTTGGAGGTGGCGGGGGCTTGAGACGACTTCGCTTGCTAACTCGAATGGATCTAGGAGTCCCCAAAGGATCATTGGGGTACAGTGCCACTTCACTACCTTCTCTTACCATTCTGTTCTCTTGGGTGGGTTGGTAGATGCCGTTCTCATCACTCATTCCTCCAAGAGGGGACGCCTTTGTAAGATCATCGTTCAAGACGACAGAAGCGGCTTCATCTCCACTCGAATTTCTGGTTCTGTTTTTTTGGAATCCTCCTGAGACCAACACATCTTGAGGTGGTAGGCCGGCATCTACATGACCTCCATTCCCTGAAAGGTAGTATTGCTCCTCGGCATACATCTTCTCCACAAGCATTTTCCTTTTGCTTTTCTGCACCATGGAGCGCTTAACTGCCCAAATTAAGTCAAAGGCGTTGAGAAGCAAGGAGAGAGCAGCAATCCCAAACATGAAGTTCAACATGATAGTCTTCTCGGTTGGTCTGGAGATGTAACAGTCCACCATGGTGGTGCAGGGAGACTGCTGACACATGAAGCGCTTGGGAACGTGAAAACTGAACAAGTAGTAGTGAGCAGCTCCAAATCCAGCTTCTGCAACCATTCGACACAATAGGTTGAAGATGTATGCTCCTGTGAAACATGGCACTCGCCCCTTCTCGGCCTTTATGATCGTCTTACAGAGAGAAGCCTTCCTGAACGACTCTTGATTGATTTTGTAGATGGAGTCTGCTTTTATGGACTCAGATTTCCCACTGTTAGGGACTAGGCCAGAATGCAACTTGTGAATCACGTAGATGATGAACATCACGTAGGGAAGGCACAGTGTACTGAGCTGCACCACCCAGAAACGGAAAAGGGAGAGTGGTGCAAACATGTCGTAGCAGACATTGGCACAACCAGGCTGGATGGTGTTGCAGACAAAACGCTCCTGTTCATCCTGATATAGTGGATAGCCAGCAAACAGCAAGACTAGGATCCGTAGGAACACTAGCAAGATGAGCCACGCCTTGCCTAAGGTGCAAGAACATATTTCTGTTAATTGAAGCTAATTCAATGTATTGTAGTCCTACTAATTGTATTTGCTACTAATATGTAGATCAATGGTCAATTTTTGAAAGTCCAGGACAGTAAATTGTAGTCCTGATATTGTGATCCAAAACTTTTATATCACGGGTTACAAAACAATTTTGACCGATGCTTTAGACTTTACTATCTAAAATAATTACGTATTTTCGAAAACCGAAATATTGGACAGAGACCAGTTGATCAGACCACAAAAAAATGGAGAGACTGAAATGTATTCACATTGTCTTTAAGATAATAATGATAATAATAAAATCCGTGCATGTATCATTTCTAGTCCAATGTCTTCTTTTTTTCCTAAATGCATAAACTTAACAATAAACAATAAAATTCCACAGAGTTCAATTTAAAGTAACAGGAAACGATTTACATTTACACACTGTCCTAAAGTTTTGATGTATGCAATGAAGTGTAAAATAAGCCACTATTTTACGCAAAGAACAAATATATATTAAGTAACCAATAAAGTGCCAACATACCTAAGAGTGTGATGTTGTGGTTCAGCGTTAAGAAGATCATTTCTGAGGCAGACGCTTTAGCCATTCCAGAACATTTACAGCTCCGGACCCCTCAAGACCAGCAGGATAATGTGCTGATCACGTAATTACAAGTTATGATGAATAATAATATAAAAAAGCAGGAGGCATTGAAACAGCTCCCGTTTTAAGCAAGCCTAGCACAAGACAGATAAAAGTCCCATCAGCAAGACGTGCTGTAGGCAAACCCACCAGCTTGCTTCCCACCTTACCTCGGACTCTGTCCTAACAACAACTGTTCTCAGACAACAGAAGACGAGAGACGTGAGATCCATTGTGGAGCTATTCTTACCCACCAACGGTATGTCGGCATGCAGGCCTTACTGTGATATTCGGTCTCAGTTTGTTCTTAGAAGAGAATAACTTGCTTTGGATTTGGCCAGCGGGTATGAAATTATCATGATTTATGTAAGTCATGATGCTGGGGGTCGCGTGGTGCAGAATTCTGGGGAAAAACATTTTGTAGATTGATATATTTGAAATTGTGATGCCCTTATTTGATCCAAGAGTTTGATACGTATGACTAAGCAGACGTTCTATAAAGCAGGATACGTAATTCAAAAAATTTGTAACAGGACCTGATTTGGTCCCTTTAGGCTTCTGATAAGGATGCAATAGGTTCTTGTAATATTGTTACATTATTAAGCAGAATCCTCTCTTCAGCTCTGTCCTTGAGGGATTTGACAGGACTCACTGCCACAGGATCAGAGCTGATCTCGCTGAAATATCTTGGAGCTTTGAGGGCCGTCTGAACGACCTCCGAACAAAGAGTTTGGAAAACTTTTCTCACTGACACTTTGATTTACAGAGGTTTTCTGCAGCATTTAACCTATCTGTTTATTGTCTTGCAATAGCAATAATCCGAAAGGTTTAATTAAGAACGTGCCAGATTAAATTGATATTGAGCAGGATTACACTGACAATATGCGGGAACACATTAACATTATGCAGTATTAAATCAGCCAAATATAGAATTAAATTAACCCTCCTATTATGTTTAGGTCAAATTGAACCGTTTTCAAAGTCTAAATATATTTATAAGTATATTTTATAGTTTATTAATACTCAAAAGCATTTTTTTTTCACTTTAAAACTTCTCCTGCTTGGCTTACTTTGGGTAATCATCATATAAAAAATATAATGATTCAGTTGACATATTTGTAACACCACGTTACATGTTTATATTACAAATATTGTGTTTGGCTCAAATTGACTAATGTCAAAAGTAACAAAAAAAAAGGTATTTGTTCACTTTGAAATGTATTTCCTGCTTGTCTTAGTGTAATCTACGAATAAACAGAAATGGGTTAATTTGACATATTTGTAACCCAAATATGCTACATGTTTTTGTAACAAAAATAATGTTCAGGTCAATTTGACCCTTCAAACAAAATAGAAGGTTGGATTAATTTAAAAAGCAGAATAAAAACCACATCATATCACAAATGTTTCATGTTTGAGAGTAATTTAACTTCTCATTAGCAAGTTTTTAAAATGAAGAATGAATTTTACATGTCAGTCTAATAATATATCTAAGCAAGGGCCATCACAGAAACCATTTAATGTGCTATGTCCTTTATTAATTTGCCTTACAGAACACAACATTCACACGCACACCGATTGCTTTTGTGCTGCTTTTTGTGTGCACCAATTGCACCAAATGTGTAATTTTGTAACACACTACAAAGTTACAGTGTTTAATTAAGTAGAGAACAACAAAAATACTGCTGGACTGAAAATAAATACAAGACATTCCCTAAAAATACAACCTAGGGTCTCTTCTGGAAAACAAAAGCATCATAGTTACTTGCAGGAAAACTGTAAAAAAGTGTTTTTATTTTCCCTAAAATTAAAGGCACAACGAGGCGTATTAAAAACTATCACAAGAAATTGTATTGCAACTTTGAAAAGTTTATTTTTGTGTTTTATAGACATTGCTTTTGAACAGTTCAAACCATAATCTGAGAACAAAACAAAGAAAAAAGTAAATGCATGCAACCGTTGTAGCCTCCTACTGCAAGGCTGCAAACCGTCTTGGTCAAATCTGATCGGATCAGACAGAAACGAGGATGAACCTAGATCACACGAAGGATTCGAGCCTTTGGCACACCGAAAATAGTGAGTGAGGAAGGACTTGACCTTTGGAACTGAAACAAATTACAGCAACCACCACAATTTGTAATATCGGGCACACAACTGATAACTGAACATGAAATGAAAACAAAACAAAACAAAAAATTAATCACATGTACAGCAGGTTTCTTACATCTCGTTTTTCACAGGAAACCACTTATAGTATAAACGTTCTGAAAGAGAAAAATTTGTAATTTCCTAGAAATTGAAATACAAACTAAACAAATGAAAGAAAAAAAAAGATTGAGAGAAACAGAATTATTTAAATAAGAAAGAGTTAACTCTAAGCAGAGGTAGAGTTCAGTGCACACAGCTCCACCGCTTCAGTCCTAGAACTTTCCGACGAGCCAATACTGCGCTCAAGAAAATAAATACGAACGATACAATCTTCAAAATCAAATCTTACCAGAGAATCCGTTCACCTCAGAGACTCTTTTCCAAAACATTTTCCCTGATTTTAAATGGATTCGTTTCAATACGCTTGTAAAATGTGCAAAGGGAGTGGAAAACGTGGCCATCACCAACAATCAACCAAGATCTTCATTTGGAATAACTTTGGATAAACTTCACTACTATGAAATAAACCAAAACAATTGTCTCATTTGTCAAATGTGTCTTTTTGAAAATTATTATTAGAATCCAGTTTACTTCTAGATAAGACTTGATTTAATACGACTCGGAGAATGGAGCAAGCTTTATGGCTATTGTGATTCCATGCATTGTGGCAAAGCAGTTTTTCCAAACAATTAATGAAATTTCTATAATGTGAATTTTGTTGAACATCATATTAGAATCTGTTGTTGTTATGCTATTACACTAGTTTTTGCATTACATTTTTTTTAAAATAATTTTGTAATATTATTTACTCAAAATATTAGTGTAATAATATTTACTACGTAATTATATTATTACTCAAAACCTTAGTATTTAAAAAAAATTAATTAGATTTTTACCTTTTTTTATTTTTACTTTGCTTGATATTGAAACAATTGTTACTCAACTGTATGTATTATGTAGCTGTATTATGCTAAACAAAACACCCTTTTTCGTTCATTAGCGGTATGATTTTATATGATTTAGCTAATGTTTCATTATAAGCTATTGTAAAATAATAAATTGCTAATAATTATAAATAAACTAATTGCAAAATGTTATAAATAAAACACCTTGTCACATTGATGGTTAAGACATAAAAAAACATATGTATAAAAATCTTGTTTTAGAAAATAAAAGGTTACATAAAAAGTAAAACAAAAAAAATGAATAAAAAAAGTTGAATAAAATTCTGGTCATGAAAAATTAAACAATGATGTATACATAACTTTTAGCCCCCCTATAAGAAAGTCATGTTTTTTTGCCAATGTATGTATGCTTGCCTCTGACGTCATTCCCCACCAATCGTCTTCTTTCGCTCAACCTCAAAATGTAAATAAAACAAATTTGTATTCTTTGTTTTAGTTCCACAGTGCTGTATTTTCTATTTTTTTTTCAATAACTGTTATGTAACATGATTTTAAATTAAAGTTAATATTATATAATTTATAATAATAAATCATAAAAAAAATTCTGAACTTACAGAGGTTTTGAACGGATAACGGAGAAATTTTCGTCTTACAAAACGGAAGAACGGAATTCTTTCGGAAATAATTAATTTTGTAAGTCTTGTAAGGTATTATTATACTTCAAAAGTGTTTCTTACCAGGATGTCTAAAAAAGCAGTGTAATTCATTTTTCTGCAGTTTAAAAGAATTTTTCGAAATACTTTTAAGACAATGATTATTTTGTAGTTGGGCTTCTCAACTGTATAACAAAAGGCTTCTTAACGTAACAGAATATTTTTTTTTAGTTAATTACTCTCCAGTATTTAAATACAGATCAAGTTTTTATTGAAGGTCATAATTTAATTTCAATTATTTACAATTTACATTGGTTTGAAAGTTGTAATCCTTTACTTTTTATATTTGCGATCTAAGTCATACTTGGAAAAAAAAAACAATAAAAA
>CM051497.1:21125446-21262206 GCA_028031935.1 Paedocypris micromegethes | reverse complement strand
AAAAAAAAAAAAAAAAAAAAAAAAAGAAGATTTTTCTGTAATTACTCAGTGACTTTATAAATCCGGTTAATTCAAGCCTGCTGACAGAAAATAAAAAATACATATATAATAAAAACACTTTTAAATGTCATTGTAGCTGCAGCCATATTTTAAATAAGAAAGCAACATAAAAATGATCTTCTGAACCATGAGATTAGCTTATTTGGTTTAATTAGTAAGTATGTATAACTGCAATGCAATTGCACTAGTGTTACCCTTTTTATTTACTATTATTTATTTTTATAAATATACTGCTATAATTTGAAATAAAACCTAAACTGAATTATATTACAGAATTTTACTTAAAAAAGGTTTGTGAAAAAATATTTGAAGCAGTGTTGAGTACGTACATTTTATGAGTTGTTGATCTTTTTCAATGAGGAATTGTTTCCCTTAAGGCCGAGTGGGGAAAAAAACCGAATGCAAGTGTGTAGAAGGCTGTTCATGTTCTATCATTTTTTACCCGGGATGCCCATTACGTCGATCGCAATCAAGCATCGCAAAAGCATTGTGTAGATCGCATGACATTGGAAAAACTGTCGAAAAAAAAAGTTTAAAAACTCTAGAAGGCTTGCGAGTAAGAGAGGGGAAGTATATATGTGTGTACCATATATATATATATAAATAAACACACATAAACAACATAATAATTTGTGTTTTTATAGCAGGTAGATCGCTTGGACTAGGTCATTTGAAAAGTAGATCGCGAACCAAAATGTGTGTAATTTTTCTATACTGAAATAGAACATTTTTATTGAAAAGTTAAAATTTTTACAATACAACTTTAACATTTTGTATGAAAAGTCATAATGTATGGTGTTAGAAGAAAATTTGTAGGCGTCGGATCAACAGTGTGTACAGTGTTTAACAGCCTTAAAATTTCAGAGCAGTTGTTAGAGACAGTAATATGGCTGTTCATAATTTTGACTCGATGTTAAAATCTGCAGCAGCTGCTTTGTTTCCATGTTTGCCGGTGACATTCAGCCTGGCGTACAGTATAAAGTTGTTATTGTTGGTTTTAATGACCTGGAGATAAGAAGCGCTGATAACACAAACCACAGATACCATAATGTAGTTCTTAAACTGCCTTGCCTTGTATAAATTGTTAGGTGTGTAGAATCTACTTAAATGTACATTTTATTGCAACATGGTCATAGTTCCATTTTTCCATAGTCGCTAATTCCACTAGTCATAATTTTATCAGGATATATTTTTACGGATATAAGTATTTTAAGTTATTTAAATCTGTTGCTCTGGAATAATATGCCTTTCTAATTTTATCCACAAAATTGCTCTGCACAGCCAACACAATTAAAAAGAAAAGGCACACCGGATGGCAAGATACACAGTTGACTGTGCAGTGTTTTTATGATTTTATGTTAGTATTTTGGGGAACAAAAACGGCTTGATAACATAAAAAAAAAGATAATTCAGGGTTCCTACACTTTCGGAAAGATAAAATTCAAGCACTTTCAAGGTCCATGTTCAAGTTTTTCCAGCACCTTGTCGTAAAATGTACATTTAAAGTAGGGCTGTCAAAATTAGCGCGTTAACGCATGCGGTTAATTTGAAATTCTCAATAGCGATATTTATTTTTAACGCATGATATTGATGGTAAAAATTCATTCTTTCAAACAACTGCACATGTGCCGATCATTAGGAAGATCGAGAAGAGACACTGCTCATAAGATGACTTGTTTCCACAATCCACACAATTAAAATTTCAAGCATTTTCAAGCACTTCGTTTAAAATTCAAGCACTTTCAAGGCCTTGAAAACACATTATTGAAATTCAAGCATTTTCAAGGATTTCAAGCACCCGTAGGAACCCTGATAATTGTAAAGACTCGTCATGGGCCAGTAACCTTGATTTATTCTAAAAAAATAATTATTTTATTTCATTTTATCATCATGTGATGTAATACAAAAGTCTGGTACATTTTTGCAATGATGTTTGCTTAATGTTTATTACAAAAAAAAGAAAGAAAATCAGAGGCTGTTTTTACATTGAAAGTACATGAAACACTGGAACAACAGTGTTGATTCTTGAACTGATTGAACTGTTTCCACACCAGTGTCTTTAAATCCTTTTTTACATTTTCAAATGTTGAGCCTATTAAAAACCATCTTTCTCTCGAACCATCAAACAAGTGTGACTCACCAGAGTAACTATGGCACACTCGGCTGTGAGCTGTGCGGCGCTGAAGAGCGTTCGGACAAAACGATAAATCTGTTTCTGCTCCGGGTCATGCTTGTCATAGTCCGACGGCACCTCCGATTTCTAGAAGAGGAAGGACACAAACAGAAAAGTTAAAAATGAACTTGGAATGAATAGCAACATTCAGAAACTTACTGAGAGAGGATGAAGTTTTTCATCAAAAATGTCTAGGAGCATTCGTCCGTCTGTATTTCTGAAAGGCAAAATTGAAATTTGTTAATAGAGATAGAGAAGAAACAATACGTATGTCAAACAGTATTTTCTTAATATACAAGTGCATATTGTACAATTATTATTTATTGTACAGCAATAATTATTAGCATGTCTAGTAAAAATGTTACTTATACAAAGAAAAACTGTAAAACGTATTGTCTAATAAAAATGCAAAACACAACAGTATATTTAAATAATGTTGCCACTAAAAATAGCATCTATTTTGTTTTGCTAAATAGACAATTTTCCTATCGGTGTTTCAGTGGTGTGAAAGAATATCATGTGAATAAATAATAATAATCTTTGAAACTTCCAAATCAGTTTTAAACAAACCTATTCTACAAATTTGGTTGTAATGTAGCCGCTTGCATTGTTTATTCTTAACGCTTTATTATCTATTTTACGCTTTATTATTTATTGCATATAACACAAACTCAGCGAACTTCACTTTTCATCAGGTTTCCCACTGTTCCAATGTCAAGAACTACATTTTACATACTTATAGATTTATTGCAAACAGTACCTGTTCTTTATATGGTAGTATATTGCAAGGGCGACGCTGAAAAAAAACAAAAAAAAAAATTGCATAACAATGACATTAAAATAGCAGTGTATTGTGTAGAATAATTAGAATGTAATTATTTTACATGGCTGACATGTACAAAAATCAAATGTGTTGTTTATAATAAAATAATTAATAATAAAATAATGGTTCGAAAATCCACACATAACACTTGGGCACACACATTTAATGAATTTATCATTACATTTTTTGAATTTCACATTTAATGACACAATCCTTAATGCATGTTCAAAGTCATTTAGTTAAATTATAGGCACTTCTAAACCTCTAAACATCTAAATGAAGTAGTTCTAATCTTTCTGTTAAATTATAGCAAAAAAATAAAGATAAAATGAAAATTATAATACTTCACACTGAGTAATCAAGAAATCTGTTTATTTATGTAATGTCAGTTTATTAGAATGAAGCATTCAAAACCAATCATGCAGGTCTTGTAAATATGTTACGTAGCTTCAAACCAATCAATATCTTGCTTAGTTCCAACTGGAGTTATTCTTGATTCAGTACCATTTGATGGTGTACTTGAGGTTGGGTTGACTGACAGTACTGTCGTCCAGGAAGATTGTGGAGCAGGAGCTGTACTTGCGCCTCACTGGTCCAGACGGTTGATGCTAAAACATTAAAACCACATTCAGTACAAGTTTCAACACGCTTTTTAATAAACAAGCTAAAAACTTGGAAAACTTTTGCTCACTTTTCCTTTTGATATGGAAAAATATTCCAAATTGGACAAAATTGTAAAAGAATGAGCAAAAATGCGCTAAATGACAACACCCTCAAATTCAAAATGTTTATTTGTTAAAAAGTTAAATCAGCCGGCAGGAAGAGGGGCTACTACACAATGGGCTGCTCAAAAGCTTGTGCTTTATCTGACGGAAGGATTCACATCATGAAGTATCATGCAGTTGTTGAGCGAGCAATACAAGTTTCTCTTAACAGCTTTGATCCATAATTCGTTAAATTCAACAAACAAGTTAAAATGGTGTCACTGGCCAATCTTCCAGTAAGAACCCCCCACCGGACTCAGGTTCTGTGACCTCACAGCTTGACTTATATACTAGGGCTGGGCGGTATAGCGGTATTAACGTGAATATCGGTATTGAGATGTGCCACGATATGGATTTTGCAATACCGTAGATACCTAAATTATCAATGACGGCACGGACATTGCTAATCGAACACAGAAAGCAGTGTAACAGATTGAATTAATAGATCACACCTGTGACACGTACATGCGTGCCGCTCAGTTTTCTGCGCTGTGCCTTTAAGAGAAAAGCGGCTGTTTTAGTTTTAAAGACGCGCGCGACAGAATCTGCTTGTTTTATTTTGACCAATGTCTGTTTTTGTTTGGAAATCATGGTTTCACGTGCGCGAGAAAGAAAGCGAGATTACATGTATAATCGAAGACCAGAAACAAAGCCACCGTAGGAGCCGCTCGCTCTCTCTCTCTCAGATTTTGCCAATTATGTTAATACTGTCTAGTAAAGTTTTGACCATTTTAGATTTTTCAATTTTGTGCGTTTGAGTTAAAAAAAAAGTGAATCAAAACAATGCACTTTTGAGTTGTGGTGCTTAGACATTCTGTTAGACAACGTTAAAATCTATGGCTAAGCTAATTACAGACATCCAGCATTTGTGAAAGCCAATGTGGTAATGCAAACAGGTGTGATGATACTCAAATCAAGGGATAATTTATATTTCATTATTAATGATTTATTATTAAGTGGCCAACCTTTCAACTTACACTTGCGATGTGAAACCAGCATTAGTGTGACAAAAAAAATAAATAATAAATGTTTGTTTTAAAAAATAAATAAATAAAAATGTAATTGTATGAAATGTAGTGTAATGCTGTTTTCATACTAAAAATACTACAAAACACCATTTGATTCACATTAATACACAATCACAATTTTATACACAATAATCAAAGAACAATATTTACCTTTGACTCCGTAATGTGTGTTAACTTGCGAAATAATACAATACAGTTACATTAAAAACAAGTTTTTGACATTGACAATGACCAAGGCATGCTAATAAACACAATATAACTGTAAACAACTGAAGACGTCACTGAGAACACATCACAACCCTACAGAATCATGCGATGGGCAGCACATTCTATTGTGTTTGAATGCCAAGTTTCATGGACTTAAAAAAAACATGATGAGATTTACTATCCAGGCTCAAGCAAGAGTGACGTAAATCTACTAAACATCACAGCTTCTGGTACTTACATGGTTGACGTATAGACTTTTCCGTTTCTCACGAACTGAAATAAGAAAGACAAGGTTAAATAGACAAAAATAAATTAATCAATATAAACAAAAAATACATTCATAAATAAATAAAACATTTCCTAATGAGGCAAAACAACTTTTTCCGTTAATCACGTTTTTTTTCACTTCCGTTTTTTTTTGGTGCAATAAATGGACTTTTAGACTGAGAGTTTCACTTCAAAACGTTTCCAGATACTTTTGTAAATAAATTATATGTACATTATTTTGCAAAGCTAAAATCACGGCGCACTTCGTTGATAAGAAAGGGAAGACGCAAACATTTGCATCGTCTAAGTCAAACAAAGGACTGCGCATTGTGTAAAACGGCGCAACCTGGTTTTCTGCCGCAACAAAACTGCAATTAACCCTGCAACGCGCACACACACGACAGTGTCTTCCACATCCACTGACGTGTCAATAATATATATATATATATATATATATATATATATATATATATATATATATATATATATATATTAGGCTGTCAAACGATTACCGTATTTTTAGCCATATAAGACGCACCCAATTTTAAAGGAGGAAAATCTAGAAAAAAAAGATTCTGAACCAAATACTGTAGTAAAATATTTTATATCAACTGTATAAAAGTTAACAGCAGTTTAAGAACAATTGTATGCCAAACATGTAACATGAACTGTCAGTAAAGTCAGTAAACAGTGATGGGTAGGGGTGGGCGGTATACCGGTATTGAGATGTGCCACGATATGGATTTTGCAATATCGTGGATACCATTATAATTCAACGAATTAGATTTTTATATAAGTATATAAATACCTTAATACAGTATTACACATTAGTTTCGTTACAAGTTGTAACTTACAACTACCAATGATGGCAAACCAATATTACAAGATTCTATACTTGTTCATGTTATTAATAATTGTTAATACTAAAGAATTATTAATAATAAATTATTATTATTATTTGTGATTTAATTGTGATTAATTGCGATTAATTTGGTTGAGGAAGTGCGATTAACTAGTTAAAAAATTTAATCATTTGACAGCCCTAATATATATAGTGTATATATATATAGTGTGTTATATATATATATATATATATATATATATATACACATTTTATAATGAAACAAGATACACATTTTCTCATTTTCAGCAGTTTTTATTATTAAATCCTTTTCCCTTTTCAAAATGACACAAAAGGATCAATTATGATTCATAAGTTAGACGTAGTTTGATCACCCTTTTTCCTTCTATAACCTGGATAATTTTCCAGCATAGCATGATTTCACTGCACATAAAAACAATGCATGATATTGGGAGTTACTGAACTATAGTATCCGAGATCCACACAACAGAATCGGTGCACAAAAACTCTACAAAACAGTCGGGCAGACAAACAGAGCAGTTAACGTTTAAATAGCTTCGCGAACATTAGCAACATGCATAGCATTAATAAAATGTTGCGAGAGTTGCAACATGTAACACTAGATACATTCTTCACGTTATATTGACACAAACCAGTGTCTAAGTAAGATTCAAATCAGCTAGCTAACGTGTTAGTAGCTCTCAGTCTAGCTAACCGAACATCTAGGCTTTAAAATCGACTCTGGCACAACACACAGCAGCAGACTAGCACACACGCTGAGACCAAACATACCTTTCTTGCTGGGTAAAAGAACTGAAAAACAAGAGGGTTTCTAAATTTAATGTCCGAGTATGAAGAGAAAGGCTGACATTTACTTATCCTTAACATTAAAGGTCATGTGTTGGCAAAGAGTCAGTGTTTTTATCCTCAATGAACTGTCGCTTTGTGAAGGCAAAAAAAATCAAAACAGCCGCAAGCATGAATTAAGGTTTTACTTTTCAGACTATAATTTATTATTAATAAATTATTAATACAAAAATAAATCATCAGTCATATAATTAATAATTATATTCTAATTATTATTTATTAATAATATATGTATTACTTATAAGTATTAATTATTAATTTATACATTTAAGCATTCCAATAATGAATTCATGTGAAACTGGTCTGGTTTCAACTGTAGTGGAAATCAATTTAATTAATGTTTATTGTGATTATTCTATTTAAATAAAACGACACTATATTAATAAAAGGCAAGGGTTATTTTTCAATCATTTTTGGCACATTAGAAATTAGTTTAGTTAAAAATGTGAAATAATTCAACCCAAAAGAAGATGATTACATTTATTCAGAGTAGAAATATCACCCACAGAGTGGAACGGATAGTTCACAGAGCTTCATCACCAAGGGAAATCGGATTAAATCAAACCAGTGCATGAAGAAGAAATGTGTGGTCGGGTCCTGTGCATTCCCTACTCATTTGGATCAAAGTGAAGCAATCCTAAGCATGCATTTCTGTTTAATTAACGCTCCTATCTGGCTTTGAATTTCATAGACCGTCCCGCTCGGTCAGAAACCAGAAACTGTGATTCTCTCACCGTCTGTCTGAGACTTGCTGAGAAAGATGGTGCTGGCCCGCGGGTGGTCCGAAGGATTGTATTCCATGTTGAGCTCTGAGGAGAGAAGAAACATTGATTTCGTTTACAGATTAAGGGAGGCAAAGTACAAATCTAGGGGAATAAAAGAAATCATTCAGTCGAGCAAGTCACAAGTTTAAGTGCTTGTAGAGAACGCACTTCTTGAAAACAGCCTACTGCAAATATGTGATCACTTATTTATGTTCATGGCAATGACATGTTTCAAAACAACAATTGATCTAGTAATTAATTCCTGAAGTGCAATGCTATTATAAAAATTGGCAAATATCGATTAATTCACATAGCACAAGCCGCAAAATAAAAACCATTTTTGTTTTACATACGTTAGCCTGGATAAAAATATCTATATCATGGTACAAACACCAGGGGGCACCAAAACAACTGCCAGATGCACTTTCCAAAATAACCCAGAGTAACCCTGTCGTGTGTGTGGGTGTGTGTGTGTGTGTGTGTGTGTGTGTGTGTGTGAGAGAGAATGGATGGGCTGCACAGCATTTGTTAACAGAAGTGTTTTAAATGATTGCGTCATTTCCTCTTCCTGTGATCCCCATCCTGTGTGTGTAGTGAAGGGAGTGAGCCACTGTTTCCTCACTCTCACAACACACACACACACACACACACACACACACACACACACACACACACACACACACACACACAAACATTTATACACATACAATCAATCAGGATCCATAACCATCCCACTATCTTAAAACATCTTGCTAAATCCCTCTTGTTGGGTTGTTTGTCTCTTCTAGTATCTTAAAATGCCCCAGAAAAAGCCCCTGCAAGATGTTCATCAATCAGGTCACTAAATGTTTGTGACCTGGATCACAGCTGTACCCCAGTTAGCAGCACCAGCTGTGCCCGTCTTGGGACAGACCCTTGAACAAACTGGCACGAGGCCTGACATCCACGCCTACAGCTGCCAACATGTCTCCTGCAGTCACGGACACACTCGGCTTTACATTAAAAAAAGGGAACTACACAATGCAATTCCTCGTCCACTCAAGGCTAACCAAATACCAACCAATGCTAAACCACACAATATCTGAACTGCTTTTCCCTTTCTGGGTCTTGGGGTGCTTGGGCAAATATCAGCAATATACAGTGTTTTGTATACAAGCTTGTTCTGTTTTGTTTTTTGCCATAGATACAATTTTCTCCGGTTGGACACATATTCAATTGAGAGGGAAAAAAGAAGGGGGAGGGGTGACTTCCGGATGTGAGGGACTTCCTGTCACAAATAGGGCAAATACAGTAGCGGTTACGCCCCATTTGAGTTGAACCCCCAATGAAACTGAAGCAAAGAAACCAAGTCCTTCAAACTAAGTACATTCCAGATTTGATCAACATCCCTACATATGTCTCTACATATAAGAATGCAAATCAAACTGCTCCTTCTTAATATGAAAACTAAAATCTGTAAATAAGTGCAAAGGAATCCATATCGATCCATACTGTTTAAAGTGAAGACATTTCAATCACAACAAAACATTTGATCAGATAAAATTTGAAAGAGCAATGGGTTTCTGATAAGCGGTGCCAAAATTCAATACTCGACAAATTAATTCAAGAAATCAATTTGAGAGGTCTGTCTTGTGATGACTGAACCTGCCAATCAGCATCATTGGGAGGGGCAGCTGTGAACAAATGATGAAGTGACAAATGGTGAAGAACAAATTTCCAAATCTTTACAATTTTGTTTTGTTTTTATCACTATGGAAACAAATGGAGGTTCACGGTAAAGCAATGCACAAATAATACTGAATAAAAAAAAGCAGGCTAAAAGGCCAAATAAAACAAAAAGTGACACACAAATCAAAGGTGGCAGTTTCCTATACACAAACACTATGAGCTCAACATTTCTGACTAAAAGCCTTAAAGTATTTCTTAACACACGTCTCCCACAATTTACCAAAAACTGTTTAGCGGCAACAGTTGGATAACAATATATTTCAGTCTGAATCATTAACTGCTGCAAACCAGCCTTTCGCATTCCTTTGCTTCCCAAGTCTCACTTCCTGTGAGGCCAAATCCTGTCAGGAGACGGCATCACTTCCTGTTTGAAAGCCAGGTTTACTTCACTTTTCCTTGTTTCTGTCGTATGAGTTAGATTACCAAAATTCACAAGTTAAATTCAAATAAATGTTTCATATATAGCGCCAACCCTGAGGTGTTCAAGTGATTTTTGATCCATTAACGTATGATTCCATGAACCTTAAACTTGCACTGTCGTTTTAAAAGCTAAAGACCCTAAAAACCCACTGAGGCCTAAATAAAGTGTCCAATGGTCAGAATCAAGGCGCATGAATGAAACATCTGCCACTTTACTGTACCTGCGGCGTGACTGTGGCTTGTGTGGAGTGTGTTGACGCCTTGTTTGTGTGTGTGTGTGTGTCTGTGTGTGCAGAGGCAAAAAGCAATCGTCTGGTGTGCTTGGATGTCAATAGAGTCTGATAGTGTCGAGTGTGTGTGCGTCTGTCTGCAGATGTGTGTGTCTCGGGGTGTCTGTTGTGCATCTCTGGCTGTGTTTTGCTTAATTCTGTGTGTTTCTTTCTGCATAGCTGCGTAAGAACGGTTTCTGACTGAAACACCCTACTCATCAAAGTAGTAGTAGCAGTGGGCAGCCTTAAGCCATGTGTCTTGCTCAAGCACACCTGAATGGCAGGTCCACCTCCCTATCACTGGACCAATACAGCAACAAAGATAATATAAATTACAGAAGAATAGAGTACAAATACAGTTGGAAAAAAAAACAAGGAAGGGTATGCCACACACACACACACACACACACACACACACACTTCATTTCCCCGCAGAAAGGCCAGCACTCTCCTCATGTCCTGTAGTGCTTTAGGTAATGGCGAATGCCATGTGATTGCGCTGACGCACTGCAGCCATCAGCAAGGAAGGAAAGTCAATTGTACTTCCAACACCAGGGAGCGTCAGGCATTGTCTTCATTAAGCACAGTTCTCTGAAAGTCATCGTCATAACTCTTTTAAATTACCAAATTTGCTCAATTGAATCGCCAGAAATCGGATTTGACTACGCAATATAGTTTCACAGATCAACAAAATGTGTTGAATCTCTGTGAAGAGAAGTTAAAATGGATTAAATTGAGTGGTGATTCCAAAAATAGATTCCCCAGAAAGGTCGCCACTTGTTTTCTAAACTTGGAAAACTTTTCTTAAACTTAGTTTAAATTCTTATCAGGATGGGTGACAATTAATAATGCAATATTTCCCAGAATTTTGACTATATCACTATTATACTACACATTTAGGTAAACAATGCAAAACGTGGCAATGTTTTCAAATGAGACGCTGCTTATTTAAAACAATTTTGCCCTGAACGTTAAAATGCAAAAAACAAGTTGTAGTTTCTAGTAAAATGCTAGAAAAAGCAGTTTTGCTAAGTTTTAGTAGTTTATGAAAAAAAAAAAAAAAAACTCCCCACAATTTTCATGAACAAGCCATCCTTTTAAAGTTGATTTGTAAGACAATTTAGCATCTTTTGTCCTGTATTCAAAAAAGAAAAAAAAGAAAAACGAAAGCATAAAAAAATTCTAGTTCCAGATACAAGTCGTTTTCAGCTTTGACTGCAAGAAAAAATTGTCGACAAATATTTGTGTTTAGTCGTTTGATGTCATGTGACCTAATAGTCGTTTGATGTCATGTGACCTAATATAAGCGCCTAATGTAAGAAAACACAGCCCAAATAAGGACCGAGTGTAAACGAATCCAAATTAATAAGGAGTGGGAAAGTTTTACAAAACTACAAAAAACACTAAAAATGCTGTTGTATGCTATACACGAGCACATACTACTTGCCTTTCAGGGAAGCACAGCGTGTTAGTTAGTGCACATAAAGAGTCTTAAAGAGCACGTAAAAATGTCTCGATATACCGTCGTCGTCATTACGGTATACCGTATTTACTCGACTATAAGTTGAGGATTTTTCCCTAAAATTTCGGGCTCAAAATAGGGGCTCGACTTGTACGCGCGGTCTACCGAAATAAAAAATATTTTACTCAGAACAGTGCGGAGCACAGCACAAGCTCTCCACATCTTGTGCTGGCTTCTCTCTCTCTCTCTCTCTCTCTCTCCTCGCCACGCACGCACCCACACGCACCAACGCACCCACCCCACACACACACACACCCACACACCACACACACAACACCACACAGCACACACACAACACACACAACAAGGCTGTGGCACCACGAGTCTTCAGCTCAGCTCTTAGGCCTGGCTTCACAAATGAACGAGCCACATGCACACGGTGGATTTCAAATGTAGTATTTATTCCCAACACAGGAGCCAATATCGTTCGCTTCTGGAGAACTGTTTGCATTTCTCTTAAAGGGGCAGGGCACTTTTCCCACAAATCTTTAAAATTGTAATGTGACCATACCAATAACAAATTAAACCTTAAACATAAATAACAATAACTTAAACAGATGACCTAATACAAACCTAAATAAACAGGGCTATTTTGATTTTGTGCTTCTTTTACCACCAAGAATGTCTGAATAATTTTATTATTTATATAGGAGTAAAGAGCATCTGAACAGGTCGTTTAAGTTGTGAAAAATAAAGTGATGATATTTTAAGAGTTCTTCTCATCTTATTTCGCAAGGGGATGCGTGCCCGGCGCCGCTTTGTGTCCCGATGAGTCCCAAATAACCAGAATATATTATAGTAAGATTATATATATATATATATATATATATATATTTATGTGGATTTCTACTCATTTCTATCTTTTCACTTTTCTCTCATTTCCTTCCCCCGTTTTATAAGCGGGTCTTAACAGAATACCACAATCTCACAACTGAACTGGGGGGATCGACTAATAAGCGGGTAAATACGGTAATAAATGGCACATCTCGCTGTTATAATATAGTTATAACTCGCTGCAGCAACACAAGTCATTCGCGACTACATATACCATGATGCTTTGCGCTGCGGTTTAGCCAATAGTTGCGTACACTGCACACGCTCCACATCTGCCAAGTAGAGATGGCAGAAAGCAGCGAAAACAGCGTGAAATCTGAGGAGAGCCCCTTCAACCTTCAATCAGATGTGTGGAAAGTTGGAAACATTTTGGTTTTGCCGTTTCTACTAACACTAAAGGGGAAAAGGCGACAAACAGATTTGTATGTCAGCATTGCCACACTACCGTGCAGAGCCAGGTTGTTTACTTTATGGCAGTTACGGTGTCATCTGTTATTTAAGTTTTTGGCTGGTTGTTTTTAATAGGCTTGTTAATTTCAGCTTTGTTTGCACAATGAGGAAATGACGTCAGTGACCATTCCTTATTACTTTACAGTTGTTGCACTTTAGAAAAGAATAGCTTGAAGTGATTAGTGTTAGTATATTAGTATATTGCTATTAGTATACAGTAATTCCTCGCTACTTCGCGGTTAGACTATCGCGGATTCACTGTATCGCGGATTTTTTTTTTATTTATTACATATATTCGCCCCGACTGTATCTCGGCGGAGGATGTTCGCAATGCCTCGAGAGGGACCGCTGCCGGACGCATCTCACCGCGGAGAAACGAATCGCTATGTCGGACGTCTCCCCTCGACCACTACCGGGCCGCCAGCTGTGGAAAACGCTCCTGCCCGATCCTCCCGTTCACACCCTTTGAAAATGAATATCTCCACGAGATATTCGACGCGTGCAGCGGGGAGACTTTTCACATTACGTACTTTAATAAAGAATACTACTTGAAAAAAGTGTTTTAAAAGTCGGAATAAGTGTTAAATACATGTAAATGTTGTTTCTCCACTTCGCGGAAATTCACCTATCGCAGTCGGGCTTGGAACGTATCTACCGTGATAAACGAAGGATTACTGTATTAGTATAGTTAGTATATTGCCGTTTCTGACTTATTATTATTATTATTATTATTATTACTTGGATTTTGCAGTTTGGAATTAGTGTGACCGAAGTTTTCTATTGTCCTTGTTCTAAAATATGACAATAAAAGGCCTAATTAACAATGGCCAATGATTATTATATTGTCAGCCTTGTTACGATAAACATAAGAGTATTTTAATTGTGAAGTCTTCTGTAATATCGTGAGCTTCTACAGGACATTGTGATAAATATCGTATTGTGAGGATCATATTGTGATAATATCGTATCGTGAGATTTGCATATCGTTACATCCCTAGTAGACACTACACAGACATTGGAGCCGCTCGCGCATTGCAGATGTGATAGGTCAATTCAGCCTGTTACAACGCTTTCTGCGTTCTATTAGCAATGTCTCCGTGTCTTTATTAAATGTTGAAACGAAACAAAGGTGTGATACACTTTAATATGTTTATTTTAGGGCTGTCAAAGTTAACGCGTTAACTCATGCGATTAATTAAATTTGTTTAATTGCGTCAAATTGTATTAACGCCGTTAATTGCACTTCCGGTTTGTCCGGCATTTTCGGTTTTTGAGTTTCACTTCAAAACCATTCAGTATTATTTGTATAGTTTTTTGCAAAGCTGAAATCACAGCGCACTTATAGAAAGAATAGAGTGCAATTCAATTATTCACAGTCTCTCAGACGACTGCGTGCGCATGCGCACTGCGCACAGACCATATGTCGGAATTTTGTTCCTTTAGATAAAAATGTGTGATCAGTTTTTTCAGCTAGACTAATTATCAGTGCCATACTTTTGCCACACAAATATACAAATACATTTGTGACAAATTTAGTCAAAACGGTATATTACAGTATTTAAACAAGTGTTTATTTAGTGTTGAGTTTACATTAATTTACATTTTACACTTCAATATTCAATATTACAAGATTCTATACTTGTTCATGTTATTAATAGTTGTTAATACTAACGAATTATGAATAATAAATTATTATTATTATTATTTTTTATTTAATCATGATTAATCGCGATTAATTTGGTTGAGGAAGTGCGATTAACAAGTTTAAAAAAATGTAATCGTTTGACAGGCCTAGTTTATATACATGAATAAAAAAATAATTCATGATGGTATCCACAATATTGTAAAATTCATATCGCGGCATAACTCAATACCGGTTTTCACGTTAATACTGGTTTACCGCCCACCCCTAATATGTATTTAATATTAGCTAAATGTAAAACAATGTCAACTGAAATCATAAATGAGTTGCTAAAATAATTCACAAAACCAACTGGCCTGGTTTTCACACACTAATGAAAAAAAAGTGTCACAAATTGTAATTTCTGTAAATTCTGTAAATAAAACATGCAAGGGCTCACTTTCATACGTAACACTATGATTTGCTTGTTTATGTTAAGTCAGACACAATCACTAATGTATTACATGAAATATTACATTTAATACATTATTAAACACCATTCCCATGTGTATAGAATATAAACTAGTAAATTGCAAGTGACCCATTCAATCCTTTTACATTAGAACTAGGCTACTGTTGAAACTTTACTAACTAATGTTTGTAGCTCAATTTTGTATGTGCTGTTCCCATGTTTGGATAGATCATCGTTTCAAAAGTTGAATTGATTTTATTAGTTAAAATATGTGTTGAAACTCATTTTCTTAAATTTTGTTGAAATAGCTGAATAATTGTTCAAAGCCTACTGAATACTCATTGGAATAATCAATAACTAATCAATGACTCGTTCTAATAATCGATGATCAAAATAATCGTTTGTTGCAGCCCTCCGGGCGCAATTTTCGAGATTGCAAGCAGTCTTGAGATTACCCAGTGATGCACAAAATGTTCTAGAACAGAATTTTGTGAAAAGTACAAGTTACTATTGACATGATGCCATTTATTTACGAACACGGGAAAGCCAATAGACTGGGACATCCAGAGAGAGTCAGTTTCTGCATGAACGCGTAAATTCTGTGCGTGGGGTGGATGACAGTTATTAGCCCGTGCTAATACTTTCTTCTTTCTTGCGGCGTCACCCGTGCTGTCGCCTGGGCACTAGCACCATGGAAACGGCGGATAAAGGATAGCAGACTAATGACTTACAGTCTCTGTGGGTTTGACAGCAACAGGCTCCATATATGAAAATAAAATAACAGACAATACTGTTAATGCTAAAAAATGTGGATGTCACTGTCTGCAAAACGACTGTGAAGTAAACAATTTAATAACATTTTATAACCAATAAAATCATTGACACAACAGTGAAGATGCATACAGTCCCTCCAGGATTTCGCGATCGCGTGAATTCACCAATCCCCGCGATTTTGTCGAGGCCTCGCAATTTCATCCAATCACCGCAAATTTACTGCGAATTCGGCCAATTCGTTTGGTCCGTTACAGCACGCAACATTGTTTTCGCACAGAAGATCTTCTTTACAGTGATGGGAAGTCCGGCCCGCGGAGCTTGTAAAAAATTTTAACAAAATCATATATTTTTTTAATGTCCCATTATGAAGTATTTTTCTTGCTTTATTTAAGAACACATTTTAAAAAGCAGAACCATATACACAAATGTATGTTATTTAAATGTACTAGCATATATATAACATTTATTTTTACACTGTCAGTCACAAATCAATAAAGGTTTGTGCATATACGTTTATGCGCATGTGCCTCCGGCGCACCACTGTCCCGCTCCCTCCACACGGCGCTTGATCAGTCGGAGGCCACGATCGTGCTTCTCTATAGTTTTTTTTAATTAGCTCAATGGTTATTTTATTTTAAAACCTTGCTCTCGCATTTATTATTTCTGCACATTTCATTCATTGCATTCGTTTTTGCACAGTTTACTTGTTTCTCTTTACTGCATGGGATCCAGGGAGTAGTCCGGTAATCTCTCAAACGGCTTGATTTTGGGGCAAACGTTCATTGAAAGTCACGAATCGCAGTACAGTGCCATTGTCCCGGTCCGCGGACCGGCGCTGCTCAGTGAATTAAATGTTACTGGGCCGCCCAAGTTTAGTAAAACAAATCAGATTAGTGCCAAACATATCAAGCGCAATCAAATGTATTTTTAAAAACGATACGGAAATGATTTACGTTTTCGTATTGCTTTTTAATTTTTATTTTCGTTCGCAATCTTCACATTATCGTTAGGCAGCAGGTTAAAGGCGCCTTTTCGTTCCAAATCGGACTTATCTCAAATCTCCCCGCATGCGCTCTTGTAGCAGACAATATTATTATTATAGATACCAAAATAATGGCAAAACTAGGTGTCATCTGTCTGGTGAAAGTCAGTCAAACATATGAATAATCTTGTATTATTTTTTATTATTTTTGCAATGTTAAGTGCAATGAAATCTGACGCTTTAGCTGTTATTTTTTCTAAATGTAAAGTTTAATAAAACATCACGTTTTAGCGGTTACTTTCTGTAAATTAAGTATATAAGCAAACTTATCACGGTCCTAGATATAGTTGAAATGCTTTATTATGAACCAGAAAATAGTGAAGTGGCTCAGTGCATTATTGCTAATATTATTCTAATCTAATATTATATTATTCTAATATCATAATGGGACCTTCTCTGGTGAGTTAAAATTCTAAATGACTTTAATTGTATTTTAGTATTATATCTGTATTTTTTTTTTATCTTGAATGCATTTTTAAATACAAATAAACACTATTTAATGTAAAATGCTAAATTATATACAAACATTTGTATATCCAAAAATGTGTATTTTTTCCCCCGGTCTGACCCCTTTGTTAAATGTTAGAACCCAATGTGGCCCGTGAGTCAAAAAGTTTGCCCACCCCTGGTCTAGTTGCTGAGCCAGGATCATCTCAGATTGTCCATTTATTAAGGAGCAGCTGTTAATTTCAGAGATCGTCCAATTAAGTGCAAGTTATTTCCACAGATCATCCATTTACGCAGGACCAGCTATACAAACCTCAGATTGTCCATTAACACACAACTAGCATGAACCTCCACAGAGACATGACAACATCATCAAACACTGACAGGAAAACAATCAATGCAAAACTGCCTCCCACCACCGTAAAAAAAAATATAAATAAATAAACAAACAACACAGTGTGCTGCAAAACAGCTGTAATGAGTGTGTGCACGGGTGACCTTTCCCTGAGCGTTGCGTGTGGTGCATGGTGCTAGGGGGAACACACGCAGGCAATACGCTGGCCCACACTCACATTAAGTATTTGCAGTTGCGCCAGGGCATGCTTACCGTATTTACGCACCTAATATACCGTAATATAAGCACCCCCCTGATTTTTCAATCATAAAAAAAATTACAAAATTATTTTTTATATTTTTAATATTATTATTACAGGACTTTTAACTCAAACGAGTGGCGATGTATTGCTGCGAAGGTCAGTCAGCGGCAGTGACAACATGGGGAATACACGTCTGAGTTGTGGGAAGCTTCAAAAAGACCGGCATTGCCAACGCACTGGACGGAACTGAAAAGAAATGAGAGAAGCTGAAGCGCAGCTCAGCCGATGATGTCAGCGCTGCGTCTTGTTCCTCTGAGTCGCAGCAGCAAAGACAGAGTAAAACAAGTACGAAAATCATTTCTTATAAATCGGATATTAATAGTCACTTGTTGCAGCGGTTAAAAAAACAAAACCCTAGCTTCTTGTTGTTTCTAGACTACCGCTGTTTGTGCAATGTCTTGCGGAAAAAATGAACTTACTCGTTTTAATTTCTTTTATTTGCAGGTGTCAAGACGAGTTTAAAACACGCCACCGGAAACATCTATGCATGTTCCTCGTTCGCACCGTTCACTTTAATGCTGTTGTGCTTAAAAAAATGGATAAAAAAGTATTAGGAAGTATTCGCCGGTGTCAAGATAAAACGTAATCAGCGTATTAGTAGCACAAGAGAAAAAGCAAGCGCGGATGAGAAGTCCGCGGTTTTCGCAGGCGCGGCTGGGTAGACCGCAGTTTTTAACTGGCTATCTGAAAGATCTACGCATGTTCCTCCTTCGCATTGTTCACTTTAACGTTTTTGTACTTGAAAATTGATAATAAAAAATATAAGGAAAGACTACTTGTTTCCATTTATTTGTGACTGCTCCTTTTAAGAATGGCATGCATGCCGTGGCTGAGCCTCGCGGACTTGAAAAGTCGAAAAATGAGCGTCTTAAAATACGCTATTTTTTGAAATTGGCGATTATAAGCACCCTTCAAGATTTATAGTTTCGAAAAATTGAAAAAAGGGGGTGCTTATTTTCACGGAAATACGGTATGTTGCGATGTATTAAGTAATACAGGTTTTCATGATACTTTCATGATTTTTATTTCGTTCGTATTTTTTACTAACTTTTCAAACATTATATCAGTGACAGATTCGTGCTTTTTCTTGGAATCCAACTGAGAATTTAACAACGAGAAGTTGATAGTTAACTTGAGACATTCTTAAATAGAGGCACCACTGTATCTATAGATATCTATATTCATTTGCTCAAAACGAAAGAATGTAAAAACACATTGTTCTTTACGTTGTGTGAGAATGTGTTCACAGAGTGAAACAGCAGGTCTTACTGTGATGCCATCTGTGCCAGAGTCACAGCGCTTTCCTGACATTTAAAATATGCCAAAGACAATGCTGCGCCAATGTACACACACACACGCAAACTATGAAATAGCGTTTAGCAATTAAAACCGAATACTTTGTAATTCATTTTTAGTTGGGGTGCACCGAATATTCAGTCGAAAATGGCCAAAAAGTGCATTTTCGGTTTTCGGCCGAAACACTTTTTTCACCGAAACAACGCGGCCGAAAGTTGATGACGTAAGCAGAGACCTGCAAGCGATCAATGGCTGCATAACATCACGAGCTCCCCACACCAGTGGCTCTTAATAGAGAACATTCTCTCTCTTCTTACTCCGTTTGAGCAGCAAACTAAAGAGATTAGCTCATCTGATGCCTCTGTAGCGAACGTTATTCCTTTTATCGCAGCTCTAAAGCGCCCAAAGTGGTTGACCACGTAAAAACTATGAAAAGTCCGCGGTTAGAGTCTGTCAGCGCACGATTCGCAGTAATATATTGGAATCCGCTGCACTTCATCGCGACTGTACTTGATCCACAATATAAAGAGCAGTATTTGGAGGAGGAGTTAAAGCAGCGCGCGCAAGAAACGGCAACGATTGACGCACAGAGACGGAGCAGAGAGCAGAAAACATCTCGTTTCTCCGCACCAGATGAGAGGTTTGCACCCTCGTTGTCTGATATGTTCAGTGAAATCCTGCAAAAAACCTTGATACCTCTAATAAAACTAATACGTATGCTATTTTGTTTTAGGCTACTTTATATGTAACAGATTGTAGTCATATTTCTGCAAGATCTATATTTTTTAGCCTTATTTAAATACAGTCTCAAATGTCAGTCAGATGACAAGCTCAACAACAGCAACCTATTTATACTATTATTAAGACCTGCAGAGAAAATGTTGTATCCTTTGCACTTGTTCTGAATGCACTTTAAACTTAAATGCAATTTTTAATGGAGGAACATTTATTTTTACAACATTTCAGCAGGCCAGTAGGTCAAGTTAAACATTTTAGTTTGAATTATATTTTATACTCTTGAGTGGTGCAATATGCTTGATAAATATTTGCATATTTGTAACACATTTAGTTTCATTGATTCTTTGAAACTTCATTATTAATTTATTCAATTGCAATGCCTTGGTTTTAGTGAAGTTAGTACACCATCACAGCAATAAATGCAATTCTTTCGGTGTTTCGGTTTTCGGCCGGGCTTTCCTCTTTTTCGGTTTCGGCCAAGAATTTTCATTTCGGTGCATCACTAATTTTTAGTTACATATACATACTAAAAAACCCATGTCTCGCGAGTCATATATGGCTCTTTTGGTGGCTGCGTATGGCTCTTAGACAAAGCTTTAAAAATACATAAATGTAAAACGTTCTCCGGTATTTCAATCCCATTCATTTCCTGGTGGCGTGCGTAGGAGCCAATCACAGCTGTCCTCCGGACAACACCATGTTTCTATTGGATAATGCTTAACGTTGTCGTGACGTCAGGACATTAACTTCCCTGCCCTTCTGTTTAATATTCAGTAGTTCGCTAGCAAAAGCGGAAACCCCCAAGACAATGGCTATTTAACCGAATGGAGTAATTTTCCTTTGTGGAGAGAGAGTAGCTTCTGTATGGAATCAGGTTTTAAAAATATCAAATGTAAATTAATAAAAACGAAAAGAATTCCAAGCGTTTTTGTTTAGTTTTTTTACGCTTACATTCTCAACTATCAAAACTTTTTCCTGTTGTGTTTCAGATAGTGTAGCAGCGTGCGCGCGTGGTGCCTGCGTACACACAGCAGGGTTTGCGTGTTAGTGTGTGTTGGTGAGAGTGACGTTTGCTAGACGTATTTCTTTTGCCGTTGTTTTCCAAGCCGCGAGTTGTCCAGCGATCGCTTAATGTGGGGTAGAATAAGTAAAAAGTGGATGCCCTACTGATATTTAATTTCTTTTATTTGTGTTGGATTTATTGGATACATATATTTGTGTATGTCTGAGTTTATTTTAAGCCATTTAAATTTTTGTTAAGGCTTTAATGTGCGTCAGAAGAATAATACTCATGCCAGTGCGGGGGTCCTGAAACAACCGCTGGATGTGTGCGCCGTGTTTCTGGTCTTCACGTTTGTTTTTGTCAGAATTAAAAGTTGAAAACAAGCCACACAAGTATTAAGACATTTTACATATAATAACAGAATATCAAACAAAGTTATCAAAACGATTTGAAAGAATTGCTGTCCTGCATTTATTGGTTTTACAAATATGCATAGATTTGTATTTAGTTTTAAACAGGTATGGCTCTTTTGGACTTCATTTTAACCAATATGCCATGTTTATGGCTCTCTCAGCCAAAAAGGTTCCCAACCCCTGAAATAGAGGATACTTAAGTGAAATAGCTTAAAATAATGAAGTGACATAATGAACAACTAATGAAAAAAATAGTTGTGCAGCCCAAACATTTTTCTTTATTGAAAATTTTGAATATGTAAAATCATTGTTTATTAAAATCATTGTAAATTAAAATATTTTTTTAAATAGGCAAAGGTGACAAACATTATAATAGACACTAAATCGAAAGTATAGTAACATATAGTAGTATAATAATGTAAATGTTAAAAAATCTAAAAAAATAATTACATTTTTTTACGTTACAGTGAGAAAAATACAATTGATCATGATTCCTTGATATTATTTTAGTAATTTTAGTATATTTCTTAAGAATATTTTAGTAATTATTAAAAAAAAAACAAGCCTAGTGTAAGTTATGGCTTAAATATTAGACTACGTACAGTAACTAAATGCAGTGTGTTCAGAATTAGCCAAGGGTTCATTGATGCATGTTAATTCATCATCATCCACTAGAACGACTTCAAAAGACAAAGAAGCTCATCTGCTATTGTTGGAACATAATATGCAGCAAGTAAACATCTATTTTTACATCAATAGCTTTCATTTTGGCATCACGTCAGCAGACCCTTTAAACCTAAAATCTGCTAATTTAGAACCACCTACACATCCTTATATCTGGATTTGGGTCATCAGAGGTGATCCGTACAGACAATGGGAACGACCCCCCACACGAGCTTCCATTTTCATAAGGTCTTCCTTTCATGTGGCATCTCACAACCAACGCAACCCAACAGCTGCACTGCACGCATGACACACTGTTTGATGTAATCATTACATTTTTGTGCGATAAGGAAAAATACATTTTCATGATATTTTTTTCATATCAGTAGAAATCAATATGTAATGCAATAATTGTTAAATGTTATAATTGGCATCACACTCATCAGCCACTTTATCATGAATACCAGTTCCACCTGCTTGTTGACACACATTTCTAATCAGCCAATCACATCACAGTAACTCATTGCAGGCGCTGGTGTCAGACTGGTCTCAGTATTGTAGCAACTGCTGATTAACTTGGACTTTCATGCATTTTTGCAAGGGCTGACAAGGAATAATTACAAAATGTAAATAATATCCAAGTATGTCCCGATACAACATTTTAACTATCGAGAAGATACCGACATTGCAGCCTTCAGTACTAACCGATACAGATACAAATCCGACACATAAATCAAAACATGAATACTTTTACCTATTTCGTTAGGTGAAATGTATGAAAGGCTAGATCAAACAAAGAACAAAAGTTAGCAACAGTAAGTATGGAAAAAAACGACCAATTTATTGTCAATAGGTTGCATAAATTCGAACCTTTTACATGAGAAATATATAAATATATTAGTGTTGTCAAAAGTATCGATATTTCGGCAAGTATCGATACTGACAAAATTGAAACTACACGGTACTCAGTATCCAACAGTATCGATATTTACCGCACTTCCGGTTTCTCGCTCCCCAAAAGACCGCCTGCACGTGATAGCGCTTCTCGCGCATGCGCTCAAGATAATATTTGGAAGATTGCGTGCGCGAAGTCTTTGCCACCGTTTTTTTTCGGTTTCGAAACCAATGAGCACGGGAATCAAATCAAATCAAATCAGCTTTATTTCTAAAGCACTTTAAAACAACTCAGTTGACCAAAGTGCTGTACACAAACAATGCCAGTTCAGCACGAAAGACAGCCAAACAGAACCACATAAAGCAACCAATGCATGAAAAAACAGTATATATATAAAAAATAATGATATATCAATGAAAACACGAGTTAAGAATAATTATAAGGTAGAAACCCGACAAACATGCACGACCTCAGGCAGAATTAAAAGCCAGAGAATAAAAATGTGTTTTTAAATGTGACTTAAAAACAGGTAATGATGGGGCTTGTTTAATATAGAGTGGGAGGGCGTTCCAAAGGGTGGGTGCAGCCACGGCGAAGGCCCTGTCACCCCGGAGTTTCCGCTTAGATGCAGGAATTCTCAGGAGCAGCTGATTTGCTGACCTGAGCGATCTGACCGGAACAAAGGGAGTGAGCAGCTCTGTGAGGTACGAAGGCCATTTAAGGACTTAAAAACAAACAAAAGGACTTTAAAATGCACTCTGTAGTGCACTGGAAGCCAATGTAAGGAGGCCAAGATGGGCGTAATATGCTCCCGTTTGCGCGCTCCAACCAGAAGACGGGCCGCTGCGTTCTGGATCAGCTGGAGGCGAGCGAGTGAAGTCTGGCTGACACCGATATATAATGCATTACAATAATCCAGCCGTGATGTGATGAAGGCATGGATTAGCATCTCAAAATGCTGCTGTGTCACAAAAGGCTTCACTTTAGCCAGGTGTCTGAGATGGAAAAAACTAGACTTAACCACTGAGCTAATTTGAACGTTAAGTTTTAGATCGCTGTCCATCTTGAATCCCAGATTCGAGACAACCTGCTTCTCGAACTGGGTCAAGGAACCCAGGTCCACTAGGGAGCCCTTCCCAGAACTACTCGGACCAAACACTACAACTTCTGTTTTTTTTTAGTTAAACTTTAAAAAACTTAAGCACATCCAGTCTTTGATGTCTTCAAGGCAAGACAGCAGCGAGATTAAAGGGGTCGAGTCATCTTTCCTTAGAGGTAAATAAATCTGACAATCGTCAGCATAGCAGTGAAATGAGATACAGTGCTTTCTGAGGATTGAACCCGGCGGAAGAAGATATAATGAAAAAAGTAGAGGTCCCAGAATTGACCCCTGGGGTACGCCATAACGTAGTGGAGCCGTCGACGAATCATGGCAGCCGAGGTTCACGGACATGGTTCTATCTGCCAGATAAGATTTAAACCATTTCAGGGCTACACCACGGATGCCCACTAACTGTTGCAGACGGGAAATTAAAATACTGTGGTCCACTGTATCTAATGCCGCAGTGAGATCCAGCAGTACGAGGATTGTAGGGTCACCGGCATCAGTTGTCATGAGTATATCATTATAAACTCTTAAAAGTGTTCTGTGATATGCTGGGATTTAAAACCGGATTGAAAATTTTCTAAAACGTTTTGTTGATCTAAAAAAGCTTTCAGCTGCCCATATACTATCTTCTCTAAAATTTTTGAGATGAAGGGCAGCTTGGAGATGGGCCTAAAGTTGTCCAGTACCCCTTGATCAAGCCCTGGTTTCTTCAGCAGGGGCTGCACTACTGCATGTTTAAAAGTTGTGGGGACCACCCCGGATTCAAGGCTACTGTTAATGATAGATAAAACGGTCTGCCCTATACTGGGGAAGACCTCTTTAAAAAGACGAGGAGGGATGGCATCTGTAGGTGAGCCAGCTGGTTTGATGCGGCTAATCACCTCCTGTGAAGTCGGACTTTCGGGAAGCCGAAAGACACAGGCAAACCTAGATGCAAGTGCTGCTTCAAAACAGTGCTCACTAAAGGCGCTAACACCACACATTTGCCCAAGCGCCTAAAGGACCGACATGCAGGTCAACATCAACACATCAACATTTGATTTCAATTAGATAATGTAGCAAAAGGAGATTAATAAATGATTGAGAAGTATTTTCGATAATTTTAAATACCTAACAATAACAACAGAATGCAAAAAAAGGTTTCTAAATGTTTCTATATATTTCTTTATAGCACCAGAAGAAAGCTGAGGGCCGACAGATTTCAGTGAAAACCCACCTATCACACTACCAACCTGTGCATTTCTGCCTCAAGCTCAGCTTCAGAGCGTCTTTAGCACATCTGGACTTATTTGCAGTCCAAGAGGAGCACATTGACATGCTAGTGTTCCTAGCTCAAAATTTGATTTTGATTAAAAATATTTAATTAAAATAATAAATCATGTAATTACACATTTCCATGTCTCTTTCTGTTTTATAATTTTTTTTTTACAAGAAATAAGAATGCACTATTTTTTTTATAGATTTTGATATTCTGAAAAAAAAATGTTACTCTTACTTTGACAAACGGTTTTAATTTAATCTTTTAAAAAGCTTTTAAGTTGATTTTTTTCCTTATTTAAAACCTAAAAGATTGTGCATCTTTATTTATTTTTTAACTTTTTTGCCTTTTGATATTTCTCATTCTGACACGTTCCAGTGTTGTTATGTTTCGTTTCTTAATAAAAGAGCAATAAAAAACCTTAATGTTGTTGCAGGTTTCCCCCGGTATCAAAAATGGTATTGAGTATGTATACTTTTTCTAAGTATCGTATCGAAGTTCCCATTTGGTATTTGGCGCTATCGTTTCTACAGTGTGTGGAATCAAACATTTTTAAAGGATTCGTGCACGAGCGTCCCGTTGTTCGTGCCGGCATGAGCGGATCCTTGCGCTCGCGTTTCAATATACTGTGGCTCAAAAAACCGCGGACTGAGTAACTCAGTAACTCCTCCCGCTGAGTGAGCGCGGACCTCCGCCATTGCCCCGCCCCCGCAACACGTCAGACTCACACTACTTGATCGTTTGTGATGATATAGCGAGTTAAACTTTAATAAAGTGTGTTTGTAAAATAAACCGATTATTTCAAACTGTCATTAGTTGCACATGTGAGTTTAATCTAATGTGTCTTATACTTGTGTATTACATTACTATCCAAACAATTCACTCTCGCTGCAGTAGAGCAGAAATATGAGAGAAAAGCAGCTGATTACTGCAGTAAAACTCATGCAGATGATGTGAGTCTCACCAGCGACATCGTGAAGGGAAAGAACCTCACGTCCTGAACAAGACCCGTTGTTTTAGACAATAATTGATTGGACACTTTCAATAAATATGGTTTTTATTCTACATGTTATGTTATGCATTGCATAATATGCTGCATTGCAACATGTAATACAAAATGTGGGGTTTTTAGAGCTAAAAGGAACACAGTGAATTTAATCATAATGAAGTACATTGATGTTGAGTTGAACTTGATGCCAAAATG
The DNA here is from genome assembly GCA_028031935.1 of Paedocypris micromegethes. Classification (NCBI taxonomy): domain Eukaryota; kingdom Metazoa; phylum Chordata; class Actinopteri; order Cypriniformes; genus Paedocypris; species Paedocypris micromegethes. The sequence continues at coordinate 21,235,578 of CM051497.1, read as the reverse complement.
ATTCTACCATTCTTTGCAAGTTACTGGAAGACTTGTATTTGTCTATAAATAGTGTTTAATGTCTGCGCTTAATGGGTTTTTTATACTACAGTATTGACAGTTTAAAAAATGTGTGAAATTACTTGCCTGGCAATTTATGACATCATATTTTGTATGATCAATATTATGTTGGTTATTTGGTTATCACTGCATGCAATTGATGAAAATAGAAAGTGAAATGCATCAACAGTTTTGAACGTTTTAGTTAAATAAAATACAAATAAAATATTGCTCTCCTTACCTTATTTGTCAAAGATTTTTTTTTAATTAAAAAAAAATATATATTAAATAATATATATATATATATATATATATATATATATATATATATATATATATATATATATATATCGTGGTGTTCAATCAAGCATTTAAACCGAATATTACTCTCTACTGACAGTGGCTGGTCATAGAGCACAATAAACTGGCATATATTTTCGGTTAAGGTTAATGCCTATTTCTTGGGAATTTGCCTGCCTCAGGGTTTAAGGCAGCATTGGTTGCTTTAAGTTGCCAAAGGATTGTTTCTTTAACTCAGAGGTCTTGCGAAAGTCCTCATGCTACTTCAAATGCGCGATGTGGTTGGACGTATTAAACTTTCACGGTTCTGTTCCATCACAGGAAATTTGTTCATGACAAGTTTTGCACTGAGCCATTCTGTCTTTTTTGGACTTTAATGAGAAATACTGCCACACGACCGACATTGCTCTTTTTCTTTGCCACTTCGCTTGCAAGCAGTGTTGTGACCACGCGGCCTTTGCACGCTGGCTCTGGACAGAATACCAGTAACAGAATTTAGTGCAGAATGGACTGATTATCGGAGATTTTAAACGCAGTCCGAAATAACAGATAGAGTTTGTTTGGGCTGATATCGGACCCATTTCCGATATGAATATTGGATCGGGACATCCCTAAATATATTCACTGAGTGACAGTTCTTTGTATGCAAATGCTGTGTTGAAGCATTTTGTTGAAGAAACTTCTGCTGCGACATTCAAATGGTAAAATAAAATGTTGCCGTCAACAACACAAAACCTTGGAGTGTAAAAACAGGTGGTGGTGGTGGTGTAATGATGTGGGGGATATTTTCTAGGCAGCACCTTGCCAACAGCACAGCCTACCTGAGTATTGTTGCTGACCATTTCATCCGTTTATGACCACAGTGTACCCATCTTCTGGTGGCTTCTTCCAGCAGAAAAACCAGCCATTACATTAAGCGCGAAAAATCTCTGACTGGTTTCTTAAACATGACAAAGAGTTCACTGTAGTGAAATGACCACCATAGTCACCAGATCTCAATTGAATTGAACACCTTTGAGATGTGGTGACACAGTTGATTCGCATTATGAATGCGCAGCCAACATTAATGCAGCAATTAAGGATAGAAAAATATACAGATACAAATTTAGAATGATAATCATAATTATCAAATTACCAAACAGCTCTACATTTAAACGATGAAAAATATCCAAAATCCCAATATGTCTTCAGACCTCTCTCTCCTACGTTTCATGTTTAAATGCACGTTCAATTATTACACTTCATTAACACAGACTGGAGAGTCAGCGGGAGCTAATGGATTCAACCATCAAGAACAAACATTGACACAAAAGCAGTTCTTCAGGGTGAAAAAAATATCTGGGCACACATAAAATTGCATGTGTAATTACTAGAACAGAGGCTCTGGTCCCCTCAAGACACCATTCATTTCCATAAGGCTGTAAAGAAGGGGATTCGCCTTACAGTAGCAAAACTAAAAACACAGACGGAGAGAGAGACTCCAGGGACGGAGGAGAGACAGGAAGAACAGAACTGGGCTTTGAAGCTGAGGGGGACTTTAGTAATGAAAGGTCTGTGTGATATTTGTAATTGTCTCTGAGGGCTTCAGTATTACACCCACCAAACAATGGCTTTTGTAAAAGCGCCTACAGGGCTGCTTTTAATCAAACAAGGAAAATCACACAGAAATAAACAGTGTATCATGAGAATTACTCGAAAACAAGGGCATCATTGATTTCATCAAGACGCAAAATAAACTTAAGTCTATTAAGATGTGTGTGTAAGGAATTAGGGAATAATATGCACTTAAAAATATGAGCAAAAATATGTGTGTAGATTATTAACATTTTTTCAATAAAAGTTTAAAAACTGTGAAAATCTAAACACATTATTTTTTTAATATGTGATGTTATGAATGTGATTTTTTTTTAACGGAATTGTGATGTTATGTTTACAAATGTTGCGTGAACCTATAGGTATACTGGATTGGCCAACCAATCAGAGAGCAGGACAATTAGACACACATTTCTGATTTCAAATTGGCCTGCAAACTGTGAGAATAAACCGCAGACCCAAAGGAAACCCACGCAGCATGTGGAGAACTTCACACATAAATTGTTTATTAATTATGATGACTTCCTAATGTATTAATATCAGGGCACCATGCTGTTCTCATGGGAAAGCAGAATTATTCATGGAGCCTGTAATACCTGCACATGTGAAATATAATATGCAGATTAGAAAGAGCGAGTAAACATCCCTACATAGTTAATCCCACTAAACAAACAGAGATTTGAACACTATTTTGTTGCAGCGTTTCTCTCTTTTGAGGTGGATTCTGTTAGCATAATGGCAATGCATATAAAGAGCCTGGTTCTGATTTAAATCCGATTCAATTGCCTTTTGTACAAAGGATTGAATTGGTAAAAAAAACAGATGAAAGGACGATTTTACAGAAATTCAGCAATCCAGTATAAAAACACACACACACACACACACACCCCAATACTGGACAGATGGCCATGTCATTATTGATTATCAATATTTATGAACCAGTTGAGACTCAAGTTTGATGCCCGATCAGAGACCATCTGTGAGGTGTCTGTGTTCCACTCTGACTGGTTGGTCACCAATCCGGTGTAGGTACAAAAAAGGCTCGGCCTGCAAAATCAGCTCGGGGTCCTGCAACTGGTGATGACGTCACACTACGGTGACACTACTTGGACAAACTACGTAGAATCGCGATGTTTTTGCCAATAACCACCAGCTGCAGAACTCCGGCGCCCCAGACTGTCATGACGTCATGACAGTTTGGGGCGCCGGAAGTTAGCGGAGCCTTAATAGGCATTTTGTACTTCCATGTTTGCTACTTTTTACAGTTTAAAACACGCGTTACTAAAATTATATTCATGCATTCTTCTTAAATGATTTAATTGAAAAGATTGACTTCCGTCTGTATATGGGTTGCATATGTATGTTGTGACACTTTGTTTGTAATTCACCAGAGATTAAAAAGTCTTTATGTGTGAATTTATATAAAATCATTACGCCATCCTTCCAACACAAATCATTTTACTACTATACACAAAAGTTTGTAATTTGTAATAACTTATCCATGTGTTTTGTTGTCACAAATGATTAATAACAATAAATTATTTAAAATAAAAATAATAGTAACAACAACAACAACAACAACAAATGTTTCTGAACATTTAATTTAAAAAAATACTTTTTTAATACTCTGGAGTTTCGAGCGTGATATGTCAGCGTAAAATCCCACACGCCATTCCAATTTACCGCCAATCAAATGATCTGACGTCTTCACCAGTCGCAGGACCCCGAGCCGTCTTTGCAGCCGAGCCAATATCGTACCTACACTGGTCTCTCCAGTCTTTGAGGCCAGAGTTGCTGTGCTTGGCTTTAGATCCCAGAGACCCAGAAGTGAAAAGCCATTTCAGAAAAGATCAGAAAAGTCCAGAAAACACGCTAAATTTAAGTGAAGAAAAAAAAGAACCACACAACCTGACCCTGAAAGTCTCACTTTGTCAGAACGTATCTGACCTGAACATGCTCATGTTTCAAACGTAGCGCTTGTAGATTTTAGGAAAGATCTAAGGTGAACCTGGAGGCCAAGTCTTAAACATTTTCCTCTTTATGTGTGAAAAACACATCCATGTGTCCACTTCGGCACATTTATGGGGGCACAAGCAGAGTTCAAAGCTTCACCACAGCAGCCGGACCGCTGGGGACATCAGACACGACTTTCACATGCTCATCATTTACGCTTCCTGTAAATGTCCCATATACATTTAGTCCTTTTCAGGACATCCTTGGTCCTCACTAAAGCTCATCTCCACAAATTTAATCAATGAAATTTACAATTGGACTGTTTCTGGGTCAAAGACACTCTTGGATACAGTATGTGTGATAATGACTTGTATATTTGACTATGACTATAAATTAACTGGTACTTTTCTCTGAACTCAAAAAGCAGAAAGAAGTGTAAACAAGGTGTAGACTTCAATTTAGTTTAGAGCTTAAGGATCCGATGGCCACAAACTCTTACTATCCTTCTGCGGGATCCACTCTTGTTAAGAGCATCACAGGCATCTACATAAGTAGCAGGACTGGTTCTTCTGACAAGCTAATATATATTCCTTACTTCATTAAAGCTTCCAGCGTTTCCAGGGCTACTATGCTGAAGCGCTCAATACGTTCACTTAATAACCTTACATGTCGGCCACATCAGACGACACGGTTGAACAGCCACTCGAGCTTGGGTTGGGTTTAATTGCTTTAAAGTCCTTTATGACTTGAAGGATGCTCTTACCAAAAGCACAATGTAGCTTAAGTAGCAGTACGGCACACAAAGACGGGAATTAAGTAAAAGTCCTTTGACCAAAAATGACAAAATGTATGTACAACTGCAGACAACTAGAAAACCAGGCAGAACAAGGTGCCCATTTCAAAGGACCCGATCACAAAAGCTCGTCCAAAAAGCCACACATTATTGAAATTGCATCAACCACTTTACCATTTTGCGGTTTACAAGAAGCTGGAGCCAATCTGAGCAACTCAGCCAATCCGAGAAATTTAAATGACTATATTTACACTAAAATATGGCTATTACACAAACAAGTGACAATTAAATAAAAAGCTGTGAAAGAGAAATGTTTTAAAATTACCGTCATTTTCAGACTATGAATTGCATGTAAAATACAATACCAAATTGTTAATTAATTCACACGACATGTAAAATGTAGGGGGAGGGGTTCCAATCTTCTAATCAAACTTTCCATCACTGTGTATTGTAAAAAGAAAAAAAAAGGCAAAAGGGCATCTTGCTCAGAGACACTTCTGTTGTGGAGAAGGACATCAGTAGACAGATTGTGGATAGGTGCCCATTTCCAAGGAATCGCAAAAGCCCGGCCAAAAAGCGACAAATTATTGACATTTTTTCAATTGCACGTTTAATTGGTAAATGATCGCGATCTCGATTCTACTCCCCTCGCAATCTTAATGCTGCAAATTCTTGATTCTGCCAAACTCTCTAATCTCCAACAAGCTTGTGTTTGTGCGCGGGGAGGAAATCGGCTGTACGCAATCATTTAAATATTATAAAGGGAAAATGATCTTGCATTACTTATTACGTATTTTGGGGCGCCACCATGATTTAATTGAAGCAAAAACACTGCACTGTCCAAGTGGCCGTGATGTCGCCGGACACACGGCCACTTGTGATTTTGCGCAGTGGTCACGTGCGCTTATTACCTGCGCCAGTCAAGTTAAAAAAAAACTTGTGTTTTTTTTGGGTATGTTTATTTTTATAATGTTTAAAAGTGATTTTTTTTCTTTACAACAGTTTTTACAACTTTTACATTACATTATATTTCATTCCATTTATTTGACTTTCGAGAAGATATGGGCAGCGTGCGTGAGCGCAGCAGCTCTCTCCTCCATTTCGTTGCCTTGTACCTGTACATGTGTAATGACAATAAACTTGAATCTAATCTAATCTAATCTTAAAGCAAAGAGTAATAATGTGTCATTATATTGCCGTTTTACAACCTGATTTTCATGGTTATATATTTAAAATAAAAAAAATATATCCAGAATTGTGATCTTGAAACGTGAAATTAATAAAAAAAAAAAAACAAATTGTGATTCTCATTTTATTCAGAATTATGCAGCTCTAATACAAATAAGAAACGTGTCTTACACAGCACCTCCAACTCTGCAAACCCCAATACGAGTCAGTTAAAATAGAGCTTGATCCAATCACGATTACTAAACCAATACTTTTATTCACAAATACACACACACACACACACACGCACACACACACACACACACACACACACACACGTGTCTGTGTAAATAAGTATATATGATGCATTTTCACACTGTATACAAAACAGACCCACACATTGGTCCTAAATTAGACGTGTTGTTCAATAATATTTTCTCTAATAACTTTTCTAATCACCATTTTAAACCATACTTCATGTGTTCAATGATTTGATCGTGTTCCTTATTCAGGTTTGTGCTTACAAATTCTTAGAAAATACATTAAGAAACAAGTTGAATATTATTTAAACAAAAAGTGGCAATGGTGATTGGTTCATATTGGACCAATCACAAGGCTGCAGACGCTCATATTTTTGGTTGCATTCAACAGTGTAAAATAAAGCAAGAGGAGCAACGTTACTGTAAGGTCTCACTTGTCAAAACTAGATGGATTATTAATCATTCTAATTCAAAGGTCATAATCAAAGTAAAAATCGGGATACAAGCAACTCAACCCATGGTCGTTTAAAATCTAAACAGGATAAATTGCAAAACCAAAGTGGAAGTTTACTCGAACATTATTCCCACACTGCAGTCATGACATGTTACATTATTTTGCTTCACAATGGAAAGAAGATCGATCAAAAACGTACTTAATTGAAAACAGAGGCTACGCAACATCACTGCTTAAGTTAATACACTTCAATAAACTGCTTAATTATCTTTATAATAAGGATTGTAGCCAAGTTGTCAACACCAGAGGTCATGGGTTAAAATCTAGGGGAAATATCAATGTATATTACAATATAAGTCAGTTTATAAAACTGCACAATTAAACTTTTAAGATCCTGGAAATAATTGACTAACTACCAGTGATGACTCAAAATCAACAGATTTTGAGTTTTCAAACAAATTAGTTATTTTATGCAAAAAAAAAAAAAAAAAAAAAACAATAATCGAGGCCGAGATCAGGATTTGCCAGTCATCTTTGGACCTTCAAAACTGCACTACATTTGGGCCAAATCCGATTCTAAAACGCTAGTTTTGACATTCTTACTTTCAACTAAATATAACTACATATTCTGGTCCTACACTAGATAGTTTTAAATATTAAGTATGAAAACTTACAGAAAAATGTTCCAAAAAAGTATTACTGAATCTAAAGTAACAGTAGCTAAAATGATTCATATGGGTTTTACAAGCCCCTAGTGGAAGTAGCATATGTGAAAAGTAGGTGTGCATTTCCAATAGTAAAGAGTAAAAAAAAAAAAGACTTGGACTAGACTGGTATCTCTCTACTTAATATTTTCTTACAATTTTACAATATGTGTAAGCATTTTAGTGTGCAATGTATTCATTTATTACTTAGTGAAAATCATGTTGTTTTAGAAAAAAATAATACATGTTTAATTAATGCTACATGATGAAATGAGCAATTTAAATCAAGAAAACTAACAAACTTATGGGAAAAAAAACACTACTTCTTATAGGTTTGAAGTACGTTGACCATTAAAAACAGAAATGACAATCCTGAAAGTGGTGTGTACCAGAGCTGGAGATGAATCAACAGAAGTGAAGTGTCACATGGTAAAGAGGGATTCAGTCAGCAGTTTCAGTGGCTGACTCCAAGTCACACATGACGGGAGAGTCGGAGCTCCAAACACAAGCCCAAGGCCCATTCACATGTGCAAACACAAAACGGCCCCAAACAACCGGTCTACTGTAGCATCACCTCGGTCATGCTGCAGACTCATGTCTCAGCGCAACACAGGAAACGCTGGAATCACTGATCCAGAATCAAACGGTTTTATTATTTATACCCCGTTATATCGTTTCATACTTTACCTAGGCATTGTCTAGAATGAGTATTAAACATACACAAACAGCTTCGATGGTGCAACGTCTAAAATCACAAAAACAAAATGCAGAACAAAGTGTGAGAGTTTTTAATCTGAAAAACTGAAAAATCATGAGCATTGCTTATTTCGTCTAAAATCAAACAAAAAACAAAACGCAGAACAAAGTGTGGGAGTTTTTATCTGAAAAACTGAAAAATAATGAGCATTGCTGCTTTCGTGAGGCGTCATGAAAATCTTGGACAATTCACACACTTCTCTGTGACACTTTGATGACCCTGTGATGAACGTACCAAAACTTTTTTTTTTGTGATTTCAGTTTCACTTTGCTTGTGAAACTCTGGGCAAACTTAAAACCGCGACAATTTTGTAGATCTGTCAAACATTACTAAAAATGTATATGATTTTTTTTGCTTACACAAAACAAGTGCCATTAGAAAACCATAAGTAGGTTGGGCTGAAATGATTAATCGACATTAAAAAATCGACAATAAAAAATGTATGTTGTCTAGTCGTCTGATGTCATGTGACCTAATGTAGGGACCTGTAATACTGTGATTTGACCGCTACTGCGTAGCGCTAAAGTGTAATGCAGCCCTTCCCGAATGAAGAAAAGAAAATACAGCGCAACTATAAGCAGCGCGACAGTGTGCACACAAATCTAAACTAGTAAGGTGTGGGAAAGTTTTACAAACAGACAATTGAAATCACAAATAAATGAATGGCTAAAATTATTCACAAAACATTGTCCCAAATTGTAATTTGTAAAAATTCTGTAAATACAAAGTAAGCGGATCACAATCCAATGCAATACAATGATTTGCTTGTAAAGCAATAGACATGAATACAATTAATAAACAACACAATTCCCATGAGTATAGAATATAAATTAGTAAATTGCAAGTGCAATTTTCTAAATTTTTACATTTACATTACATTTGTTGCACCCCTATAAGTTCAAGTTCTGAGCATTTGTAAGGCGCTTTTCACAGTTTTAACTGTCTCAAAGTGCACAAAGTACACAAATATGAGTAGGCAAGTCGAATAAAACCATCCACACAAGTTCAAACTGAACTATTACATTATATGTACAGGGCAGTGAATAAAAAGTAGAAAAAACAAAACAAAACACAATGAAGGTCAAACTTCTCGACAATGCTTGTGCAGGTCCAGAGAACACTGGAGCAAGGAAGCCTAACCTTAAGTAGACCATATGGCAGATAAGGTATAATAATCCTGTTAACTATTTTAACTCTTCACTCTTAGACGGAACGGGAAAAACCATGCCTGTATCTGCCATAAAACTTGGATCCCGTAACATCAGTAACTGTGCCAAATCTGCGCAACCAAAACAATTCATTAAAATAGACATTGCAATTCTAAACAAATCGCAGATGTTGGTTCTCCAGTTGCTTTATACATGAGCTGAAGAGCATGACTGAATGGCTCCTCGCCTGCACGTGCTGATCTTGGACTCAGAAGAACATCACCCAGCATGCCCTGCTTATCTCACAGCTGAACTACTAAGCCATGGGTGGCCTAAAAACAACAAAAGGACTGGAGAGTGTGGCGTATCACCCAAGTGTTTGGACCATAAATGCCCTCAAGCAAAGGGGTGTTACTGTAAATACCCCCAAGAGCCGCCATATTTACTTTTCAACATCTCACACAAACATTGCTCTTCAAAGACCTGAATATCTAGCAGGTGGGCAGAGCTGGTGGCTCAAAGCGAGAAGGCAAGTTCGAGGCTCAAGCTCGAAACCAGATCTGAAATGTATGGGTGGAATTTGCATGTCCTCTTGTAGAACTGGAAAAAAGGCCATAGGTGGGAGAGAATGTGCATGTGCTTCAATCCAGGGTGAGTGTCTAAGATTGGCTCCAGCTCCCCGAGACCCAGAAATTAAAGAGTGGCTCAGAAAATGGATGGATGGAACGGATTATATTAAAGCACCATGCCATCACGACCCAAATGTTGTGTTCATGGATTAAATCTCATGGAACTACATTGCTAATAGTTGAGAAACCATTCAACAAGTTGGTACCCACTGAATGAAGAAACAACATCTATTCCAAAAAGGCCCATCCACTGTCATCACAGCATCACCAAAGGACCAATGGCCTTCAAATATCACACAATAATTAAGACAGCTCAACCAAAGACGGGCTAATTTAATCGACACCAAGTGCGAGTGAACACACACACACACACACACACACACACCACACACACACACACACACACAACACACACACACACACACACACACACACACGGGATCATTCATACACTGGCGGAACAAACATAGCTAGTTTCTATTTCTCTGAACCATTTTTTCTGCGAACACATTGATGGACACAAATCGCTGGTGTAATTTCAACGCGTGTGTGAGTGTGTAAGATGGTGGATCACACCCACCGTCTATGTTCTCCCTGTCACTGATGTGCTGTAGGTTGCAGCCCGTGTCCTCCCGGCTCAGCTCCGGCTCGGGTCGGTACGGCTCCAGACGCGAATGCGCGTTGCGCCGGAGCTTCGGACTGGAAGACACGCAGCATGAAGTGCTGTTGCCCATGTTCCTGCTGCGAATAGGCGAGTGAACAGCCGCTGATCGACGCAGCCCAGTCGCAGATACGGGGCGGAACAGCTGCGGATGACGGGATGAAACACGGGCGCTGCGAGGAGATCACGCCCGTGCGCGCTCGTCTACAGACATAAGCGTGTAGAACGTCCACCGGGCTCCTCGATTAAACACATATCCCACCATCGAGTCTCTTGCACGTATGATCGCGGATTAATCCATTTGGACAACTCGATCATGAAGCGTATTGTTGAGCTCTCGGTCGCACTCATTTACACACACACACACACACACACACACACACCACACACACACACACACATACACAGATAACGTGCGGAACAGCTTCCGGTTCAGTGTCTGACGTCACTCTTCGGCGCTCTTCTTAGTTTTAAATGAGCAGGACAAAAAACGAGCAGTACTGTACATAAGCAATGTCATCAAGCGCATTTGTAGAATAAGATTGCTTATTTTATCTGTGGAATTAAGCCACAGCTGATTAAAAAGTCATAATGAGAGCTCGTTAGTGTGTGTGTGTGTGTGTGTGTGTGTGTGTGTGTGTGTGTGTGTGTGTGTGTGTGTGTGTGTGTGTGTGTAACGTATATCTGACCGCCACCAAGCGGCAGACAGGCAACATAACAACCCAGGTTCCTTTTTCCGTTAAGATCGGAGCGTTGGTTGTGATCTGCTTTTTTTTTTTCAACCTTCCCCATAAAAATGGAAGTATTCCAACGGAAGCAATGGTAGAGCTCAATGTTTTATTGGACACTGTCTGACATGACTGAGCGATACGTCGGTTCTTTGCACAAACGACAGCGTATATTAAAAAGCCAGACCATCTTTCTTGGCTTCACCTGTCAATTAAACACATGGATTCGTGTTTTTCCTTTTCATTCTGGTGAAAACATCCTTGGGATGGAAACTGTTGTCATCATTGCATTTCCATAAACAGTGAAACTGCAATGAGGAACAATTAATTTCAAGCATTTATTTTAACAGTATTAAGAAAAAATACTCTTAAAGCTCTTAAACCTAAATTTGAACAAAAAAAAAAACACGTTATCTTGTAGTAATCTCAAAAAGAGGCAACACTTTTAAAAAAGTGCAGTTAATCACAGTTTTACACAGATTGGTAAATGGAAAATAATCAGTTTTATTTATTTTAAAAAGATATGAAACATTTTCATACGCGATTAAAAGTAATCTGATGAAATGGATATTGCTGAATTGTGATTATCCCAGGACAATTCTGGAATCTCATTTTATTCTCATTAATAAACTAAAATACTATTAATATTGTACTGCTTTGAATAATTTTCAGAAAGCATATACAAAATGCACCAAAAATAGAATGATACACATGGTAGACAGGCATGCAGATGAGAGGTACAGACAGGCAGACAGATGAGACATACAAACAGGCAGGCAGAGAGATGAGAAGCAGAGCAAGTAGGACAGACAAGCATAGACGTAAGGAAGCAAGGAAGCAAGACGTAAAGAAAGACAGCAAACCGACAGAAAGTCAGGAAAACAGTTAAGACACACCATTTATAATTGGCTTTAATGTAAAAAATCAGGGTCAAACTGGTGGAAGCTCACACCAGCAGAAAGTACCAGGACACAATCAAATCGAAAGCCAGGAAAGCAAATGCAATAAACCAAATATTACACAAACAAAAATATTCATCAGTTGTTTAATGTTTATTACTCAATAATTATAATAAGCTTCAGTCATTTTAAATGTAAAAAAAGGTAAGGTAAGAAATGTATGTCAATATGTGAATCAATTCTGTAGGCTTAAGTGTAGTCGCAGAGCAAAGCAACTCCACGCAGCGTCCAGTGGTCCGGGACCGGGCCGCACTTGAGAAAGAGTGAGAAGATGTAGGTCTGGTCGGTTCTCCTGGGTTTCTTGTAGACCGGGCAGGAGTAGTAAACGGCGCCCTGTTGCTTTTTGGAGTCCATGCTCACAGCATACACATGTACCACTGGCAACGGAGTGAACAGAACCTGTGACACAAAGGTTAAAGGTTTTAGTTAGGAGATCTAAAAAGGCAGTGATTTAGAGTAGTGTACATATGCAATCTCATAAAACGCATTTTTAAAAACATTGTTTCTTTTAACTGTGGATTTTAGGCCACAACTGGCTAAAAATGTGATAATGACTATGAGCACTACACACTGCTGATTGTTTCTTACTGACTTTGTGTAAGCACATAAAAAGCGACTATTATTTATCCAGAGCTCATTTAGGGTGAAAAATAAAACTTCAACCAACTGATACTGTATTACTGCAAGCTTTAAATCACAAGTGACGATTGATTCAAGACTGAGCAGCTACGTAACAGCAATGCGACTGACTCAAATGATAATTGTGAAAATCAATATTGCGAAAAAAAATTGTGAAAATCAAAAACTGTTATTTTCATACTCTGAATTTGAAGAAGTTACAGGTATATTCAAAGTACAAGGAGCTGAAAACATGCGCATACTGTCTTGATTTGTTTTTGTGTGTTTTGTTGTTGTGAAAAAAATACTTAAAAACTTAATTTGCTTAATGTGAAATCTGCTTCATGCTCCTTTTAACCTAGTGGCTTGTAAGTGAAAAAAGACTAGGAAATTGACATTCATTGATGGAGAGCTTTAGAATCCGACACCTTATAGTCTGAAAATTACGGTGCTGCTTTTCAACCCACGTGGAGCTTCTTCATACCTTGGGAGGTGATTCTATCAGTTTAGTGTTTCGTTTGTCCCATCCAGCGCCATCTAGAAAAAGCCCGTGGATGTAGACTCCCCCCACATCTCCTGGCGGTGGTCCCGTGATGTCTTCCTTCAACATCTTGGTCACATCGTTGAACAGAATGACCGTGTCTAAGGCCCAGCCTTTAGAACGGTTCATCTGAGCAGTTTCCTGACGCATGGCGGTTAAAAAGCCCTTTGATAAAGCATAAGGACATTGCAATTATTTCACTGGCAAAATTAAGGAAACTTAGACAAGATTTTTCACTCACCTGTGGATTGAAAAACCCTGTGAGCCAAAACTGATTGGGTCGCCCACTGAATGTCCACGTGTGGAACTGCTGGTTCCTCTCGATGAGTTCAGTGAACCAGAATCCCAAAGTAGAAGATTCCCATGAGATTTTCTTCCAGGCATTCGGTACGCAAGCGTTGTACATACTGTCCAGAGCATCACGGAGTTCCTCTGACATGATTATGGTTCCTTAAAACGTAAAAAAATATCAAAGCAAGTCAAGATTTTGTTCTACAACAAAAGAAAACATGGTAGATAAACGGTAATACAATTGGTAATAAAGATATGCCACATATGAATCATATGTTAAAAATGAAAGAAATTAATTTCAATAAATACTAAAGTCTTTTGATTTGTTTACTTTAAAATGGGATCCATAAGTAAGGAACTGACTTTTATTAAAGTCAGTTCCTTAAAAATATTTTAGTGCATCTATAGCTATAGGTAAAAAATTGTTCTTATTAGAAATAATATCAATCTTGCATTTGAATCAAATATTTGATTGAAATACAGCTCTCCCAGATGAAGATGATGACCTTTAACCTGTTGGCCTCTAATCTTCTAATGTCACCGTGTTACTTGTTAATAGTTTCTCCCTGACCCTTTTTACTGTAAACCTTCACTTCCCAGTGCAAAATATAAACCATTTTTGTATTTTAATACTTAATTAGAAGAAATATGAATTAAATCATGTGTTTGAGTCATATATATGTAGTGTACAAAAGGAAAATACAAAAGATCCTGGCTTTTATGTAAATATGTATGAAACAAAAAAACTTTTTAAATAATGCTTTTTTCAGTGAAACCCACCGTCAATAGCAAGCTTGAGGTCGGTGAGGGTGGTGCGCACGGAACCAATCACCCGTTGCATTCTGTCGAGCTCTTGACGAAGGAAAATGTTCATGGGCTGAAAAATGCCCATTTTTTGTAGACGACTCCTGACCTGCACAGATTGGAACAGTGTTAGAAATAAACACAACGGGGTTTCATTTATGCAGAAAATGCCGAGTGTTCACCTCGTGTGGCAAATAGTCATCAGGAAGTTTGCTCAGCATGTCATTGGCCATTCGCTGCACAGCCATTTCTCTGGTCTCACCCGCCCCACTGCTGCTGTCTTTGGGCTGGATGTAGAGGATGGTGGTCAGGGTGTCATTGGCCATGGTGGTTTGATAAGTGATGTCAGCGTTGGGATGCAGGCCAAACACCTAAGAATCAGAGTAAACAAGCATTAAAGGCGGTCCATTCAATTTCCACTTCTTTGTTAATTTTATGTTCATCGTCAAATTGACTTTTTGGCATTGAGACTAATAAATTCATTGGTCCCTTTAACGTGTGAGAGTGGCCAATCTTTAAGTACACTCCTGCTGGATAAGTATGCATGCACCTCACAGGTTCAATTTGTGCAGTTAAGCATAGGGTACCAGTCATGATTTTCCGAGACAATAATTCTGGAATTTTCAGAGACTGGAATTCTTGCAGTGCCCAAACTGAGATTTCATTTTCTGTGTTTTGTTTGTATTTTTGCACGACTTGCCCTTATTCTTCCCGCCCTCTCTGTCCCTGTGATTTGTTCAATTTGCTCATTTCTATGTTCTGTCAGCAAATTTGGTTATGGTTTTGCTTTAGTTGTGGCACCCACAATGGGGTTCAGTATCTTTCTCAGGGACAATTGAGGTGTGGATCCTACTTGACCACAATTTGAAGCTGCAATTCCCTACTACTAAGCCACAACTATCCCGATTTGTGGATGTTGAGGTAAAAAATGTCGAGGTTGATAATAAATAGAAGATGATGAGTACATGAGTACATTTGTAACGTGCTCTGTAAAAAAATCACCTCGGGTGAATCAACCATTGGTAAGGTGTCGATGTATGTGTGATAATCCTGTAGCATCTTGCCCTTTGGAATGGAATATCCTTGATAAAAACAAAATTTGTCATCAAACATGCCCTCGCTGAACCACATCCGTGCAAATGTGTTAAGCAGGCGTTTGTCCATGTCGTCTGTCACACGTCCACCGTACTGCACCTGCACAACCAAAAAAAAACACAATGTAGAAGAACAAAAATGTTTCCAATTGTGACTAATGTAGGAAATATATGGTATAATTTATAAGTTCAATTCCACATTAATCAAACCACATTGGGCGCTATCATCCAGTTGGTCAGACTAAGCAGACATTCCCAATTGTTGCAGTAAGATGAGACTTAACATGACAATGTCATTATGGTCTTTAACTGTACTCCTACTTTACTTTAAATAGTTCAGAATGTGGCTGCCAGATTATGCAAAAGAACAAAAAAAAGTACAATGCATCAGTCCAGTGTCAATCTCGCTACACTGACCATCTGTAAAATAGCGCAATCAATTTAAAATTAAAATTCTTGTAATCACTTTTAAAGTTCTTAACGGTTTATCTCCTCTATATTCATGCGAACCTCATATCATGACTCAACGGGACCACTGCGCTCACAAAACATGGGACAGCTATTACCATATTTGCTAAAATGTCTAAAACTTATAGAGGAGGAATACATTTTGCATATTTAGCACCATTACCTCTCCAAGCATGTATCGCAGACAGATCCAATTCACTTTACTCTTCATGTCCATGTCATCCAAGTGATTTTGCACAAACTGGACACTGGAGGTGAAATCAGCCTGGTTGAATTCATACGGAATATTCCAGCCAAGAGAACCAAACTTGCGTCTCTCCTTAATAAGATAATGCATAAAAATAAATTGATTGAATACATCAGTAAATATGTGTAATACTTATAATTAACACCCAGAATCATCTATAATGTAAGACCATGTGTGACACGGTCTCACATCGTGGAGGATTGTGTCTGTCGGCTAGCTGCTCGAAAGTCCGAATGAGATTCTCCCTATATTCCCAGATTCTCTATTCCTCCAGAAAAAGTGTTTTCCTAGTCAGTGTTGTCTTCGCTCATGTTTACTGATCATGGTCAAGGTCAAGGTCAAGGTCAAGGTCAATGTTATAGTCAGTGCTAACTTCTACTATTTGTTCTTCTGTTTTTGTACAGCAGATTTAAGACAGTGGCACTTTATAAATTAATTGAACTTCAGTGACATTGTTAGACAGGGGCTCTGACCTGGACTGTGGTGTGGAGGAAGGCTACAGCGTACAGCAGAGGTCTCCACTGAGGCATATTGGTGATCTCCAGCTGCTCTTGAGTTACACCGTTGTAGGTGCGTTTGAGTCCAGCCTTGACTCCTACAACATCACAATACAGACCAGATCACTCATAAATAAAAGTCATATATAGCAAAAAGCTTGTGAAAGTCTCGTACCTTGTGGAGGCTCATTGGTAAATTTAATCGACGACTGCAGGAAGTTGATGGGGAACTTGGGATGCTCGTCCGTGGTTAACCATAACCTGAAGCTGTCGTTAATAGTCTCTGTGTTTGTGACGGTCTCTAGAAGTTCATCCATAAAGCTTAAGCCAAGATGGCTGTTTTGCAGCAGCAACCAGCCTCCGTCAGACATGCTCTGGCCAAGAAGCCGCCGTGCATGCACTTCTTGTCCCTGACCCATGGAGATTGGTCTACACGGGACACCCTACAGTATAACACAAGCAGCTTTACTGCTACCATGTATTTTGAACTAAAAAGTCCACCAATAACAAATACAAATTTTCTATTTATTAATTTTTTTCACATTTAAGCCACACATTTTGTTTTACCAGGTTATAAAGAACAAATTCAGTTTTGTAAAAAAAAATTTTGTATTTTAACTAGGCATTACAGTTGGTACGCTAAACATATGCCACTCAAGTGAAGTGAATGGATTTATACCAAAGGTAAGACAAACATTTGTCACAAAGGTGTAAAACCGATTACTCTTCATACAATGTTAGAATTCAATTTTAATTTCATTTTCATTTTAGAATTAAACACAAAATTATGAGTTTAATTTGGATTATTCAAGTTTTAGTCCCTGAATGTTTGTAGTAAAATAAAATAATAATAATAATAATAATATTCATAATAATATTCATAATAATAACAACTATTTTTAATACCCTTGATCTGGCAAGTCTCTCAATGTTCTCGGTGGGATCAGAGCCCATGGACAGAAAGCAGACCAGAGGAGTCCTCTTCTCACTTTCTGAACACATGTCGTCCATGTCCAGAATCACTCCTTCTGCATACTTCACACCCATCGAATCAGCCACATATTTACGTGCCTAGAAAAAGAAGCAAGAAAAATAATTAAGTACATTGAGGTTGAATTGAACAAAAAAGATTTGATTCGTTGGCCACCAATCCAGTGTGTGTGTCCCGCCTCAGGCTCAGATTTGTTTTGGTCAAGCAGGTAAACATGGACATATACAACTTGAATTATGACTAGTAATAACAAGAAATTACTATTTTAAAGTCAGTTACATAAAAAAAGAAACATAGCATCAGGAAATGTAAAAACAAACATTTATGAGTAAAATATTATCTTGAAATGCAAAGCCAGTATTTTCTACTTTCTATACCTACCTATAGTTATGTACTTTGAAAATTGACTTAGTCTACTAAAATATAAAATCATTTTTTTTTCCATTAAACATTCTTGCTTACTAATCGATTTATAGAACACAAATGCTCAAAATGTGGTTTGCGACCTTGTGACCATTGATTTGGCTTATTTTTTTCCCTACTTTGCATATTTTATTATGAGCTATTATAATAAAAAAAATGCCCTTCACCTGTGCAATGGTGCGATCAGGACACCAGCTTCTTATGAGTAGAAGTTTGCGGAAGGAGTCCAGCTGGGTCTCATAATCCCCAGGAAGAGGCGTCTCTTCAGGAGCAGCTTCATCAAACCAGGCCTTCCATGCCCGCTCATTGCGGGACACCTGGGGTAGGAGACCACCGAATAGAGGCATTGAGGAGAGCTGGACCAGGTTTAGCCACGTGGTGTCAAGGATCCAACGTTTTGGCTTGGGTTCGACAGATTTTAGGTCGAGGGATGCGCCACCTAAAGACAGAGAAAAAACATCAAAGCAGGATGAGAAATTACTGTTTAAATGTATTTACTCTATATTGAGATGCCGTGGCTGGGTTGAATTGAACCAAGGCCTGAACAAACCTTTAATAAAGGTCTGGAACTCATTGTGGTTGATGTTTTGGGCCTGTAAGTCGATTTTTAACGTCAGTAGGAGTGTAAAAAGAAACTTGTGATTCTCGTAGAGTCCTCGTGCAGTGTATCGAAACACTTCAAAAGTCAAATACTTCATGATATTTTCTAGTCTTATAGCAGTTGTGTGGGATCTTGGAGACCTTTCCATCGACATGTCAAAGATGCCAAGAAACTGGCGGAGCGATGTCTGGTACATTGTGTTGACAAGACTCATCTCCACAATCAGGAAATAGAGAATGCTGCCTCTGGTGGCCACTGGACGGTACTCTTCACGAGCTTGGTTGATTTGGATTTCCGTTTCAGCTGCTACTGCAAGTTTTTCCCCTACCTGGTGGCCAACAGTTCACAAAAAAGTCAAACAGAGCACCAAGTCAAAAATAGGAAAATATGAAGTAAAAAGTATTGTCTTGCTGTAAATAATTACCTCTTTTGCTGTGGTCTGGGTGGTGTTGAGCACCTTGATAAGAGACTCATCCTCCACAAGAGACCCCTGTATGCTGGTTAACTTGTGCAGGAGATTTTTCTCCAGCTCCTGCATGTTTTTCTTGTTTGCTGTCACTTCCTCCAAGAGCTTTACACGTTGTGCCTCCATTTCCTTTATCGGACAAAATAAATTTAGAGGGTCTGTTATCTAAAACTCCATTAGAGCTCAAATGTATACTCATCACAACTTTCAAAAAAATAAAAACACTGGTCTCTGCTATTTACAGTGGCGTTCTGTCAAGAGCTTCTCTGACCCTTCATTGTTGTAATAACATAATATGTTAATTTTAGTTTGTACATGAATGCTTATTAAAGAAACCCAAATGGTCTGCTAACTTTTGTAGCATTTCATATGGATGTGCTGCATAAAGACAATTGCATTGAACTACAGTAATCACATCGCTTGCTAGGCCTTCAGATTGCATTTTGAAGGCTTTCTAGCACATTTATCAAAATGTATAACCATAAACTTGTTTGTGAGAGGCGAGTTGATTCGGGCAAAGATATAAATATAAAGACAATATTATAAATCAATAATGTTAAAATAAACTGTTAAATAAATAGTTTCCAAAATTAATATTCCAAACTCTTGATTCTCCTCCAACGTTGTTGGACTGTAGAAGTAAAGCGAAGACCTGGCCGCAATAAAAAAAAAACCTACCTTTTTCTCAATGAGAATGACTCGGCCGAGTAGCTGGTCTTCCAAACCCTTCATGGTGACAGTAAAGTCCACCACTGCTGTTTTAGCACTAATCTCTGGACTGTACACAGGGTTGGGCAGTTTAGTGGTGATGTAGAGAGTAAACTGATCCATGACATCTACTTCTTTGTCTCCGACTTTAACCTATAAAAAAAATTTGTGAAAGCAAATCATTTGTTTAACATAAATCTAATTTATGCGTAAAGGCCTACTTTTAGGGTCTTTCCGGCCTTAATGAAATTCTTCTCCAAAATGTTATCCAGCACTGGATCAAGCTCTTCCCCAACATCCTCTAAAAGAAGAGGTTTGCCCAAAGACAGACAGTCTTCCAAGTGAGTTCGGAAAAATTTGTGGTTTAGGGATGTCACCTAAAAAATTACAATATTTTATTTGTGCGTATGATCACATTTCTTTGTGCATTTGCAAAAAAATATAAAATGTTAACAAAAGTATTTTTTTTCCATCTCAGTCTTTCATCAGATCAGCACCTGCAGATCATTGGCCGTTTCCCGGTTCTTTATCCAAGTCTTGGCTTGACCTTGGGGATCGATAAGCAGCGGGTAGCGGGATGCTTCGGTGACAATGATGCCATTCTGAATGGAGAGGTCATCAGTGGGCAAACCCTGCAAGTTCCATTCTCCAATAGTGGTATTATCCACCAGCATACTGATCAGGTTGAGGTTCTGCGATAAATACCAATACAAAAATGATACATGATGTTCTAGAACATGATTTAACTTGAACCACAAATCGTATATCATATCTTTAGATTAACATAGCAGTAATAATGGCAATGAAAACAGTGACAAAAAAATGCTTTTCAGTATTCAAGTGCTATTTAAGACAATGTCAACCACGCTAACCTAGGCTTTGACACCGCAATAGTTGCTCGCAGCTATATTTACGTTTATAATTATTAACCTCGCCTAGAGAAAATTTGGTTCTGTTTTGATTGGATTGAGGCTTGTTTGAGTCAAAGAGGCCTTTAGCACCTACATCACTCCGAGGTATCTGGCGTGCATCAATCTCTTTCTTCCAGTATTCTAGAAGATTATTGCGATACTCCTGGTTAAAAGGTCCAGAGTATGACAGGAATCCAGTGGCCAGTAAAACATCCCCTACAAGATGCTTGATCTGCTTCTGGTACTGAGCGCTGCTCTCTGTCCAACGAACCTGACAGAGGAATACAACTTTTATTTGAAAGTGAAAAAAGCGAGTGAAATTGCCACCAGGAACAATATCAGAATTATGCTCCACATAAGTCACACACACACACACACACACACACACACACACACACACACACACACACACACACACACACACAAGCAAACCAGATCCAACTCCCTACCGCTGGACCACAACTGCCACGTTCTGTTTGCATAATCTTTGATGCTCATTCACGTGACAATGTGAGGCAAACCTTTTCTCCACCTAGTCCATTGATAAGTGCAACAGCGTTGGACATTTTCTGTCTGCAAGACTCTGCATCATCCACCAGGTCCTGTTTCTCTTTCATGGCGGCATTGTACATTTCCTATGCAAAGATAAACCCTAGTTTTAATGTATTGAAAGATAATTTTGAATTATGAGTGTAAATCTAATGTCTCCTACCTGAACCTCGTCCAGCTCCTTCTGCTTTATGTCAAGCTGTTCCTGCGCTCTTGCTCGTTCATCCAGAGCAACCACCAAACGAGAATTCTGGATTTCTAAGTTTGCCTGGAAGACACACGCAATTGTTTTATTTTTAATGATTTGAGTCTCAGAAATACAATTTCAACACACATCTCATCTACATGTCTATCTGTCTGTCCTTTCTCTCTCTCTCTCTCTCTCTCTCTCTCTCTCTCTCTCTCTCTCTCTCTCTCCACTCACCCACCTATATGTCCATCCATCCATGTCTGTCTATCATCCATCCATTTCCCACATTCCATACACAGTCATTAACTTAACAAGAAAGCTTTTTTGGGGCACAAAGCCTTTTCTTTTTATATTGGTGCTTCATTAAATTTATTCAAACTATTTTGGTTAAAATACAAAAAAAAAAAAAAAAGATTAAAAATTACTTTATTTAGGTTTACATATAGGTCTCATTGTTATTCTTTAAAAAAGCTGCAGCTTGTTTGGGAACAATGCCCCGTTTACCTTTTGTGTAACATCTAACCAGCAGAGGGCGCTCTCCCCAAAATACTAGTTCATCAGTGAGATCCGCTTCGGCTGATTATCTGATCTAGCTGCTACTGTATATAAACTGAATGTTCACTCTGATACACTGCTAAATATTGTAAGTCTCCCTGTTTACCTTTAGCCTGTTCTGACATTTTCTTGTACCACGCCTGTCGCTGACCATAGCCTGTATTATCGTGTTTGCTCCCGTTTTGCCCTTTGGATTTACTGCCCTGTTTTGGACTGCTTTCACGTTTATGACCTTTACTTTTGCCCATCATCTGCATCGTGTTTATGCTTTCATTAAAACTCTGCAAATGGATCCACTACAATCTCCTGATGTTTCGACATTACATTTGTGACAATTGTGCAAAAAGTATCCGCAAGTCATTTTGCTGCAGCGAAATCAAAATGTTTGATCTTATTTTGTTTTCCCATATTGATGGCGATATATTATGGGGTTTGGACTCGCCAAGCACCTTGGAATTGTGGTAAAATTTGTTTAAAACTATGCCTAAATAAATGAAAAGTTCAATTAACATTACGTTTAAGCGGTTACTAAGTTTATACGTTCTACAGAAAGCTGTAGATATCAGTAGTAGAACTGCTGCAGAACGTTCTTTGTTCAAAGTATAAACAAGGATATATAATCAAGTCTAATTTTTAAAAGGTGTCTGGCATTTTAAAACAAAAAACAAACAGATTTTTTTTTTTATTTTTGATATAAAATGAAACGTCAAATACCATAACATGGCTGCACTGGTTCCAGTGAGGTAAAATGTTAAATCACTAAAAAAATAAAACCAGAAAAATAACCCCCCATCCCCCCACGTCTGGGGCCTAGGTAAAATTATCAAACGTCGACCAAAAGGTTGGAGACCGCTGCATGAATGCATTAATTTTTATGTGCATTGATATTGATAATACAGAGGAAATTGTTTGTGTCGCCACTTCATGTGACATTGAAATTCAAGCGATTTCAAGTACCCGTAGGAACCCTCAATAGAATAGAATAGTGGAAATGTTTGGTTGAAACAAATCTTGCCAATTCATTAACATGCGCTTCTTGAACTTGATGTTACCTTTAAGGGAAGAACTTCTTTATTAATGCCAAAGAAGTCCACCATGGCTGTGGTCCAAGAGCAGAGTCCAGCCACATTGCCACAGGTCTTCTTGGCTGAATCAAAGGTGTAGTCTTCCATGTCCAAATATGGATAGAGCAACTCCACTGTTTCCTCCGTAATTGAATCCTTAAAGAACAATATTCGTGCCAAGGTTTTTATACAAAGAAATATACTGATCCAACTTGGATGTTTGGGGAAGAATTCATGATACAGTTACAAGGTAAAGCAAGGTCAATGAAATTGTACGAGTTCAAGTTTATTTCTTTATTGGTTTCTTAAAAACATAAATTTAAACTCTAGCTATATGATTAAGGGTTTTCCAAAATGTTTCCTATTAATGAAAATAAATTTAAAATTTCCAGACTGATTAGTTTTGTCTGACCTTGTTAAAATTCAGCAGCATGCTGAGGAAACCTGAGTTGTTCATCAATTTTTGTGCCTCGGCCCATGAAGGTCTGACACAGGGTCTTTCAGGATCCAAGGCCACCAAGCTAATACGTTGCTGGAGCAGCAGCAGCACACAGTCCATGATCCTCATGATCAAATGCGGAGGCTTGCCCAATTTACGCACGGTTGCAATGTCAGCCGGCTTTATGGTCTAGAAGGAAATTATTATGGTTATCAGACAAGTTTCCAGTTTTAAATGTTAAATAACTTCAAATGCATGAAAAGTTATAGTTATAAGTATTGGTATTTGTGTACCAGTAGTGCAGCCTCTGCAGCTGCTAAGGCCGGCTTGGCCGCCTCAAGTTTGACCTCGGCGATCTGCTTGTCCTGCTCAATTTCATCCACAATGGCTTGGGCTTTGTCTTTCACCGCCTGAACTTGTACTTTCACCTTTTGTGCATCTTGTGTCTTTAGTGCGACCTCTTTTAGAACTTCTTCTGCTCTGGCTGAGGCCACCACCAGCTCTTTATCCTTTTCGTCAAGCTCTACACGCAGCTGGCTGACAGATCCCTCTGCCTCCATGAGACGTTTTAAACCTGCAGACGAAGAAAGATCCAGTTTGAGACTTTGAAACAATTCCACTTGCTATTTATAATAGTATCCAACAATGCACGAACACGGTAGTATTCCACCATGTGTGAGAAGAAAAAAACAAAATAATAAAAATCGCAAAACTAAAAAAAATAATTGTCATAACAATATATGATACAATGTAGTCACAACAAAAGCCCAAATTTTATATATTTCCTACCCAAATATACGTAGTACTGTAATTACATTAAAATCTGGAAAAATAGTTTCAAAACATTTTTGAAATAGTTCTTAATTGATTACAATTGAGGCAAAAGAGAGAAATGCTAACCCATGTCCATTTGGTTTGACAGAATCCCCACTTGCTCCAGTTTTTCACTGTAAATACTTTGGTATCCTTTTATAAATGTCAGGTAGGATATGGGAGTCACGTAGGTCTGACGTCTGAAGCGCTGGAAGTATTCAGGGCAGATCTCAGCCACCAAGTGTTGAAACGATCCCATGGTTTCAACAACACTCCTCTTCACTTTATCTGCACAACTAATTTTGAAGTGTGCAAGAAAGTGCTGGGCCACAGCCACTAAAGCATCGCGCGGCCACTGCTGGAACCAGTCTACGGTGCAACCAGAGATAAGACCTGGGAACTTCATGGCATGAGAGCGCAGTTTTTCACCAACTGGAGAGAAGCAAAGAGCCACGTGAAGATTGCTTCGCACTCTGGTCAGGAAGTAGTTGTAAAGGTTGTCCATGGTGGGAGGCAAGCGTGGAAACTCCTTCTTCATTATGGGAACGAGAGTTTGAGTGATCTCATCAATTTCATCTCGAGCAAACAGGTTGGACACCTCTCCGGATGCGAGCACATTGTTCATATACTCCAGAAAGGCTTCGTCTTTAATGTCACTGTCTGAGAAAAGGAAGGTCACGCCTTTGTTTTCCACACCAGCAATTCTGTAGAGGACTTTTAGATCCTCCATTAAATTGTTCACGTTGTATGTTCTATGCATAGAAACAAATGTTAGAAATAATGAAATGATGACACACTGTTAAGCTCCACAATGGAATGACTTTTATTGGTCACTAGGTGGCAATGCCAACCCTCCCCTGCACCTTCAAGCTTAGCAAACTGTAATCAGTGGAACAAATAACAGTGTTAACCCTGAGTTAACTATATAGGGGGCGTAGAAATGATTTGAGCACAGTCTACTACATGGATGTAGTATTAAATGTGGCTTATATTGTTTTTACAAGACCACAAGACCGCACACACACCAATTGCTCTGACTGGCAATTGTGCTTGTTAAATTTTGTAAGGCGACAATAAAGATCTCGAAAGGCGTCAAAGAAATTAAAATGAATTATTATTATTATTATTATTATTATTATTATTATTATTTATTTTTTTAAAGCTTTTATTTTTTATTGTAAATACATGTCTATTGTTATTTTGTCATTTTATAGCGAAATCCAAAGACTTTCCAAAAAACTTTATTGATATTCACCTGCACTTTGTCACTGAACCAACCCTTACAACTGCGGTTCAGAGATAAAAAGGAGAAGTAACAGGGTTGACTGGGCTACCCCGCTTTAAGACTCCCTCAAGCCCAGAAGCCACAAAAAAAGTCATTGCACTGAGGAGCCTTTTGCACTCTCAAGCAACTTTAAAGAGATATTTTAAGCATTTTAATTAAACAAAAAATACAAAATGCTTACCGTGTCAACGTAATCTGAAAGCTCTGGTATCCAGCTATAAAGGACGACAGTTTAGTGAGACTCTTTTTTCCAGAGCCCCCAACGCCAACAAGTAAAGCATTTCCACGAGCTGTACGGATTATTCTTGAGATTTTTATCAGATGAATCATGGCGTCCTGTAAGATCACACAAGGCCATTAGGGATTTTTTTTTGGCTTCAAAAAATTTTTTTTGGATTTTCTTATTACATCATTACTTGTTAATGCCTCATTTAAATATTCTTTGCCTACCTTAAAGAAGACCAAATCCATTGACGCTCCTCTAATGCTTTCATTGTACTGCATCTGAAAATAAGTAAGTCGCTCAGAAAGCTCCTCAAAGGATGGAATTGGCTCATAGATCTTTGGCGTTTCAATTTCTGCATCTTCTGGTTCGTCACCCGTAACCTCTGGAGCATCGCGGAGGAAGTCCACAAAATACTCTTCATATGACCCATGTTCTAAAAACTTTTCCCCATGAGCCTCGACTGTAATCTGTAAAGGTAACAAGTCTGCAATCAGTACAAGTGTACAGTTACGCTTCAGTGAACCAGAGTCAATGAGACAAAATGTTAAAACACAACCTTCTTTAAAATGGCATCAAAAGTGTCTTTGTCTGTCTGATCGATGAATCGATCTGAGATTACTCGCGAACACTCATGACGTAAGAGAGATGAAATGACTTGAGGGTTCTGGCACACTTCTGATTTCACAGTGAGAATCCCTTGCCAAATTCTGCTCAGATCACGAAGGTTAAAAATGTAATGAAATTTTGCAGGGGAAGGCAGCATCTGAAAAAAACCCACAATAATAAAGTGTATAATTAAAATATTAAAGTTGAACACCATGTTTAACACATGAGCACACATATGTATGACCACATGAGGGAACCATTCATATACCACGTGTACATACAGGTGAAGATTTGACTGATCTTCATTTCAGCCTCATCCACACGTCCCACACTACCAACATATAGTTGCTATATGTAGCCAAGAAAATGCACATTCTGAATGGCAAATGATGTTTAAGTGTTGTATGCTTTATGCTAAGCATTGTTTATGAGGTGGTCCTGCTTCCAGGCTCCTTCTAGTGGTCGCATGGGAAGCAGCAGGATAGCGGAACGACCTAGAATTATTCCGGTGTTTCATTCATTTTCTGTCTATTGGAGAAACCTGCATATGAAGCCTGTCAACTGTTCTTGATCCTAAATGGTGTCATGGCCAGTTGAAGCTTTGGATTGCATCTGTAGATCTGAGTTTGAGGCCTTGGTTGGGGTCTTTTGACGCGTCACTTGGTTTTGCACCTCTTTTTTCATTATGCTTAAATGCTTGTGACTTCTTATTTGTGTTTGTGTGATAGATTGTGAAGGTTTCACTCTTTGTGATGGAATCATGCTCCTAAAGGAATACCTTAGCTTTAACTGCTTGCCACACTTTTCTGCTGGTAGGCACCAGGGACACAGCCAAAGAGCAAACCTCTTCTGGGAAGCCTCTTTCAGGGCAGAAGTAACCACCAGCTAGCGTGCTGAAGATTTTGTCAATGGAGGAGTTGGAGGGAAGAGTGCAGTTAAAAACACAGAACTGCCGCTTAAGTCGTTGGGGAATGTCATTGCGTCCCCCTCCAGGATGGATCATGGCGCCAACCAGAAAGAGGTCAACCACAGTGGTGAATTCACCAGAGCGCTCTAGACTGTAGAACCCTCCCTGCTCCATCAGCTGACGAACAATCTCATTTGTGATCTAGAGAGTGATTAACAAAGGATGTTATTATTGTATTCTTTTTCTTTTTACAGTAGAACATTTGTTTTTTTGCGACACCAACTTTTTCACCCCCATTTTCAAAAACATTGATCTGACCTGATCTCCCCACTCATTGATAACTGGCATGTTGAGGTCATCAATGAAGATGGTCATCTTCTTTCCTCCTGGAGGTCCATAGGTGGTCCCCATGCGCTTGTCTATGTAACTCTCAATGGTCATCTGGAACATTCCGGGTTGGGTGGCAGAAGAGAAGTTCAAGCTTTTGGTCAATTGCTTTTCTGGGTCAAATTTACTGGTGTAGCCCTAAGGAAAAAGTCGAAAAAACAATTCAACGCATGAGTAAAAACCAGATTTAAACTTGTTTTACATGGCAGGATTTAAAATAAGGAGACAAATTACCTTAATCATGACAGTCTTGGCTGTTCCCTGTTCACCAATGAGTAGAACTGCTTTGCCTTGCTTCATGATAGTCTGCATAAGGAAGTCTGTTCGTATGTTGTCTACATTCGGTACAAGAATGGAGGCATAGTCAGGAACTGAGTCTTTGGGATAGTTATACTCCGGGACCTAACAGCACAAAGTGATAGACTAGTTACAAATGCGCACATTTTACTAAAAAAAAGGCAAAATAGAAACAGTTGAATTTAGCAATTACATTGACACAGTCAACACTAGGAAATCAGCAGTTGCATTATTTTTGGCATAGTATCCACATAAAAGTAGCAATAGCTTATTACAGAATATTAGCAAATTCGGCTAAATTTAAGTAATAGTCAAGCCTTGACTTTGAATAAAATCACCAGTTGATTTTGAAGTGACTCTGAAATCATACTTGTGCATTTATTCATGCAATATTTACAAGTAGAAATAAAAAGTTGAAAAGATTAGATTATTCGGTTCACTTTTAACTAAAGGTTCTAGGAGTAAAACAATTTTTACAACCGTTGGAATGTATGTTTGATTGTGCACTTTTGATGTGAAGAAGTGAATAGACAAAAAAGATGATTTTACCCTTGTAGTCCACAATTCCCAATCTCCATTTGCATTGACCAAAAACTCAAAGATAGTTTGATCTCCTTGTGTGACTGGCAAATCTAGACCCGCTGAGTGTTTTTTCAAGAAAACTTCCATTTTGGCTCGATCGTTCAGCTCCAGTAAAGCTCCAATTGACCACATTATAGCAAAAATGAAGTAATGGTTTATGTGAGCTGATGTTAGCTTCTTCTCTTCTGCTGGCAACAAACCCTGGATTTAGAAGAAAACAAAACTAAGTTGAAAGGGCTAAATTGTTTCTATGCCAAAACTTTGTATTATTACCTGTAACAGATCAATAGTCTGCTTGATGTACATACACTCCAGTAACTGCATTTTGGGGAAAACCGTAGTAGTAATGAAACACATCAGATCCTGTGTGAAAAAAACAATATATTTTTACATTACTTTAGAAATGTACAAAACACACAGTACACGCTTTTTTGTACATTTTGCAATAGATTTATTTTGCAATCCGCTTATAATCAAAATGTATTTTCATGCAAAAACAGTGCATGTAAAAAACAGTACCTGGTAGATAGCATTGAAGGAGATCTGCAGAACTTCAGCTTGTACTTTTGGAATCTTTTGCAGCCAGGCAGTCAGAATGGGCTTCCAATCCAAGATAGAAGAGCTCATGAAGACCATTCCGTTACGAGACACAGTAGCTGGAGAAGCGTTGTCAATGTTGTGTGGTTCAAATACCACCTTGCAGTTGGGAGCCATTGGTATTCGATCACCGTTTGCAAGGGTAAGAGTTTTGTTGTCATCCAGGACAGAATTGAGATTCTCAATCCATATAGCGTCAACTGGACCATCAAGGACAATCCATATGTGCTCCCCCTGTGAAATACATGATTTGACAGTGTTTTTGAATACCTATTCAAAATATATGCTAAAAATGATATGCATTAAATGAAAAGAAATGATTAAATGTGATTAACATCAAATTATTTTATCAAAAATGTCTAATTACAGTATTCATTAATTTCTAACTATATACTGTAATATCTATTATTAAATATTGTATACATGCTGTACATAGCTTAATGTGAATAATGTTAACTTAACCCTCATGAAGAAGCTTTTTTTGATTAAAAGAGGTCCGAATTATTTCATTAATGTCATGTCCAAAATTTCTAATACAGTATTTAATATTTCTAGGCAATTCTCACTTTCTTTGCTTTCAGAGTTTTCCTCCACAACGTGGAAAATACGCCATCTGTCCAGTCGTTTGTGGCCACATCCAGAGAACCAAACATTTGTGAGGCAGTGATGGCTTTCGGATTCATCCTCATCTCTTTGTGAGGATTTCCACACTCGGTCATGGCTTTCATTAAAGTGTGGATGCATGTCGTCTTTCCTGTTCCACTGGGGCCAAGAGTCATCATACCTAAAAATGAAATGTAAAAATTTTACTTTTATTTTAAAGTGTCAATTTATTTTACTAGAATTCCCTAGAATTGAAAAAGCTTACCATGTCTCACTCTTTGCGTTTCAAACAGCTGTACAAGCTTAAGGATCCATGGTGGATGTGGGATCAGTCCAGCGTCTTTAGCTTGTTTGGAGATGGTAGCTTCCAGCTCAGGATAACCGGCTTTATCCAGAGTTATGGAAGGAAACAATCCATTTATAAGACTCATAAACAGAGGCTCATCTTCATCCACCTGTACAGATATGAGAATAGACTTAATGGAATGTCTGTAAACTACTAGAATTCGTTGAGGTTTGAATTTCTTAAGAAGTACCAGTTTGGAAAGGTTCATGTCACGAAGAACTCTCATGACCACAGTAGTTTCAGGTTCTGTTGGGTTGGATCTCTTCACTGCCCCCAGAGTTCTTAAAACTGACAAGATGTTCCTCAAACCAAAGTCATAGTGAACCTGTTAGTTAAAAATGAAAGAAGATAAAAAGTTAAAACATGCTTTTTATTTATTACTTTCTGCTAGGTGAAAAAAAAAATCTTCAGTCAATCTTTAGTTCTCCAGTTTTTTGTGATTGCTGTGACACATTTTGTGCTATCTTGCAAAATAAATAAAATTAAATTGAAATAAAAATAAAAATGAATAAAACAAGACATTAAAATATGATCGTTCAATATATCTTGAATTTCCATATTTCAATGCAAAGAAATTGTATTTAATTCTAAACATTGAACACGAGGATTTTACATTTTACCACTACTCTAAATTGTTTTGTATTCCATGAAATAAAGCACTGTATCACTAAAGTATCTCCATCAATCAAAACAGTGGGAGCAAAGAAAGTTGGCAGGAAGGTAATCATGTCAGAGATCGGTTTGAGGACACCTTAGGAATCTTAATCTTAAAATAAAATTCAGTGCAGCACTAGCAGAGGGTTATAGATTTTAAAAATTAAAAAATTCAGATAACTTTCAATATATAAGTCGCAATTGTCTCGAAATTGCCACCACAAAATTTGCCATCCTATCACTGTTTCATTGTGTCACATTATTTCACAAAGTGAATTCAGCTTTTCATACAATAGAAAAGAATAATGAAAGAAACCTGTTTAGAGAGCTGCTCCTCACAAAGCTTGTACAGAGTGTAAAACTTTCGGCTGAGCACTTGGTTTTCACGAAAACCTGCGCTGGCCAGTTTTACTCTCATGATAATAGCTCGGTCAGGAACCATCATGGAAACCGTCCTGAACTGAATTTTCAAGTTTTCTGGCAGCTCCTGTCGACCGGCGTAACCTGGATTCTATGGCAAGATGCTCATCAGAAACATTCATCTATTCTTGCTCACTTTAAGCACAACATTATAGTTATAGTACCATAGTAAGGAAGATGCCGAACTCTCTGTCCATATCCACCACATCGCCATCTGTGAATATGAATGTTACTTTCTTGTTTTTCTTGCACTGTAAGACGATGTAGATTTGCTGAGCGGCCACAGAAAGCACAGGCAGTTCAATTCGGTTGAATTCATCAAAACATCCCCATGCACCAGACTGTGCCAATCCTGTTAACAAAAACGTTAAAAACAACAGACGTACAAGAAATGTCACTAACATCCTTAGAAAGTTGAGTTATGTGGCAAAACAGACCACTCAACTATCTGGTCAAAGTAAATGAAAAAAATTACAATTTACTTGTGGACTGTTGAGTAGAATATTTCTGACTTTGCTGGAGTTTTGCTGGAGTTAGCATTATGTTAACTACCGTATTTACACAAATGTAAGCAACACCTTTTTTCCCAGTTTTATAAGCTCAAAACATGGCGGGTGCTTACATGCATTCATTTTTTTATATGCACTTAAATGTAAGCATTCTTTTTCCCACGTTTAAAGTCAGGAGCAATCAAAATAAATGGAAATATGTTTATGTAACGGTGCACTGTGTCCTCTTTTCTTTCTTTAACTAATTGTTCCGGAGGCAGACATGCATATGCTTTTTTTTGGCAAAAAAAAAAAAAAACATTAGTCACGACGCAACAATTCAGCAAAATAAATAGCTAAATAACAAACAGCTCATCCTCACGGGGTGCTTATATTTGCGTAAAATATGGTTCTAAAATATTGCATGATGAAATTGGCCCATTATTTTCTTGCATATAATTTTATGATATACATTTTACAACTTTCAAAATCCACTACACCTTTATAAATGCGTCCCAATCCACGAAAGTCCATCTGATCAGAACAATTAAATACGACCACATACTTTCCCAGGCAGCGGCCCATGTCTTTAGTGGTCTCGGTCTTGCCGGTCCCAGCAGGGCCTGCTGGAGCACCACCCATACTCATGCCTAAGGCCTGTGACAGTGTGATGTAGCATCTTCAAGAGGAAATATTTGGAATAATGTTTTACTCCTTTTGCTTTAGATTTGAAGGTTTTGATTGGTCAATATTCACCTGTCAGTGAGTGGAGTGATGACCAGACGGTCAGTGCAACCCAAATACTCATTACAGTAGTCAAATTCTACATCAGTTATCTGAATCACACATCGGTTTGCATCCTCTAGGAAATAGAAGCGCGATTGTTTTTGCCATTCAAAGTCTGCAGTCGACTTGATGTTCAGTTGTACCTTAAAACAAGACACAAACACGATTAGCGTTTCAGCTGTTTTATGACAGTTTTGTCACTCACCAAGTCATCAAAGATGTCCTTCTGGTGCACATGTATGGTGATGAGAGTCTCATATTTGGTTCTGTCCATCTTGGTGAGATCATGAGTTGTCATATCAATCAGTTCGTTTAAAAGATCTAGGAATTTCTGATTAGCGGCCAACATCACCTGTACCAAACACAACGTTCAGACGTACTTTCCCAATGGTGAATTATCACAATTATCCAGCTTTCCAAGTCTGGGTCACGGAGCCAAAGCGTCACTTGCGGATATATAATATAATGTATTTTGAAACCTTTTTATCCATTCTGCTATTACGTAGAGCCTCCTCAGAATCTCGGGTCCAGAGAAGTTGTATCCCGAGAAGTCCGATCTGGGCAGGGAACGACGACTGGAAATCAACCAGGCTGAATGATTCATCACCAAGAGCTGTGTTTGCCCTTTCAATAATGTTGTGAACAGTCTTTTTGACTCCATTCAGCAATTTCCCAAGCCAGGTTTCCACATTGCCCTGCGTCCAAATGCAAAACATTTGTTATTAGCATGAAAATATGATTGAAAATGTATTGCTAATTCAGCACATTTCAAAATGTCCAACCTCTGCGGTGATTGGATCAGTCAGGGGAACAGTTTCCCCTTCCTGAGACTGAATACAGAGTATCTGGTCATAGTTTTTCTCATGAAACACAACTCTGTTAACATTATCAAACAAACTTAGGAGATGAGCCTGAAAAATACAGAAGAAAACTGGTTAGTTATCACAAAGTTATTGAAATATATCCTGTTCATCAAATAATTATATTTATTTATTTGTTTGTTATTATTAAGTTAAGTAAATTGTTGAAACAAGATATAACAAGCTATAGGTGTTATTTGAGAATACTGTGTAAACTCAAACCTGGATAGTATGGGAGTCTGAGGCCTGACCCAGAATTTCCAGTAGGACAGGGTCAGAGACAAAAAAGAAGCGTGGAAAGACAAGACGTTTCTTTTCTAGATAACCACTCAGAGATTTCTGACATGTTTCCAGTTTTTCCAGAAGGATTGGCAGTAGTTGCTGCAGCATCTCATCTCCGACGCAGCACTGAACAACACCAGGAATCTCATGTGCCCGCTGCATTATCCTCTGCCATGAGTTGTCAATGTTTTGAAAAGTTTTAGCTTCCTGTAAAAAAAATATCATAGCATCAAAAAACTTGAAGAAGGTACAAGAAGGACGCATTCTTGCAGATCTGAGTTTCTTAAACTCGTCTTACCTGAGGCATTTGCTTGGCAATGTCTCCACCGACAAACACAGCCTCCAGGTACAGCCACAGATTCTGCACCATGAGCCACCTTTCTATCACCTCAGAACTGTTGGTCAGTTTCTGCACCCATTGCTGGATGGTGGGCTTAAAAGGAGCATTGTACCTAAAAAAGCAAGTCAGTTGAACGCTACATTACTACATAATGAGTTTTGGAATTACAGTCGCAAACGATCAAAAAATAATTTGCTTCAACAAGCCAAAACCGACAAAAGACGGGCGCAAACGCAAATTCAATTTGCTAAGTTTTTCTTTTGCGGTTTTTGTGGTAGTAAAACAGAAACTTCCGTCGAGCATTATTGACGACAAGCATGTATTTTATGAAAAACAGTACAAACCTGTTGCTCAATAGAGACCCTAGAACCATGAGACTGTCCTCTATTAAAGAGACCTTTTCTGAGGTGTCCGATCCTTTTAGTAGCAATTCTCCGCGATTCCTGAAAAGACACTCAATTTGTAGAAACTGACTGAATGACACAGAAATCAAATCCTTTACTCACCTAAATGATGCAAAAGTAAACTGATGGCTGCTCCACTCAGCTATTACATCCTTAAGTTTGGCATCAATATCACGTTCCTTCCCGGCACTGATACATATATCCTAAAATATGATTTTTAAAAATTTTTAATGTATTTTCTTGTTTATAATAGACTTTGTTTTAAAGAAACTGGCGGGATACCTCAATATCTTCTTTGTTTTTTAGTAGAGGGGCTTCCATCACGTTACGCAGGCTGAATTGGTCAGAATCTATTTCAAAGTTGTGACCAGTGAGGTCGGAAATGCGCTGCCAGTGTCGAGGCAACATTGCCTGTACAAAAATGTATGTAAGTTCAAGACCAAGTTGAAACAAATTCTTGCCTAACTTTACCTTATTAGCCATAAGGTAGAGAAGAGGACAGGATTCATTGAAGTCATTGATGGTCGTATTCAGGTCATTGAATGCTTGCCATTCTTTCAAAGCTGAGGGAAGCTTTCGGATTCTTAAAAATGCATAAAAAGGCAAGTTTTCAAATTTATGAAATGCCTATTAATAAAAATAAAATATAGGAACAAAATAAACCTGTTTTGAAATTCCTGCAGTTCGGTGTTTATCTTTTCTATATCAAGGTCAGTCCATAAAATATCATAATAACCGGAAACGCTATCAATGACAGAATTGTAGAGTTTGTAAAGCTTTGACAGAAGGCCAAGTTCTCGTTTAATTCTGTGAAGATCAGGATATTCTGAAAAACAAAATTAAGACAGTGACAAACCAGTGACAATCTTAATCCTCCCTCAACACAGACTGTCCTGGATGAAGGACACGTCTAGGAACCTGCACTGGGTTCATAAGGTTCAAAATTAATAACTTGGGGACGTATTCTTTATTAAATGTGGACCATGTTTGATAACTTTCCTCTTTTTCCACCTCTTTCAACTTGTTGACTTCTAGATTCGAAATCATGGTCTAGAAGATTCAACATCTGAGTGGCAACACACTGAACCCCACATACTCCCTGTGCGCCATGGCTTAAGGCTGCCCACTGCTCCGAGTTTGTGTCTAAACTTTACTGTTTGTGTAACTTCACTAAATGGTTAAATGCAGAGCACAATTTTGATATGGTTTCTGGCGGTTTCTAATTGACAAACCCACCTCACTTTAGTATTAAATCGGTCATGAAAAATTGTGACAGCAGTCTGGTGGGTTTAAACCATAAATTAGGTGTACTAGCTCAAAAGTAGTACACTTTTACAACATCACCTCCGCACATTGGTACAGTTTTCCCACACTACAATACACAGTTGAAATCTATGATAATAATGTAAACATTTGAGCCTTCTCATTAGTCCTAGAAAGTACAGAAGCGACTCAGGTTCATTGGATGTTCCCTTAGTGTCAGATCTTCCAAGCAAACCATAACTCGTCTTCTTCTCTCAGAGAACTGAGTTTACCAAAGTTGCCAAAACATTTGTTTCCAAAAAAAATAAATTGACCGATAAGTTTACTTTTGAGGTTTTTTTTTATCCACCCTCAGAGTTGAAAAGGTTGTATTCCCAACTTCTGTAGAATTCAGTTTGATAACTGTGTGTGTGTGTGTGTGCGTGCGTGCGTGCGCGTGCGTGTGTGTGTGTATGTGTGTGTGTGTGTGTGTGTGTGTAATAATTAAATTGATTTATTGTTTCACAATTCACATTTGAAATAAAAAAAATTAAATACCTTTTACTTGGAGACCAAAAAGTTCTTCACCACTGCTAAATGTGACAAATTTACTCCACATTTTGTCAAACTTGGCTTGAAAAACCTGTAACCTGTTACTGGCTTCACGTGGGGGTAAACCTGGAACTCCAGGACCACTGAAAACACATGAAATTATAATGTCAATCTCTCTCTTTCTCTCTCTCTCTCCCTCACTCACTCACTTCCACACTCACAGTTTTGATACCTTTGATCATAATCAGAATAAAATTTCTGCACAGAGTCTTGGAAGATCTTAACTCCATCCATAAGTTCAGCCTTCATGAGTGGTTGCATTTCTGTAAGTTTATTCTGTGTTTGCTTTACCTAAAAATGTTATGAAAAAAATTAATAAAAGATCATACAACTCATACTACAGTAATTATTTAGTTAAGAGGTTTCAAAAAAAATAGTTTGGTTACCAGTTATTGTTTATCATTGCTTAAAATATTATATACTACTTAATTCATTATTTAATTAAAATACAATGTATTATTTTTTATAATTCATTAAATAACATGTGACAATTTAAACAAAATCTAATCACACAGTCAAATAACATTGAGCATTAGGACTATCTGTAAAGTTATTAGTAATTAAAAAAAAAAAATTAAATCTTTATAAATTATTTAATGAAAACTTTCCTTACCGTAACTTTGAGATTTTTCCAATTATACATTACACCATCAACCTTTTCCATATTCCCGTCATTAAAGAACAGCTCATGGCGATTAAGTAGACCAAACTGCTCCTCCACAGACCCGCTTATGGTGTCAATCTGTGCCTCTGCCTCTCTCATCTCCCGCAGGACAGCCATTGCTTCCCTGACACCATCTAAATCAGTGATGGGACCTTGCAGCTTCTTTTTTGCAGTATCCACAAACGAAGTGATCTTGGTCATGTCTGTGGAAGCCTGCTGGTTTAGTGCTGCTCCAAAAACTCGCTTCCAGGTTTGACACTCTTGAGTAAGTGATAGTTTGAGGAGGTCAGTGACGTACAGGAATGGACCCACAGTGCTAGTGGCAGGTAATTCTTGAATCTTGTTCTCAAGGTTCTGATGAAAATTATATTAAAACATACATTAGCATACATAAATGTCAAATTTGATGAAATATATTACAAAATATATTATATAAATGAAAAAAAAAAAAAGTTTTAAACTAACCAAACTCAGTTTAAAGTGAGCCAGCAAGGGAACCAGCGGAAAGTGAGCTCAGATCTTTTGCTGTTCACAACCTAGTGGACTCAGAAGAGAACCCAGACCCTTTCTTGTTCACACATGAATCTGTTAATTCCGAGACCTCTCTCCTGTGATGTATTTTGCCCCTTTCTTTTGTACGGTATTTAAATTATATAAACTTGGCACTGGTTCCGTTAATAATAGATAAAAAAAAAAGACTTGAATTTATTAAGAAAATGTTTTTTTTTTTTATTTGAACAGCTTTTTTGAATTGAGGGACACACAACCCCACGACCTGCCTTTATGTTTTTTCTCTCTCGATTACAGCAATGACACAAGCAGCAACTTTTGCATCAGCAGAAGAATGACAAAGAAGCCAGTAAACAGCCCCGCAGATTAGGGATTGAAATTTTGATTCTTTTAACTAATTCTCTTAAAATCTCGAACAGTAAAGTGAACGATTGTTTTGAGACATTCATTAATTTTTTTACTGAATGCGGCGCAGTCCGTTTGAACAAGTTGTGAATGATTCGTCTCGCTACAGTGTTTGAGCGGCTCGGCTCGTGATAAACAAATTGTTCACGGAGGAGACTTCATACAGAGTCAAATAAAAAATGTGTTCAATTTGAAGTTTCTTCGTGCACCACCAGGAGCGAGTGATTTGTCTGCTGACCTAAGGCAGTGTGATGGGGAGGTCAGCAGATACTTAGGAGCTTAACCATGTAGACACTTGAAAACAAATAAAACTATTTTAAAATCTACTCGAAAACGGAACGGTAACCAATGAAGTGCTGCTATGGTTGGTGTGATGTGCTCTGGTCTTTTGGTGCCAGTTAAAAACCGGGCAGCAGCATTTTGGACCAGTTGTAGCCGGGAAAGTGATTTCTGGCTCAAACCAGAATAAATATCATTACAGTAATCTAAATTAGTAGTGATAAAAGCAAGGATTAAAATTTGAAACCGTGAAAGAAATGGTTTAGCTCTGGCCAGCTGTCTTAGGTGAAAAAAACTGAGCTTGACCACTGAACTAAACACAAGCAATCAGCTTGAGATCACTGTCTAGCCTCACCCCCAGGTTTGTTGCCGTCGATTTTATGGGTGTTTAAAAATCTGGACTTTAGAGGCATCAATAAGACCAAACACTATAACCTCATGTTTTTTATCGTTTAAATGTAAGAAGTTAAAAGACATCCAAGCCTTAACTTCATCAAGGCACTGTAGAAGTTGATTTGCAGAATAGGCGTCTTTTTTTAAAGATAAATTAAATTCAAGACGCTCAAGACTGTGGAGATGACAGTGGACTTTAGGAAGGGTTGTGTCTGAGCTGAACTCTACTAGACCAACCATATGTGGTAAACTGACAGAAACCACGCCCCCATATTTGGTGGCCGGCCAATGAAAAAGGCCGCAACTTTATTTAAAGCACTGTAGAGACACCTGGGTGTTCTTGATTGCCACCACCGGGTCCGTCACGGCGTGCATGCGGCGAGCGGTGCGACTGCTTCTCACTCAGTGGCTGGCTGTGTGGGGAGCGGTGGCTTTCCGGGTGCTGCGCTGCCTCGATTTTGCTCGGGTGCGCTTCACGCCTGGTGCTACTGGTTGTTCTCTCACCGCGGTGGAGCGACGCGAGGATACATATCGACCATATTTGGTCAGGTAAGCGGCTTTAAAGCAGGTCTCTCGGTGCAGGCGCAATGCTGATGCATTGTGATTGGTTAGATCTCGCGGGCGCGGGAGCAAATACATCGTTTCCTGCGCTCTCGTGGCGGCACGAGTGTTGCTCTACGTCAGGACGCTGCGTGGAGGCTACGGAGAGTGTGCGACCGCCCGACTCCGCTAATACAGTGGGGGTATGCACATGGTTTTATCAATAGCTAGTTTTCTTTGCGTGTGAATGTCCCTGATGGCTGTGTGCAGGAGGGCACGCGCTTGGACAGTGGTGGCCTGGACGGGGAGCTGTTTCGCTGTCACCTCAACTCGAGTGATCCTATACACTGTCCGTTTTTCAACCTGGCCTGTTCCTGGGACCACCAGGACGCGTGTGTGTGCGTGTGTGCGTGTGATGCAAAGTGCGTGCCGGATCGGTGACTGCGCGGGACGTGTGTGTGCGTTGGTTCGCCGATTGCGTGTGTGACCCGAAGTGCAGTTTCGTGTTTGCGCGGGATGTGTGTTTGTGTGTGCGTGCGCGTACTCGCTGAAGGCAGCAGAGCCGAAGTCAAGCGATCTGTCTTTTCGTTTGGTGGTGGGCGTGGAACACTAGCTACAGTGTGCATTAATTGGATTTCCTGATTCACTGCGAGTGTGTGGGTGAGCGTGAGTGGTGTGCCGTATGACTGGGTGTTGTAACGACCAATTGACTGACAAGGGGATGCCAGCCGATGAGTGTATCGCGAGCGTGCGTGCGTGTGTGTGGGTGTTGCATGTCCCTTTTAAAGAAGCAGGTTAAGTGAAAGGTTAAAAGAAAGCTTTTAAAGAAAGGTTAAGTGAGCCGAGCAAAAACAGTTGAATCTTTGAAAAAAGCCGGACTTCCCATTACTATAAGGAAGTCCTTCTGTGCGAAAAAAATGCTGTGTGCTATGACTGACCAAACTGATTCTCCAATTCACGGTAATTGGATGAAATTGCAAGGTCACAAATAAATCGAAGGGTTTGCCTGATTTTGCACACAATCGCGAAATCCTGGAGAGACTGACTACGTATCCTTTGAACTATCTCATGAACATAAACTCTAAACATAGGCAACTCTTGAAAATATTTCACATAAAACAAAAGTATAGGTTCTGACTAACAAGAAAGTGATTTATTCATGGTTACATACCGAATACAGGAAAAGCTGTGCACTGAATTCTGGCAAAGATGGCTTGGACTCCAAAAATTCTGTAACTTCTTCTTTTGGATCCTGAGTTTGGCAGAAAAATAACATGGCAATTCAGATTTATTGAATTTAGTGTCCATTCATTACATGCAAAGTTATACTTTTAATTTTATTTAAATTTTTAACATTTTTAGCCCTGCAGTAATTTCTATTTGCATACTGTAATCAACAGAGGTGTCAAGTAACAAAGTAATATTATTTAAATAGAATTAATAATAATAATACATTCAATTTTATTTTTGTGGCGCCTTTCGAAACCCCCAAGGTCCCCTTACAGAAACACACAACATTCACACGCACAACAATTGCCCGGGAGAGCAGCGGCAGCCAATCTGCGCCAGCGTCCTCTTCACCCGGGCATAAACACCACACACGCTCACCAGGGGTGTAAGGTACTTGAGTAAATGTACTTCGTTACTTAAGTATGTTTTTGGCTAAGTATCAAAAATATAAGCAACTTTTACTCTCTACTCCACTGATTGTGTAGCTGTACTTTTCACTTCACTACATTTGAACGGACACTTATCGTTACTCGTTACATTGTGATTATGCCGGATCAATTTATACCGCGGCTCATTTATTGGGCGGACGAGGCGATATCGCCATCTTCAGGCTGCTGAAGGCAATGGACGCTATTTGTGAATCGGAAACCACATGAACGTGAATACGTGAAAGCGACACAACTGACGCCAGTGATGAAGCAAAAGCCAGCACATTAAGAGCTGGACGATCATCCATAGCCTTATTTGAATTAAATATTCTCCTTTGTCAAAAATAGAACGTCTCTTACAAGATGCAGTGTCAGCTTTGTTTATCGCGGACAACAAAAATAAGTGCTTTCAAAAATCCACCGTCAGATTTGATGAAACACTTGCATCTATTTAACATTTAACGATTTAACGATTTTTTTTGCCAAGTTAAACTATTCCCTGACTATACAGTGGTATTTGTACGCATCATGTTACATGGCAAAAATCACTGTGACATGACTATATTTTCGCCTAATTTTTGTGTGCAACGTGAATAAATGAGTTGCTGAAATTATACATTCTGCATAAAGTACATTTAGCTGTGAGTTTGTGATGTGATTTTCATTGAATTTATACGTAGTTTATTAAATGCACTGCATCTCTTTGTAGAATTGTAATGCAGAGAAACCATCCTAATCACTTGAGAAGAAACTCAAACTAGACCTTGAATACTCAGAAGAGGAAGAATGTGTTTTACAAATGTTATTATATAATATATAACTTTACATAATTTAATATAATACATATAACAAATAATTTACTAATCAGAATTTTATTTTAAATCTACTTCTTTTTCTTTGCATATTTAAGTGATTTGACTCAAGTTGTTTTTAAATTGGTGACTTGTTACTTGTAATGGAGTAATTTTTACAGTAAGTAGCTTTACTTTTACTCAAGTATGGCTGTCCAGAACTCTTTACACTCTTTACGCTCACACACACCCACACGTGTTTTCATCGATCTATAAAATCATCAAGATAAATCATGCTATGTGGTACTGTATGACACGTATCAATACGGCATCCTATTGGTTTGTGCTTGGTCCATTGCACCCATGCGATGTAATTACCGAGAGGGTGAGTAACTGTGTGCAGGTTTTCACCGCGGACCGTCAGAGCAGACGGAATAGCACGGAAATGTCTTATTGACATTATGCTTCTGATGTCAATTGATGTCATGCTTCTGAAGTGTGACTTTCTTCACCATTACAATACTAATCATCATATTTTAAACTGAATTGCATGGTAATGCTTAATAGAGCACATATATGGTTCTTTATTACATTAGCAATGTAATAAAATGCATTGATTTCCAATGTAATCATATACAACATTTTGATTTAACAATATAATCCAATAATGGCATTTTTTGATTGCAACACTTTTACTTTTTTTTACTTCAAGTAGTTCAAAAAGTTGAGATGACTACTTTTACTTCCACATAATTATTCCATAATTATTTTTAACTCTAGTATTTAAATATAGTAGAAGTACTTAAGTAACGGACGTGAGTACTTTTGAC
The DNA here is from genome assembly GCA_028031935.1 of Paedocypris micromegethes. Classification (NCBI taxonomy): domain Eukaryota; kingdom Metazoa; phylum Chordata; class Actinopteri; order Cypriniformes; genus Paedocypris; species Paedocypris micromegethes. The sequence goes on along the minus strand of CM051497.1, from coordinate 21,193,169 downwards.
AGCACTGGTAATTAAAAAGATGTATCTCTTTTTTTATCAGCAAATAACAGAAATTACAAAGCTATTCAAAAACATTTGAACATTATTGAAAATCTTGTAAAAAAAAAAATGAAAGAAAAAAAAAAGAAAAAAAAAAAGTTTCAGTACCTTGGTCCAAAGGACTGAAAACTGAGGCAACCCTTCCAAAACCTGGGCAGCATCTACTTTGAGAGTGGACACCTCAGAGCTAAACTGGGCACTGATCTTGCTGACATCCTTTGGGTCAAGTTTTTTCTCCTGAGCCCTCTGGGTACCACCTTTGGAAACCTGATGGCTTCCAGCTCCTTCCCAAGCTTGATCTCCCTGTGGGGTCACAAGATATTATGACCTGGAGTGGACAATATAAATGGCCCAGTGGTACTCCATTTCAAGTAGTATTATTTGCGCGTCATTATCAATCTAAAAAAATATCCAGATAAATCGCCCCAGTGTGATTGGATGAGGTGTATGAAGACGCAACGTTTGTGCGTGGTCCGTCGCGCTTTGTTTTTACGGAAAATGCAGTTGAACTGCAAAAAAATCTGAACAGTGCTAGAAATCTCTAAGCTCACATGAACTCTGAAACACATTTAGGTTCAAGTTCCAGTTCTGATCATTTGTAAGGTGCTTTTCACAGTTTTAACTGTCTCAAAGCGCACGTGTGAATATGTAAGAGGATTGTTGCTTTTTATTGATTAGTAGTTGGTGTTAAAAATATGACTATGATTATCACTAAGTCAAAGACCATAGTCCAAAGGCCAAGGACCAAAGACCATAATTTATGTCAGATTTAGGTTTGTATCTTTGTGAGACTACCATTTATATTATAGTATTATCTATTATATATATATTAAATACTTCTTTATACAAGAATAGCCCTTGTTAAATCTGAGAAATTGGAAAAGCAAAGGGGAATAAATCATCCCAAAAATATCTCCTGTTGGAGGAAAAATTGGCTTTACTGGAGTGATGAATTCTACGCAATTGGTTTGTTTGCACTTGTTCCATGTTTTGCTGCACATTGCAAAACTCAGATTTAATTTTAAATTAAATTATGTTGTACAAAGTCACCTGCAAAAGGAAAGAACATGATTTCCATGGTGGAATATCCTTTGTTGTTGAAAGCACCATAGTCACTACTTTAGTGGTAATACCCTGCAAAAACAAAAAAAAAGTAAATTGCCAAAAAGCATTAACGTTCATCTCATTTAACTTAAACCATACACCAAATAACTGGCAATGATAAGATATAAAGATTGTCAGTACCTGGATCTCTTCTAAGTTTGGTCTGAGCACGACTTTTGGAATAGCCAACTCAACAGAGACTTTGAAGAGCGGTGTCGATGCAGCTAATTCCCGTGAAGCAATCTTCACAAGATGAAGCCGATGCCGAAGTGATTTCAGAGATAGTTTTGTAGCTTTTACATAAGAAAGATAAAAACATTTATGATAATTACCTTCAGTTGTCTACTAAATATACATTTTGCAATGTTTTCTTCTCTGATCTACAGTCAAACAATCTAAATATTACCAGCTGACCCATCTAGTTTTATCTATTCATCCATTTTCGAAACCTCTCTTCCATCTCCGGGTCACAGAAAGGAGCCAAATAGCAATTCATGTACGTATTTACCTTATAAACATGACACATCCTGAATTGTCGGACACCCAAACACAGCCACAGACACTCACATTCATACTCTCATTCACACCTGTGGACTTACAGACCATAAAACTCCTGAATCATGCTTTGGCACTGTGTACGGTATTTTGACTTGGAAATGGTAATAGGAAAAAAATTTACCTGCACTAAAATTATGAAGAAACATAACAATATATGAAACATTCTCACTAAATGTTTACCTTGAACTAAAGCCTCTGTGTTTCTATAATTTAACAGGCCGATTAAGTTGTAGAAGTGGCATGGTGGACAGTGTTGGCAACGGGCCTTTGTCTTTAAATCAGGATTCAGACACTGGTACGAACCCTGAAAATGAACGAGTACTTTTAAAACGGAAAGATGTGGGCATGCATTTCAAAATCATTTTATATGAAAATTAAAACAATGACCTCCAAGTTCACTTTTTCAGAAGGCGTCATCATTCTTTTTATCTCCTCTATCATCTCCAACACCGAGACTTCCACTCTCTGACTTGCACTTTGAGAGGAAAAAAATGCATTTGATTTATTAATGCAACATAACTATAACACTAAAACATCTAACTGTGATTTTGCAACTCACATTTGCAGCATTGTTTTTGCACTGCTCACAGCAAGTTCTGAATCGGTGAGGAACTGCTGGGGTGAAACAGGTTCGTTCTCGGGCAAGGTCAACAAAGGAGTGGATGACATGAAGTCTAGGTCATGTTCGATTCGACATTCTAAGATGTCCGTAGCACTTTTTGCTATTTGGTCCAGCTCGTTTAGGGCCTCATACACACTGTCTATGACTGAAACATTGAGATGAATGTTTGAACAGTGACAGGTTGTTCACAAGTGGTCATTGGAGAATTAAATATAAAATTTCATTTGAAAAAAACTAATGGAGAAAAACAATTTTTTCAGTATAATAGGTAAAGTCAATATTTACATTGGTCAATGTTGAGGGACATCCACGAGAGCATTTTCAGGCCTGGGAAGAGAGCAGTTTCCACTCTCCTGACAAATGGCTCCATCAGTGGTCTTAGCAATTTGGGTATTTTTGCCACTGCTTCATCAAAGTCTTGCAGCATTTGTTGAAGTCTGTATTAGGAGAGTTTCCTCGGGTTTAAGTCACTTTTTTAACAATACAATGCTTTCAAACACTCACTTGGCACGCGCTATCTTCAGCTGAGATTCTGTGGTTGACATCTCGTGAAAAGCATCAGGTACAGGAGCACCTAACTTGTGCATGTACTTAGCCTCCTCTAGCATTTGCAGAAGCAGAGGGTCGAAATTCACGCAGAAAACCTGGTCAGTAAAATGAACACATTTTAGAAATTTTTCAGTGGCAGGTTTTATGATATGCAATGGAATTGTCTGTCTAGAGCTGTTGAGGCCTTCAGTAGTGTTTAGAAAAAAAATGGGATCAAAAGCAGCTGTATAGAGTGGTGTATGTTTAGAATAACGACAAAAAAGTAACAAGTTTTTACAAGTTGATAAATACCTCCGTTTCTGGATTCTTTATCAGCAAAGAAGCTTTAAGGCCATTTAATCCCTGGTTTGTGTCTTCAAACCAATCTTTGTGACTCAGTGTTTCGTACTCCACGAGTCTGGCAGCAAGTCTGTTGTATGTTAGTATTGTCCTTTTCTTGTCCTGTTTCTAAAAGCCAAAGCAAAAGTCTTGAGTTTACTCTAGATTGACTTGAGTTAACTCTAGAAACTAAATGACTTGACAATTATGAATGAAATACCGGCAGAATGTTCAACTTGTCTTTGAGGATTTCCATTGGCATCTCGATTTGTTCGAACAAATTGCGTGCCCACGCTATTTTCCCAGCAATCTGTATCAGAAATTGTGAAGCATTTATTTAAAAAAATAATGCAAATTTGGTTTGATTCTTGTTTAAATATCTGTGTGAAAACCTCATTTTCACTTACAGGGGGCATGAGTCCTGGGATGGGGGGATTGTCCTTGTCTTTTTGGTAGAGGTTACAAATATAATCAAGGTCAAGTTCATAGCGCTGCAGAACAACTATGTACTTTTGGTCAAGGTTCAATTGCTTCCCCACAGCTCGATCAAATTTTGACAACAGGTCCAGAATCTGCTCCGTCTAAGGGTAAACAGGAAGTTTAACTCAATAATGTTAATTTTTTAAGTTTTAAAATACCTACAAAATGTACAAATAAAATGTATTGTGAATAAATCATACTTACAGCAAGTTTTCGTGCAAGCCAGGTATCAATCAGCGTATTGAGGGACTGATGGAGGCTTTGAATTCGTTTTTTGAACTCGGCATATTCCCCATCGAACTTAGAAAAGAAAATAAAAGTCTGTTTAACAAAAGAGACTGTGAGAGTATTTTACAAAACCCTTACCTCTAATACACGCGGATCAAGGACATTGCTGGAACTGGATTTAATGCCACTCACAATAGATTGATACTGCACGAATATTTTGTCAACCCCTTCTACTTTTATGAACTCCAGGCCTGAGAAGTCTTCAAGGGTTGTAACTATGTCCGCTATGTTCTCCAAGCGCTTGCAAAAAGTGTTGAATTTTCGGAAAATGTAGTTTTCACTGTTAATGTAAAAAATCAAAGTTAAAAAAAAAATACTTACAAGGACTAAGATACTAGAATCCGACAGAGATATAACTAAAATTGACAAAAACACTCATCATCTTTTCCTGAACTTGAGCAAAGAAAAAGGAGAAGATACCTTAATTCAGAATTCTGTTCTTTTATCTGATGGAAGCATTGCTGATACTCCTGGTTCAATACAAAACATTCTCCAATCCTTTTCAGAAGTTCTTTTCTATATAAAAAGACAAATGAATTTGCTTCATGGAAGATGGTATGAAACTGACAAGAAAGTACGACATGAAACTGACCGTTCCAAATCCCAGACTTTGATCACTCCCTGCAGGAGATAAGACTTGCTGGTGGTCACCATTTGGTTCGTGACTTTGACAAAAAGCGAGGAAATGTTTTCTGATGTGCTATAATGTGAGGACACATTTAGTATCAGGCTTATGCTGTTCATCAATTTTGGGATGTGTTTTATCATTGCACTCTGCAAAAGAAGAAAACAAAAATGTCCATTAAAATGTCATTAAAGAGCAGGAAAAACATCGGGCTATGTGAAATGATCTGAAACCTACTGGAGTGCTCCTTTCCAAGACTTCAAAGAACTTCTCCAGTGTTGACAAACATTTTACATTGCTTTTAGCCTCATTAATAACTACTGTAATGTTGGTATCCTAAAAAGAGAACACAAGCAACAAAGATGTCAAATCAGACTTTTACAAAAAGATAAAATCAGTCAAGCGCATATGTAAATCTGACCATCAGTGCATAAAATCCCAGTAATCTAAAGATTTTTCCAAGTTGCCCTATGTGAAAAGTATATTAGGATTCGACTCTTGCCTGCTCCCTGGATTGTTTGTCTTCTGTCTGTTTCATACTGGGCTTTTTTCTCTACTACACTTTTCATGCTGTTTTATTGGATTTAGCCACCATTCCCATTCCTTTGATTGATGTACTGGACATAGTACATTTATGAAGCACACAGGATGAAGTATACATACTAAAATGTATAATATAGTAAGTAGTGCCGTTGTCAGATGTATTAATATACTTCCAGCTTTTCTGGTAAATATGCCATGCTTTACAGTATTTTGTATTTATCCTATAACAAACAAATAAGAATAATTTATTTGAAAGTTGTTTTGTCATGTTTTTTATTTTACACTTGTAAAGTGTAATTGGGATAAAATCATGTGAATCACTAAATCGTCACACATTCTAGATGTGCAAAATGACATCCACACATGAGTATTAAATATACAAAAAAATTAATTAAAAAGGTCACCAGTTCTCTCCACTTTTGCAGAGATTTTGACTTCGACGCTTGTAATATCCCAATAACCTTTTTGACATATGGGTCTTTGAGAGATTCCAGGAGGCTGGAAAATATTTTAATTGATGATGATTACAGGAAATGTATTGAAAGAACACATTTATAATCAAATAAATTAAGAATTATATATATATATATATATATATATATATATATATATATATATATATATATATATATATATATATATATATATACGTATATATTAGGTCTGTCAAAGTTAACACGTTAACTCATGCGATTAATTAAATTTGTTTAATAGCGTTAAATTTTATTAACGCCATTAATCGCACTTCCAGCTTTTCCGACACTTCCTGCGCACAGACCATATGTCGGACTTTTGTTCCTTTAGTTGAAAATGTCTGATCAGTTTTTTCAGCTAGACTAATTATCAGTGCCATACTTTTGCCACACAAATATACAAATACATATCCGTTGTCTCTTTTCCTCTAAATAAATTACTTGTTTCTTTTTTAATTATTATGACCGGCTTTCCCATTGTTTCTTTAGTCAAAACGGTATATTACAGTATTTAAACAAGTGTCATTTTGTGTTGAGTTTACATTAATTTAAATTTTACACTTCAATATTCAATATTACAAGATTCTATACTTGCTCATGTTATTAATAATTGTTAATACTAAAGAATTATAATTAATAATTAATTATTATTATTATTTGTGATATTAATCGCGATTAATTTGGTTGACGAAGTGCGATTAACTAGTTAAAAAAAATAATCGTTTGACAGACCTAATATATATATATATATATACATACAAACACACATATACATACACACACAGTATAAGAAAAGCATATAATAAAGGGAAAAAAAAAAAACAATCAACAAAACATCTGAGAAGTTACTATTAAAAACAAAGCTTTTGATTGAAGAATTACCAGCTGAAAATGATCATTCTATACTTCCAGTACTGTAGTTCAGCGGAAGGTCCAATGTCATAGGCCTCTTGTCTAATAAGATTACCCTGAATCAGCACTTGTTGTATCTGCTTGGCCCAGTCCAACAGAACTGCTTCCAGATTTTTTATCAGTTTTGAGTTGGCCGCTAGTTTCCAAAGCAAAGAAAAAGGGAACTTTTGATTAGTACAAACATGTATCCAATTAGCTGAGGGTGCAATTTAAGTTCCATCCCATCACCTGCACTGCTGTAATGTTCAGGCTGCTCGACATGACTCAGATCTGGAGCGGACTCGATGTTCTGAAGTTGAAACCTCTGCTCCATGTGTTGCAGCACAGATTTAAATTTGTAGTTTAATTTCTCCACAGAACATAACAAGTCTTGCAAATCCTGATTTGTTTGGCCATCACTTCTGCTGGCCTAGGAAAACAAAATGTTTGACTAATATCTTCGATTTCACATTTAACGCCCTAATAACGCCTCACTATAGTTACCTAATAGCTCATTGCTTATTTTGAACCATCACAAAAACCTAAGGCCAGATATGAATACTTGGAATTTCTCTGTTTCCGAAACGTATACAGGAGGAAAATCTTTAGCAGTGTAAGGTTCAATCAAGTATAAATTCGATTCTGACATAATTGTCCATTTCAATCTGGTTTGTTATAATCTGGTCCGTTAAAATCTGGACAGAAAAGCCATTTTCTTGATAAAGTATTGACGGTGTTATCTTGACTTGCGAGTTACTTGATAGACGAGTTTTTTGAAAGATTACTGTAGGAATCAATAGACAACAGAAAAATTGAGAAACAAGCTCGAGACGTGAGCAGCAACGTCACAGCGCCACCCAGTGCTCAAAACGTTCTTTCGCTTTTCACGAAATTTTTCACAAAATCAATCACGAGCTTGATTTTTTAACTTCTATGTCATTGTTGTTATTATTTTATATGTTGAAGCGTGAATTTATAGAGAGAAAAGATCAAGGTCTTCCTCCAAAGTTTAAAGTTTTTTCGAGATTTGCACTGTCCACGAATATAACCAGGAGACGATGTTAAATAAAAAGTACATATATTTGTAAGGCTGTCTGTTTGAATTTTAACATGTCTATCTTTATGAACAGTATCTGCTTATGTTGTGCGTGCGTGTGTGTGTGTGTGTGTGTCTCGGTCACATTTTAATAAAAATAAAGAAGAATGTATGATTGTGTTGTACCTCTTGGGACTTGAGAGTGAGGTTCATGATTGTAATAAGAGTCTCCAAGCTGTGAAAGATGCTTTTGTCCGAACAGTCAACAAATCCAAAATTTACTTCCTGTAGAAAACGGGACTTTTAACATGTGGTTTGGCCCAGTAGAATACACTGTAGACTGGGTTGTTCCCACTGACCTGGGTGACGTTTGTAGGTGTTATGGCCTTCTCAGTGATCCTCACAAAAAACAAACACTGCCCTGTTAAACCCTGCTCAAAAAATGATATATATTATATATTGTACACTGATATACACAAATATAAATACTATATAATACTATACTGATATAGAAAATGCCAAACTGATTAGGACTAAACTGTGATAATGTCATACCGTGTCAGTGCCTGTTGTAATAAAGAGTTTTTTGTGTCCGGTATCGCTAGAAGCATGAAACTGTTGCCATAATAAAAAAAATATATATATATTGTTATTGTCACAAGTTTTTTTGAAAAACGTTACATTGAAAATCGTGTTGTTTGCTTTACAGGTTCTAAGACTTGATAGAAGAACAAAAGGGATCTTGAACCATTTGCAGCGAAGAATTGCTCAATCATGGTGAACTAGGGTGAAAAAAAAAAGAATATGTGTTAATTTATAAAAGAATATAAGTAAACAAAGTTACCATTACATTTTTATAAAATGCACAATAAGATGTGATTAAGGGATACAAACATTTTCATCAGAAACAATGGCTTCCTCAACTTCAGAAACCTTTATGTTGGTCACTTCTGAAATAACTGAGATCAAATATTTGTGACGGGCATCCAGAGCTGCTCTCCGCTCATCATTCTGAGCTTTTGTTTGTTTTTGTCTAAGCTTCAAGTCTTCATTAGTTTGCAGAGCAGAGCGTTTCCCTGCCACCTAAAAAAAAGAAATCTAGTCAAAAATCAAGTCACTTACCAACCGCTGTACATTTGATATTTTTTATATTTTGTATTTTAAATATATATTACCGTATTTAATATATATATCATTAAATATATAATATACATTATTAAATGTTAAATGAAAGAAATGGACACTAAATATTATATTTTTTATTAGAAAGCATTGTACATTAATCTACACAATTTTAATATAGCTGACAATGTGAGAGCACCTATCAAATTCAATACTGTATATATCAGTACATATTATCATTAGTAAATAATAAAACACAATAGATTGTTTAGAACTTTTAATATTTATTGCACAAACCACAAAATGCCAACAAATAAGTCTACATATAAATTATGCTTCTTAAAAGAAATGTACCAAAAATAAATTGATACAACTCGACAGCACACTCTCTTTTACTGCACACATCAATAACATTACGCGCTCAGCTTACGTTCATCTTCGTAGCATAAATCGCTTGCGTCCCTCTCTTACATCTCATTCAGCTTCCACACTGGTTCATAGTCTTGTCACTTCTCGGCTGGACTATTGTAATTCTCTCCTAACTGGTCTGCCCAAAAAACTATCCATAAACTTCTGGTACAAAATTCTGCAGCACGCATCATCACCAGGTCTGCACTCATTTCTCGTATTACTCCCTCTCTAAAGCAACTTCATTGGCTCGCCATCTATTACCGCATCCAATATAAAGTCCTGCTCCTCACTTTTAAGGCTATGCATCATCTCGAATTGAATTGAAAAATCCTTTATTAGTCCCACTGATACAGGTACAGAGATCCCCTCCCGTCATCACAGGTCATTCTTCTCCATCTCACTCAGTCCCACCAAAGTGCGGCTTATAACTTTGGGAGCCCGAGCTTTTAGGCGCTCTGCTCCACAACTTTGGAACTCCCTTCCTCCAGACCTGCGCAACTGCAATAGCCTGTCTACCTTCAAATCCCAGCTCAAAACTCATCTTTTCCAAAATGCATTCGCTCCCCACTAGCCTTCCTCGTCATTTTACATTACATCTGAAATGTTCTGTTTCTGTCAAGTTTTCCTTTTTACTTTTTGACTATTTAACTTTGAACATTGTCTTTGTATTATTGTGTTTTTTGTACGGTGAGCCAAAAGGCACCCATAAATAAAATGTTTTATTATTATAAAACTCACCCAAATGGTAGACATGCTGTAGCCTGCAATATGTTCTTTCTCACAAAGGTAAATAGTTTAACAAGTGTTCTACTCTCCATATAATACTTAACAATGTACCAAAAATAAACAATACTAAGAGAAATTTCTTCTAGTGCAAATTAAAAAGAGACGTAAACAGGGAGTAAAATGAAACTCAATGGCCATCTCATATCTTGCTGTTACTGTAAGTTGTTACACTTGCGCTCCCTAAACGCTACTGAAAATATGTGTGCGTGTTTGCTACATGTTGATGTGATTCCTCAGGAAAGTGTGTGAGTCAGATGGATAAAGTCGGTAGTTTACTTTTAGTAACGCTGCCTAACGTTACTGAAACGTTATCGCCAAATATCATATGTCACACACATGTGAAAATTGTAGTCAATAATAATAATAATAATAATAATAACAACAACAACAACAACAACAACTCACTGAAGTGGCAACCGAGGGAGATGGTGTGGAGGAAAATGGCTGAGATCTGTCTTCTTTGTGTGCTCCAATTCTCCTGTGTCTACCTCGACCTGTGTGTAAAGAAAAAAAGAAAAAAAAAAACACACACACGCACACACTGAAAATAATGGTTCAGGGGGGTTGTACACTTTACAAATATGCATCTTATATATTCTACATAACTGTATTATGTTCTCCCTCTAAAAATGAATGAGTCTTTTAAAATCCTTTAAATGTATGCGAATGTTAAACTAAAAAGAGTCAGCCATGTTAAGAACACCTAAAATAGTGAGAAACCACCAACTGCAGAACCGCAGAATGACAGTCTCAGACGCCGGCGACTCAGACTGTCATGACAGTCTGAGGCGCCGGAAGTGGGCGGAGCATGTGTTGCCTTAATAGGCATTTTGTACTTCCGTGTTTGCTACTTTTCAAAGATTATTAACTCCGCGTTAATAAAGTTATAATAATGCATTCTTTTTAAACGATTTAATTAAAAAGATTGACTTCCGTCAGATTAAAAACGAAAAAATCACGTTTGTTCAACCCGAGATTTTTAACATATTAGTCGCAAACGTATCTTTTATATTAAAATTAAAAAAATCATGTTTATTTAACCCAAGATTTTTTAACATAATAGCCTTAAACGTGTCTTTTATATTTACATAAAAATGTCATGTAAGTTTAGTTCATAAAAACTCAGTACAATTATCAAATATTTCTTATTTGAAGCTAACTTAACTTTACTCCTAACTCCACTTTAACTCCAACTTACCCGTTTTCATCTCGATGGGAGGCGGTTTTGCTTCAAATTTTTGATCTGGGACTGTGCTATCCTCTTGGCTATCCGCAACATCCTCGTTGTCCTTCACATCTTTATCGTCTGCCATGATTTCTTAATCTGAAATGTACGTAATTGTCAGTACAAAGATTTACTTTCATTAACTGAATAAGTATTATAACAAATATCTTTTTTCCACTCGAAAACGCGCGCGCGCAATCACGCATAATCAGCTCAACACTTGTTTTAATTCTTCGGAAAAAAAAAGTACTTTGGTACTTTACTTTACAAAGACAATTACAAAACCCATTATAAATGAATCACAACCCTTCCGCTATACTAATGTTGGCACGGATATTTTACAAGCTTTTTACCTGTCGAAGAGTAGATGAGCTCAGCTCCTCAAGCTTCTCATATCGAACGTGTTTATCGTTACTATGGTAACCGCAGCCAAAAGCAGCCGGAGACTAAAACCAAAAGTCAAGCGAAAAAACATTCTACATTCTTACGTACTTTTAACATTGAGGCTATCATCGAATCGATGTAAATCGCCTAATCACTTCACTAAATTTGAAATTAGTGAAGTGAATTCGCGGACGTAATGGTTCACAGCGCGGGTATTTTTATTTCATATTATTCATATATTTATTTTATAATTGATGTCTATTTTTAGTCTAATCTGTTCGACAATTACGTCCTGGTCGTGCATTTGAAGTGCACGTATATAGCACGCTTTGTTTAACCATTAATCTTTTAAGTAGTACTATTTGAAAAAGATAGATCCTAAAAAAAGTTAATATTTCTATTATTTAACGATATTGTATCTATTTGTATCTAAAAATATAATACCCATCTATTGTATTTTATTACCTTTCACCGATAGGCAAACGTCTCAAGTTTGTCAGAGTACTGTTAGCGTTATTATGACAACACCTAGGAAACGGAAGTATACAAGTGGGGGGAAAACATACAGGGATTGTTTGACGTAGGTTTCAAGTATTCAGAGAAAAACAACGATCGTACAGGAAAACTTAAGTTGCCGAGACTCTCCGCTGGACAAAATTCTACTAATTTAACAATATTTTGCTTAAGTGTTGACAAAATCAAACATGTTTTTCGAACTTTCCTGTAACTTTTGACTGCGGCATAGAATCACAAGGACCTATATTCTTTTTTCACATTTTTGTTATAGCTGAAAAATCTACAACTCATATCGAGGGATATAATACGTATATTAGATATAAAATATTATGTTTCTGCGTTTTCACGATTTAAACCACAAATGGTGTACAAATACTTTATGCTGCAGTGTCCTCTAGTGGTGATACTTTATATTACATTTGTTAAATATGATGATATTGTAGTGAATAAACATGCGGGAATTCTCCTGTTAAATCGTCAACATGTATTTACATCAATTTTATGAGAATGTAAATTATATGATACATGATAAGGAGCTAAATGAGATAATGTTGTGTTATTATTATGTGGGGAGTTGTGGTCCAATATGACACTTGAACTTGTGTCAGAGAGGATGCAGGTTCGAATCCCCCTACAGCTGGTTCTGCAACTAAGTGTCTTTGGGCAAGACACTGAACCCCACACACACCCCCGGGGCCAGGCTTAGGCTGCCTACTGCTCCGAGTCTGTGTGTATTCACTTCACTGTGTGGAATGTCCTCTTCACTGAACGGGTTAAAAGCAGAGCACAATTTCGATATGACACTTTCTCTTTTTTCTCTTTAACTCACATTCACTTTTATTAAGAAGTGTAAAAAAGAGAAAGTTTGAATCTAAGAGAAAACGGTTAAAAAAAACTACACCGTAAAAACTACAAGTTTAAGAACTTCACAGCCCCAAACATGTTACTGGTTTCTGTGCCGGTTCTGGCACTGGGTATCTAATCTTAGCAAGGAATTGATTGGCCGGGAGTGGTCAAAAAATCTTCTTCCAAGAGGACAATGACCTTTTCACACTTCAAATAGATTCAGAAATTGTTGAAGCACTGCAGAGCTCAGAAACAGCAAGAAGTAAGTACAAATCGATATCCAAAGAAGGACGGTGAAACCTGGAAGCAACGCAACCTTCAAATCAGAATGGCCTCAATCATTTTGCTATACAGTATACTATATATATATATATATATATATATATATATATATATATATATATATAATATAAATACTATATGTATATAATAACTTCTAAAACTTCTAGTAGAAGGCCATGGCCTTCAAATCCAGGTTTGGTCTTCCATTGAAATCCTAAAACTATATTTTCCAGCGTGGTCCATATTTCTAGATTAATTTAGATGGTCTTACATGGCCTTTACATAGCCATGGCCTTTATTCTCCAGTGTCTTTCCACAACTAAGCTGTGCCTACTTTGATCTTCAGCAGCTCCCAAGAGTCGCTCTGTGTGTGTGTCCCTTGTGTGCTCCAACAGTATAACCAATGTCTCCAACCAAACTCACTGTTTTGTTATAGTCTGTTACGTCCCCTTGGTGGTAAAGAGGTCTAGGGTACTGGGGACGTGCCGCTGGGGCAGTAATGTTAACATAAACACAAACTCTGGGGAAAAATAAGCGAACGGAGAACAAACTGAGGAGGACAAACTTTTATTCTCCAGTGACTTTTGAATTTATGAAAATAATAAGTCAGGACCATGAGGGGAGAGAAAGCCGATGAATGGTGCCAACATAAAGATAAACAGTCTCCCCTCCCAGCCCCTAATCTAAACCGAGAACGCACAAAGAAAATAAAGTAGCTATCTACACTAACAAAAATACATAGGCGGCACCCACTCCTTACCTAATGTATCTAACAGAGAACTTCCAACCTACGTGGTGGAAAATGTATGCCACGTGGCCTGCTTCCCTGGCTTTCTCCCTCCAAGGCAGGCAGGTCCACCACACAAAACAGGCTGGTTACAAACTCTTCAGAGAACTAAAAAAACACAGCAACGCACACCGAACCAAAGCTGTGTGGCACACCAGGCGGGGTTTCAGGCTTTGGGCCGGACCTTTATGCTCCGCAGGGCATCTTCCAATTGGTCAGTCCAGAGTGGCAGCACCTGAAACATACGTAGGATATTCCTACGTAACATAGTCCCTAGTAAATTTATTTTTTTGAAAAGTTGAAATTTGAAAGGCTGAAAGGCTTTTAGTTCACGTGAAAGGCTGAGCTATGTTTGAAACACCAAATCATCGGTTTGATTCTTAGGAAAAGCAGGGAGTTGTTGATTTGTAAAAAATATTATCTGTCCAAAAAAGAAACATTGTACTTGTAAATATTGTAAATATTGCATGTTTTAGCAAACAATTGCAGCATATGGATAGTCCAATAAAAAACAATAATACACTAGCTCTTGAGACTAATTTGTGAATACCGTAATTCTAAAAAAATTTGAATAATGCTTAAACCAGGCAAGTGTGTGTGTGTGTGTGTGTCAGACTTATGTAAATGTAATATAATATGTTATATATGGTTACGTATTTAAAAGTTATAAATATAACTATTGTATGTTCCTCTAGTCAAAATCTTAGGACACAGTTGGTATAGATTGAAAATGTTAAAAAAACAGCTTCAATACTTTAAACAAGCATTTCAAGCTATGTCTTTGTGGGGCAGACAAGAAATGTCAACAGCAGCATCCATCCGATCCATCTCTCTCTTCTGTTCCACAGCTTTCTCCTGCTTGATCTTACGCAAATAGGACATTTCTTCCATTTAAATCTTGAATGACATTTATTGAAATCAGATTAGCAGGGTTTACATTTCCATATCTAAGTGAATTGCACAGAAAAGCAAGAAAATGTCAGGAAGAGTTACTCGTGATAGGTTGTACCTACTTTCACTTTGGCATTTGAAATGGAACGTCTGATTGGGTTCCGTGGCTGTTCTGTCTTGCAGGCCTGTCCTAATTGCTCGCTTAGTTTCTCCACTGCCTTTGGATGGTATTTCACTCTTTTGTTCTTCACATTGTGTTTGCGAACAGAGGTCAGGATCCAATCAGCTTACTAAAATGATTGCCTTTTGCTGTTCCAAGCATGTCACTGATAATGTTCACCTCTTGTCTAGTGTAGCAGTTGAAATGATGATGATGATGATGATGATGATGATGAGAACATTTACGATGATGTAATTGCACATCTCAGCCACTGTGGGGAAGTGTGGTTTAGCAAAATGAGCATTCAGCTCGAACCGACATGGCTATATTTTGTTAGATCTAAAACATTAATATTTTATTTCAAAACATAAACGTAGTTGACCATACTATGAAATAATGAGGACATTTTGGGTTTGCACGTTTGTATGTGGCAAGCGAGAAACCACCACACTATATTTTGTTCTTCTCTATAGCAATGAATTATCAAGCAGGGCATTTGGAATCAAGATCTTTCACATTTTTGTATTTCATTTTAAAGGTTGAAACAATTGAAACTGCCCCAAGATGCCCTGCAGTAACTTGTTAAATGATGTGGGATAACTGAAGCTAATAAAAATTGACCATGTATTTCTAAAGGAGCCAAGCTAAAATATGTTTAAACCGTTTAGGTTTTTTTGGTGTGCCTTTTTTGCAAGTATTTGGATTTATTATTGAAGTGTGGCATTTACACTTACACTTATTAAACGTATTGTGAATATCCCACTGAATAAACCTAATTCTATGAATTGGTCTGTCTGCTTGTCTGTCTGTCTGTCTGTCCATCCATACATCTATTCAACCATCCATCCATTCTCTTCCTGCATGCCTTTCTCTCTGTCTGCCACGGCTTAGGCTGCCCACTGCTCCGGGTTTGTGTGTGTTCACTTCACAGTGTGTGCATGTACTTCACTTGGATGGGTTAAAAGCAGAGCACAGATTTCGGTTCAACCAATACGGTTCGTCATATTGACAATCTCACTCACTTTACTTTACTTAAGAGTTAATATCAGAGAAATCAAGCACTTAATCCAGACTGTAATTATTGTTTTTATTAAGTGTTTTTTAATCAAACTATAGGTTTTTTTTTTTCTTTTTTTTTTATTAGTGTTCCATGTGCAAATATGGATGCATACATTCTATGTATCCAGTATTCATTGTTCCTGCATTTTTTAAACCGATAAAATGATTAATAGCCAGGCTTGGTACATTTTATAGCTTTAATTACTACTTAACTGAACAGTCTGTTTCATTAACATTTAGCCTCTAAAGCACAGATTATATTCTGTTCCATGCACTCTGAACTTCTATGATTTCCAAATCGCTACTGTTCCAAAAGTCTAAAACTAAATGATTGCTCTCTCTCCACCTTTCAGTCTTGTCACTTTATTGCTTTTTTATTCTACTTTGGCCCATTTGTTTTTACAATGTATTAAGTTTTAAGCATGCTGTAATGTCGTATTTTCCCTTAACAATTCACAAAATTGTGAGTTCCAATTCATAAAAAAAAATCTAAATATAGTTTGTATCTTTTCATCCATCTGTCCATCCATCCATCCATCCATCCATCCATTCAACATCATGTTTTGGGCTGTGTGGGGAAACCAGAAACCAGGAAGAAACACATGCAAGCATTGGAAGAATATACAAACCCTACACAGAAAGTCCTTTGCAATACATACAATATATGACCCATATACATTTTGTGTTTTCCTACTACTTTTGAATTTTGAAGCATCTGTGAACATAAATTTGTTGTTCCAAATTTTGAGGTGCGCTGCACGGCTACTTCTTCTCCGGGAAGGAGAGAACTGGATCACTGCTGCTCGCATAAATGAATATGAATGCTCCTCACCTCTATATAATCAGCCAGCAAGAAGCACTGATTGTCCTTCCACGAGCAACCTGGTGAATTTTAAACACGGGTTTAAGTTGTGTAATTCATCTGGGAAAGAAAATCTCCACACGTTACCTGAAAAAAGCCACCCCACTATTAGTCGAGCTTTACATCTGGGAGATCATTTTCCCCAACTTTAAAGGCCAATAAGATGGACCGATGTGAAGATTCAACTATACCTGGTCAAACCCCCTCCGGTGTCCCACCAAGCTTTTTCTCTTTCTGTAGGTCACAGCAGTTGACAAAAGGGACGGCCATCGTCTACATGTTTATGACACGTCACCCATGAACACGCAAGATAGTGGGCTCATGAATATTCTAGACTGTCTGAGTATGTCCCTGGCTTTGTGATGTTGTCTCCCAACCTCCCTTGTGAGTCCCTGACTGGCCTTGAAGAGTTCACCCCACCGGGAAATCTGACAGACCTGTATATACGCATTTCACAGATGATGGTAATGTTTCTCATTGTATTGGCAGCTGTCAATGTCAATATGCAGCAATAGGCCGAGCCAGTGTTTTCACACAGTATTCTAATCCAATTATAATGCTTTACTTTTCTGTGTGTATCTTGAGTCACGCTGCAGAGGACACTATAGAAATGGTCAGGGAACAAGCCCTCTGTGTTAGAGGAAGCCATTCAGAAACGGCTTAAGCTGCTCATGTGCTACGTGTGCAGTTTTCTTTGTGCCTGATCGCCAACATTGTTTCAAACCTATTGTGGCGTTTTTCGCAGCATATCCTTCACAGAGTCCGCTGGGTTTCATGTTTTAATTTGAGTCTGAATGTATCTTGTTTTCATTTCTGGAATTTTGCCATGGCTACCAAAGTGCCAATCTTTTTGGGACACAGCATTCAACCTTTTTTCCATTTCTGGGTCACAGGGACTTCCTAGCAACTCTGCGCCTGAAGATGGAAATCCAACTCTGGATTTGTGATCAACCATACATTTATTTTCACTTTACAGTATTTTACTTTACAAACCACAGAGTGGGACACACATATTCATGCTCCTTTGACCAACCTAAGAACATGTTGCTGACTCTACGTTTCCTTAACACATGTAGGAACTTAAGGAACTGGAGACTTGGAGGAAACCCATTCAAGCATGAGGAGAGCGTACGTGCCACATACAGAAAGACCCCGACCGGCCTCAATCTCAAACCACTACCACTGCCACCTCAAACAACAGTACAGATAAAAATTATTGGCCTGAACTAAAGCCGTTCACTATCTAGCCTCTCCATCTGAACCTGAAATGGCACTCATTCATTGATTTCAGATAAAATCTTAAAACAAGACTTGAAGACCCAGCAGCTCTTAATGCATTTATTTTTGCAAGCTAAATGTAAAGGCGTTCCAGATTAGCATTTATCCGGGATGTTTTAGGTACATTGTTGCACAGAGAAGCGCATCTGTCCAATTCAAATTGGACCATTTACACCAACTGTCTGGCTAATTCACAAATGCTATATCATCGCCCATAGGCGAAGAGCTGACAACCCAAGGCTTGGGGCCAATTTCGTCTAAAGCTGCATAAATCTCAAGCTCTCGAATGCAGTTGTCAACCAGACAGTGTGCTCACAGCACTGCTTTGTATGCCAACAGATTGTGAAGTGCTTAAAGAAATGGTTTTCTGCTGTATTTGCAGTCATTTTCTGTTAAAGGGAGATCTATGATCATTTAATGTAATTATTTATAGAAGTCATCAATAGAACGTCAAAAAGGAAAAAAATTAAACCCTTAAACGTCCCTCAGAAATGTGTACGTTTTATCACCCAACTCTCTTACTAGAAGAACACCACAACTTGTTTGTGAAAATTGTAATGACATGTAAGTCGCTTTGGATAAAAGCGTCTGCTAAATGGAGAAAAGAAAGTCAACAGCGCTTGTCAAATGGCCACTAGGCACCATATCAAAATACTGTATGCATTTAAACGTCCAGTGAACACACACAGGGAAGTGAACACACACAATCCACTTTGTGTCTGTCACCACAACAGGACTCTAACCTACAATTCCCAGATGGCCGGTCCAACTCCTTACCAATGGACACCAACTGCATTACAAATAGTCATATTTTCCATTTAATTGTAACTAACTACTGATCATATTTGTAACTTCAATCCAAATCTAGACCCTCAGGACCTCCGTTTTGCTCCGTTTTCCATTAGTACAGTACCGAGGGGTTCCCTGCACAGTCTTGTCTTGTTGATGTTTTGGACACTTTCTCATTTGTTTTGGTTTGCTTTAATTAATGATATAGTTAGTGATTTAATCCTGTTCAGCTGTCTTGATTTCCGTTAAGTTCTGTTTGCACTAATTGACATATTTGAATGTCTTCGATGTCTTGAATTGAATTGAATTGAAAAATGCTTTATTAGTCCCACAGCGGGGAAATTTCACGTCACAACAGCAACAACAAATCCAAGCAAATAAATAAACAAACATCACCATAACGCACTGCACACATCATAATAGACAAACAAACAAACACAGACCATAAATGAACCTGCCCGTCATAAGCATAGTTCCAGTCACCAGTTTAAATTTAAGTTCAAATTGTCTTGTCTTAAGAAGTGTTGACTGACTTTCACTCAAAGCAACTAAAAAGTCTTTGCCAAATAATGTAAAAATTGTGGAGGTACATATTTATATAAAATACTCGCTTCCTGCCAGTCTATTGCGCATCTCTCTTTTTTCCTTTAATGTTCTATTTTTCTTCATAAATATTTTTTCTTGAATCCATTTATTAATTCATATAATTTATAACCTACAATTTACTAAGTAATTTAATGTCTTTAATCGTAAAAAGGCTTTTATATATTGTATTGGCAAAAATTGTATTATTGAAAAGTCGTAGTGAACATAAATTAGTTGGGAACATTATATTCTAACTACTACATAACTACAGAAAATAGACTAAATATAACTGTCCGCTCCCTGAAATTAATCAATTATTTTTGGTATCTGTGTTTTATTTATGTCTCATGTAAACAATCTTCCCGTAACTCACTCTATAGTTCTATTCCAGGCACATTCCAGAGTCATTGAAAAGCTCACAGACTCCAGCCGAGTTTTAAATATAGATGAGAGTATTGGTGGTTCAATCCATCCAATTTCTCCTCCTCATCAAGTTTACAAAGTCCAGAAACATGTTAAAGGTGTACAGCTATTTTGAATATAGTCAAAGACATTAACTTTGTGAAATCCTGTGTGAAAAAAGGCGTGTGAAAAACAATTGTGTGAAATCCTGTGCTGAAAAGAATTCTTCTGAACTCAAAATGATAGAAATTTTAATCATACTCATATTGCTAACATCAATCTAATTTGCAAGTACTTTTTATTTTGTTCATTTATTGCTATTATTCCTATTTTTATTACTTTATAATATGTCTTATTGTTGCATTTTAATTCATTTACCTTCAGAATATTAATAAAATAGAACACACAGATCTGTTTTGATTGTTTGAACACAGCTCTTCTTTTTTCCTATTGATTCCCTTTATTCCCTTGATTCCATTTTTTTAATTATTTAAATTCCTGGATTATTATTTAATTAATTCCACGTGTCTCTCTTTACTTCCCTCATCTGCTTCCCTAAATTTAGTATCGCCTGTGATGGTTCCTATGTCTTTTCTTGTTGTCAGACAGGCTAAGATGTATTAGGGGTTCAAAGTTCATAATAGCTGGAATATCTATTGTAAATGTGGCAGGTGTGTGAGGCAGTGGGAGTGTACTGGACTTGTGTCTAAGATGTTGCAGGTTCAAATCCCTCTACATCTGGTTCAGCAGCAGTGTTTTATCCAATACTGTATTGATCATAGAAATTAAACCTCCTTTGTCTTCCTTATTTAGGAATGTCCCTAGCTGGAAAACTATTTATTCTAAATTTCCCCAGGCATTACCTATGTTCATAAATTTCCACTGCCTGAGTTGTAAAATAATCAAATTTAATACAAATATCTACATAAGCAGTGATTCAAATTCTTCTTATGACTCATGGCCACCAAATGTGTTAATCTGACCAGCAGTCAGAATCTATCCTGCTTATGAAGATTTCATGTTCTTTGAATTTTTGGTTTATATCATAATTTTAATTGAAAAAGAATCAAATGAACGGAACACTGCCCCTCAGAAAGCCTTTATGGAGTTGAGTGTGATTACATAATCTTTCCAGGCTGAGCTCAAATGGAACAAATGCAATAAATTACAGAGGGCAGCTACTTTCTACTTGAGTTTTTCATTATGGTGGGAATATCCAGTGTTATAAGTAGCTTGATAAACTCAAGACATATTGGGAAGGAGTTCTTTTTCTTTTGGTCTTTAGTTGTATGACAGTGTGTCCACAGGATGTGTCAAGGCCAAAAAAGACAGAGATTGGACTTGGTTTTGATTCAAGATCTTTTTTTTTTATTATCAGATAACTCTACCTAATGTCATGCAGTAATTATCATCTAAAAGTCATCAAAATATTGTCTCCTACTTTGCTTTTTTGAGGTGGAATGTACCTATCAGTGCTTAATCGGAGCTTTTCACTATTTTTATTTATTTTTTTGCTGTGGTCACCCTATTAAAAAGAAAAATTTCCGCAAACCCAAACATATTCATTATAAGTATTATTTATATTGGAACAATTATACATTTATTGTAATTATTATTTATAAATTGCTATATCAGATTAATAAAATTGGGAAACATTTTTAATCATTAGTTTAGAAACCCCTTAGTCTACATAAAATTAAATCATCGTTAAGATTAAACTGACACTACCACAGTACTCTCAAAACAAAGAATCACTTTTTAAAGTTGTTGCAAAGTAAACTTAAAGTGTATAACTTCAGTGTAGAGACTTAGCAGTAGCTGAATGTCTTTAAACAGGTTTGTGCCCCACTATTTCCGAAGCACTGCTGTAAATGCACCTAGAATGAGAAGGGGTTTCATCCGTTATTGCAATCCGATATTAAAAAAAAAAGTATTGGCTTTGTCAAAAGAATATTTGCTTAAAATTAACTTACAAATTTAGAGTCTTTGTCAACAATAAAATGGTTCAGATTAGTTTTATCGTGAGGCGGTGTCACGGCCCCTCGGCTCAGCTCCCTCTGGTGGCTGAGCCGGCAAACAAGGAGGACGTTCTCGGTGCACCGGTGTTCTAAAATTCTGTCCTACACATGAAGATTTCCTACATCGCGCTATGCGCATGCGCGTCAAACAATTACGTAATGTTCTGCCAACGCCCGGAAGTAAAAACGAATAGTTATGTCTATGGAGTACTCCTACATTATGAAACGATCCTACATGTAGTTTTGAAATAACATTTTGCTGCAAGCTCGCGCAAAGCAGAATTTAAAGACGGGTTCCACTAGAAGTGTAACTGAATACTGTCAAATTTTCTGTATTTTAATTACAGTTACTTGAGATGTATCAAATATACGAGATAAAGAAATCACTGTCGGCCGGTGCCATAAGCACGACTGACGGACTTGACAATGCAAAAAAGCATTGTGGCTGGCTACATTGTCGAAGAAATGCTGTAACTATCTAAATAGTAAATACTAAGTATCTAATAATAATAATAATAATAATANATATATATATATATATATATATATATATATATATATATATATATATATATATATATATATGTGTGTGTGTGTGTGTAGAATCACTGTCATTTAGGTGCATTTACCGTTTCAGAATATTTTTTTGCTTTTCAGGATTTAAAGGCTATATTTTTTTACTATAATATTCATTATAGAATGTAATAAAAGTGATTCAGAAAGCTAAAAGGCTCAACTATTTTCGTGTTTTACTGGTATGTTTTTAAATGATTTATTATTTTAAGGCTTATATGGATCTTAGGAAGTATTTACTCTGAGTAACAAAGTTACTTTTCAGACAGTAATTAGAAACGTATTCTAGATACAAAAATGTAAAATACCTAGTAATTAATTACTTTAAAAAAGTAACTTACCCAACACTGCTACTCACTATTTATTGTTAATACATTTTAAAACAGAGAAATTAAAACATTGACAAACTTAACCGTACAAATTTAATAATTTGACGATAACAAAAGCACAACAATTTTTCTCAACAAAACAGACTTGTTAAAACACACAAAAAATATTTACAAATATGTCAAATTTTTATTGTCCATAGCCATTGTACAGCCATCACCCCCTCACAGACGTTTTTTCACAAGCATTTATTTTCAGCACATTTTCCACAAACATAACTGGGGAGGTTTGCTCTGTATTTGGCACAATCGAAAGGTGCCCACCTTCCACAAAGGTCACACTGCACCTGAAACGAGATGAAAAACATTTTGCTAAAAAAAGGAAAATTGGAACTCAATATTTGTTCAAATCCAGATTTCTGGATGTCTGTAGTGATCAGGCAGAATAAGAATGAACAGAACAACAAAAAGTCAGCAATTTCTTCACACTCTGTGCATCTGCATTCGCCGACCCCGCTCCATCAGCGATCTTACAAAAACAGCCGACACCTGAGTGAAATATCTAGTATTAAGAAGATTTTATGACTGGATTTGTTGCACAGGTGGCTTCCAATCACAGTTCCGGTCTGCAATGGAAGTGACTGGAACAGATTCTGATCATTTGGATGGGTGATCGAATAACGTCGGTAATATAGGGTTACAATATTTATATATAAAGTGAATGTGTAGGTTTTTGGTTCCTTACCATTTCAGTCATGCTTTGTGCTTCATGAGCATCCAACATGGAGCAAACCACACAGAAGTCCTGTGCATTCCCTATAACATAATGATTGAAATTGACACTCTTAAAATTAACAAAGCAATTCATACAGTTTCATCTATTCATAATCCAAAATATGTCAATGTTGACATGAGACTTGCCAATCTTTAGTGTTCCACTCAAAGACTGATTTGATGTAAAATATTTACTGATGTAAAAGTCCAGCATAGTGTTTTTGCAGACTTCAAATATTTCTAAACTTACCTCGATACTTCAAAAGTGCACACGCAATATCCATTCTGCCCAAGACTATTGCATTTTCTCCTGTGTTGACATCTTGAACACAGCCCTTGCTCACAAACTCTTCTGCAAACTGGAAAATTAACGTTTCAGTATAAAAAAAAAAACCCAGACAATCCTCTGTCATACCTTCAAAATAAGAACTCCACAGCTACTGGAGTCTTGCTGCTTTTCATGCAGCAGAGTTTGTGATTGCCATGCAGCACTCTGTTCCTCTCGGTCTCGCAGTTTCAAGAAGTTTCTATGTATCATTAAAAGCCATTTTAGTTTTGTCTTCAAAAGCGTTAGGTTTTCTGTGTTCAAAAGTGTTAGGCTACCTCCAGTTTCGCAGAATTTTCCGTTCGTGCAGACACTCATCTCCCAATGGATCTAGAATCAAGACCCTTCTTTTGGTCATACAGACGATCTTTGAAAACAAAGGGACATGATGCAATATTACACAAATCAATAGTAGACTTGAGATTAAATTGTTTACCACACTTACTACAAGCATCCAGTGAGCTCCAAAATTTACAGGGCAAAGCCACATGTCCTCTGAAGGAAACCTCATCTGCGGGATAAATGTAGTAGTTGCATTAATTTATGAAAGCACTGTTATTATCATCATTGTTTGAATTACTTAAATACCTTAAGAAGACACCCAAAAAGGCCTGAAAATAACGAGGTTGACACAACTACACACAGATGTATCAGTTTCTGTTAAACACAAAAAAAGAGAAGTCTAAAATCTGGACAACACATCAGTAAGAATTCCAAAATTTTCAGTCTCAGCGACACCTGCAATTACTTAGCGTTGTGCTCAAAAGGAGATTGCTGGGACTGATGAGCTGTCGGTCAAACCTGTTACGAGACTTGTTGCTGCGTGGATCGTATCGTCATCATCTTCTACTGTTGTGTGGATTTTCTCTGTTTGGCCATTAAACTTCATTTGGACAAACCCTGCTGTCATCTTCTGCCACGCAGCGTACATGGCGGCAGTGGTTTTTTTTGGTGCTTTCAAATTTATGGTGTAATAGAAAGATGAACAAAATGACTGTGTAAAATTGAAATTCAGTGTTCCTCAATCTGATTAGATAAATCTAAATTCTGAAGGCTCAATTCCGGTAATACACAGATGACATTGTATTCCTCAGACAGACATCAACACCCCCATTCCTGACACAGACACCCACACACACACACACACACACACACACACGCACACACGCGCACACACACACACACACACACACACACTCACTCACTTCTCTTCGATCTACAATTGAATTGGTGACTCACTCGTTGAGTTTTTGATGACACATCACAGAGGCACTGCTAGCTCACCTTGATCCAACTTTTGGTCACACACACACACACACCACACACACACACACCCACACACCCACACACACACACCTGCACACCCGATTTCCATCTCATCACCTGACTACCAGGAAGAGTATGACATACAGACTGAATGGAAATGACATCATTAACCCTTGGCCCAACTGGCACAGTGAGAAAGTACAAGTCAGTGCTCAACAGTTCTCGCTTGTCGTTATCTTGGGCATTGGCTTACGTGAGAGACGGGATAAATTTAACCACATATCATTAATAATGCAGTCCACACCAGAAGCCATTAGAGTCTGCAGTGTGTATACATGATAAGGTTTCGGTTTAAAACTTCAGATTTGAATCCAAAAAGTCCATATTGTTAACTCGTGCTCATCCATTCATTATATGGGGACCAAACTGACTAATATGGAGGGCCACAACATTAATCAAAATCAAATATGAATTTCCCAAATTAGTCTAGTTGGCAAAACATAAAATGGAAATAAAAAATAAATAAATTCAATAAATAAATGAAAAAAAATGTGTAATTTGATGGACTCACCATCCAATGCTAATTTTATCTGTCTGATGTCTACAGTTGACTTTCAGAAACTATTTTGGGAATGTCTGAATAAAGATTTGGCACACTGTATCAGGCCAGATACAGTAGGTCAACAAGCCAAAAACAAGCATGCAGGTAGGGCATCACTGCTATAAAGATTACACTTTTCGCTGTAAACTTTCCGTCTTAACCACATATTAATGAGTTGGATAAGATTATTGTTGAGCAATAAATGTGTTGATTTGCATTATAATAAAGGTGTTGATTAGCAATATCTTGTCTTTGCAGATGTCTTTTCACGGATGCTGTGTCAAGTCATTATATCAAGGACAGTATCAAGGACAGTGTGACTCAAATGTAGGTGAGTTTTTATAGCATGAAGCATGCAAATAATATGTCTGGTCCTCTCTGAAAAAACAACGATAATGTCAGAGCAAACAGCGGTTTAGGATAGAAAGCTGTGGTAAGTCGTGGCAGCTGATTTTTCTTGAGGTCATGCTTGGTCTCAGACATATCCAGTGTGTTAGCATGAAGTATATGATGGTCGCCGCCACCTGTCAGAAGTGCTTTGTAATATTAACAATGCTAATCTATTTTAGGTGAAAAATAAGTGGTGAATGTGTAAACAGATGCTGAATATAACGTTTGATAGCCATCGGAACAGCAGGACTCAACTCCCAACATCCCCTGCTCACCCGATACCCTGACCAGCCAGCTGCCGCACTCTTCCTCAGCTTCTTTATCCAGCTACTGAAACAGTTGTTGGAGCTTAAGCATGGTGTTGGGTTTAATGGGGATCTCCCTTCATGCTCAGATGTTTCTCTTGGAAAGGCAGTGTGATGGATTTCTGGATAATTTCCACGAAACTGGTGCTGACCAGTCAGTCATAGCCAGTTTGGCTTAACACCTGCAAACTCCGAACAGTCCACAACCTTCTGACTTCAGACTTTTGAGCGTGTTTGAAGGCAGCCCAAGTTTTACGGCTTTGAGTTATTTGTTTAAATCAGTTGCACTTTCAGATATACATTTATGTGTTTAGCAGATGCTTTTATCCAAATTGCATTAGAGTGAAGTTGCGTTTAATTTGCTTAGTGCTTTCTCTGTTAAATGTGACAGAACCTTTGAGGTTTTGCTACAAATTGCGACAATATTTTAGGAATATTCTATTCATAGGAAATGGTGCTTGCATTTATTTGCTCTTTCTTAGGTTAATTTATGGTAAGTTAAGGATTGGGGGCAGTTTAAAATTATATCTAATTGAGGTGTTTAAATAATATTTTTAATAAATACTTTTTAATAAATAGATTATATCTCAAAGCTTTTTTAAGACACCTATTTTTCTGAATAAAAGCTAGATTATTCAAAACAGCAAGTTCCATTTAGAATGAACTTTAAAAAAAAAAGAAAGAAAATTAAAATAATTTATCCATCATCTAAACGGGCAAAAAATATTTAACATTTAAATTAAATAATGTATTTTAAAATATTATTTGTTAGGTATTTCTTCTCTGTATTTTTTCAAGTATTTCTTCACTGGGAGACCAATACATACTAATTTTCTTCTTTTATAGCGAATTGCTGAAAAAAGCATCATTCTACTTGTAAAATTGGAAAATGTCACTACATTTCTGGCCCTGCTCTTACCTTAATATTACTTTTGGACCTTTGAAATTATCATGTAAAAATTACTTTATAATGAACAAAGATAAGTTAGCCCAAGTGAATAGAAAACCTTGAAATGTTCGTTATAAAGGGGGTCCCAGCCTTTTCTGGCTTCCATTACCTAACATATTATTAAATTGTGCAGAGGGCAAGCAGTATTTTAAGGAACTTCCTTATCTTGTAAGGATGCCGTAGCTTTTTTCCTGTTTTGACCTTGTAGTTAATTTCTTTGCCGCAAAAGACTTTGATTTATAAATGTGTAGTCATCACTAGAGAACTGACTTTCAACTTGGTGGCATTGTTGTAGCTACTTAAACATGAACACGTCTTCTTACATGACTTCTAAAATGAATAAATCAATTTTGCATAATTTATTAAAATTATATCAGTTTAAAATGTTTTACACAAATACATGCAATTAACTACTTTTCTGAACCATTTCAGGGTCTTGGTCTTTGTCTTTTCATAGTCATAGTGATAATCATAGCCATTTACTTAACATCAACAACCTGACGATCAAATAAATAAAAAGCAACAATTCCCTTACATATGTACACGTGCGCTTTGAGACAGTTAAAACTGTGAAAAGCACCTTATAAATACTCATATTATTATTATTATTATTATTATATTACATGGAGCTGGAGCCAATTTCAGAAATTCTGGGAATGAAGCTGGGATTGGCCACTGCTCCAACTCATGAGGAGGGATCTTCCTCACCTTGCCACAAATATCTCCTGAACCTAAAGCTGCTATCAGCTGACAAGTTTTAAAAATTGTGAAAGTTTCACTGTAGCTTTCAGCTTGACTTAAAGTGCTGTATTAGGTTTCAAAAAAGCCATTTTTCACTGTCGGTAATGCACATCAAATCCTACTAGCAGAGATTTATAAGATTTGATCTGCTTTAATGTATTTAGCCACAACCAGCACTGTGCTACAGGAAATCCCATTTAACGTTGCCCCTCGTGTCTTGGACTTGGCTTTCAGAGACAGGAGAAGCCTGTGGTTTACAATGCTGCAAATAGAAAACAGATATCAAAATCCATCTTCATCCTTTTTGTGCCTTAGTGGCAGATCAAGCTAATGATTCCCTTGTCCGTGTAAAGAAAACCTAAAAAATAGCCACACTTTGGTTTAAGACTATAGCTACAGTATGTCTCGGGCCGCATACAAGTCTGGAATGTTCTATGTCTTGAATGGCCAACAAGTGGTTCATAATGTTCCCTTTTGGAACAAACCAGTAATGAGAGGCAAATGTTTCCAAACTTCATTTCACGTCACTGTATCCCCAACTGACCTTTTACTGCTAAACGTGGTGCACCTTGGTTTTCAACTGGTAAGGAAAAGGAAAAGAATGATTAGCCTAAGAAGATTAGACTAACAGATTTTCTATGTTGGCAGTGACCTTCAGAGAAATAGCATAATCATACATTTTCTTCTAAACTCTGAATGTCAAATACACAAGAGATCCACTTACCTCTACAATAAAATGAGAAGCTTGATCACAAAAACAAATTTTAGTGTGTGTCTGTGTGTATGTGTGTGGGTGTGTTGAATGGCTTTCTGACGCATCAGGATAATTTTTCAAAACTCTTTCTTTGTCTATAAGAATTAAAGACAAACATTTCCTTGTTTATCATATATAATTGAAAAAAAATGACCACTGCAATACGTGTGTTTAATGTGGTCGTCATTATTAATGAAGACAAGAAAAGAACGCTTTCTTAATTTTGAAAGAAAAATGGAAGTTATGTAGAAGTTCAATTTAGTTGAAGTTGAAATCAACAAACAAAGTACATGCACTAAGCGATTCAGACATCACAGACTTACAGTATGAACAGCATTTATTTATTTAAACCAACTATTGTCATCAGATAATGTGGGGAGAGTGAAAGAGAATAACTGAATGATTTTGAGTGATCACACACACACACACACACACACACACACACACCACACACACACACACACACACCACACACACACACACACACACACACACACACACACCACACACACACACACACCTTATCTCATCACTCATACTGAACATTTATAAAAAAAAATACACATCAGACTCAAGAGAGAAATTTGACGAGGAAGTTGATTCTGTCAAAATCAGAAAATAGATTAGTACTGACAAAGTTATTGAATCAAAAAGTTACTTCCTTTCATTTAATGTGTGTTGTTAGGCTTCATTTCTCGTGTTATAGTTGCAAAAAAAGCCAGGCTGTGACATAACAGAATATTCCTCGTGGTGGTGAGTTCCTCTCCACGAGTGAAAGAACATACTTGCTGGAAAGAGAAGCACTCTGACGTGAACAGTTTCAAGTTTCAAGATTCACTCTATCCTCGAATGACCTTCACATATGAAAATGGTCGACGTCTCCCTCGTTGAATGCTTTTGTACTAGCGTCTGCTTGTTTTTAAATCATTTTAAAAGTATTGTTTCTCTCTGCAAAAGTCATTTGTGGTTGAATCACAGCATTTTTTTTTATCTAGAAAAACTGCACAACGATACTGCACAAAACAGCACAACGCTAACATCTCGACGTCGCTAATGCTGTGGTAAATGAATTTGGTTTTAGTTTTGCTCCTGAGAGTTCCTTGCGGCTCCTTCACCCTCTCCAGCAACGCTCTTGATCTTGCACCCACTGGCATGCTTTGGCACCAGACACACTAGAGGGCAGTGTGTGTACAACATCAAACCGGCGGAGGAAGACGGTTCCAGAGCACATCTGTGAGTTTACGGCCTGATCCGCTTTATTATAAATGGCGTTGTCCTTTAAATGGCATTACTTAACAAATTTTCATCCAATGTTCCTAGCTGAGATTCCAAATGCGCCAAAACTGACGGGATTGCTAGCAGAACAATCAAAATCTTACGAGATGCTAATCTGAGACTGTTATCATTTCTTTCACGGTTTAATTTTATTATTCGTGTTTCATGAATCCATATTTACTGTTTTGAAGGTTCAGCTAATACATTTTTTTTTTTAACTCATGTCCGGTTAATCAAACCAAGTGAACCGCAGGTCAAAGCCAGGATTATGTTATTTAAATCACCAGATTTTGGCTATCCGACTAGATTTTCTCTGGCTTGCTCTTTTTTCCCCAATCATCCTCAAAGTGTCTGGGTCTCTTGGCACTAGACTGACGAGACGGCATCAAAGAGACATTGCCTCTGTCACATTATGCGGCTCCTCCTTGACCAGGTTTTGATTGAGCGTAGTGATCCACGACTGATGCCTCCCGGATACTGACTGACTCTAGAGGGAGAGAAAGACAGGACGACAGGAAGATCTTGTCATTCCAAGATGCACATCAGCGCACATGAGAATAAGTTGAGAGAAATGACAATGTTGGCCACGCTCGGAAGAGTCTGACAGTAGCTCATCGCATTCTATCTCCCTTTAAATGATGTCTCTCTCTTTCTCAGATCTCTTTGGAACCAGATCTATTCAATTACAGAGGTGCAGCACGGTGCATAGACAAGACGGAAGACAAGTTTGCAGTTGCTGCCAGATTGTATTGGTCTGTTAACAAAAATGTAGATTTTTTCATGTGGTGGTCTTCAAACTATTTCACAAAAAGAAACATGTACTGTAGAGTTACTAATAAAATTTCAGGTGAAGAAAAAAGCAAAGCATATTAATAAATAAATTAATACAATTGTTTTTTTGTTTTGTTTTTCTAATTCAAAAAGCAAAACAAATAAATAACTGTCTTTTATACTTCAAAGGGAAATCTGATTTGTTCAGGTAACAAAATTATGTACACTTCATAAAATGTCTCATACTTTACACATTTTCTTTATTCACTTGACATTTTGTTCTGATCACATTCAAAATCCTTTCAAGTTAATTTTATTAACTGTTTTGTAAAAGTTTAGGAAACCTGAACTCATAACTGTAATTGAACTAATCTGTATAAAATAAATACATGGATCACATATTGATGATCAAAATCACATTTAAAAGAAAATGTGTTTTATTTGAATGCAGCTTAAAGTGTGCATGGTTTGAACAATGTGATATGTAAATAAGCAATATGATTAATGGATCACCAAGACACACACACACACACACATCAGATGTTTGTATATTTGAACTAATCATACCACAAATAGACAAGCATTACAGTATATGCAATTACATTTTATATAATGTATCATAAATATGTTCCAAAAATGTGTGAATTTACTTTTATGAGCGCTACGTTTACACATCAAGAGTTTAAAAAAAAAAAAAGAAGGAAAAAACTGCTTTTGCTCATTCACACTTCAGCAAGTCACTGTGCCCTGACCTTTCCTGCAGTTACATCAGTTACTTCTTAAGCCCAGATATAGTCCTGTGGAATTTCATCCTCATAATTCTCTCATTTGGCGAGCACAGCATGCTGCCTGTGCCTTGTATGAAAAATCAGTGTCAGCGGGGTTTAAATGGCCACTCGCACACATGCTGCTATCATGCACTTTGAACTGAGGCTCTTGTCCTCATGCATTTTACATTTACATTAAATATGCATCTTTGAGTAACACCTTGTATGCCACGATGCAATTGCGCACAATTTCAATGTGTCAAAAACGCTCGCTGCGTATGCATGCTTGCGCCGGGTGCTCATTCATTTGAAGGATGCTGGTTAATAGGTGAGAGGCTTCCTGGCACTTCAGTCTGATGACATTTCAAACATCTGTTTTAAATTTCAAACTGAATTTTGTCTTAACCCTAGGACCTTTTTGATACAAATACCGCTTAAATTACTTTAAATGTCTTAAAAGTAATGAAAAAATAAACAGATGTGAAACATAGCATGTCTGAAAGATTTTATGAGATCCTGGAATATGAAAATATTACAACTTTATGTGCAAATATATAGAAAAAAACAAGCCAGTTTTTTTCTTCAACGAGGAGAATTTATGACCCACTTGTGGAGAAGTGGTATAGTGATACAAAAACTGTAATGTCCTAAAATTAAGAAAACAATAAATAAAAATGTAAATGGTCTCAGGTCACAAGCATGTTTTATGAAGTCCTAGAATATGAACATATTGCAAGTTTGCAAGCTATAGAAACAAAAACAACCCAGTATTTTTTCAATGAGGGTCATTTTAAACCTCTATGGGAGGTGTATGTAGTGATACAGAAATTTCCTAAAAATAATGAAATAATAAATAATGTAAATCGCCTCAGGTCGTAATCATGATTGAGGTCCTGGATTATGAAAATGATACCACTTTATGTTTAAAGGTGCTTTCAAACCAGCCTCAGTTAGTACGGTTGAATCACACTACAGTTCATTTTCCTATTCGGTGCAGTTTGTTAAAGTAGTGAAAGCGTCAATCGCACTCAGGTGTGCATACAAATATAAAGAAATATATAGTTTGTCTCAAGTAATGACAACAAACTTTAAAGTATACAATGACTAGCACACAATAAGCCAGCACAGTCGTGTGTGTGTGTGTGTGTGTGTGTGTGTGTGTGTGTGTGTGTGTGTGGGTGTGCATGTCTAAGTGTGTGTACCAAGATCCTTATGGCTCAAGCCTGAGACCACCACCCACCAAAGCAAGCCATTCTTCACTCTGGCCTCCACTGGTTTGGGTCTCATGTTCTGCTCAGTCTCAGTCGTGCTCAACTCCTGCTGTCCTGTCTTTTATCTCCAAGCTTTTTTTATTTTTGCTTTGAACTAATTTGACTAAAAACTGTACACAGAGTTATCAGCAATTTGTTATTTTAAGGCTGACCAGTCACAACGAGAGCAAGGCAGGGATGGACTCACGTGCACTTCAAGGATGAGATCAAAAAGAGCATGAAGGGTTAAGTTTTCGTCTAAGGTTTAATCCACATGAACAGGAACAAGACTCCACTAGTGACAGGACACACTGCGACAAAATGACAACAAGATAATGACTGGACCAACTTAAATACATGAGATAATAACCAATAATCATTAACACAAAACACCTGAGTTATAATAGATTGTGAAAGCATGTGGATAAAACACAAAACAAGATGGCGGCGACACTGTGAACTTCCAACATAAAAGTCTGTGAACATATCAACATAAAAGTCCTGACCGGCTCTAAGCCGGGATCTGTGACATGACCATTGTGTTTCAAGAAATACTGAAGTCAAAATGACATGAATTGAAGTTGATGTCCAGTCTGTTCACTCACATGTTTGAGAACATTGTACACATAACTCTAATAATCTATGCAGCTGTGACTGAGTGTTTGTTCACACATTCCGTGTTTGGTTTGCTTTGCTTGAAACCAATTTCCCACTTTGGTTCGGAACTTTTGAGCAGATTTATATACAGTACAGAAAACTGGTTTTGGCAAAGGGCCAGAAGACCCTGCTAAAGAGATGGTTTTTTTTCTCGTTTAAAAAAAAACTAATACAGTTCTCTTAAGGTCAATTTTTGGTTTGCATTTACTGAATCAATCACAAAATCACTGTGTTTTAAAAATAAACAGGTTCTTTAATCCAACGTTGCTTATTGGGAAAGGGGTTGTTGTTTTTGACAATGGTCAAGTTTGAGACATGTCAAAGTCTTTACTTCACAGTCCCAAAACAGGCGTTCAGAAGAACTAAAGTCTATGAGACTGCCGATGTGATTGCCTGTGTCTGTGTGTCCACCTCTGTGATTGGTTGGCAACCTGTCCAGGGTGTGTCCGGCTTTCATGGCTCTGAATGAAAACCCAGAAATGGGAATTTGTCACTCTTTACACTTCTTTCTCCCAATTCAATTCTCCTTCCTGTGGCTGAAAAAAAAATGTTTGTTTTGCTTTTAAAAAAGGATAATAAAAGATCCATAAAAATACATTTCCAAAATGTGCTTTTTTATACATGCAGGAACAAAGTGCAGCAAGTGATTCTCAGAAACATCACGTCTGAAGATTAATCAAAAATACATTACATTGGACATACTGCGAATCTTAGTGAGTTTGTCAAAATTCCTTTAGCATTGGCTACAGAGATATTTTAGCGAAAGAGCAGTTTCAGACACAGTTTATGCATAAAAATATAAAGTTCATACACACAGCCTTATGGGGTTTTTCAACGAGTTTTGAAAAACTCAGCACTCTAGTTGCTATGATGGAGATGAGAAGATGCCTGAAGAAAATGTCAACTCTTATTTTCTTCCCTTAATTCCCCAACATGATTAAAAACCGTATAGGTGTGTCTGAGTGTGTGTGTGTGTGTGTGTGTGTGCGTTTGGGGTGTTTGCTGAAGACTAAATTGTTTAAAATGATAAGATTACCTTCACACATTGACAGCTGACAGCTTTGTAATCCATTATACGGTGTAAATGTATCACGTGAAGAGAAGCACTTAAGAGTTTTCACAGGGGATGTGCTGACCTCAAGCACATATATCTGAGTTTAGGGCTGTAAAAAGGCTTTTTCACTCTTTAATAGTCTTTCACGTTAATAGAGTTTTAAACATTAAGCATTCATCAGGATTATCAGGTGTGCTCCTCTAGTGTTTGCAATATAGTGGAGTAGATACTGTGACATCCTATTCATTTTTTATTTTTTTCAAGTATCTCAATTAAACAAGCTAAGGAAATCTTTAAAACTTAAAATATTGTTGTTTTAGTCATATTATATATTTAGGGGCTTTGACCAGAAGGGATGCAGATCAGTGCAGTTGTACATTTTACATCAAGCTTAAATTCAGTGCATATTTCCTTTGCGCTGCTGTTTCTTACGTAGTTTGTTTGACAGTGGGTCTCGCCTTGGTACCAAGTAATCAATTTACTATGAATCAGAACTGGAGACAAGCCAGCAATTCAACAGCAAAGCTCCCGGAAAGTTTGCTGTGCCTGTCTATTATATAATTTATTCTTGGACTGCGGTTCACACATGAACACAAATGAAAAAAGCCCATGGCACATACCACCAGCGGTGCTATTCTCACTACCTAACTCACCTGGCATGTTACTGAAGCACTTGTTTTATTTATCCTCAGTGTAACCAGTCTAGCAGAAAAGCCATCTGCTTAGTGAACAGAGTGCTGTAGCAAAGAGGATCCGATTGGAAACTCAAGCTTGAGGCCTTTTAAGGCTTTTCCAAGGGGAATTTGCATGTTTCCCTTGTTTGTCCTGCTTGTGTTTCTCAAGTTCACTAGAGTTTTTGAAGCAATGAGGACAACTGTTAGCTGTAAAATAGTCTATGGGTATGAGTGAAAGTGTGATTGTAAATGTAAACGTATGTGATCGGCCACAGGGATGTATCCGACCTACTGACCTGAGAGGCTCCAACTTCAAACAAAAATAAAAAAATAAAAAATGTGACCCAAAAAAACCTTGTACTTTTCAAATTCAAATTTTATTGGTCACACATATTATACGTAGTACAACATGTAGTGAAATAAGTTTTGATCGTTCCAGCATTTTAACATCTGGATGTGGGAAATACAATCAAATGTGCAAAAATGGGAAATATAATAAAATGTAGATAAAGAATAGAAATACAATAAATTACAATAGATATAAAGATAAAATCTGAAATATGAATCCATGTAAAATACCACATAATCAAGATAAAAATACAATCAAAACACGTAAAAAAAGTAAAAAAAATACAAAAAGTAAGTAAAATACAAAAAAGTGACTCGGTGATCCAAAAAGTGTTATAGTGTTCAGAACGCAACAGAAAGAAGAGTCCGTTGTTGGAATGGCTGAGGTCTTCCACGATCGCCCTGGCCCTGGACCAGTACCGCCTGTTATAAATGTCCTGCAGTACAGGGAGCCCAGTGCGAATGGTGCGTTCAGCAGGCTGCTCTTTGGAATCAAAAAGCAGAAACAAATACTCCTGGTAATATTACTGTTTGGCAATTCACATAAACTTAGTTGAATCATATTCAGTCAATTAAAAATCAGAATATGCAGAATAATATCACAATGCAAATTAATTTCATACAGCTCCTTTGGAACAGTCCACTTTTTACTAATAAAACTGTTTTATTAATAACCTGAACCTGAACTTGATTAGTGGCATTGTCTGGTTGCTTGGCTACAATCCGAATAATATTTAAGTACTTTTGGTGGCGGGAAGTGTGCAGGAATATTTATAGAAGCATCTTTGCTTTCCCTACATGATATTGATACATCAATCAAACAATAAAATCGCAGCATTAGTGATTTGTTGGCAGAAAATAATTAAGCTACACAATATCATAAATCATTAAATAACTCTAAAGCATCTTTCCAAGTGACAATATCCATCCCATCGTTAATAATCCCCAATAATTTAATCTCTAATTAATTGAAACACATCCTAACATTTCAACTCAAGCCTTGATCAAAAATGTGACTTGTGTGATCACATTTCAAAGCCCCCACCCTCCAAAAAAATCACAACATGCATGTCATTACCGTACAGTTGGAAGTCGGTCCAGCTTCATCTAAGATTGGAGAAGAAAAGAATAAAGGAAAGTCCTGACTCAGCATGACATGTGCCTTCGGAATGTGAGCACAATTTTTAAACGACCATTCCCGAGGCCTCCACGCTGTGCGCAAGCTCTTCAAGGGAAGGAACGCAGCAGCAGAAGGTGGACAAGATTTTTCAGCACATCCGAGAAGGCAGGAGACAGCGGGTTGGCACACAGGCTGGCACAGTGAGAGCTTGGGAGAGCACTCAAAGGCTTCAGAGAGGAGCTGGCACGCAGCCGTGTTTAGCACACAAAAGGCTAGATCAAAGGCCGCTACAGCACCCCTGTCCCACTTTCATCTGCTTTCCACACCTGACTTGAAGTGACCGCAGGGGGCAATTCTTGATCAGAGGTGCCCTCTCCATTTATTCCGCTGTACTACTTTCCTTTGTCGTTCTCAATGACGATGGCGACATAGGTTTCTGCCAAACAGGGAACAACCAGCGCTGGATTGTTCATACAAATCTATACCTGAATCCAGAATGAAACTCTGTGTTGTGATTCGATTCAAGTCATCCAGAATCTTTCAAATCTTTATTTCCCAGACGTCGTTTGCAAGATCACGTTTAATCCTTGTTATGACATCGGTATGTGCAGACAATGCATGGCTCAGTCATTTTCAAAAGATTATGCCAGTTGCTTTTTGGTTACAAATAAAATGTCTATACGAATTCTCAAATAATTCGAAAAGTCAGCAATTTCACAAATAACTTCCCTGAGAAATAATATAAATTTGTGAGAGAAGAAACAGACTATTTATGTTATGTAACATCAGACGTAAATCATTGGTTTAGGATTTATGCAAAGCTACGAACAAAGCTAATTCAAATTTTTCATTTTTCATTATTTTGCAATTATAAATAACACATTTCTTGAAAATGCTTTTTGTTTCTTGATTTTGTCTATGCACACCACCTATGCATGTCAGTCATTAACCTTTTGTATTAAAATTGTTAATCATCAAAATGTTCTTACATTAATTTCCATTCTTACACTCAAAGAAATCAAGTTCATATATGAACAATGGCAATGAACTTCAGTTCAGTTGAGTTAATTGTCAGACATAGGCGTCATATTTTTGAAAAACGTATATATTTATGTAAAACAATATTTGTTTGTGTGTGTATGTGTGTGTGTGTGTGTGTGTGTGTGTGTGTAGGTGTGTGTGTTGTTAAGTACAATTTTATATATTTATTTCAATGCGGACTAAAAATAAGTCTTATTTATGAGGTAGGCCCTGTTTTTTTTGGAAAGAAAGAATGGTTATTATCCAAGCACATGCTAGCTTATGTTATAGAGCAGAATTATACAAGCATTCTAGATCGACTGTGCAGAAAACCACAGCATGATTATATACGAATGCCATAAAACCCGCTTTAGACGTCAAGAAGAAAGGTAAAAGTGTGGCATTTAGTCACAAAATGCCTCGGTGGTCACTCTAAATTAAGGAAATTGCAATGAGTTGCATTTTGGGGAAAAGCAACAAGCCCCCAGGGTCTGTCAAAAAATGAAAGAATAAGAAATAAAAAGACAGATAGAAGAACATCTTTCTTTTGGTGCTACGTTGTGAAACGTATGATTCGTATTGTTTCAATCAATCCACATTTAATAGACAGCAACCCAGAGACAACCTTTGGGGAGTCATGAAAGCTGACAGATGAAAACTTACCGCAGTCATCAAAGACCGCGCAAGCACCTCGTGCTTTCATTCAGATGAGGGATGGACGCAAAAATGTGATTTTCATTTTCTTACAGGGCACAATACAGTAACTCAGCTGAAATTGGTGTCATATTCCGATGACCTGTGAGAAATGGGCCAGAAAAACTCACAGTTCTGCCATCAAAAATTTGCTTGCTTGATTGTGAATTCAAAATAGCTTTTGCACAAGTGCTGCATGTAGGCACGAAGACGTGTTGGTACATGTTTAACAGGGTTGTTGTCTATATTTTTTTCTCATGAAACCGTAGGAACAGCTTAGGGGGAATTAGGGTCTTGAGGGGAAAAATATCTTTCCCCCTTTCTTTCCTTTTTCCTTGTACATTTCAGAATTATGTAGTATAAAAAAAATCAGTTTTTCAAACAGAAATAAATACAAATAGATTTGAATACAACTCTACACTTAGTTCAAAAGTATAATTAGTGTGCTGTTACCGGCATGACTTTTATTGCGTGCTAAAATTTGTTATTAATCTATTCTCACAGTCGGAATGGAGCTGGTGACACCACCCAAGGTATGATGATTTTCAAGTTGATATTTAAGTGCAGATGTACAGGCTAAGTTTTTGTACCTGTCACATATGATGCTTCATATTGAGAGAATAAAGACACATTTACGAGATGTTGTTTTTAGTAAAAGGAAGTAAAACAAATAGCAACCGCACAAAGGAAAACATTGCAGATGCAAACTCAAAAAACAATGATTTAACAGAAACATTGTCATGACCATGAAAGTTTTGGAACCCAAAGCCTGAAAGCAAAAATTGATGTCTCAGATTTATAAAATCAGAATTCTGAGTTTAAAAGTCAAAACTACTAGTGAGTCAGAATTCTGACGGCAATCTACCTTTATAATTCGCAATTCTGAAATATGAAGTCAGAATTCTGTCTTAATAACCTACAATTATAAGAAAAATGGTTGCAATACTTTTTCTTTTTTTAGCAACAGGCTTCCATACAAATGTGCTTAACAAAAACATTAAAATATATATATCATATAATTACAACTTGGATTTAAGAAATCGTCCAATTGAAACATTTGTTAATGTTTAGTTCTTTCAGTCTCAAACACAAACTACCCCTTAACTAAAGTGGAACATGTTGAATTACTACAAACAGACAATAATGTACATTAATCTGGATGTTAGTCTTTAAAAAATGTGATCTATGCCCACCTCAAATTATAAGTCATTTAAATAATTTTTAATTAGAATTTTTACACAAAGTGTTTTTCTTTTTATTTTCTCTGTGACACAAATTAGAAACTAATAAATTTCCTTGAAAGTTACAGCAAAGACTAGTGAATATTTTTCGTGTTAAAAGTCTTCATGCTGCTGTTGTTTTGATACTTTAAGCAGAAAGAAGAAAGCGCGAAACGTTTACGATAGTCTAATTAGTATCTTTTCCTCAGCACTCAGCAGCTCACTCTCTCTGAACTCTGGGTAATAAAAAAGCCACATATCTTCAAAACAGGAAATGGTTGTTGTTGTTGTGGTGGGCCCTTTTAGATCTCACAAGGATCAATATCCCTGTAAAATCAAATGGACAGATCAGATGCTTCAAATGGGCCTTTTTTCCAATTTACAACCCGGTTGGATTTTCACGTATCCGTTAGGCCATAGAATTCGAATGGTAATGAATTGCCAGAGACTTTTTTTCTCCTTTAAGCACAACAAAGTTAACTCTTTTTTTCATTATTAGGCTAACTACTTTCAATGCCAACTACGAAGATGTTGTGCCCGAACCAACTCGACTGTCATCAAATTAATTCTTGCTTCGTGGAGTGTTGACATGCCTCAGCCAGCGAACGCGGCCTCCATCACTAACAATCTAAGCTGATTATCATGCAAAATTGGCATGGAAACTGTCATACTGCTGTGGGATTTCACTATTTCAGCAAGATTTAGAGGAATTGTGCATGAAAAAAGGTGTTTTACTGGAAATCCCAAGCTTATAGCTTAAAGAGATATTGAAGATGCTGGCAGTTCTTTCTGCATAGGTATGAAATACTGTATGGCGTGTGTCTGTTCAATCATAGATAAGCTTCTGCCTCCTAACAAGGTCTGATCCAATGAGAGTGTCTGAGCGAGTGTGGTGAACTATAAACAAGCTCTTATGTTGAACAGATGTGGGGTTCCTGCCTCCGTACGACACCGGAGCCTGGAGTCAAATACACGCACGCACCAGCAAAGGGAAAAACTATTGTTTTGGTAGCATTTTCCGCATAGCTGAGATTTTTCGTGGCGAGCACAACATGTTAAGGCCAATCAGAATGTCGTGAAGAGAATCTGTAGTAAACAAAGCCAGAAGACTCTCGTTATACACAAATGCGAAAGGCAAAGGAATAACAGAGAAGAAGTGGAAGAAGTGCAGCTTTAGTTGATTTATATCTTCATTCTGGTAAGAGTGCAAACAGAAGACACAGCTGGTGCCGGTCCGCTATGGCGTCAGAGACGAGAAAGCGGATTTAGACGATTGTATCAGAACTTTACGCAACCCCTGTCCTTGACTTGAACCAAGTTCTCGTCTCATTCCTGGCGGTTTTACGTAACTCTTCACAACTGGAAGGGGTTTCTTGAACACCCCATCAAAACAGGTTAACTTGCTATAAGATAAAAGTGGATTTCACTTTTTTTAAAGTGCAGTTTTGAAGTGAAACAACTTGTTGCTGGAATACAATTCTCTTCATCGTATTGAGTTGTTCCTTTTTTGCGAAAAGGTGAACCCTATAACCTCTGCATTCATCTCCTCTGATGCCTTGAACATTGCTTTTGCTCCAAACTGCCGTTCAGTTTCGACACCTGTGCAGAAAAAGTAGAACTAAGGACACATTTTCATCAAACCAACCAACGAACGCTCTCTCTCTCTCTCTCTCTCTCTCTCTCTCTCTCTCTCTCTCTCTCTCTCTCTCCCTCTCTCTCTCTCTCCACAAATCCCTCTATTGCTTTTCCATGTCACAACTTGTTTTGAAATTTCACAATGAATTTCCATCCTCTGGCAAACAACATAGCTTGAGTAAATACCTGTCTTACGTAAGGCCTGAAATCAAAGCAGATAATGATCGCTGGCTTAACAGATTTATTGGGCTGTCCGACACGTTGCCTGTTAAGATATGTACACAGTAAACAAATAGGCAATTTCAGTTGAAAGAGCTTCTGGTTGTTTTGCAGTCCTGATGCAAGCAGGAACAAAACTGTAAAATCTGTTCAAAAGGATTTTTTTATTTCTAACTAAATTTTGACAAAAATGTCAAATCTATTTTAAAGTAAACTTAGCTTTTGCTTCTTTAATTGTGTAAATATTTTCTTCGAAATTAGACGTTATAGTGTCTGTAACTGATAATTATTGATGCCATTAATTACCATGAATGATTAATGAGAAAATCATTAATGTTTTTGGCAGCATCCGGATATTTAGATCTCAAAACACCAAACACGTACAATTTGATCAAATTAACCCTCAGAACGCAGGGCTAAGGAGGACCAACAAAATAAACCACCTGAAATCCTCCTATGAATCTACCAGTAGTGTGTATCAAATAATAGTTATGTTTTAAATTGTTGGAATCCAAAAATGGAACATTACTATGGAACATTGGCCTGTACGGACAATTTGTAACTGGACCTTTCAAGTTTATGTTTGAGTAACTCTGGTCTAAAACCTTATTAAAATTACGTTTTGGAACTTTTTCAGTAGTTTTAACCGATAAATAGATAAAGAGACCCCATAGTTTAACACAAAACTAGATATATTTTGAAAAGACCAAAAAATATTGACTAGTTAAATGTTTGAGCTATTTTATCTCAGACCAAAGTTGTAATGACATTTTTATACTGATGTTAAGTAAAGCTACCAAAGCAGAACAAAGCCATTTTAACATTCGGTTCTTGTTGGATTTGTACAAGAGTGCAAAACCTGGGGAGCTGTGGGGCCTTGTCTTTGTCAGTGGCAAGACAAGTTGCAATCTGAAGAAGGCTGTCAAGCTAAGACCCCTAATCAAATCACTTACCCTAAACCCTCAGGGATGGGAGTTTACAAATGCTACATGGTTCCATTATGGAACCATTCAGGTTAAGGCTCACATTGGCTTTTTTTAGAGGTTTTGTGTCATAATTGCTGAAAGTGCCTTTTGCACTTTTTGACCCTGTCAGTCTTGCTCGGTCATTAATGTGCAAATCATGCTAAAGAGCAAGTAATGCAAAAACAACTAACATCTTTTTTGAATGGCAAAAAACGTATATTTTTTGCTATATGTTTCAATCCCTCCCTCTCTGTCTACATTGTTTGTTTCAGTTTGGTTTAGTTCAATTCTACACTACACAGCTTTTTTTCTGGCAAGCAATAATTTTCAAGTAGCACTGCATACCTTCATCAGGATTGTAAGAAAAAAAGTCCTTTGATGTGACAAAAGGATGATTGGATCATATTTTTATGGTTTTCTTTCCCCGGAGGTTTGTAATGTGGACATCTGTCAAAATTTCAAAAGGGCATCAATCTTCCTTCGAGGTCCATGTCGAGGCACAACTAATTTTGCCAAGAAAATGTATATGTTACGGTCAGAGCCCCCTGCCCGAGGCTTGTGTCCGGCACTCAATAACCTGGCAATTGCGTGACCGCCAAGGACAGTGCTTTTGTGGACCGCCCAGCCGAGATTCTAGAAAGAAGAAGAAGCCTCTCTTTAAGCTGATCGGCTGTTCTTCGTGGAGTGTTGTATTTTATAACTCCGCTCTAAACGTGAGGTGTGCTGCTTTTGGCTCTGCCTGGTTTGAAAAATAATTGCTAAATAAATTTGATAAACATGGCAGGCGAAAAAACACCTCGACTGACACGGAGGTCACGGCTCTGAGGCGTTGGACCCACATGCACAGATGGAGATGAAGCGACGGGTTAAATCCAAAAGGCTTTAATCGGAGTCAGGCAGGCAAAAGTCGTCAACGGCAAACAGTACAGCGAAGGCAGGGCATAGGAGGTAAACCACAAAGCAGGCAAGAAGGTCGGCAACAAGTAATCCAAACGAGATCCAAAAACGGCAGGCAAAAACGAGAGTCGGGAAAACGGGAATCTAGATCGGCAACGAGACTTAGACGAG
This sequence comes from Paedocypris micromegethes, assembly GCA_028031935.1. Taxonomy (NCBI): domain Eukaryota; kingdom Metazoa; phylum Chordata; class Actinopteri; order Cypriniformes; genus Paedocypris; species Paedocypris micromegethes. Next base: position 21,149,500 of record CM051497.1, on the reverse strand, counting down.
AAGTAAACGCTGGTAAGGCTGGCTATAAACACAGACAAACTGGCGCTGAAACATGGTGAAAGTCAAACTTAAATACATTGGCTGATGAACTAATAATTACAAAACACAGAACACCTGATCACAACATAAACGGTGGGTCAAGATGGCGGCGACGTGGCGAGATTCAAAATAAGAGTCCAGAAGTGAATCAAAATAAAAGTCCATGACGTCACGCGCCGAGACCCGTGACATCGACTGGTGCCATCTGACCACTGAAGTTTACATAGTCTTGTTGTGTCTTAAAAGAATATACCCAAGTTTTTCACTGCCAGAAAAAAGCGTTATGTCTACCATACGTATAACTCTTAATAACTTTTTGCCATTTATAAACTATGTATATTGTTATTGGTAGCTTGGGTTTGCCAAAGTCATTAGGCTACAGAACATTGCCTTCTACTGGATGTAAATATTAATTTGGGAATTCAGATTTATTTTAGGATGTTAATTTCTACTTCTGTAGTTATTTTTGTGAAAGTATCTTAAGAGTAATACAGAAGTAACGTAACATATTACATTTCTGAGACAGTAATATTGTAATGTAATAGATTACCTTTTACAAATAGCAACAAGTAATGTTTATTGTATTACAATTTTGAAGTAACTTGCACAACACTGGGTACCACAAATGAAACATCCTTGAGCAAGATATCAAAACTGCCATGCTTCTAAAAACCTGCTCACACCACAGTTTGTTACTGCCAACTGCTCTTTGTTTGCACTTTACTTTGTGTATTCACTTGGTTGGTGTGAGTTAAATGTAAATGTCTTAATGTGGTACTTAATGCTAATAATACTTAATGCGATGATTTCTATGTTTGCTTTGGGCCAAGATCAGTTTGTATTCCCACCTCAAGTTAGAGCGTGTTTGAAGCTAGACTCAGAAGAGACCACCTCATGTCAGAAAATATGAAAAATGTAAACCATATGTAGTGCAGGGCAATTGTTTCTGCATTCGCATTAGAGGTCAGAGGCTTTTTCATTCATTTTGAGTAAGTCTGGAGCATTTCGAGCAAGTACTTTAAAGCATTACTTTCACAAGATCTGATCAAATCAAAACAACAGAAGCTGATTTCTTATCTTTTAGGATGCCACATTTCCCTTTTTCTACACAGCAGAGCGAGAGCATTACAAATCATTTGATTACTTTTGCTTCAGATGGGATATGGAACGGCACAGCTCTTACCCCAGGAGCCCTGCATTGCACGTAAAAATCAAATTAAGTCCTGCAGCTTCTGTGTTTTAAAATAATTAACTGAGTTAAGTGCTGTCATTGTTGTAGAATGGAATTTAATGGAACATTAATAGTTGTTACTAATATTTTTTTTGGAAAATGTCCCTAAGACATATCCACTTTTACTAAGTAAGGTGAATTACTAAGCATTGTGATTGTTACGGATGTAAATGTTCAAGTCCAAGTTCAGTGCATTTGTAAGGCCCTTTTCACTGTTACAACTTTCTCAAAGCGAATGTGTGAAAATGTAAAAAAGATTGATCATTTTATTCATTTGTTCGTTGGTGTTAAGATAATGGCTACGACTATGACCAGTGAGCAAGCATATATGCGACAGTACCATTGTCTCTAGTGCCAGTCTCCTCTGGCATTCTAACTCTACAAAATCAGTGCATTGGTTGAATGAAGTGTGATTAAGATACAGCATCAGGTTTGGGTACAAATAAGAGTGAACAAATGAAACATTTGTTATTTTTGGAAGTCTATTTTTAAATGCAATTTACAGAAGTGCAGATTGGATTAAATGTCTTGATCAAGGACTCTTCACTTGTGGTACTAACTGGCCTCAATATTTGTACCTGCATGATTTTAAATAATATATTAATATTATAATTAGGGCTGTCATACAATTTTTTCAACTAGTTAATCACGCTTACCTGACCAAATGAATTGCGATTAATCGACGGAAGCTTGTAATATTGGATATTGAGGTGTAATATGTACATTAATGGAAACTCAACACTCAAGACTGTTAAAAAATGTAGTATAATTTATGTTCAATTTGCAATGTATTGTTTTTGAGGTCGAGTCTCACTTTTTGTACGATAAAGTCACACAATAAAAGTCAATTTTGGTCTTATCAAGTTTTGTACATTAATTGAAAGTTTTAAGTACATATTTTTTAGGTTACACTCTTAATAAAAACAGGATGTTGTGTTTTTTGTAGAAATAATAATAATAATAATAATAATAATAATAATAAAACTAAAACGTGAAGCGTGATTTGCCTTTCTTTTGTCAGCTGAAAACGAACTGTACGTTAAAAATCATTCTAACATGAAATTTATGTCAACAAAAAGCTTAGATCGTCTGTTTTTTTTTTTAAAAACAAGTAAATGCAGTGTTGTCTGGTCGGGAACCTTTTTTGCTGAGAGAGCCATAAACACGGCATATTGGTAAAAAATGAAATCCAAAAGAGCCATACCTGTTTAAAACTAAATACAAGTAAATCTATGCATATTTGTAAAACCAATATGAAATGCTGTACTTTCAACTGTTTTTGATAACGCTGGTATTATACGTATCATACTCGTGTGGCTCGTTTTCAACTTCTAACTCTGACAAAACAAACGTGCGGTCACGACCAGTGCACATCGGTTGTTTCACTGTTTCAGGACCCCCAGGTCAAATAAACTCAGACATATACAAATACATTTCCAATAAATCAAACACAAATAAAATAAATTTAACATCGGGAGGGCATCCATTTAAACTTGAATTTATTTTACAACTTTTAACTTATTTTACCCCATGCTAAGCGATTAACTCATCTCACACAAACACGCGGCTTGGAAAACTCCAAAAGAAATATGTCTAGCAAACATATTTGTGCGACTGGAACCCAAAGATTTCCGCTATTAGGTAGCGAACTAATGAAAATTAAATGAAGGGCGGGGAAGTTAACGTCCTGACGTCACGACAACGTTACGCATAATCCAATAGAAAACATGGTGTTGTCTGGAGGAAAGCTGTGATTGGCTCTATGGCCGGCAACCAGGAAATTAATGAATTGAAATACCGGCGAAAGTTTTAAATGCTTTACGTTATTATTTATTTTTAAAGATTTGTCTAAGAGCTATATGCAGTCACCAGAAGAGCCATATATGACTCGCGAGTCATAGGTTTTCGACCCCTGATCTAATCCATATGACTCCAAAGTTTTGGCTTTTTGAACAGAGCAAGTTATTTGCAGTTGAAAAGGAACTGTGTTTGTGTTGCTCGCTGAGAGGGGAAAAGTAGGTCAGTGTTTAAGTAGGTCTTAAACACTTTGCGCCTAAGTGACAACACTTGAACTCAATGATTGTGAGCTGTGGCTCTTAATGAGCACATCAGGAGACAGCTCGGGTTCTCTTGATTCTATTCATTGCACGTTGCCAAACCGAAAGTAAAAAAAGGCAACTGTGATTAATGGCATTAAAAAGAATTGACACGATTAAGCACTTCAAATGAATCACTTTGACAGCACTAAATATAATATAATATAATATAATATAATATAATATAATATAATATAATATAATATAATATAATATAATATAATATAATATAATATAATATAATATTTGAAATATTTATTGTCACGCGCGCTCCCCGTTGATAGACAGAGCTCGTGTCACGCTCTTCGGTGCAGACAGGAGCCGGAGACCGTGGTGAACATAGAAACGGGACTTTACTGATACGCACATACATACACACACCAACTCAGGAATACTGGGAACAGAAACTCGGGAAAATAAACACTCTGGTGTAACGACATTGACCGACAAGGAACAATGAGACTGGTGAGACTTAAATACAAACGCAAACGAGGTACAAACGATCAACAGGTGAAACCGACAAATCACGTGACTACATCCACTGACACAAACAAGGAAACATAGTGCGCAAGGAATGATGGGGGTTGTAGTCCGTGAGTGACACGCAACACAGAGACAACGACGATAAGGTGGTGACGAGCAGACAGACTCGTCACAGAACCCCCCCCCCTAAGGGGCGGGCTCAGAACGGCCAAATGTTCTTCGCCGACCGGCAGGTGCACTCTGGCGGGCGGCCGGGCGGGTCGCAGCGACGCCTGGTGGGCGGCGTGGAGGGCCTGGTGGGCGGCGTGGACGCCTGCACGCCGCCCACCAGCGACACCAGCACCAGCGACGCCTGGTGGGCGGCGTGGAGCCGCAGCTACGCCTGGTGGGGGGCGTGGAGCCGCAGCGACGCCTGGTGGGGGGCGTGGAGCCGCAGCGACGCCTGGTGTGGTCTCGAAAGCCGTCGACTCTGAGTCTTGTGACTCGGAGGGCTCGTAGACTTGTGACTCGGAGGGCTCGGAGACTTGTGACTCGGAGGGCTCGGAGACTGGTGACTCGGAGGGCTCGGAGACTGGTGACTCGGAGGGCTCGGAGACTGGTGACTCGGAAAGCTCGGAGACTGGTGACTCGGAGGGCTCGGAGACTGGTGACACGGAGGGCTCGGAGACTGGTGACTCGGACGGCTCGGTGACTGGTGACTCGGAGGCTGGTGGTGACTCGGAGCTAGAATGTTCTGGGGACCCGGAACTTGTTGGCTCAAGGACCAGTGAGAGGAACACGTGGTACCCGAACTCGCCAAGAAACGCGACGAGAAACCGGAGGCAACTGACCGCGAAGACGCGACACCCGAGGAACATGGACCCGTAAAACTCGGACACGGAAGACTCGGGCGTTGAAAACCCGGACGCAAAAACCTTGGACGCGGCACACGAGTGCCCGACTAACAAGGGTTCGACTAGCGAGGGCTCGGACTTGGAAAACTCGGACTTGGAAAACTAGGACGCGGGACACTCGGACGCGGGACACTCGGACGCGTGACACTCGGACGCGGGATACTCGGACGCGGGACACTCGGACGTGGGACACTCGGACGGTGAAAACCCGGACGCTGAAAACCCGGACGCGACTAGCGAGGGCGCGACTAGCGAGGGCGCGACTAGCGAGGGCGCGACTAGCGAGGGCGCGACTAGCGAGGGCGCGACTAGCGAGGGCTCGGACTTGGAAAACTCGGACTTGGGCGCATTAGCCGCTAACCCGATATCGTTAGCGGCTAATCCGATAGCGTTAGCGGCTAAACCGGTAACGCTAGCAGATAACCTGGTAGCGTGAGTGGCTGCAAACTTAGAAACGGTTAACTCAGAACCGACACACTCAGAAACGACACATTCAGAAACGACACATTCAGAAACGACACACTCAGAACCGACACACTCAGAACCGACACGCTCAGAAACGACACGCTCAGAAACGACACGCTCAGAGACGACACGCTCAGAGACGACACGCTCCGAAACGACACGCTCAGGAACGACACGCTCAGGAACGACACGCTCAGGAACGACACGCTCAGGAACGACACACTCAGAAACGACACACTCAGAAGCGACACACTCAAAGCGACACACTCAGAAACGACACACCCAGAAACGACACACTCAGAAACGACACACTCAGAAACGACGCGCGTGGAGCGTACGCGCGGAGAAGGTGCACACGGGAAATGAGCAGACAGTTCGGGTTTAGTTCTGCTCCACCTGTAGCGGACCGGAACCAGCGGATCCGAACATGCGTGAATAAAACGGTGGGAGGTCCTCACCCGGGGCAGATTAGGAGTCTTTTCCCTCCACGCACACCGTTGACCAGAGAACATTTTGATCCAGGCATCACGGATCATGGCTGCTGGCGTCCAGAGAGGCAGAGCCCGAATCTCCGCGGGCTTGAGAAAGCGCCACTGTTCCCACAGCGCTGCCTCGGTCACTCCACATTGTTTAGCGCAAGATGTCCTGGCGGTTGACCCATGACCGCTCCTCTGGGCCATACCCCTCCCAGTCCACCAGATACTGGATGACTGTCCCTCGTCTGTGAGAGACGAGTATTCCTTGTACCCGATATACAGACTCTTCTTCCACGTCAGGAGGGGGAGGAGCGGCGTCTTCAACCTGTTCAGAGGACACAGACGATACTGGTGAGACAAACGGTTTCAGTAGTGAAACATCAAAGGATGGAGAGATGCGGTACTATGGAGGCAAGTCCAGCCTGTATGTGACGGGATTGATTTGACGAAGCACCTTGAAGGGTCCAATAAAGCGTGGTCCAATAAAGCGTGGCTCAGTTTTTTACAGGGGAGCTGAAGACGGATATCCCTGGCGGAGAGCCAGACCTTTTGTCCGACAGCATAGCTTGGCGTGTCACTTCGGGATCGATCAGCCTGTTCCTGATACCTTCGCTGATGCTGATGCAGCTGGTTCGACACCACACCTCAAACCTTCTTGCTCTCTTTGAACCAGTGATCGACGGACGGGACCGGAGATGCAGCGCCAGTTCATGGGAATAGCGGGGCTGAAACCCTAGAACACATTGGAAAGGCGTTATACCAGTACTTGATAGAGGCTGGGAATTCTGTGCGTACTCTGCCTATGGCAGGAAACGACTACAGGTTTCTTGGTTCTGGGAGCAGTAGGACCGAAGGTAGCGATTAATCTCCTGTATTTTCCGTTCTGACTGACCGTTGGCCTGGGGGTGGTACCCTGATGTAAAGCTAACAGATAGCCCTCGGTCGGAGACGATGTCCTCTGGCAGTCCGAAGTTCCTGAAGAAATTCTGGAACAGTGACTACGCCGCCTCCATTGCCGTTGGAAGACCTTTTAAGGGGATCAGCTTGCATGCCTTGGAAAAACGATCAACAACAACCAAAACACAGGTGTTCCCGTGGGAGCGGGGAAGGTCAGTCATAAAATCCACTGCAACATGAGACCAGGGTCGAGACGGGACTGGCAATGGCATGAGTTTACCTTGGGGCAAGGTGTGGGGAACTGTCGACATAGCACAAACGGTACATCTACGTACAAAAGTCTTCACATCCTTCGACATGGCGGACCACCAGTAGCGTTGGCGTAAGATGCCGAGGGTGCGTAAAACGCCCGGGTGTCCAGAACCTGGGGATACATGTGCTGCCTCGACCAGAAGCGTGCGGAAGGCGGGGGGACGAAGGTTTTACCCACTGGACAGTCAGGCGGGCTAGAAGTCTGTAACAAGGCTTCCTGGATCTGATCATCTATGGCCCATTGAATTGGTGCAATTAACAAAGCGGGGGGTAAAATACCTTCAGGAACTGGATCTGTGGTTGACCAGGACTCCTCACGACGAGACAACGCATCTGCCTTGCCGTTCTTAGTCCCTGGACGAAAGGAAACTGTGAAGCGAAACCGAGTGAAGAATAAGGCCCACCTGGCTTGCCGAGGATTAAGCCGCTTGGCCTCTTTGATGTATTGAAGGTTCTTGTGGTCAGTCAGGACTTCAAATGGATGTTTGGCCCCTTCCAGCCAGTGCCGCCGAACAGACGAACCTGCACGGTGAGTGGGGAGGATGCGGGCCCAAACACTTGGCGTTGCTGCGCAAACAAGGCGGTAGCGGTGTCCAGGCAGTCGGCTCCTGACTCCCAGAGCGGTGTCACCCATTGCAGCACACGTCCAAAGGCCACCCGACTGTGGTCGTCAGGAAAGGAGTGTGGATGGGAATGCATGTACAGTTGGCATTGTAAAATGAAGCCTGCGCAATCTTCAGCATTCCCAGAGAACAGGCTAGGCTTAGCTACCGGACTACCTCCTGGTGGTGGAGCAGGTGATAACGCCATTGGTAGAGAACCGGGATCCCCGGCGGCGCCGAGATTCGGGAAATCTAGTGGCACGAGACGTTGTAATGGCCGCCCGCGGAGCGTCTCTCACAGCCGCCGCTAACGTCGGGAATCCACTCGGTCCTCCCGCCTCGCCGATCTGCTCGACAGTTTCGGTCTGGTTTTCTGTCACGCGCGCTCCCCGTCGATAGATAGAGCTCGAGAAGGAGAGTGCGCACAAAACAAGACAGAAACAGAACCAGATCACTTTGCACTGAATTTAATGCAGCCAACACGTAACAGAAAGTGAACCAACAGATACTGACACTGAGAATGCGATGATGACGAAGACGATGCGATGAGACGGACAGCAACACAACTTGAACCGGAAACAGAGGCGACAAAGTTCGGGGCTCTTGGACGGTGGATCGTGGCAACAACTGGCGTAGATCCGTGTGATCAAGAGAGTCTGTGAATCTACGTCGAAAGACGAAACCAGACAAAGACGCTAACTCCCGGACGCTTTAAATACAGTCCGTGATAGCGCTAGATCAGCTGTGGCTCATGAAACGGGCGTGACGTCAGAGGCAAAACATCCGGGATCGGGGGGCGGTGCCGCGTACGGCGGCCGGTTTGTGTCATTTATATTATTTATATATTATTATATATTTTATTACGTCTATTATTAAATTATTTTTAAGTAAAAAAGATCATGATAATCACAACACTGCACGGTGGCGCAGGTGGCTTCAGGCAAATTGGTGTTGGAAAATTGGCCATATAGGTATAAGTGAGTATGTGAATGTGTGTGTCTGTGTGTCCCACTCTTGGTTGACCACCATTCCAGAATACAGTTTCCTTTCCTTTTTGCCTATTTTTGCACAAATTTCCATAAATGTGTTTGAAATAGGGCTGTCAATGTTAACGCGTTAACTCATGCGATTAATTAAATTAGTTTAATCGCGTCAAATTTTATAAACACCTTTAATCGTACTTCCTTTTTTTCCGGCACTTCCGGTTTTTCGTATTTCCGGTTTTGATGGTTTTTCCGGTTTTTGAGTTTCACTTCAAAACCATTCAGTATGGCTGAAATCAGTAAAGCTGAAATCACAGCGCACTTATAGAAAGAATAGAGTGCAATTGAATTATTCACAGTCTCTCAGACGACTGCGTGCGCAGGCGCACTGCGCACAGACCATATGTCGAACTTTTGTTCCTTTAGATAAAAATGTGTGATCAGTCTTTTCAGCTAGACTAATTATCAGTGCCATACTTTTGCCACACAAATATACAAATACATATCCGTTGTCTCTTTTCCTCAAAATAAATTACTTATTTCTTTTTTACTTATTATGACCGGCTTACCAATTGTTTTCTTTAGTCAAAACGGTATATTACAGTATTTAAACAAGTGTTTATTTTAGTTTACATTATTTTAAATTATAGTTTATTTTTACATTATAGTTTACATTAATTAACATTTTACACTTCAATATTCAATATTACAAAATTCTATACTTGTTCATGTTATTAATAATTGTTAATACTAAAGAATTATTAATAATAAATTATTATTATTATTTGTGATTTAATCGCGAATAATTGCAATTAATTTGGTTGAGGAAGTGCGATTAACTAGTTTAAAAAATGTAATCGTTTGACAGCCCTAGTTTGAAATTCATGAGTTTAGGTTTTTTTGTCTAAACAAAACAAAACTAGTTTCAAATTAATCTATGGAGTCTTGGAGTATGCAGGGTCTCTTTTTATTATTATTATTATTATTATTAATATTATTATTAGTACAGCCAAACTGACCAGAAACACATGTTTTGGCCTGTGGGGGAAACCAGAGCAGCCGGCGGAAACCCATGCAAGCACGGGCAGAACATGCAAACTCCACATAGAAAGGCCCCGGCCGACCTCAAACTCGCACCTTGAATCACAAGCAGAACCATCTTGCTGTAAGGCAACATCTCTATCCCCTGAGATTATGTGAAAATAAAAAACAAGCACATTTTCTCAACTGGCTATAACTAACTATAAGACCTTGTCGCATTCTCAGAGTGATAGGATCATCGGAACCAGTCCAAATATTTCAGTTAGTTAGCTTGTCATGACAGATTCCATGATGACAAAAAACACAAATTGAATGTTATTCCCGTTACACTGTCGCCTGTTGCTACGTTTCGCATCAGTCTGCAGTTGCAATGTCCTCGTTGAACCACGTCTTTGTTTGATAAGTATCTTAATTTATTACTAGAGCAACAATATATTTAAAATTTTGTCACCTTGAGAGTAAATGACTTTTTCGCATTTAATTAGTACGTATTTTTATTTTATTATGTTTTCAATTAACATGAAGAAATCCATTGAATAACAGTAAAACTCTTATAATGAGCTTATTAGGATAACGCTTATTAGGATAAGTCTGTATATAGTCTGTAGAGCGCTGGTTTTTGAAACACCAGATCATGGGTTCGACACCCAGGGAAAGCAGGAATTTGTTAAATTATAAAAATTGTAATGAAATGTAAGTCATTTTGGATAAAAGCGTCTGCTAAATGACTGTACAGTTATTACAGTTATTATATGAGGATTGAGAACGAATCATTTTGTCATAGAGCGACTGTCACCAAAGCAAGGCAGGGTGGTAAATGACTTTTTCGCATTTAATTAGTACGTATTTTTATTTTATTATGTTTTCAATTAACATGAAGAAATCCATTGACAAAACCTTCTTCCGAAGTGTATACTTCTCGTTTATTGTTTTCTCAAACCTTTCATTCTCAAGTACATTTTTCAAGGTTTCAGATTGCATGAATGAAAAGCCCTAGTAAGATGAAGACACTTCACTGACCCAGATGCTACGATGAAATGACCTTGATTTTCTGCTCAATTATTTTTTGGTAAAGCTCAAGGCAGAGAGACGATTTAACAGCTGTTGGTCAGTTTTCAGCAGATCGCGAGACGACGTTTGCACCACAGGCAGTGAAGAGTAAGATACGTCCTTCCTGTATGTTCCATATGTTTGCGCCCTGAAGGGCCTGAAGAAGCCAGATGTAAAATTCAAACATGTATTTAATACAATGTATTTGGTTCCAGCGTCTTGATCAACATTACAAAACCTGGACCAGACTAGAAAATGCATCTGCAGATTATCCCTTTGTAATAACCTTTTTGTTAATATCTCCTCAATGGCTCTTGCTGTAATCACATTCTGGAGTGGCATGAAACACAGCAACACTCTCTACCCAGGCTTGTGGCCACAGAAGGATGTAATTAACTCATTTTGCGTTTCATTATAGTGGAGAGCTCTTAGCTCGCTTGTGGTTCAAGTGTATAATTGTCATATTAGATCCAGTGCCCATGCTATGAGAGATCAAATAGAGTTTCAGTCAAGTTGTTGGAGGTGGCTTCAGGCAGACACAGACCTGACTGACACAGACCGGATTGTTTTTGTCATCACATGTCTTGTTAACTAGAATCTGTTGTTTCTGTGTTTCTTTAATCTGGAGTTATATCTCAGGTGAAAGATGGGTATAAAGACATCATCTTTCCAGACCCTGATTTCCAAACCATGTGCCATGTAGGTTACTCTCTGCTTTTGAAGTTGTAACAGTGGATGTTCAGTGGATGTTAACCCAGTACACATCCTTCTTCTAGTCTAATCACACAAAGTCTATTGTTGTACCAAAGTGAAGATGTCCTCCATGCAACTTTACTTGAAACACTAACAATAGAGCAGACAAATCACAAGAGGAAGGAAGGATCGTGAACAAAAATAGCAAATAAAACCTTAACAGGCAACAATCAATAACAGTAAAACTCTTATAATGAGCTTATTAGGATAACGCTTATTAGGATAAGTCTGTATATAGTCTGTAGAGCGCTGGTTTTTGAAACACCAGATCATGGGTTCGACACCCAGGGAAAGCAGGAATTTGTTAAATTATAAAAATTGTAATGAAATGTAAGTCATTTTGGATAAAAGCGTCTGCTAAATGACTGTACAGTTATTACAGTTATTATATGAGGATTGAGAACGAATCATTTTGTCATAGAGCGACTGTCACCAAAGCAAGGCAGGGTGGACTCACATGCACTTCCTGGGCGAGATCACGGTACACAAGTCGTTAAATGTCCAAAAAGAGTTTAATTCAGGAATCGTGGTCGTGGCAGGCAAGAGGTCGGAACACAAGGTAATCCAAAAACACATGAACATGAACAAGACTAGACGTGATGAGACTTAAGGCGAGAGTGACAGGAAATAACAACTGACAAGGATGACAGGATCCATGACAGAAGCCCTCCCTCTAGGGGCGGATTCCAGACGACCCAAAAACGAGGCTATGGAGGGCAGCCAGGCGGACCGCTGCGAGGCCCTGGAGGGCGGAGTCCACAGTGGCGAGACATGAGTGGACAGGGGGGTGGCTTGACTGGATCATAGCGTGGCTCGACTGGAGCATGGCGTGGCGTGACTGGGCGTGGCTCGACGGCGACTGGGCGTGGCTCGGCAGGAGCGGGGCGTGGCTCGGCGGGAGCGAGGCGTGGCTCACACACTGCTTCAGGTGTACACACCGGCTCAGGAACATACCCAACAGCAGGAGTAGACACTGGTTCGGGATTTCCATGCCTGGCACATAGTTTCTCCGTGCGTGGGGCGAGAGAGGTGATCTGCTGCAATAATTTGTTCAGCCTCTCATCCCGTTCGCGTTCACGCTCCTCCTGAGCGCGGAACTCTGCCATGATCTCTTCCAGGAAGGCTGACTCCATGCTGGCCAGTTTGTACTGTCATAGAGCGACTCACCAAAGCAAGGCAGGGTGGACTCACATACACTTCCTGGGCGAGATCACGGTACACAAGTCGTTAAATGTCCAAAAAGGGTTTAATTCAGGAATCGTGGTCGGGGCAGGCAAGAGGTCTGTACACAAGGTAATCCAAAAACACATAAACATAAACATGAACAAGACTAGACGTGACGAGACGAGACTTAAGGCGAGAGTGACAGAAGAAAACAACTGACAAACTGGCAATGATACACAGACTGGGATGAACTTAAATACACAGACTAACGAGTGACACACAACACCTGAGACAAGGGACACGAAACACCTGGATCACTATGACAACACACACAGGGACTGGAAATACAAAAAAACACTGCAGTGAGACGGGAAGGTTCCAACATAAAAGTCTGTGAACACTTCAACTTAAGAGTCCTACCTGGTTTTAAGCCAGGATCCATGACACATTTAGGTTCTTTATCGATTAAGTGTTCATGTGTTCACCAAAACAAACTACATGTCACTTACAAAATTAATTTATTGTTCAATACACATGCAAGTATAATTTTACATCGAATGCTCACCCAGTACATATCCTTCTTCTTCTGAGTCTAATCACACAAGATCTGTTGTTGTACCAAAGAAAGGATGTCCTCCATACAACTTTACTTGAAGCTCTATAAAGAATAGAGCAGACAAAATCCAAGAGAAGGAACGATCATGAACAAAAATAGCAAATACACCCTGAAGATGTATGGATCTTCTCTGAACTAATGCTCTGTACTTCCTTTTTCCCAAGTGATGAGGCAACATAAAGAGGCCATTGATTTTTGCCCTTTCTGCCCTTGGGAGGCATAGTCTAACAGATGGGGGAAATTCATTTGAAGGGGGCAGGGTAATGAGTAAAAGTTCTCCTATGGTGGTTATGTATTCTTGCATGCTTGTTGATGGCATCTCATATGAGCTTTGTGAATCGTTTTCTCGTTGGTTGTAATCAGTGAACATCTGAATAATGTTCTCTCTACAACTCTTCACTGAGAGAATCTTCAAAAAAAACCATTATAATAGTGGATGATGATGATGATGAGGTGAAAAGAAAAGTAATTTACCATCACTCAACCTTCTTTGAAGTTCCAATATTCTGTTCAGCATAGTGAGTCTCGCTATAGAACAGGCCTAATAGAAAGACTCCTTCCTTGCTTTATAGATGGCTGCTGAGCACTATCTGAGTTTTTAGAATTGATAGCTAGTGAAGTTTCTTCATAAACTTTTTTTCTTATAAAGGTTTCATTGTATTATGTTTCAAATATTCCATATTTCTTTAAACATTTTGGTGCATTTTGAATTTTACATGCGTTGTGAAAATAAACAATTAGATGAATGAACGAATCACGCTACGATGTTACTCCCTTTATTTCCTCTCAAAATGTCACTTGCATTGAGAAACCAATGCTTATTTTTTTCTCTTTATCCTGTTCCTTTTCACTTTTTTTCCAACAACAACAACACACCATATTCTTCCAATACAAATGGGTTCGGGGCATTTGGGGTCTTGGCTGAATTACAGAGCAAGTAATAGCTGGCTTGTTTTCAGGCCATTGGGAATAAAGCGGTTCACAGTTATCAAGTTTGTATTTAAAGACAGAATTAATGCATGTCATGCCAAAGGCGCCTGAGCTAAAAAAGAAAAATAAGATAGAAAAGCAAAAAGAATTGAAAAAGTAGTGATGCTCATCCAGGGTGTTTTTTTTAAGTGTTAGTAAAGGTATGCAAACTTTATCAGACTTTTGACTTAGATGAACACAGAGGCAATGGTACTTTATTTCCCATACACAAAACCAGGGGTGGGGGCTTCATGAGAAACAGAAAATATTGCAGGGGCCGGACAAAAAAAAATAACTAAATTCTGCACAACATTAATTGTGTTTCTGCATGATAGTATTTGTGCCGGAGGCGTGCACACGCATAAACATATAAGCACAAACCTTTTTTGTGACTGACAGTGTAAAAATAAAAGTAAAAAATATACTAGTACAATTTTGTGTATATAGTTCCGCTTTTTAAAATGTGTTCATAAAAAAAACTTTCATAATGAACTAACCAGTTTGAAAAACAATCAACAATTAAAATGTTTAACGGGCCGCATGTGGCCAGCGGGCTGTAGTTTGCCCAGGTGTGCACAAAACGATCAGGAGCTCAGTCGATCAAGACTTTCCCAACTAAACGACATGCTCTGTGTTCAGCTAAGGTAAGACATATTACAGTGCACATGAAAATGTAATTTGGATTTGTATTGTATGAAACAAATATACGTAAGATGAACATATAACCTTTTGACTTTTTATGGTTTTGTGCTGAATAAAACACACACATACGGAAGAACTTGTGCGGATGACACAACAATGACACATTGTTCATGAACAAATGACTCAGGAGCAATGAGTCACTTTAGAGAATGATTAGTACTTTTTGTAATTTCTTTTTTAATTCCAGATCAGTCAAATCCGATTCTGCAAGAGCCGGAAACTGTTATTCTGCCAGTACACTGGCATTTTGTACTTGTTTTGTGCTTCCTGTTTTTTAAGCAGTAGTTTGTTCCAGATGAGCGAATTAAGCTCTTTAGGATTTGGTCCCAAAAAGCGGCTGCTCTTATTTTTGTAGATACATCATTAAAATGCCTTATAACGTCCACTCAATGTGTATGTGTGTGTATAAAATAAAGTAGTGGTGGATCTGCCTTGAACACGTACTTGCTGAAGAATGACAGAGTTCATCTTCTGAAGGCGGTTGTCTATCCCCTCTTTCAGACCCCTGTGGGCTGAATCCCTGGACGTCTCTCCCTCCTCCCTTCCTTCTAACATCTGCAGAGACCTTTGAGAAGGGAAAAAGAAACTAATGCAATCAGTCGCTCATTTTCTGCCATACAGATGGATGGAGAGACTCCAGTAGAAAATTTTTTTAGGCGCTGTGCAATGTGATACTAACTGAACAATGTGTAACTAATTGTGAATTCTAGGTTCCGAGCTGGTTTTAAAGGCATGATATCTTTTAACAAAACCATGTTCTTTGAAATAAAAAAAACAAAATCACAAAAGAATAATCAAATAATTGTCTGTGATTAATTGTTTATTCATCAAAAAAATATAGAACGCTTATTTTTTTTTCAAATAAAGGAAAACACAGAATGTTTTATCCTATGTTGAAGGTACAGTATATGTAATTTTGCTATTTATAGTCTGTATTTCCTAATCCACGTATCCATTTCTGGGTCATTTATGTTCGTGGTTCATCCTTTCCAGGTAAATCGCAGAGCAAACTACTTACAGAGCAGGACATTCAGGGAGAACAATGGCACGCATCCAAGGTTCTTCCTCGAGCACCTGGAGGAAACCGACACAAACACGGAAGGCATGCAAACTCTACATTGTCACGAGCGGGTCCGCTCGTCACTGTTGTGTTACCGTTCTGTGTCGGACTACGTTACCCATGTGCCCTTGTTCCCTGTGTTTCCGGTCGTGTGTGTAGTCACATGGTCCCCGTCTCACCTGTTGTGTATTATACCTCGTTTGTATTCCGTATTTAAGTCTTCCCTGCCTCTTTGTCTGTGTCGGTCAATGTTGTTCTCTCGCCTTCGTGCTCTAGTGTGTGATCCCTGATTTACCCCGTGTTTTATGTAGTTTCCCCGTTTCATGTCAGTAAAGTATTGTTTAATGTCCCCACGATCTCCGGCTTCTGTCTCCTCCGAGGATCGTGACATACATATAAAAACCCAGCCATGTATCAAATTGCTGTAACAATTAGCTGCTGATAATTTAAGCAACTTTGTAAACTAAACAACCAACCACAAAAAAGCAAAATAAATAAATAAACATAATTGAAAAACAAAGAGCCATAAATAAATACAAAAAAAGATTCTCAGGCTTCACACAAAAACAATAGTTTGCTGGTTCTTTCTTTGCAGAGAACAATGCTTTGATGATGAAATCCTTCAGAAATACATCACTTCCTCCCGGTTGCTCCATGCTGGGCACTTCCACTACGTCTTTTCCATACTTGTTGCCAAACTCTAGCTCTGGTTTCCTCCAATCTCCGTAATCCAATACAGATCGTCACCCTGGTGGAAGCTTGAGGAAACAGATGTGTAAAGATAAAGAAGTCCTGATCTTGCTGAGGAACATGTGCAGGACTCCCCACCCCCTACTCTATCTCCCTTTCTTTTCACTGAGTCACTGATTTGCACTGTCTCCATTTTATGATTATGGGAGTGTAAATCCCTTGTGTCAACTTGGGTCAGTCAGAATTGTTCTTTCGGAGAGTTTGCAACAGATAGTTTTACACACTCATGAGCACAACAGTGAGATACACAATGACCCTGAACGAAGAATTAATTATACAATCAAACATACTGTAATACTGTTCATACTGTAACTGTTTGTGTGATGAAACATAAAATGGACTGTTTTACCTATCAATAATAGTTGCAGCTCACAACTAAGGGTGTCCGAGCATTTAGCCACTCTGCTCCACAACTTTGGAACTCCCTTCCACCATATCTGCAAAACTGCAACAGCCAGACAAAATTCAAATCTTTACTCAAAACTCATCTTTTCAAATTGTCATTTGATCAGAATTAGGCCTCCTTTCATTTTTATGTTCATTGGCTCCATCTTCCTG
The DNA here is from genome assembly GCA_028031935.1 of Paedocypris micromegethes. Taxonomy (NCBI): domain Eukaryota; kingdom Metazoa; phylum Chordata; class Actinopteri; order Cypriniformes; genus Paedocypris; species Paedocypris micromegethes. Next base: position 21,132,360 of record CM051497.1, on the reverse strand, counting down.
AATTGGTTGCATTGTCTTTGGGTTATCAGTTTGAGCATTGTTTTTACTGTGTCTATTGTAATTGTTGTTTGTACAGTGTCCTTGTGTGATTGAAAGGCGCCTATAAATAAAATGTATTATCATTATTATTATTCATTTGCATTGGACCAACTAATAGTGTTTATGACTTACACTGAAACTTAATTTGTATTAATCTTGTTTTTAGAGCTGAATCTCAGAGGTGACATGACTTGTATGCAGACACATAGTCTAATGTGTATATCATCTCACAATAAAGTGTCCGACCTGTGTTCATTTAGCCTGTTTATATAAAATTATAATTTTAAATGTTTTGTAATATTTTTGTGCTACATTTTTCTATACTGTTATATATATATATATATATATATATATATATATATATATGCCCTCCATTTTTCCACAACAAAGTATTATGTTTTATGATGTGCCTTTGTCTTATAGTTGGAAATGTAGTATAAAATTCATGAATTTTGAGCATTTGGATGGTGCATTTCAGCATTTATCTAAAACATTTAGATAAAGATTTTAAGGTGAGAATGCCTGGAGGACATCTTCAAGCTAGAAGGGCATCAGAGGAAAGGGAATGAGCTCGCTCTGGCCTTTCACACTTTCTTCGTCGGCTGGCTTGTCATGGCCATCACATGCTGCATTGGTTCACATATTTTTCATTTCTTTGGCAAGCTTGAACACAATTTAATATATCCTGTTTGTATTGTTCTGGTGAATAAATGTTGAAAGGAATTAATAACTGGATATTTTTTTTTTCTGGATTGTTGCTTAGGAGGTACTCTTTTTAAAATGTGCCTTTTCGATGATGAAACGTCTCTTGCTTATAGGTTTTCAGCTTTAGTAAAGAAATAAAACAGTTGCATTCAGGTAGATTTTTGAGACTTTCTTTCAGGTTCATCTGTCTCATCTATATCTCCTAAAAAAGATTAGGTCTTGTATGAGAGACTGTGAGTGAAAGAGAAAGTGCAGAGTTCTAACGAGACAAGGAGCCAATCAAAGCACAGAGCTCGGCTGGATCTGACAGAAGATGTGATAACAGTCTTTGAACCTCAGCCTGCTGAAGGCCCCCGGCTTGACTCTGGCTTGGCCTTCCTTTGATACCAACCATAGTGGGGCAGGAGTGTCACGGCAGGAGACTTAAATATGATAGCGCTCTCAATGTGTAGAGGCATATAGCTCCTTATAAAACCGTTTTCAAACCTTTCACGGCACGATGGAGCTGGGGGAATCGTTGTCACCTCACAGAGCACTGTGTGGAGTTTGACTGTTTTCTCCGTGCTTGTGTGGGTTTCCTCTGAGTCTCTGGTTTTACCTTGGTCCAAAAACATGCAAATTAGAGACAGAAGGAAATCACCCATGGGGTTGGTCTTCACTCGATTAGTTGACCACCAGTGTGAGTCCTCCTAGAGTGTGAGTCCTGCATTGAGCCCCTGAAGTTCTACTTTTTGACTACAATCTCACTTGGAAACGGCACTGTCTTCTTTACAACCTAAGTTATGAGTTTTGGTGTCATTCTTGACAGTATACTTCCTTCTCACCCATATTTCTAGAATCATGCAAACTGCTTATTTTACCTGTGTTGCACCTTGCAGCTGTGCGACCTTTTTTCATTCCTTTATTTCCTCAAGCCTCGACTATTGCAATTCTCTCCTACTGTACATTTGGTTTACCCAATAAACTTTAACTGGTCCCGAACTCAGGGGCTCACATCAAGGACTCACCTGCTATTTTTTTCACCAATTCACCACAATCATCTCCTCACTTTCACGGCTCTTAAAAACCCAGCACCCACATATATTTCCTAACTTTTTACACCACCCCATCACATTCTCTTCAGTTTCTCTTCTATTCCTCACATCTTGCCATCATAGTCTTATATGCAATCAGCTCCTCGACTCTGGTGCAGTCTAGAATTGCATCTCCTTAAAAAAACAAAAAGTAATAAAAATCTTTCCACACTCAGATCTCCAACTGAATTACTGCATCTTACACACTATGGGATTTCTTGTTTTGATTGTCTGTTTATATCCATATACTGTAATATGCACTTGAGGGTTCAAAATCAGCTCAACACTATAGTGAATAAATAAATTCACATTTGTAACCAATAGATTTTTTCTTTTTTTAAGAGGTATTTACTTTAAATTCTCTGTATTTTTTCACCCATAAAGCGCAACCACAAACAGGTATTTAGACATTCACACTTTCAACTCATATTACCATTCATCATTAAACTATACCTAAAACAGGGGCTCAAACTCACATCACAAGTTGTGAACTATTGTTGTGAGGCGATAGCACTACCCAATGCACCACCATGGCACCCATCCCTGCAATTAATTCTTTTTTCAGAATCAAATCTTCAGGATTTCTGCAGCCTGTTGGCATTCACATAGTCTTGGATCAGTTTGTGTTAGAGGGTCTTGTGTCATGCCTGTCAGTGTGGGCACAGCAGGCTTTCTCACACTACACACACACGTCCCCATCTGGCCTACAGTTTGAGACATGCAGGTGAGAAAGGTTACCGGTGCCAGTGGGAAAACTCACCTTGAGGGAAACATCGGAAATGTCATCTGACAGAGAAGGAAAAGCAAAATGTCTTCTCCCAATATAACCCAACTCTGAGTCGCAACTGCACAGAGATCTTTTTCTGCATACTTGCATGCAAAATCAACATATGCACATTGCAATCACGACATACAAAAAGAGCATAATCTATAATTGCATCTCCACCTGTGAAAAATGAGGGCAAAAAAAACCCTTGCATTTTTTTCTGGCAATAATGTAATGAAGTAATGAAAATGAAGCGCACAGCGTTCTGTTTAGTTGAGCACGCTCATCTTTAAAACTCATATCTTGAGCTTTTAAAAGCAAGAATTTGCTCGGTTTTAAAGATAGCTGTATTCTCCCAAGTCTCTGCAAGTTTGCTGTATTAAGAATGCATAATTTTCTCTTCTGAGTGTTTTACCTGAGAGAAAAACCCGTTGAGAGACACTAAGAAGAAGAGATTAAACGTTTGATGTTGCACAGTTTCTTGATTTGCGTATGTGAGGAGAATAAAACACAGTCCTAATGGAAAAAATAAATGGTCGCATTTGCAAATGCCTCTACACCACATTTTGCATTAGTTGAGTACATGTATTCAAATATAGCCAAATTTGGTAATGTTGTCGCCTCACAGCAAGAACAAACTAAGTGGAGTTTGCATGTTCTCCAAAGTTTCTCTCTGTCTTAAGTTTTATCACAGTTCAGAAACACTCAAGAGAACAGGAGTCTGAAATTGTTCATTGTGTGAGTGCGACTTTGTGTCCCGCTTGGTGATTGTTGGGGTGTGTCCCATCTTCTGGCCCACGGTTGCTGTGATTGGCTCCCTGTGACCCAGACATAGAAAAGCAGTTTAGTGGTGGTTTGGATTTTAAATTGTAAATATCCAATAAAGCAGCTGTTCTTCTACATCTTCATCTACATAAAACATAAAGGAATAAGTTGAAATTGTACAACTCTGAAAGAGTGTAGCAAACATACAAAGCAATTTGGCAAATATTTCATGAAACTAAAGCAGGGCAGCAGGCGCGTGTAGGCGGATAGAAAATGCTCTTTGATGCTGGTGAGCGCTGGTGGCCATGGAGGGCAGGCTGAAAGAGGAGACGTGGAGTACAGCAGAAAATTCTCCCAACTGGGGTGATTTTCTGCTTACTGAACACTTTCAACAGGCTGTGCATGTTTTCAAGATGTAAAGTGCGGTGTAATCGGGTACTTCCCGTTACATGTGGCCCCAAAACTCTTTTCGCTAACACTTTTATTTGAAATTGAGATGAAAAGAATGTTCCGGACTTCCGATTTGAGGCATTTTTTTCAATTACGCAGTCACTGATAAGCAAGAGGTTGTTTTTCACATGTGAGAGTGACTAAATAGAAAATCCCATATAGTAAGCCGATTGATTCATTTTTTTTTAGCCTCTGGGTGAATTAGATTTTCTGTGTGGTGGAAATCCATTGGCAGTAGCATTGACCTTCTGAGCTGAATGCATTAATAGACAATTTCATGGACTTTAAATGGTTTAAAACAAAGAATTTTAGCCTAATTTTCCAATCTTTTGTTTGAGGCGCAGGTTTTTGCTTTTGTTTTGAGGCGATGCTTCAACCAATTGTTTAATGTTCACGTCTTGCAACTAAAATTTGCTCTAACTGACATATCAAACGTGTGTATGTTACCTCAAAACCTTGACAACATATACAACACTAATTTTGTTCTGCCTCCAATGTGTTTTAATCAGAAACTATCTGAAGTGTTTTAGTGCATGAGATGACCCATCAATGAACAGCTTCCTGTGCAATTCACTCTTCTTACACCCACTCAGTCTTGTAATAAGTCCTTAGAATCAAGTTGACTTTCAGTTGGTCAAGTAGTCTGCAGAGAAGTGCCAGTTGTTGCAAGAAAAATGAATAGTTAGAGAAAGCTTTGTTAGGCAAAGTGCTATATTTTCAAAGTTCCTGGCTACTTTAACAGCAACAAAACTAACAATAATTTAAACAATTCTTAATATATAATACAATTCAATGAAATAAAACAGATTCAAATGCCATAAGCAGCTATTCTATTGACAGAAAAAACGCAGATAGCACAACAAATGTTTCAACTGAGGAATGTTTAAATTTAGTACACATACTGAGGTCATTTCAAGTCACAATAGCCGGGATGGGGGCCAAAAGGGTTTAATTTAACATTTAACATTTCAAAGTAAATGTTATTACTTTAACATTTCAAAGTAATTCTGATGAGAGAACAAGTAGAAATTAATTAAGCTATCTGGAACCAAGTTTGTAACATGTTTAGCAATCTGTAGAAGAGATGTAGAGGAATTATTTAAGATCCATGCTTTCTTTAAGTCAAATAGCGTGAACTTAGAAAAGCCCATCACTTGTTACTAATGGGTGGAGAGATAGATAGAAAAGTTATGAACTTATTGGGGTTTTAATTTAATTGCAACTCATTCTAGGACAATCTAAATTCAATCAATATACGAGAGTTCAAAGAATTCAGGGTGGACAGGAATTCTTACAAGATCCAAAAAACAGGCAGGGATAGAGTAATTATGAACAGATTGACCAGAGAACTTGAAACTGGGACACTTCTTAGTAAAACAACGGAAGTTTCATTAAATATTTCCTAAAAGCTTTCTGTGATTATTCTCCGTTAGAGACAATCACAAGGCTTGTCACTAAGAGACAAGGCTTGACACACAAGGTCACGTGACACAGAATCCACTTGATTGTGAAGCTGCGCTGACAGCCATCAACTATGCTACAAGATGATTGCTGTAAAGTCCTAGTTCAGAAACAAATCTAGTGGTACAAAGCTTGCCAAATAAAGTGGCCTATAATACAAATTGTGCCCATAGAGTTATTCACTAAACCTAGTGATACCCTACTTGGCTGTGCTAGTTAGCACTGAAAAAGGTCAATTCTCGTTTTAATGGAAAGAAATGAACACTTGTTTTTCAGTAATGTAATAATAATAGAAGACTCAGACATGGGCTAATCCCAAGCCTGGAAAAGCTCTGAGTATTAAATGCTGCGTCAGCTAGGAGCAGGTGACTTCCTACAGGTATCGAGAGAGTATGTAGGCCGACAAATGCTGCATTCAGTTAACAACATGCTTACATTGCTTTCTTGGCCTCTGAGGAAATCAGAAGAGGGCAGGAGGGGGCTCAGATAATCAGCAATGCATTAGCAAACATGCAAACAGTATGTTACTGCCCATTAGCGGTTAACAATGGGAGCAGCTTCTCAAATGCTGCAGATAGCCATTACTGTAATATGGCCCATCTTGACTTCCCTCTCCCCAATGACAAGGTCCTTCCGGCACTGACATTAGATCAATAATGCAAAAGCCTTCTTAAGCTCCCTCCTTGTGGTTCTGTTTAAAAGGGCCTTCAAACTAATGATGCAGGTTAATTGGCTTGTCATCATTTGTGCGTTTACCCAGAAAGAAAGACAAAGAGAAAGGAAGAGATTGGGAAGACCTTTTAAAGCGGAAAGTCTTCGCGCTTGCTGTGTTTTATACTTGCATTTTCTATTCAGCTGGCCAGGTTTGAAGATCTACTAAAATGCTTCTTTAAACAGCAGCCAGACCTTTAAATAGGGCTTTTCTTTCAAACATCTTTTGAAATGTTCTTCTAATGAGGATTCAAGGCTCACGCCATGTCTCATTCATATCCAGAAAGTGAGAAATCATTAAAATGGAAAATGCTTACTATTGGGTCAAAACTATTGTCTTAAAGACACTTACAGTATTCTTACACACCATAATACTGAATGCACTCTTTTTGTAAAAATTCTCTGTCCTATCCATCTAAAAAACATATTAGTTAATCGGAAAAAAAATTGATTAAATCATCTGCTAAAACAATATGCAAAATTACATTCAAACATACATAAGCCATAAGGATAAGCAAATAATTAAGGATAATGGTAAATACATAAGAAAGGATACTTCTTTATGCATCCCAGACAGAATAAACCAGCTAAAATGCAGATTTTACATGGTGTTCAGTGATTTTATCATCTCATATCTTCAGCAAGAAAAAAGAAACCTTCTGGCTTTAGTTCTCTGCAAGTATGTGATTTGACAGTATAGACATTTGCAGTGATTTGCTATCTAGTCACATGGGCAACTTCCTCTTTATCAGCCCTCTTCCTGGTCAGTTTTACACCCTGAATACTCAGTACGACATCGATTGACACAAGCCCTCCTTATTAATCTACTGGCTGGCCACTTTGTGCCCACCATTCGTTACAGACGGAATCAGGAGCCATTACGTTGACATGGTACTACATCATACTGAATAAGTCATAAGAGTGGATGCTTCACCCCCCCCCCC